>CM073584.1:39674051-40874051 GCA_037074715.1 Magnolia kwangsiensis | reverse complement strand
CCAACTTTAGATGTTACATCAAAAATATAGGCATGGGGGGGGGGGGGGGGGGGGGGGGGGGCAAAAATCGGTCCTATGTGTTATTTAGGTGAGCAACGTTGAGGGAAATAATTTGGAGGGTGAAAATTGTCCCACAAACTATTTATAATCTTGTGGTCTACCTGAATCATACATGAGACTAATTTTTATCCCTGGGCCTAACATCGAGAGATGCACCTGGTGGTTAGAGTGGATATTATTTTATTATTATTTTGGAAGATAAGGGAAACGCTTCTTCCAAAATGGCACACAACAAAAAAAGAGATACAAAAGGGAGCCCACACCCTAGGCCCTGGAAGAAAAAAAAAATAGAAGGAAAGAAAAAGGAAAGGTAAAGAAAGGAGTAAACACTCACATCTCAAGAAGAGGCCAAGCTTGCTCCTAGAGAAGAGCCAACCCCCTTGAAATCAACTTAATTAGATTTGTAACGAATGAAGTAAGATAATTTTACCAAAGTCGCCATTGCTCCCTAAGTGATGGATCTGAGTCAACTACAAGTTAACTCAGTCCCAACTCGCCTACCACTATGAGTGTGCTATAGTTGTAGTGTATGCCAATCACAACCCGCCATAACGAGTGTGCTACAAACGTCACTTGCCTCCACGTAGGCCATTCACAACCTGTCATGTGGTGGAGATTTTCTGCCATATTTACTTATAAATACCTCTTAAACGCATCATTAAGGACTTTTTAGTGAGATTTACTTTAAAATGTAAATTTTAAGAAGAATCCATGAGAACTCGATAGAGCATCGAAACCCATGCTTGTGCACTTACCAAGCACTCCAAAATGAGAGCGTCGGTTAAGGCACTAGCACCCACTCTGGGTGTCAGTGACTCTAGAGTGTCATTCAAGGCACTAGCGCCCGCCCTGGACACCAATGACCCTACCAAGGCCCAGGCTGGGTGTTAGCAACCCTACTAGCACCTTTCCCATAGTAAAGAAGTTTTAACTTAGAAAAAAATAGATTTTACCAAACTCGATTGACCCAACCTAACTCGAGTTGAGTCTAATTTAGAGTTTCATCGTATGGATGTTATAATTTAGAATTGTTTCTTCTTAATGCTTATTTTGTGTGATACCATATATATTGTAACGCCTCGACTTTTCAGGATTGAATATATGACTCATTTCCCAAAACCCGAGTGTTAGCCTTAAAGGATGGTCAAATTCGAGTACATATATTTTTTTTTTCTTTTATCAGAGTCAGATAAGCGTAGAATGGACAAGTATAAAGGAAAATTTTAAATTTTATTTAGAATATATAAAAGGTTGCCCATAATGACTTGTACAAACCAATATCTTCAAAATTGACAAATACAAGAATTACATTATCCAATACATGAGAAATACTAGAACGCAAGTAAATTTGAGCCGCAAGACTCCTCAACTTCTCGAGGTAGATACAGTCATGCAACCCTGGTACTTGAACTTGGCTCTTCATCAACCCGAACCTGAAAATCACCCACCTGTGCTACCTATACGATTATATTTATTTGATAGATGAGTGGCTAACTCAATGTGAATTCTCCTCAAGATTACATACAGCCATATTAGGTAAGCATAGTTATAAAACAAAGCATATAAAACAATACATGTTGCAGGTCTTATTTTGTGCATGGATGTGTGAATGCAATCATCGCCCTTGGGATGCTCATCCGTGCGGATAGTGGACTGGTCACCCATGTAATTATCGATCTAGGAAAAGCTTCCAGTCGGACATCATTGACCTGAGAAAAACATCCAGTCGGAAAAATACGTACATCACATACGATTGCAATAGATGCTACTCTGTTCCATACATGTATGATTAGCTAACCCATTATTAGTCCAATTACAACGAGCCATTATAAATAAGCTCAAAGGTCACTACGGGGGCTTGTCACCAGCGTAGGCCGAAAGCTCAGGCATAGGTCCCATACCACCATCCCTGGCTCATTAGACTACCATCTTAGGATGTTTAATAGAAATCTGTCGACTAGTGGCCAATTTATTATAGTATATAGGTCTTACCATCGTATGATTACACGGTATTAAACAACAAACCCATATAGAAAAAATACCAGAACAAAGCCACATAGGGCAATATTAAACAAGCCACATAGGACAATTATCAAAATAGGCCACATAAGGCGAGTATCAAAATCATACGATAAAAGACTATCCTTGAAAGTCATTGGACATAACAACCCTGGATGGTAGGCCCATATCAATGGTCAATTTAAACCACCATTCAATAACCACTAAGCCGAAGATCTATTACAATCACAACCAGTCGGGTTACATCTCAAGTATTGGTGTACATTTATAAGTAGGGGCTTTCCACTAATGTACCAGTTTAAGTTCCATAAGGAATCCACAAATAATCCACCAACATGAATAAATATGCAAGGTAATATTTAGCATGTAATGTAGCAATTCAATTTCAACAATTAACACATATGACTATGAAATGGATATATCAATTATAAATTAAAATGTAAACTATAACTTAAGCTAATGGGAAAATGAAAAGCTCAAGGGAAAGAATCATCACCTTATACTTTGAATCAGCAACTGGTATTACTAGCGAGCGCGTGCACCCTTAGAATCGAATCCTACCATGAATGGAGAAGTTGTACATGAGATCAATATTCTACAAAGTGTCCATGGTGTAGATTAATATAACCTAGGGCTTGGATTACTTAGGTTTTCATCTTATAGTTTAGTTCTAACCTTAGATCCTAAGATTTGGATCCTAAATTATTTTTAATATTATTATTACCATTAATATTGCGCAACGGGTCAAATAACATTCATGATGGGAGTACTAATCCATCAATGTTATCTAATCTTCTCATAATGACTAACATTCTATTAAACAATACAATTAATAGCGACAGAATATTTACCAATGATAATATGATAAGGATTACTTCTAAAAGTTAAGTATTACACTAATTTCATAAGGGAAATGATAAATACTTTCCAATGTTATTAGTTATAACTATCAATAACGAACCTAGCCATGATAATAGTTACCACGACCTACCATGAATTATGAAATTATATAGTTAGCCCGAACCTAACACACTATACATGTTTTAGGTTGCTGTCTTAAGGTTTAGATTACTTAGGTCTAGGATTTTATCCTAGATTTTAGGTCTAGGCTAGGTTTTAGGGTTTGAGCCCTAGTTGGTGTGAAGTTAGTGTTAATTTAGTAATTATAAAGTACTTATTAACCTTAGTGTTATAATCCATTTTAGCTAATGTAGCAAACACATTCGTTATGACGATATTGGATAGTGTGATCCATTATCAAGGATAACATCTAAGAATGGTACATAAATATCAATACCTATCATCTAATAGTTGAAATTTGTTTATAATAATTCATACTAGCTCACATAACCCACTAATGGCTAAACATGCTTGATAATCACAATAGCTGTAGTAACGGTAACTATAATAAATCAATGATTGACTTTGGGAGAGAAAAATTGCTTACATCGTCGACTTGGTAGCTTGACTCAACACATCTGAGCTGGCCCAATTCCACATGCAGCTTGACCGAGCTTGATCCGAGTTCAAACCAAGTCGACTCAGTTCCAGTCGAGTCAACTCGATTTCCACTTACTCTCGGCTTCTCTTCTTCTCTCTCTTCTTCCTTTCTCTCTTTTCTCTCTTTCTTGTTTCCCTACTTCCTTTCTCTCACGCTGGAACGCCCAGCAGGTCTCTGACTCGAGACAGATGACTCAGCAGCAAGTCAGCTCCCCCTCTCCTAACTCCAACTCTCTCCTTCATTTCTCTTTCTTTCTTCTCTTCCTCTCCTTGGTTCCTCTTCTATTTCCTTTCTTCTCCTTTCTCAGCTGTTTCTGGAGGCCCAACGATGACAGTTGAATGTCCAGGGATGGTCCAGCTAGCATAACTCGACTCGGCAGCGAGTCGCGATGTGGGATGGCATCGGCTCCATTCCACCCCCTCTCATTTTCACTCCTCCCTTCTCCTTTCTTTTCTAGTCACATTCAACAAGGCCTGGACATATCAGACCCATTCCCAACTTGGGACGAACTCGGTCCAGCGAGTTGGACTTGCCACTGGGTCGGGCTGGTTCGATTCAAGTTGGTGCAGCCAGCCATGACCCAACTCAGTTCTCTCTCTCCAACTTTCTTCTTTCTTTCTCTCACTCTTCTCCCCATCTGCTTCTCCTCTCTGCCGAAGCTCCATTTTTGCACGAATCGCCCAACCCGAACTATGACTCAGTGCAGTCCCAAACGAGGAAGATGACCGAGCGGCAATGGTGGCCTTCGAACAACAACTCCTTTCCTCGAAACGAAGCTGTTGGGCTGTCTCTGTACTGGCAACAGAGCTTTGAAAATTAATGGATCAAAGGTTTAGAGGCATTTCCCCAGTGTGTTTGAATGAAGAATGGAAACAACATTTTTCTCCAGCACGGCTGCCAGCAAACGAAGGAGCTCTGTTGCAGCTTGATCAGCTCATTCTTTGTAGCTCACCTTAGCTCTCAAGAGCCGTTGGATGGAGAATAAATGGCTAGGATGAAGGGATTTTGCAACGGCTCTGAAATACAACCGGTATTCTCAAACCGACAGTCATTTAGTTGCTGATTTTCTATGAAAACCAAAATCCATGTGAAGGGTTGTTGATTGGTTGAGATTATGCCACATTGATGGCTGATATTTAGGGAGAACAAAGCTCACGTGGATTGCCACTGTGGCAAAGAGGAGAAGTTTCCATTTTTGGAAGATCTGATTTTGTACAGCCCACATGCGGCAAGGATTGTGGCCACGCAAGCACATATCAATGTGCGAGGTAGTGTATTTTGGTGGGACCCAAGCCCTAGACATGATGGACGGTCTGGATCGTCCGGGCGGATGACGTTGGTGGGCCACAGATGAAGAAAACGGATGTCCGTCCGTCCGTCGTTGGCAAAACAAAGGGAAAGAGAGGAAAACTCTCCGCTTTTGGAGGAGCAGGGTCAGTCTTTGCTGAACGGACTGACTCGTCTGGTGCACAGGGGGTGTCCACCAACTATGTACACGCACCCTGTTAAGTGGGGTCCACCGTGGTGTTTTTGATAAATCCACACCGTCCATTCATCTTGGAAGGCCCTGTAATGGCCCTCTTTATCAAATATGGGGGGGATCCAAGGTTTTGGTGGGCCACACTAATGTATCTAGCGTCCTTTAGTGTACGTTACTTCGACCCGACGGTCGAATCACCCTAGAATTGAACGTCAACGGTTGTAAAGGTCCAACCGACCATTTTAGCTAGAATCAATGGTTATATTATGAATATATGACCCGTTGTGCCTTTATGATAGTAAGTATCATGTTACACTACTCACACTAAATATTATTTAATTACTATTTATTATTATTATTATTATTATTATTACTACTACTACTACTATTTATTATTATTATTATTATTTTCCCCACATATGCATGCATTTTTAGTCATGCTGTGGTTCCCATTCTATAGGTTATTAGGACCATTTACATTATTATTATTATTATATTACCTTTATACATGCATACTTGGATATTGTATTTATTTATTGTTTATTAATAATATCGTTATTATCCTGTGTGACAAGCTTCTGAGTAGAGTCACTAGGATTGAACCATGTCCTAGTGGGCCATGTATCCAATTCTAGATGCAGTGTTACAGTCAATATTACAACCTAATGGCCAATTGGGGAATCGGTCGTTAGATTGATCAATGAAACGTTGTGATCGATCTACAGTTTATCTAGGGAGTCTTAATGTAATTGTATGGTTCGTCTTGAATGACTATTAGATCTTCAACCATCTAAGAGATTAATATCCTGAAATAAGTTCTGTAATTACATGATGGACCAATGATCAATTTAATGGAAAGCTCGATTTATAGGTGAATCTCACTCCCAACGGTCAGGTGATCTAATATAGGAATGAAGATCGTACTAGTCAGTCAAATGAGTAGATTTGTAGGCCACTAGGTGTGATGCATAAGGCGAGTCACGTGTGTCTCCACACACATACGAGCTAACCTAGATCTTTATGGTAACACTCGAGTACTAAAAAGTACGGGGAGTTACATATATGAAGCATTTAGAGGGTTTTGTAGGTTTGAGCTATGATCGCTTGGTTTGCCGGTCATAGAAACCAATCTACTGGTTGAATCTGAAACATGTTTTGAAATGGTGGTATCCAAGATTCCACAAGTTAGTTTCGAGTTTTGATTTTGAAGATGACCTCGCTTACCTGCATACTCAATGAGAGCGAATGCATCTTTCTAGCTCTACATTATTATTTACTAGTAGTAATGTGAGTCATTTGTATGAAATAATTCTTCAAGAAACTTACAATGAGAAATTATATGACTTATATTTCATTGATAACAGACAATAGCCTACCTATTTTATCTGCAATCTAATTGATAAGTATAAGTATCAACAATCTAACAGTCAAGCCCCAAAATCTGGCACCTAGGTATATCTAATTCCGATTTCATACCTAAAGGCATGACTTATGTTTTGTATGTTTACATTTTACAATCCACACATATATTTACAAAATGATTCTCATTTATAAAATATAACCATCCAAAAATTTAATAATCAAACATTTATTTAGAGAAGAAGAAAACATACATGTTCCGACTATTCACAATTATCACCAAACACATGTCATCGTCATGCTATTGTATTATACTTAATATTCATTACAACTTATTTAAAAAATGTTAAAGAAATAAAAATAAATAAATAAAATCTCTTTAAGTGCCTCCACGAGATCTTGATCCTGAAATTTTAAAATCCCAACAGGGTTAGTTGTGAAGCCTAGTGAGTAATCTCAACATAGGTTTCAAAAATAATCTCATATCATCTGGATAAAATGTACTAAAAGACACACTATCTATTTGGGTAAAGCAAACAGATGGAGATATTAATAAATAAGATTTTTCAATGTAAATTGTAAAAAAAAAAATAAATGAAATCAACATATGCTATAATCCTTAATAACAAGTGCGGTTTATTCTTTTTAACACCAGGGCCAATTTATACCAGTTAACTAATACCCACGCCAATACAACACTTAGCCTGACAATGGTAACATCTTGCGTGCATGCTCACTCATCCAAAGGCCACTCGATGAGGGACCCATTTATACGTTAGCTGGTCAGACTACTACCCTATCGAATTAGATAGAATAAACTTTTTGCAATCCTGACATACTCACCCACCCAAGGGTACAATAGAGATTCTAAGAGGTACCAGTTGAGTTTTTGATACTTTCAATCCAAGGGTCTTGATTTTCCTACCTATTTATGCTTTTGAAACTTTTCAACCCAAAGGACTTGATCGCCCCACCTATTTTCTGGTGTTCTAAAAAAAATTTATTCTAATGGTGCATGATTTTAATAATTTCATGGACAAAATATTCCAATATATATATATATATATATATATATATATATATATATATATATATATATATATATATATATATATATATATATATATATATATATATATATATATATATATATATATTCTTCTCTCTCTCTCTCTCTCTCTCTCTCTCTCTCTCTCTCTCTCTCTCTCTCTCTCTCTCTCCCCCCTTACTTCCTCACCTCCACATTTCACATTTCTCTACTATTTATGGTGGTATTATTCACACATAATGTGCATGTAAGAAGCAACGTCCTTGCTTCGGTACTTTTTCATTTCTTTTACTCATGTTTTTCTCTATTATTTTTTTAAACGTGGGTTATCTAGTGCACATGTGCACCATGCATCTCATGTGTGTGCATTGACACATGTGATAAGTGTGTGTGCATGTAACATGTGAGAGGTGTGTGTGAATGGAATGGGTGTACACGATATTTAGTATTTGATGCATGAATTAACTTATGGTTACGATGTATTCTATAGTGCATAAATGGATGATGTAGATGGAAGGACAAATCGATGTATACATAGATGGACAGATAGATATATGGTTAGATGAGTTGGTGCGTGATCGGTCGTTGGACTCAAATTTTTATATAAAAAGGTGGGATGGACGGGTACAATATGAGGATGGGTTAAATGAAATGGTGATGAACGATGATTTTTTGAAGAAGTGATGTGTACAGCTTTAGTATGGACACCACATTAGTTATGTGGTCAGATAGACAAGTAGAATTATGGGTGGCCACATGACCAGTAAGATGGATGGTCAGTTTAGATTGATGACAAGTGTGTTGATGATTTTCAGCATATCGACAGTTAGATGGGTGTCTATCATGCCCCAAAATTTGGATAGAGAGTGTGCACCCTCAAACCCGAGTTATGGCACATGACTTATACATCATGTGTACTAAAACCATTCTTTCATACTGTTTTCCAAATGTTCAGTTAAAATGTACACTAAGTTTCCAAACTCAAAACCTTAAACAAAACATCTCACATTCATTTATTTCAATCACAAATACATATCCACTATCACGATCATTTATGGCCATTCAATTCACATATTGATAACATTTACAAAAGTTCAACATAGTATCACAACCTACCCATTTGGTGATTTATTAAATCATTCACTAAAAGAGCTTTAACTATTCATAACTTTCAGTTACTCAACTGAAAATTTATTTAAAGATATAATTAAAGGAATAGTATGAGTTCAACTAAATATGTTAATGATTTAAAATATTTAACTCATCTTCATCAAGATAGAGCCATAGCTCTTATGAATCGTCTACTGGTTCATCTTCCTGCCCTGAAACTTGAGCACTAGTTTTATCGTCCACTAAATCTATATGGTTTTTCCATTAATAAAATATCACCTGGCCAGGCCCAGTGAGTGAACCCATCATGGTTGATGCACATCATAATTAAAATAAAATGCATAAATGACATGAGATGCATGGATGCATGAATGTATCAAGTAGGTTAATCAGTCCACTTGCTTAAGTTGGATTCCATCAACCCACATCTCCCCCTTTTGAGGTAGGCTTCCATTTTTTGGTAGGCTTTTACATATTATGAACATCCAAAGATGGTCCCCTATGTCATCCGGTATTTAAGTACCTATAGGTCATCAAGGGAGTGCACCCATGTATTTACCACAATTATGCAATGCATGGTATAGATGCAGTATGAAAACGACTAGTGCATGGTATTAACAATTGTCCATATATATACATAACAAAATATGACATTTCAATTCTCAACAAATTCAATAAACATTCAATACAAAATATCACAATCATCGAAACAATGAGATGATTATTTTAATAACAATAGATATGAAACACGTTGGGATCACTCACCTAATACTTTGGTGATTAGAATTTCCTAAGACACAACATGTACATAGAATTATTATCCTAATTTATAAATTCATATGATAGGGCCCACCTTTGATTGATCGAGGACATGATCAAGGTTCATAATATTCTTAAATCTAGATCTCTTCAGATCAAACCCATAATACAAGGTTTGTAATCACAACCATTTCATTTGACCTACTTAATTAATCAAAGTGGTATCTACCATTTTCAATTACATTTCAAATAACACAACAATTATAGTTAATCATAAATCAAATAACTTAATTCATCAGTCCTTAAAATTCAGAGTATAAGTTGCATGTTTTTACCCTTTGTCGGTCGGATCGAGTTGAACCGACAGAGTGCATACTCTGTCAAATTTGGTTAGTATCTATCTATCTATTTGGATCGATAATCCTACGTGTCAAATTGACAAACTCTAGATTTCTACTCAAATTTGGTTAGTATCTATCTATCGATTTGGATCGATAATCCTACGTGTCAAACTGACAAACTGACAAAGGTGAATAAAAGTTTTGAGATTTTTTTAATTTAAGATCTAAAATATACTTTAAATACATCAATCAGATCCTAACCAATTAATGGTATATTAAGGAATGGTTTAAGTAGAGCCAAATAATCAGTTTGATCTGAAATCTTAGTAGCCGACATGACATTTTTAATACTTCTCTTTTTAACAAATACCATCTAATCAACACAGTCCACCTGATGGTTAAATTTACCTAATATTTGTAGTTCCCACGTAATTCAACATCAATAATCAGATCGACGGTGTGGATCGAATCTGATATATCCGATGATCCACTGATCATATGGGACAGATCTAAGCCATTCATCTACATCACAAAATTTCATATTGATAATGAGTCAATAGATCGCTTTGGTCTAGACCATTTATATTTCCCAAATAAAAAAATGATTTAAAGTATCATAAGTACAATCCTAACCTTTCATCCTTGTGGCCCATCAATGATTTGATCTACCCATATTCTCTGGACAATAATTTATTTATATTTTATAATGAGAATACATAGTGTGGATCTAATCTAATCTGTCCGATCACCATTTTAGATCTAAGGTGCAAATGGTTTTTATGGTTAAATCTAATAAAAATGGTCCATCCATTAATCAGATTGATCCATAATTTAAGTCACTAATATCTTTTGGTACTTAAGATCAAATGATCCCTTCAGATATATCTTAATACAGTCAAATGCCAGTAATTAATTTTATTCCTAAAATTTTATTGACTAGATTTGAAATCATAAAGCATCACTTTGTTAAAAGTTTCTCTACACATATATACAATGATCGTGTGGATGATCCACACCACCCATTTGTTGAGGCATAAAAATTGATCTAAAGATTGAAAGAGAAAACCATGAGAAATTCACATTATTGGGTTGTGCGATGCACAACAAAAGCCACTATAGGAGATGGGTTGTGTGGTGCACAAACGGTGGCTATTGAGGAAGATGAGTTGTGCAGAGCACAACAGAAGTTCTTAAGGAAAAGATGATTATGCTGTGCACAATGGAGGTTGATAAAGAAGCAGGGTTGTGTGGTGCACAATAGAAGTAATTCGAGGAATATCATTGTGCGGTGCACAACTGGTATGAGCGCACAAGGGATACCAGCGCACAATGAATTTGACCACACAATGAGCATGTATGCACAAAGGATTTGCTGAGGAAATCTCATACGTGCGGAAGGCTATAAATAGCCCATTACCCCTTTAGATTATCATTAGAGCAATATCATTGTGCGGCGCACAACTGGTATGAGCGCATAAGGGATACCAGCGCACAATGAATTTGACCACACAATGAGCATGTATGCACAAAGGATTTGTTGAGGAAATCTCATACGTGCGGAAGGCTATAAATATCCCATTACTCCCTTTAGATTATCATTAGAGCAATATTAGAGCAAGAAGAGAAAGATCCAGACCTTAGCCAGATCCATGTATTAAAGATATCAGTTGTACGGCGCACAACTGGTGGTCCGCACAACTCGTGTGCACACAACTCATATGGGTGCACAACTGACTTGGCCATATGAAAAGTCTACAACATGGACAGTCGGTTCAAGGGATGATTATGTCATATCAGGAGGATCAAAAGAAGCTCTAAATCTAAGTTAAAAGATCAATGTATCTTCTTAGAAGTTTGGGATTAATCAGAATGAATGATACTCCAATACAGCAATGTTCCTATGATTGAGGATCATAATGCAATTTGAAATGCTGTAAAAATTAATATAAAAATATTTGTTATTTGTATTATGTAAATACTTTACTTTGAAATCAAAGGAGATAAAGGATGTAAACAAATTCAGTAATAAATAAAATATTGTGATTGTTCTCCTCATTCTTTCTTTGTTATTATTGAATAATTCTCCCAAATCAAATGCATTTGTTTCTTGTTGAAACAAAATGGCGACTCTACTGGGGATCTATTATTCAATGGTAACCTAGAAAATATTTAGAGAACTTTTATCACTGTTTAGCATCGTATAGATGTCAAAATGGCAACTCTCAATGGGAACATCCTCCCTTTCATCTTCAAAGTAAAGTATGCTCTTATTTGAATACTAATTTACACTTTTGAAATGATCTAGGAAAATAAGAAACCACAAACTAACTTTCATAGCGGATAATAGCAACCATCACGAACAAAACGGTCTTTTATTTTATGTCAACTGGGTTTGTTATAGAATACGTTGAGTAACAGACTCCGCATCACAAGGAGGAGGTTATGCCAACGACATGCAAAGATTCTCAAGTGACGACTACAGTTGTAACGACTTCATCGATAGCATAAGAGGACGCGAACGATTAAATTATTGGATCACACTGAAAATCGAGGGCCTGAAACAGCCAGACTGCCAGGATAAGCTCACAGACAAAATATAGTCAAAAAGAACCCCGAACTCGCTTCCACGACAATATACCAAAGGAGAATTAGTCTTTATCTAATATTACATGATTTCCCAGCCCTGCCCGCCACAGGAACTTGATGAACAAGGAAGCAAAAGGGTAGATCACCACTAGTAAGACCGATAGTCCTTGTTTCACCTAAAAATGTGTCATAATCGACCGAGTGCTACCGAAGTACAGGAAAATCCCCATTTTATTAATATATTCTTATTCCACTCCAACGACAGCTTCGTCTGGGAATGCAGAGGCCACTGTATGTATGGTCGAAACAAACTAGGACCTGCCACCAACTTCAGAGGACTGTATGGCCAAGATGGCACAAGCGCAGAGAACACTGATGGAGGAATGCAGAAGTCTCTAGGAATCCTTAGCTACTCTCGCACAAAACTTAGCTTAGATGACACCCCCCCCCCCCCCCCCCCCCCCCCCCCCCCCCTCGATGATGGGCGCGCAGGAATAACAACCTCAAGGCTCCCAACCATCGAGAGCTGGATCTCTCGTTTCTGCTCCCACAGCAAGGGCAATAACCCAAGAGGAAGTATGCCAGGTAGTAGAAGAGGCCATTAAAATGGAAAGAGAATGCGAGAACATCGGAAGGTTCAGATATCGAATGTCATATCTAAGAGAAGTGGAAGACATTCCTTTCCTGGCCAATTTCAAGCATCTTGACTTTCAAAAATTCAACGAAGATGGGTCACCTGTAAGACCTGTATCCTAGTCCGTGTCATTCTGTATGCTTTCACGGTCCCTCCAGTCGAATTTCGACAATCCTCGACCTGTTTCTAACGTTTACGCATGATCTTAAGCTAAGTCCTGCATACCGAAGTCGGCTCGAACCGAAATCTGTATTATAGCGACCTCACCGTCGTTGTGGTTCCAATGTCACAACTTGCGCATCGAACTGATACCTAGGCTGGAAGATGTCATTCTACTTTCAATTCGAAGAAAATGCCTCGCTTTGTGGATTTTGAGGGAATCTCTACGAGATGTCCCATCAATCAATGTTAAGTTCAATCCTTACCCAAGTACATACAACCCATCCCTCCCTTCTCAAAAGTCAACTCTCTCTCTCCTCTCACCATCCCTCCTTTATCAACTTTTAAATCTAATCATCCCTCTTTTACAAATATTCAACTAAGTCCATGCTTCCCCATCACTTTCCTTACACCCCACCATTCAAACCATCCATTTTATTATTTTTTCTCTCATTTCTCAAAACACTCTCCAACACCCCACGTCCAAGCTCTCTCCTCTCCCAAATCACAACAACAAGTGTGGCCCACTTTCCTCACCCCCCCCCCCCCCCCCCCCCCCTTCATCTCTCATCCACACCATTAAAATTCCATCAACCTCCATCAAAGGTGAAGATAAGGAGCCTAGAAGACCAAGGGAGAAAGAAGGCCTAGAGGTGGGTGATCTTTGAATTTCTACTGTTGATTTCATAATTAAGGGACCCACTTGTATGAGGGACCCAACTTGATGTATGTGTTTCAATCATATGAGGGACCCATAGTGGCGGGGTCCCTCCATCTACACCGCTTATTTCTCTCTTCTTCTCTTTCTCTTTCTCTCTCTTTTATGATGGGTGTGGCCCACTAGATCCACACCGATCGTGGACCCACCATGATGTATTTTTAGTGATGTCGTCCACCTGTTTTATCCAGGCCATCTAGTGGGCCTGGATGATGAGAAAGCACAAATATCATGTTGAGTGGAGTAGGTGGGCCACATGCATGTGGGACCCACCGTGATGCAGTGTTCATCCATGTCGTCCAGCGTCCCTGGACACTAGACTAGGAGTGGCTAATATCGAGTGCGTGCACTGATAGGGAGTGTACTAACGAGCTAACAAAAAAAATGGTGGGCCACTCATGCAAGCCCCACCTTGACGAATGTACGTAATCCAAGCCATCCATCCTTTTCCTCAGATCATTTGAGGCATTGAACCAAAAAAATGAGATCAATCTGATGATCAAGCAGGCCATACCATAGAAGATAGTAGTGTATACTGTTAAAACCCGCCGTGATGTTTTTATTCGCCGAAATATACCCAATATTGGGCTTGATAGGCTTGTATTGGGCCACGGTGATCAAAGGGCGGGACGGATTCACCGAATGTGGGCCCCACCTTGGAGATTCTGTAAAAATAATAATAATAACAAAATAAAATAAAATAAAATTTCAATGCAGCTGTAAACGCTACTACTGTCAGAACGCAGGCCCCACCGTGATGCGTTTTAAACATCAACACCATGCATTCGATGCATCCCCTTTACATTATGGGATATCCCAAAAATCAGTCGTAGACTGAACTTAGGTGGGCCATACCACCTAAAATCATGTGAAGACATGCCTAAAAACATAAAATCACTTGGTGGGGCCTACCTGAAATTTGGATGCAGCTGAAACTTGGTCTGAACCCTCAGCCAAGTGGGACGCACCTAATGGGTGGGCTGGATTTGTAAACCACATCACGATGGGCTCCCTGGTCGACGTGACCATATCAGTAGGTTGGTTGGAAAGAAAACATCACCGTGGACCCCTGGCCCACGTAACCTTATGAACAGGTTGTTTGGAAAATAAACATTACAGTGGGCCCCCTCCCTGACCGTGTGGCCCTATGAACAGCGTGGGTGGCGAATAAATTTACAGTGGGCCCAAGGTCTAGGTGACTTTATGAATAGTTTAGATGGCACATAAACAATACAGTGGGCCCTAGGTCCTTGTGACCTCATCAACAGGTTGAGTAGAAAATAAATATTATGGTGGGCCCCACAAGGGACCCACTTAGGGGTATATTGTGTCCACACCTTTCATCAGTGTGGACCTCCACCATGAAGTATGTGATTTATCTATGCCTTCCATCCCTATGGGACCTACCATGATGCATGTATTTCATCCAAAATGTCTAACCATTGAAATCATTGGGACCTTACGATCAGATTAGATGGGAAATAAATATTATGGTGGGCCTTGAGAATTTTAATCAGTGGTAATTATTATCACCACTTACATATGGGGTGTGGTCATTTGTTATACACAGGGCCCATCGATGTAGCCCATTTGATATACATATGGCCCATGTGATGTGGCCCACTTGCCATATCCATAGCCCATTGTTGAGGGCCCATGTGATTAGGCCCATCTTGATGTAGTTGTGGCCCATCCGTTGGGGCCCATCTTGATATATACGAGACCCATGTACATGAGGCCCATTTGATGTATTGGAGGCCCATGGTCAAGGTGTAACACCCCGTACTTTTCAGTACTCGGGTGTTACCGTATAACCAAGATTTAGGATAAATGCAAACCTAGCTTAGTGAACATGCACGTACAACCTAGTGTAAATCTGACCTTCGAAGGCGATCCCTATTCACATATCAAACCACCCATTAGTCAAATAATATATATCTATTTAGTATATTATAACTTTTACACAAGCATGGATCAAAAGATTATAGATGTATCTTGATAATTTACTTATCGTATAGAAGTATATGAAAATATATTATAATAAGAGTAATATATATATATATATATATATATATATATATATATATATATATATATATATATATATACACATATATTTAATATACGTAAAATATAATGAAAATAATATTATATTGACTAAACATAATGAATAATAATTTTAAAATATATAATTGAATTATAAATATTAATGTAGTATTGAATATTTTTATAAACATGTATACTAAAAATTATTAAATATTTGAATAAAATTTTATATTATTTAACGATGTGATTTTAAATAAGACATTGTACAAATTGCAATTCACTTACATGTATAACATGAGGCTGTATATTATGAATTATATATTAATAAATAGGAGATCAATGGCATGCACATAGTACTACTTTAATATTAAAATTACATGAATATATGTGTATGAGATTTTAATTATTTTAATTATAAGAAATATATAATAGTAAGGAAATCTATATTAATATTCGTATTGGTTAATAGTATGTGATGAAAGTTGTACAAATAGACCATTAGGACTTTTTAGCCGTTGACGTTTAATTTCGGGAGGATCCGACCCTTAGATCGACAGGGATCCCCAAGTAGGATACTAGTTTCATTAGTATGGCCCATCTAAGCCTCGGGTCTGCCCCATCCTAAACTTCAGGTCCTAACAGGACCCATAGAACTCGACAAACGGTTCGGATCTGTCAATATTTGTCATGTGAGCCTATTTAATGGGGCGTGTGTGCACCATGGGAGGTCTACTCGTGGTGCACTGGGCTAAAGGACCTGGTCAACTGGCGCTGGCCCAAAACCTCCTCAAAACAGAGAGGTTTCTCTCTACTTTTTCTTTGCAGCGAACGGATGAGCATCCGTGATTTTAATCAGTGGCCCACCGTGAGGATTCCATGGGATGATCTGAACCATCCATCCGATCAAGGAGGTAGTGCTGACCAAAACCCATTCCATTTCACATGTTAGGATGCATGTGCATGCGCACAATCCTTGACGCATATAGACTACAAACACTCGTTTCTAAAAATAGAAACTGTTTTTCATGCCCCAGCAGGGCAATCCGCGTCCACCCTTATCCTCAAATCTTGGCCATTCATTGAGGGAAATCTCACCCGTCTGGTAGCTCTCCACGTGGGAGAGGTTTTCCACCCATAGGAAGCCAAAACCACGACCGGTTTTGGTTTTGCTAGCTGTACTTAGAAGCTATGGCCTTTCAGTTTCAATCTCAGCCATCCACTCCCCATCCGACGGTTTGAGATGTTAGGGCGAATGGATAAAAGGGATAGGGTCGGACGTTAGGGCGTCCTCCTTCGTTTTCTAGCAGCCGCACTCAACCAACGGCTGTTTCTTTCAAAACTTAAACCCACCGCCCAAATCTCTCTCAAGCTTCGAAAATCCTTACCTATAAGCTTCCTAGGATCTATACAAACCTTCCTAAAGGGGCGGATCGAAGAGAAACACTGTCGTTTGGAAACTACCATTAACAGCGAAGCATCTTCCTCGTTTAAGGGACACTCAATGCCGTCGATTTGGGTCGAATGCGATGGTCCAGTGACTCCGCTGGACCTGTAGCAGATGAAAGGAAAAGAAGAAAAAGAAGGAGAAAAGAGAAAGAGAGAGAAGAGAGAGAGAGAGAGCATGGGTGGTTGTTACACCAACCCGACCCGGTGGTGGAGCGCGAGTCAGGTAAGGCTGTTGGCGTCGTTGGGTCTGTAGCAGATGAAGAATGAGGGAAAGTATGAGAGTAGAAGGTAGAAAAGAAAAGAGAAGAGAAACAGAGGAGAAAGAAGAAATAGGAAGAAAAAAAATGAGAGAGAGGGAGAGGAATGCTGTCATTGATTGTTGTTGCACCAGGTGTTGCCCTGCTGCGTCAAGACCTGAGCCGGGCTGACTCAATGTTAGCAGGGCCCTGTGCTAGAAGCGGGTAGAAGGAAAAGAGAAAAAAATAGGAATGGAGAAGGAGAAACAAGGGAGAGAGGGGGTGCATGTTGCACCAACTCGACCAGGCTGAGTTCGGCCTAAGTTAGGTCCGGGCTTGGCCAGAGAACCTGATGGGGTGCTGATTCGAGTGCTGCTGGGTGTTCCAACAGGAAAGAAGAGGAGCAGAGAGTGAGGGAAAAGAGAGAAAAGAAGAAAGAGATAGGTGGGTGGTGTGTTGAACCGAGTCAACTCAACTCGAACCGAATCATTAGGGTGAGCCCACCTTCCCCTCCCAAATTGAAATTCTTTCAATTAAAATTTTCATTGCTTATTAGAATTATGGGTATTAGAAGTGGATAGCAGTTGATAAACTATCTATATGGATATTTGCTATTATATATAAGAGTTATCATTATTAAACATTTGTATTGATATTAGAACATACTATTCATTTTCACCAAAATGATTATTAGTGTTTTGTTAGGAATATTGTTAATATTAATAATTGGTTGGAATCATTAGCATTATTATTTGTCATGGGTTGTTGTTAGATAATTTAACATGGTAGTAGGCATTGTTAAAAATTCCTAAAAATTAATAACTAATCTATTCGGTTATTTTATTCATTCATTAGTCCCTTTAATAATATCGCTAACGGCCACACAAAATAGGGTTTGAATTTCATAATTATCACTTAAAATCTAAACCTAGGACCAAAATGAAACTACCTTTAGTGCTATTAGCATGGTATCCATACTTGAAAATATTATCTCTAATAATAGGTTATATTATCTTACTTCAATTGTAATACTGATTAATACCATGAACACTAATAATAGTTATACCATTAATGTTAAATGGTAACTATTACACCAACTAGAGTTCAAATCTTAGAAACTAAATTTAATACTAAATCCTAAGATAAAATATGCAAACCCTAGGCTATGATTTTAAACCCTAGGTAGTTTGTAGGGCTTGGATCTAATCATACAAGTTCCTGATTTATGGTAGGATTTGATTTTAAGGAGATGTGCTTCTTAGCAACATCAGTTGATGATTCAAGATATAAGGTGATGATTCTTCCCCTTAAGCTTTTCATTTTCTCATTAGCTTAAGTTATAGTTTTTATTAAAAATTATAATTGATATCTCTCTCTTATAATCACATGTGTTAGCTGGTGGAAATCGAATTGTTGTATTGCCTGCTTAATGTTCATCCTGTATATCTGTTCATGCTTGTGGATTATTTATGTATTGCTTATGGACTTTAAACTAGTACATTAGTGGAAAACCCTCACCTATAAATGTACACTCATACTTGGAATGTAACCCGATTGGTTGTGATTAAAATGAACCTTCGACTTAGTAGTTATTGAGTGATGGTCTAAATGGATCATTGATGTGGGCCTAACATCCAGGGTTGTTGTGTCCAATGGTTTTAAAAGATGGTTTTTTATCGCATGCTTTTGATACTTGCCCTATGAGGCCTATTTTGATAATTGCCCTATGTGGCTTGTTTAATATCACCTTATGTGGCTTTGTTCTGGTATTTTCTCTATATGGGTTCGATATTTTATACCATGCAACCATGCGATGGTAAGCCCCATATATTGTAATATGATTGGTCACTAGTCGACGAGTTCCATTAAACATCCTAAGATGGTAGCCTCATGAGCCGGAGATGGTGGTATGAGACCTATGCCCAAGCTGTCGACCTACGATGGGCCATGTGCTCCCCGTAGTGACCTTGAACTTATTAAAAACTGGCTGATTGTAACTAAACAAATAATGATTTGGCTAATCATGCATACATGGCACAGACTGGCGTCTATCGCTAGGCAGTCGTTACACCGCACTTAGTATGCGTTCGCTAACGACTAGCCTCTATCCGACTGGATGTTTTTCCTAGGTCGTGATTCGCATTCCGCACGGTTAATCCCTAGGGCGTTGATTGCGCATTTGCATGGGCGGCGGCCCTGTCCGCACGAATGAGCATCCCCGAGGCGTGAACGCATTCTATATATCCATGCATCTAATAAGACCTATATCATGTATTATTTTATATGTTTTGATTTATAACTATGCTTACCTAATGCGGCGGTGTGTAATCTTGAGAAGAATTCACATTGAGTTGGTCACTCATCCATCAAATATACAACCGTACAGGTTGTACAGGTCACTTAAGTGATATGCATGTTTAGACTTGATGAGGAGCAGGGTACGATCGTTAGGGATGCATGACTGTATTTTCTTGGAGGAGTCGCATGATCTTGCAGCTCATATTTATATATTTTCTGTTATTTTTCATGTATTAAATTCTTGTAAATCTTGTACTTGTTAAATTCAGAGACATTAGTTTGTATAAGTCATTATGGGTAACTTCTTGTATATTTGAATGATAATAAAAAAAAAATTTATGTCGATTTGTCCACACTACTCTCATTTGCTTACTCTGATGAAAGAAAAAAAAATGTACACTCGAATTTGACCATCCTTTAAGGTTAACACTCGGGTTTTTAGGAAACGAGTTGTGTACTCTGGTCCTGAAAATTCGGGGCGTTACACAAGGCCCGATGAGACGTACATAAGCCCATTGTAGTATGACTCCACCATGGTATATGTGTTAATCTTTATAGCGGGCTATACCTTGGGAGCACTGATGGTTTGACGTCCACATTATATGGATGATGTCGGTTAAATGTCCACATTATCACTCTTCCTAAGGCCCATTAATAGGCCCATATTTGTAATCTGCAGGCCGTTTAGGCCCATCTTCATTTTGAGTAGAGCGCATTATCATATCATAAGTTTAGTGCTGCCCCATGATTCATGATCATACACATCATATGTATGCTTGAGACGAGGAGTGACTGATCATTGCATATGCCTTCGTGCAGATGGTTTATGGGCTCCCTGATAGGCGGAGTTGTCCTACATGAGCGCGTGCTTCACGCAGGATGGTTGCATGACTGATAGTGTGATACATGCACTTACATTTGTGTGATTGTGATATGCCCTAGCGACATCAGGGCCATAGCCTCCACAGACACACCGTGGGTGGCTAGTTGGATATAAAAACTTATTCTAAGTAATTGGGGCGCCATAGATGTCCCTGGGTGAAATTTCCTGAACCCGATGGTACCAGAGGATGACTCCAACGTTGAGACCGAGTGGATATATGAGCGCACGAGGGCCAAATACCAGGAGGCCACATCTCCCACTATGTCGTGGTCAGTTGGAAAGGGGTGTAGCCTTACTCGCCCAAGGGTAGGGGCAATACTAGGCTGAGTTTGACCAGCACGTGAATGGGTTCGTTATCGACGTGCCGGATAAGTATTGGCAGACTATTGGCCAGGCGAATAGTAAGGTTTCTTATGCTCACTTGGACTATGCGGCTGGGAGAGCAGCAGTGCCATTTAGAGTGTACTAAACCCCGATGATTATCCAGAATGAGAACTATACTGATATTGATGAGCTATATGTGGATTTGGCATGCTTAAGCTGCATCTTGCATCACATGGTCTTGATATGGAAGATAACATTCATATCTTGCACCGCATAGCCTTAGTACAACTAATTGCATTCATGTACGCATCAGCATGAATCCACATTACTCTAACCTTGCATTCTGAGCACGCTTATATTGTACACACACTTACACCATCCTCTAAGATTTCTATAAGCTTATGCATGATTGATACGTGCAGGTGACGCCAGGACGCAGCCGTAACTTCACCTCAGTTGGAGCGTGCTGTTGAGCTTCTAGAGTTTTATTATTACCACTATCCTGTATTTTTCTTCAAATGCATTGTACTTAAATTTTTTTTATCATTATAGATCTTGTGATGGTGTTCTTGGGGTTATTATTCTTGGGTTACGCTTATGGTTATGCTCATTATAAGTTAAATTGATGAATAGAAATCCTCCTTGTAGCATCCCAAGATTGGAACCTGGCGTATGGGTGCCGGGAGCTGAGAATAGGGTACTATAGAGGCTGTCGGTGCCGAATTCGGCAATCAGGAATTTTGTGAGCCCAATTTTTGAGTTTGGAGCGTGAAAAAAGTTGGTATCAAAGCATAACTTGAGAATAACTAAGAACAACATCACATGTTTGCTATGAGTTTAGGATGATTAGGTTCCAAGCATGCAACCTTCCGATTTAGTTCCCTAATGCGCGATTCTTAAGGTTGATTGGCCTTATTGTTCTCTCATATAAGGACATGTTGCACAGGAGAGTGACCCGAGCGCACCCGCTCCACCACCTGAGGCTCCAGCCTTACCACCTGCGCCTCCCATTTTACCACTTGAGATCCCTGCTCCCCTGCCTGAGGATGACATTCCTCCATATGAGGCCGATGTGGAGCTGACTATACCTACGAGTGCCTCTTAGTTACAGCAAATGTTACAAGCTATAACAACCGCACTCTAGGGACAAGGCAGGTGCCCAATTGTTTCACTAGTTCGAGCAAAACAGGAGCGCTCGAGCGCCTTACATCGAGAGTTTCGATAGCTTAATCCTCCACGCTTCCAGGGCGAGCCAGATTCGATTGTAGCCGAGAGGTGACACTCCGATGTGGAGAAGATCTTCGATACAATGTCATGTACGATCAAGCAGCGAGTCTGATTGACTATATTCCTTCTCCAGGGTGAGGCAGAGCATTGGTGGACCTCTGTTACCCATGTTGTCGGACATAAGTATGTCTGAACATGGGAGGACTTTATCGACCGATTTGAGGAGCAGTACTTCCCTGACCGTGGCGTAGGGGAACATGACCGTGGCGTAGGGGGACATGACCGTGGCACAGTACGCAGCCCTTTTCGTGGTGCTATCAAGGTTTATTCCATATATAGTTAATGATGAGAGGCGAAAGGCCCGACGTTTCGAGAACGGCTTACGTTACGGTCTTTGAGGCCATGTTATTGGGCACGAGCTCCCAACATTTCAGGCGGTAGTGCGAAGGGTTCAGATTTACGAGATTGAGTAGGTCGGCTCGCAGAGTGATCGGGATCAGAGGAGAGGACAAAATCGAAAGAGGCAGGCCCCCTCTGGTAGCTCCCAGCAGCATCGACGACCACAGAGGTACAGGAGCCACCCACCTACTAGAGCACCGACAGTCCCAACAGTACCTCCAACACCACCCCAGCAGCCATTTACAGGGGCTTATTTTGGATGTGGTGGGACAGGGCACTGCTTGTCTGAGTGCCCCTGCCCTCATCTGCAGCCCCCGAGAGTACCGTAACAGCCCCTACAGTAGCAGCGACCCCATTAGCAACGACCGTAGCCAGCTCAGTCGTCGAGGCCCCAGCAACAGCAGAGACAATAGTATAGGCAGCCACAGAGGTAGCAGCAGCATCAGAGACCTCAGAGGAGACAAGCACCTCCCCAGCCAGCTCAGGTTAGATTCTATGCGGCTCAGCAGGACCCGTAGTCATCCGGAGGAGTTGTTGAGGGTATGCTTCCAGTCTCTTCATGCATCACTCGAGTATTATTTGATTCCAACACTTCGCACTCATTCATGTCTGAGGATTTTTGTCGATTGACTGGATTGCCGACAGAGACTGCTAGTGAGGGATTGATCGTATCGATGCCCTTGGGAAGATTACGATGTTGGGCCATTTTTATTCATCTTACCTTGTTCTGGTTGGTGATATCTTTTTGTCCGCTGACTTATTTGTGTTGTCGATGTCAGATTTCAACGTTATCTTGGGCATGGATTGTCTTGCTCAGTACTACGCCAGCTTAGACTGTTCTACGAGGATAGTACATTCTGCATACCAGGCTTGCCGCAGTTTCAGTTTGTTGCCGAGACTAGAGGAGAGCCATTGTCATGCTTGATATCCTGCGCCATTAAGGACCTTGTTGTAGCATGTATTGACCAGTTGTCGGTTATCTGTGACTTCACAAACGTGTTTTAGGAGATTTCGAGATTACCGCCGCACCGTCATATTGAGTTCCAGATAGATCTTGTGCCTGGTACTGCGCCCATCTCGAAGGCCCCGTACCGTATGGCACCGATGAAGTTGTGTGAGCTGCAGCAACAGTTGGACGAGTTTCGTGAGTTGGGATGTATTCGTCCGAGCAGTTCACCTTTAGGAGCGCCGGTACTCTTCGTCAGGAAGAAGGATTGCTCGTTGAGGCTTTGCATCGATTATCGCGAGCTCGATCGGGTCACGATTAAGAACAAGTACCCGCTCCCAAGGATAGATGATTTGTTTGATCAATTACATGTTGTACAGTTCTTTTCAAAGATTGATCTGCGTTTTGGTTATCATCAAATTCAGGTTCGAGAGGAGAACATCTCAAAGACAGCTTTCAAGACGCATTATGGTCAGTTTGAGTTTCAGGTCATGTCCTTCGGACTGACCAATGCACTCGCGGTCTTCATGCAGTTGATGAACAAGGTCTTTCGTCCTTATCTCGATCAGTTTGTTGTGGTCTTCATCGACGATATTCTAATATATTCGAGGACCTGTGAGGACCACATGCAGTATTTGGAGACCGCATTGCAGACCCTCCATGCCCACCAGTTGTATGCGAAGATGGAGAAGTGTGAATTTTGGTAGGAGGAGGTAAAGTTCCTCAGTCACGTGGTGATGAGGGAGGGTATCGCAGTAAACCCCTCGAAGGTTAAGGCAGTGCGTCAGTGGGGCCAACCCACGACTGTGTTAGAGATCCACAGGTTCCTTAGTTTAGCGGGATACTATCGGCATTTCATTGAGGGTTTTTCTTGTATTACAGCCCCATTGACCATGTTGACTCGGAAGGGAGTAGATTTTATTTGGACTGACGCATGCGAGCAGGCATTCGTGGAGCTGAAGGACCGTCTGACGTCCACTCCTATCCTCACTCTTCCCTCTAGGAGTGGTGGATTTGTTATATTTATTGATGCCTCACATATTGGATTGGGTGTTGTCCTGATGCAGCACGGCAGACCGGTAACCTTCGCGTCTCGTCAGCTCAAGGTTCATGAGTTGAACTACCCCATGTATGATTTGGAGCTGGCTACAATTGTTTTCGCACTGAAGGTGTGGAGACACTATCTCTATGGGGTCAGGTTCGAGTTCTTTTCCGACCACAAGAGCTTGAAATATCTATTTTCTCAGTCTGAGATGAACATGAGGTAGAGAAGATGGATGAAGCTTCTGAAGGACTATGATTTTAACCTCCAGTACACCCAAGCAAAGCGAACGTGGTGGCGGATGCCCTCAGCCGTCAGCCACGAGGCCTGGTGGCACATATGATGATTTATGAGTGAAGGATGCTAGAGGATGTAGCAGAGTACGACTTTAAGTTTGGTCTGCAGTCTTCTATCGTACAGGTATCGAGCCTGTCGATTCAACCTTCTCTTGTCACAAGGGTGATCGAGGCTTAGCAGACAGATGAGTTGTTACAGGATTACCAAGCAGAGGTAGCGTCTAAGAGTCCAAAAGATTAGCAGATTGGTTCTGATGGCAGATTTTGCTTCAGAGACCGGTTGTGTGTCGAGGATATTCCTGAGTTACATAAAGATCTTATGATCGAGGCACATCGTTCACGATTTTCTATCCACCCCAACTCGACGAAGATGTATCGCGATATAAGGAGACAATATTTTTGGGAGGGGATGAAGCACTAGATCACTAGTTTTGTGGCCGAGTGTGACACATGTCAGTGTGTCAAGGTAAATCATCAGAGACCGCCTAGTTTGTTGCAGCCGTTGAGTGTCCTGATGTGGAAGTGGGATCATATATCTATAGACTTCATTATGGGCTTGCCGAGGACTCAACATGGTCATGACGCCATCTGGATTGTCGTGGACCGTCAGATGAAGTCGGCACATTTTCTTGTGATCCATGAGACTTGGCATACAGTCCAGCTCGCTAGGCTATTTATTGAGGAGATAGTGAGACTACATGGCATTCCAGTCTCGACCGTTTCTGACCGAGACTCGAGGTTCACGTCTCAATTTTGGAGGAGCTTTCAGAGAGCGATGGGCACAGATTTACAGCTCAATACTGCGTATCATCTGCAGACCGATGGCCAGACCGAGAGGGTCAATCAGATACTTGAGGATATGCTTCAGGCCTGCGCGATTGATTTTGGGGGTAGTTGGGATGAGCATCTACGATTGGTTGAGTTTGCATACAACAATAGCTATCAGGCGACCATTGGCATGGCTCCTTTTGAGGAATTATATGGCAGACCGTGCAGATCTTTGAGTTGTTGGACCGAGATTAGAGAGTGACGTCTCTTAGGTCTTGAGCTTGTGCAGCAGACATCAAAGGTTATAGATATCATCAGGCAGAGGATGTGCACAGCTCAAAGTCGGCAGAAGAGTTTTGCTGATCACCGGCGTCGTCCCTTGGAGTTCGATGTGGGGGACCATGAGAGCTAACCACAAATGTTGTTTGTCATGTTATCAATGCAGTGACAACATATAATCTTCTCTTGGGAAAACCGTGGATGCATCAATATGGCATCATACCATCTACCCTTCATCAATGTTTCAAATACTGTAAGGTTGAAATACAGTATAAAGTAATGGCCGATGCGAAGCCATATACGGAAGCTAAAGCTTTCTTTGCTGATACTAGTTACAATGATGGGTTCGTCGAAGAGAAAGAAAAAAAGAATGATGAAAATTAAGCCACAGGAAATGTTAATACGAGGATGACAGGAAAAGAAGTTATAGAGACAGAATCGTCAGGGATAGCAAATTCGAAAAAGAAATTTTATTTCGTACCAAAATACTTGATATAACCGGGACAGTGTAACACCCCGGATTTTTAATAACCTGAGGTTAGACGTCCTTAGGCAATGGGCCAACCATAACGCCTTGGTAACCTCTCAGAACCCAATTCCAAAGCCAAAGAAATCATTTAGAACCAAATTCTTTAAAAATTTAACGTGAATTAACTAGCGCTACGCTAGATTAGCTGTGAAATTAGCACCAATCATTTTAAATACGATCTGTAAGACCCAAAACCTCTAAAATTGTTACCGCCACGTTATCCTAAAACCTAGGATCAAACGCTAAACCTGTTTGTTCTCAGGAACCCTTTGAAACTTTGTATTGGATTTAGACTACACGTCAAAAGTCCGATATCCACAATCTTAGATCATTAGGACCGCTTAGCTGGACTTGACAATCGTTTCGAAAATTAAACCCAACTGATGTTCTGGGGCTATTTCATTGAGCCTGGGGCGAAGAGAGTGAGAAAAGGTAAAGATTTAGAAATTTAATTCAAAATCTGGCACGTGTCGTTGCACGTTATTATTAAGCATTCTGACAGTCAGAATTCAGCTAGATTTCACCCTCGGATCAGGAAAAATTTCTCTTTCATGTCATGAAGCTTGTAGACCTGATGTAGGTTCGATGACCGCTGAACTGAAACTGGACCGCCACGTGCGATCTGGGAACTCTACCGGACTGAAAACTTCATGTGAGCAGGATCCAATATCCATGAGCTTAAGTCCGACCGCGTTCGACCAGGGGACCTCCCGAAACACTCTTTTGGATCGGGAAAGACTCGATTTGGCTGTAACCCAAGTATACCTTGGCCCCAAGCCTATTTTTGGTAATTCTGGGCTTATATAAGGAGTTTAAACCCTTAGCCTTCTAACCCATACGAATTTGGAAAAACCTTAAGAGAGAGAAGAGAGAAAGGAGAGAGAAAGTGAGGGAGAAGTTGGAGCTTTCTCCTGAGAGTCTTCCCTGCTGCTCCACGTGCCACATCCTTCCGCCTACATCACTGTTCTGATGATTCCAATTCCGTTCTAGGTAAGAAAACCCTAACCCTAGCCTGTTTTAGGAATTCTAACAACATAAGTAGCAAAGTAACTAACCTATCTTGTGCATTAGGTCGCCATAACGTCGTTGACGAAGAGTAGACGTTCTATTCGAAACGATACACGTCTACGGCGAAAGGTGAGGATTTTAGATGCTTTGATTGACTGATTTCAAAGCTTTTAATGTCGTTTAATACTAGATTATCAATGAGAATGCCGTTTGACATGTAGAACATGCTGATCGTTTTCCATTTCGATTACGTACGGGAAATATGAGATTTAGGGTATTTTAGTCATTTATAGGAAATACTGGTTACGTCCATATTTTTTTTAAATGATTGCCATGGGTATTTATCATGATATGATATTAGAAATGCGTGCATGATCTGTTTGGCGAAGAGATTCGCCCTAATGCGCACTTTAGGTCGACACACGCTATGTAGACTAAAGTGTGTAGACTAAGTGTTTGTATAAATGTTTGTATTAGTATGTATTGAGTAAATGGTGTTGTGAATTAGTTTTGAGATTGAATTCTCAATTAATATGCTGATGTATTTGATTTCCACCATGTTGACTATGTAAATTGATTTCATTATATATATGGAATGCATGTGTTGGTTGATTTGCTTACGTTGTATGTTATAACATGTGTCCACATGCTTGTATTATTTATATTCATTTCTGTTACTCTCATATAATGACTGATGCTTGTATTACAAATGCTTGGGGCTATACGTTAGTCTAGGCAGTCGATAACGGATTAAATTCGTGATTGGCTTCTATTTGCCACGAAGGACGCGTCGATGAACGCGAGTCGTGTTTTGGGTTGGCGGCAGTGGTTAGGCCACACGAAGTGTTTCATGCACTTCATGTCGCTCAGGTTGAGAT
This sequence comes from Magnolia kwangsiensis, assembly GCA_037074715.1. Lineage (NCBI taxonomy): Eukaryota > Viridiplantae > Streptophyta > Magnoliopsida > Magnoliales > Magnoliaceae > Magnolia > Magnolia kwangsiensis. The sequence continues at coordinate 40,845,672 of CM073584.1, read as the reverse complement.
GCGCTCGTACTAGTCGAGACCGTCAAGTAACCCGACTGGTTATTGTATGTTCACCTTGTATGAGTCATATCTGCTTGAACCTAGGGTACTGAACTTACCATTAAAAATCCTGTTAACCATGGTACCTTAATCCATAAAGACTCATGAGCCAGGCATGGTGGTATGGGACACCGTAGTCTAGCTGTCGGCCTACGCTGGGGCCACAAACCTCACCGTAGTGACTAGTGAGCACCCTACTCTGACCAGATTATGGTGGTATGGGATACTATATTCTTACTGTCGGCCTATACTGATTGGTGACGAGCCCTTTGTAGTGACCTTGAGTTTATCCTGACACCGCATGGGGGCGACGAGTCCTGATGCAATCTTAAGGATATAAATAGGCATGTATTGATAAGGTGATGGGAGAGAGGAGCAACGAGTGTGTGCAACAGCCCTGGTAGCCCTTGCAGCGACCTATAAATATAACATTGTATGAGATTACTAGGAGTGACGACCCTAGATAGGATCTGTGTTGGGATTGATATAAGGAAGGTACCTTAGTTTCTCAATACTGCTGTATGAATGGACTAATAACAACTCGGTAATCATTATCCATATCGCACTACATGTGCCTAGAAAATGTGGAGCACTGAGGAAAGCAAGCATGCCGCGGACGCAGATGGTGCCGCATGAGGGAGTATGTCGGTGAGGGCATCCATTTGTCATTTCATGCTTGCATTAACAACAATATCTAGGAATGTTTGATTGCTTGCGTTACTATTATCTCGTGATTGATTTGATAACATGCTAATCTTTGCTCTATGATTTCACTGAGTTGATCACTCACTCCCACGTTACGGGATGGTGTTTGCAACACCAACCAGTCCCTGTTTTATTGCAAATGATGGAGCTGCTTGTGAAGTGGAGCCGGACTTGATGATGATGAGGAGGATTTCTCCTATATGCGTGTTCTGACACTTGTTATTTTATATTTTTAGAGCACTCATGTATATCCTTTTTATCATTTTTAGAGTATACATGTATATGTCTAACCTGGTAACATGCTCACACTCTGGAGACTTACAATCAATTACACATTGTTATATATTTATCACAGTCTTTCGCTTGTAAAATTTAACTATTTTGGAGTATGATATGTTGTTTTGGCTTAATCCCAATCTTGTTTAATGTCATTCTACAAATGACATGCATTTATTATTATCTATGTTGCATAAGTGACATTTTAGAACTCGGGAGTTGGGATTCTACCCGACCCCCGATTTTCGAGATGTTATAGATAGCCTTCATTAACGTTACTATCACCTGAACAGCTGGAAGTTCTATAGTCAAATTATACAGTGTCACTGTCGTATGCCGAAAGGAACAAGACATTTCCAGCCATCCCAAACAAGTTACATGTTAAAGCTAGCACGAAATATCCCGAACCCATTGAATTCTACACACCTTCAAAAATAAGGATAGAAGAGAAGACCGATAATAACAACAGTGAAGGAAAATTGTTATATGAAGATCTTCAAAGGTACAATCTAGCTAGCAAAAAAATTATGAAAAATATAGGTTTTAATTATGAGCAGCTAACCGGCTTAAACCATGGGAAAGGAGTCCAAATTCCAATTGGAGTCAATGAGGAGAGGCGAGAGAAATTTCAGGGATTGGGGGCAGAATCATCGGTGAATATGATTACAACCAAATTGGTAAAAGAAACAAATTCTGAGATAGTAAAGAATCCTGAAGTGGCTCCGAAACAAATGGAAGATGGGAGGCAACCGACAATCGATAGTCTGCGAGAAATAAATCTAAGAACGAGGGAAGAGCCACGGAATACGTTCATAAGCATCAATCTCCCAAAGCATGAAAGTGATCAATACATCAAATTATTAAAGGAAAACAAGGATGTATTCACTTGGACGTATTCAAAAATGTCAAGTCTAGAACCGTCGGTAGCAATGCATCGTTTGAATATCTCTAAAGATAAGAAGCCGATCAAACAAGCGTAAAGGCAATTTCATCCAGATTTAATTCCTCTAATAGAAGAAGAAATTAACAAACTAATAAAAGTCAAATTCATCAGAGAGGTTAAATATCCTAAATGGATATCGAATGTCGTCTCGGTAAAAAAGAAAAGCGAACAAATCAAAGTATGTATCAATTTCAGGGATTTAAATGAGGCTTGCCCAAAAGATGAGTTTTCATTGTCAATAACTGAATTGCTGATCGACAGTACCACTAAGTAGACTGTCCTCCATGGATGACTATGCCAGCTATAATCAAATAAGAATGGCCCCTAAATATGAAGAAGCCACGGCATTTAGAACCTCACTGGGAATTTATTGTTATAAAGTTATGTCGTTCGGCCTCAAGAACACTAGTGCTACATATAAAAGAGCAATGCAGAATATCTTCCAGGACATGATGCATAAACATGTTGAACATTATGTGGATGATCTGGTAGTTTGATTGGATGATCATGAAGAACATCATGACCATCTAGCTTTAATTTCCCGTCAGCTTAGAAAGAAATAGTTGAAGATGAATCCGGCCAAATGTGCCTTTGGGGTGTTTCCAAGAAAGTTCCTTAGTTTCGTTATTAGACACAGGGAAATCGAAATCGACCTAGGAAAAGTTAAAGCCATCCAAGAAATGCCGTCGCCAAAAATGTTGAAGGAATTGAAGAGTTTACAAGGAAAGTTGGCATATATTCACCGTTTTATTTCAAATCTGGACGGGAGATGTCTGTCATTTTCTCATTTGATGAAGAAAGGAATAGAATTCATTTGGGATAAATCCTGTCAGAATGCGTTTGATTCCATCAAAGAGTTGTTGAAATAGCCTCTAGTATTGGAAGTGTAAGACCCGTATCTTGGTCCGTACCTTTCCGTAGACTTCCGCGGTCTTACCGGTCGAATTTCGGCAACCTTCGACCCTTAACCGATACCGATACGCAACCCTGATTCATATACCGACAACCCGAGTCGACTTAACTCGAGACTAATGCCATAGCGACCGCGCTGTCGTTGCCGTTCCGATACCGTGACTCGCGCGCCTAGGCGATACCCTGGTCAAGAGATGTGGGCCAACGTTTGGTGCGAGAAAATGCCGCACGTTGCGAAACCCAAGGGAATCTCTACGATGTGTCACATCAATCACATCAATCCCATCAATCAATCAATCCATCAAGCCATCACATGTCAAGTACACATCACTTTATTCCATTTTCCCAAGAAACCACAAAAGTCTCTCAAAACCATACCTCTCTTACACAAAAAGCCACAAAAGTCTTCACCACCCATACCTCTCTTACGCAAAAGCCTCAAAAGTCAAGCTTTTCTTACACAACCATCACTCACCACATCCATCCATCACTCTCTCTCTCTCCCTTTACAACTCTCTCTCTTTCTCTCTTTCTCATTTCAAAATCTCCAAGTAAAAGGAGCTCCATACGTATGGAATTTTCCAAAAATTCCCAAGCTCCATGTGTGGTCCACTTTCCTACCCCATCATCTCTCATCTCAACCCTCCATTCCTCATCTTAACCGTTGAAAAACCAAGCTAAGGTGCCAAGGAACCCCTAGGAGAAAGAAGATCGGACGGTGGGTGCTAAATCATACTAGTTTTTCTTATTTTTATGATGGGCCAAGTGAGGCCCACCGATCAATGGTGTGGATCTCACTTGGGACCCTAAAATGTGGCCGATGGACCACTTGGATCATCATGATCATTCCATGATAGGGCCATTCTCCATGGACCCCATCATGATGTTTATTTCATTTAGAAAGGTCATCTAGACCATCCATATTGGTGGGGAAAGGATCCCCACCGTTAATTTTAAGTTTTGATGGTCTCTTATGCTAAATGATCCACTTGATGTATGATTTATTGCAAGGGAGGGCTCATAGTGGCGGAGCCCTCCATCATAAGCCGTGTCCCACTCTCCATGTCTCTCTCCCTTTTATTTATTTTCTTTTATTTTGATATTTTTCTTTTTGAGATTGCAATAGGGTGTGTGTCCTATTTATATGGACCCCACCATGAGACCGTATTTCTTTTTAATCACCAATGTGGCCCACTTTATGTGTGGAATATCCACACTATTTTCCATGTGGTGGCCCACCTAATTAGGCCCACCACAAATACCTGAAGAAGCCCACCGTCCAGCGTCTAGGACGCCGGACGTCCCTGTACAAAAAAAAAGAAAAGAGAAAAATGAAAGCTTTTGGGGTGGTCCCCTTGTGTAGGCCCCACCGTGATGTATTTACACAATCCAAGCCGTCCATCCTCGTACCTACAGCATTTTAGTCGTTGGGTAGAAGTTTGGGGCTGATTGGAAGATCAGGTGGGCCATAGCATCAAAGAATGTATAACTACCATTCAAGGATCCTTTTTCTTATTTTATTCATTTTCTATCATCAAAAAAATCCAGACTTCGGACTCATTTTGACTGTTTCGGGCCACTGAACGCAATGGCAAGGATGGATTTTGGAGAAGCAGGTCCCACGTGCGAAAAACCCCAGAAAATGGGTTTTTTCCTCTTTTTGAAAAACACAACGGCAGAGGCAAAGCCTCTGCCTCTGTCAGCAGGCGTGCGAGTGGGCAGCGCCTGCACGCAGGTGCGTACAGCCGTGGAACGGCGGACGAACGGAGGGGCCCACAGCCCTGCGTGTGGGCCCCACCATAATGTTTATTTGTTATCCAACCTGCTCACAAGGTGGGCCACCCCATTGGTGGGCTCCCCTCCAAAAATGAGCACGATCCAAGACTCAGGTGGCCCACACCACATGAAACAGTGGAATTGAAATCTACCATTAAAAATCTATTTGGGGCCCACAGAAGTTTTGAATCAAGCTGAAATTTATGTTGTCCCTTCATCCAGGACCGAGGGACCTTATGAACGGACCGGATAGCACCTAAGCAATTCAGTGGGCCTCACATGGGACCCACAATGATGTATGTGTTAAGTCCACCGTCCAGACGGACGGTGGCACCCACCACGGTGGCACCCCACCTTCTGTATGTGTGGCCTCCACCGTCCAGCGGACGGTGGGGCCCTTGTGATGTATGTGCTCCATCCGCACTGTCCACTGGATAGTGGGACCCACCATGATATATGCGTTGCATTTTAACCGTCCAACCATTTTCCAAGCTTGATTGTCGACCCCACCATGATGCATGAGCCATCCAGCCCCTTTGGTAGCTCATTAGAAGGCATGGGTTAAAGATTGAGCCGGATCCATTGTCTAAGTGGACCCCTTCTTGGCAGGCTAGGCCCATTTGATGTACTTCAAGGCCCATGAAATTGGACCCATTTGATATATGCAAGGCCTAGGGGTTTAGGCCCACTTTGATATGCATACAAGGCCTACGGGTTTAGGCCCATTTAATGTACCATAAGGCCTAGGGGTTTAGGCCCATTGAACTCATGTTAGGTCTATGGGTTGAGGCCCACTTGATCTACACGAGGGGCCCAATTGGTGTGGCTCATTGGTCATATATTAGACTCATGAGACTAAGCTCATTTGATGCAATCCAAGGCCCGCGGGTTTGACCCATTGCAATGCACATAAGACCCATTGGTGTGGCCCATTTATGTGGCCCATCTGATGAATAAAAGGCCTATAGGATATGGCCCATTTGATATATATGTAAGGTCCAATGGGGACAACCTACGGTCCATTGCAATGTGTAAATCCATTACAGACTAAGTACTGATGTTTACAAAGATCGTGCCTTGGGAGCAATGTTGGTTTGACGTCCACATTGTGAGTGTAATGTTGGTTGGATGTCCACATTACGACTCTCCTTAGGGCCCATTACTGGACCGTACTTATCGTGTATAGGCCTTCTAGGTCCATCTGCATTGTAAGATAGTTCATTTTATTATAACATGTTTAGTACAGTTTCATGACTCATGATCATACGCATCATATGTATGCTTGACGTGAGAATTGTCTGATCATAGCATTTGCCTTCGGGTAGGTTGTTTATGGGCTCCCGGTTAGGCGGCGTTTCCCTACATAAGCGCACGATATGCTCAGGATTTATTGCATGACTGGATAGCGTGAATCATGCATTTCACATTTGTGTGACATGGTTATTGTACGCCCTAGCGACATCAAGGCCGTAGCCTCCACAGACGCATCGTGATTGGCAGGATTGGATACCGAAAATCTTGTTCTACATGGGGTGTTATTGATATCCCTGGGTGAAAGTCCCTAAACCCTTATGGTACCAAGAGGTTACTCCAACGTCTAGACCGAGTGGGTAGATGAGCGCTGAGTGCCGAATACCAGTTGGTTGTGCTCTCCACTGTGTCGTGGTTGGTTGGAAGGGGGTGCGGCCTTACCCGTCCGAGAGTAGGGGGCAATGCTAGGCTGAGTTTGACCAGCTTGAGGAATGGGTCCGCTATCGATGAGTCGCGCCCGATATTGGCAGACGGATAGTGAGGTCTTTTCCACTTACCTTATTACGCGCGATGTGGCGACAATCTGGTTTAGAGTGTACTAGACCCCGGTGATATTCCATATTTGAGCTGTATTGATGTGTGAACATAGATGAGGACCTGTATGCTTGAGTTGCATTGCACATAGCATGGCCTTGGGATGGCCGATACCATTCATGTCTTGCATCGCATAGCCTTGGTACGGCTCATGATATTATGGATCCATCTGCATATTCTACATTACTCCGACATTGCATGTTCATATTACTACCTTGCGCACACACTTTCACCACCCTCTAAGCTTTCTGTAAGCTTATGCACGACCGTTGCGTGCAGGTGACGTTGGATTGCAGTAGCGCTGAGGCAGGAGCACGTTGCAGAGTGTTTTGGAGTTTTTATTCTTTACCATTGTATTTCCCTTTATGCTCGTTGTACTTGTGAAGTTTTTGATCATAGTGGAAATGTAATGGATTTCTTGGTTGTTGTTTGTGGGTTATACCTTTGGTTATGCTTATTACGAATCAAAATGACATTGAAAATCCTCCTCGTAGCATCCCAGGATCGGAACCTGGCGAATGGGAGCTAGGAGCTGAGAATGGGGTTCTACGGAGGCTGTCGGCGCCGGATTCGGTGATTAGGAATTTTATGAGCCCGGTTTCCTAGCTTGGGGCATGACAGGAAGCTCCTGTAAAGGGTAAACCACTCATTTTATATATATCTGCGGCTGAGAATTCACTAGGGGATCTACTAGCACAGGTGAATGAACACAACAAATAGATTGCTCTTTATTATCTAAGTCAGACTTTGATAGACGATGAATGTAATTATTCTCCGATTGAGAAAGTGTACTTGGCATTAATATTTGAAGTACAGAAATTGCAGCATTATTGTCTTTCTCATGATATAATTCTGATATCGCGAGTAAATCCCATAAAATTCTCAATGACAAGGACAATGTTATCATGAAGATTGGCCAAATGGATGATCATGCTTTTAGAATATACAATTACATACGAGCCGACAAAAGTAATGAAAGGGCAAGTGGTAGCAGATTTCTTAGCAGCTTATCCTGTGTCAGATAGTGAAGTCATCAACGATGATTTTCCTGATGAACAAGTCATGATGATTGAATCATCAAATCCATGGCAAATATATTTTGATGGTGCTTCGAGAACATCAGGAGCGGGTGTTGGAGTAATATTCATTACTCCTTAAGGTGACTTATTCCTTATTCTTTTATATTAGGTACCGCATGCACAAATAATGAAGCTGAATATAAAGCTCTTATCATCGGGATAGAGATAGCACAAGAGATGAAAATAAAAGCATTGCAGATTTTTGAGGACTCTAAGCTGATCATAAATCAACCTACAACAAAGTTCGAAATAAGAAAGTAAGAGCTCCTACCATATTGTCGAAGAGTGCAACAATTGATAGAGCAGTTTTAGTAGGTTGAAATCAAACATGTACCGCTATGTGAGAATGCAAGGGCAGATGCTTTAACTAACCTAGTAGCAACTTTATCCTGTCCGAATCAAAGTCCTCTTCAGGTAATAATAGAAGAAAGAATGTTCTTGCCATCATCAGAAATTATCAATGAAGCCGCTGAAGCACTTCCTATATCTTGCCTGGAGGTTATGATAGATGATTGGCATCAACCTTTATAGATTTTCTCAAATATGATATTTTGCTAGAAGATTCAGCATAAAGGCAGCAAATTAAGCAAAGGTGAAAGAGATTTGTTATGTGTAGTGAAGTACTATATAGAGGATCTTATAACGAAATGTTGTTGCGATGTTCAGATGCACAAGAAGCAAGTCAATTGCAGCGAGAAGCCCATTTTGGAGATTGTAGAGCACATCAAGCTGGCAGAAATTTGTTCCATCAGGTGCATCAAATGGGGTATTATTGGCCCACAATGTTCAAGGATGCTATAGAATATGCGAAACGATGTCATGAATGTCAGATCCATGGAGATGTCATACACATGCCTCATAAAGATCTTCATCAGTCAGTCGCTTCCTGGCCTTTCGCTACATGGGGACTCGATGTCATTGGTCCCATAAGTTCGCCCTCATCTAGAGGAAAATAATATATACTAGCAGCAACTGATTACTTCTCCAAGTGGACAGAGGCAGTGACACTTTGAAATGTCAAAGAAAAGGACATAGTGAACTTTATCCAACATGCGATAATATATTGACATGGCTTCCCGAAAAGAATCGTTACTAACAATGCTACTCATTTTAAAAATAGGGGAATGAAAAATTTTTGCCTAAAGTTTGGTATTCACCATTCATTTTTGACGCCTTACTATCCGCCTACCAATGGATTAGTAGAAGTATTCAACAAGACAATAGTGAAGATACTGAAGAAAACCGTGACTGGGAACAAATGCGACTAGGGATGAAAAGTTTCACGAAGCTCTGTGGGCTTACAAAACTACTCATCGAACCATGAAAAAATCTATGCTATATTCACTGGTTTATGGTGTGGAAGCTGTCATCCCGATTGAAACACAAGTTGCGTCACTTAGAATAGCAGTACATCAGTCAATAATAGATGATGAGAATGCAAGAATAAGGCTAGCAGAATTGGATTTGCTCGATGAAAAATGATTGAAAAATCAGTAATGCTTACAATTATATCAAGCAAGAATCTCTCCTACTGCAAGGCCCATATCCTAGTCCGTACTATTCTGTTGGCTCCCGCGATCCTTCCCGATGAATTTCGATAACCCAAGACCTATAATCGACATTTACACTCGACCCTAAGTCATATTGTAAGACCCATATCTTGGTCCGTACCGTTCCGTAGACTTCCGCGGTCTTACCGGTCGAATTTCGGCAACCTTCGACCCTTAACTGATATCGACACGCGACCCTGATTCATATGCCGACAACCCGAGTCGACTCAACCCGAGACCAATACCATAGCGACCGCGCCGTCGTTGTGGTTCTGATACTGCGACTCGCGCGCCGAGGCGATACCCTGGTCAAGAGATATGGGCCAACGTTCGGTGCGAGAAAACGCCGCGCATTACGAAACCCAAGAGAATATCTACGATGTGTCACATCAATCACATCAATCTCATCAATCAATCACCCATCAATCCATCACATGTCAAGTACACATCACTTTATTCCATTTTCTCAAGCAACCACAAAAGTCTTCATCACTCATACCTCTCTTACACAAAAAGCCACAAAAGTCTTCATCTCTCATACCTCTCTTACACAAAAGCCTCAAAAGTCAAGCTTTTCTTACACAACCATCACTCACCCATGGCACCCATCAGTGGTGGCCCACTTCATCAGGGCCCACCATTTAAAAAAAATATATTAAAACTGTCCAGCGTCTGGGACGCTGGACGTTTCAGAGAAAAGAAGAAAAAGGAAGGAAGAAAAAGAGGGCTTTTTGGTGGCCCACTTGCATAGGCCCCACCCTGATGTATTGCTCTAATCCAAGCCGTCCATTCCTTTCACCATCTCATTTTAGGCGTTGAGCCAGAAAATGAGATTGAACGGAGCACCTGGTGGGCCATAGCGTCAAAGATCGCACCCTCACTGTTCAAACATCATTTTAGCATTTTATTTCATTTCCGTAGCGTTTTAAAATTTAAACTTTAGACTCATTTGGTAGGCCTCGCGTCACTGAACGCAATGGCCGGGGCGGATTTCACTTTAGCGGGCCCCACGTGCGAAAAACCCTGAAAAAATGGGTTTTCTTTTTTTTAAAAAATGAAATGGCAGAGGCTCTGCCTCTGCCTCTGACTGCGGCAGCGTGCAGCGCCCGGGCGGCGGGCGTCTTGATGTTTGTACGCCATCTAAACCGTCCATGAGGTGGGCCCCCTCCAAATCTCGGACCGATCCAAAACTCAGGTAGCCCACACCACTTGAAACAGTGGATTAAAAGTCTACCATTGAAATCTTAAATGGGGCCCACAGAAGTATTGGATCAAGTTGAAATTTATGTTGTCCCTTCATCCAGGCCCGAGGGACCTTATGAACGGATTGGATGGCAAACAGACATTTCAATGGGCCCCACATGGGACCCACAGTGTTGTATGTATTTTAAGCCACCGTCCAGGAGGATGGTGGCACCCACCTTGCATGTATGCCTCCACCGTCCAGCGGACGGTGGGGCCCTGTGTAATGTACGTGCGCTATCCGCACTGTCCACTGGACAGTGGGACCCACCATGATGCATGAAATGCATCCATACCGTCCATCCACTTGGTGTGATCTGTTCTAGGCCTGAACTGTTGGTTGGGTGGGCCCCTCATGTATGGGTTAGGCCCCTCTAATTGCAAAAGGTCTATGGGTTAGGCCCATTTGATTTGTAACATGCTTATGGGCTAGGCCCATTTGATCCATGTAAGGCCTATGACCTTGGGCCCACTTGATACGTAAAGCCTATGGGCTTAGGCTTACTCGATATTTAAGGCCTACGGGCTAGGCCCATTTGATTTATAAAATGCTCATGGGCTAGGCCCATTTGATTCATTTTAGGCCTAAGAACTTAGGCTCATTTGATGTGTTGCAAGTCCATGGGACTAGGCCCATTTGATGTACTTCAAGGCCCATGAAATTGGACCCTTTTGTTGAAATTTAAAGCCCATGAAAGTAGGCCACTTGATATATCTAAGGCCTAGGGGTTTAGGCCCACTTCGATATGCATACGAGGCCTATAGGTTAGACCCACTTAATTTATTGGAGGCTCATGGGTTAGGCCTATTTGATATATGTAAGGCCTAGGGGTTTAGGCCCATTTGACTCATGTTAGGCCTATGGGTTGAGGCCCACTTGACCCACATGTGGGACCCAATTGGTGTGGCCCATTGGTCATACATTAGACTCATGAGACTAAGCTCATTAGATGCAACCCAAGGCCCACGGGTTTTGACCCATTGTAATGCACATAAGACCCATTGGTGTGGCCCATCTGATGACTAAAAGGCCCATAGGATAGGGCCCATTTGATATATATATGAAAAGTCCAATGGAATGAACCTAAGGTCCATTGCAATGTGTAATCCCAATACCGATTATGTAGCGATGTTTAAGAAGATTTGTGCCTTGAGGGCAATGTTGGTTTAACGTCCACGTTGCGAGTGTAATGCTGGTTGGATGTCCACATTACGACTCTCCTCAGGGCTCATTACTGGGCCGTACTTATCGTGTATAGGCCGTCCAGGTCCATCTGCATTGTGAGATAGTTCATTTTATTATATTATGTTTAGTATAGTTTCATGACCCATGATCATACGCATCATATGTATGCTTGATATGAGGATTGACTGATCATAGCATATGCCTTTGGGCAGGTTGTTTATGGGCTCCTGGTTAGGCAGTGTTGCCCTACATGAGAGCACGATATGCGTAGGATTGGTTGCATGACTGGATAGCGTGATTCATGCATTCCGCATTTGTGTGACATGGTTATTGTATGCCCTAGCGACAACGGGGCCGTAGCCTCCACAGACAGATCGTGGTTGGCAGGATTGGATACCGAAAATCATGTTCTACATGGGGTACTATTGATATCCCTGGGTGAAAGTCCCTAAACCCTTATGGTACCAAGAGGTTGCTCCAATGTCTAGACCGAGTGGGTAGATGAGCATTGAGTACCGATTACCAGACGGTTACGCTCTCCACTGTGTCATGGTCGGTTGGAAGGAGGTGCGGCCTTACCCGCCCGAGTGTAGGGGGTAATACTAGGCTGAGTTTGACCAGCTCGAGGAATGGGTCCGCTATCGACGAGTCGCGCCAGATATTTGACAGACGGATAGTGAGGTCTCTTCCACTTACCTTATTGCGCGCGATGTAGCGGCAATCTGGTTTAGAGTATACTAGACCCCGGTGATATCTCATATTTGAGCTGTATTGATGTGTGGACATAGATGAGGACCTGTATGCTTGAGTTGCATTGCACATTACATAGGCCTTGGGGTGGCTGATACCATTCATGTCTTGCATCGCATAAGCCTTGGTACGGCTCATGATATTATGGTTCCATCTGCATATTTCGCATTACTCATGTTCGTATTATTACCTTGCGCACACACTTTCACCACCCTCTAAGTTTTCTGTAAGCTTATGCACGACCGTTGCGTGCAGGTGACGTTGGATCGCAACAGCGCTGAGGCAGGAGCACGTTGTAGAGCGTTTGGAGTTTTTGGTTCTTTACCATTGTATTTTCCTCTATGCTCATTGTACTTGTGAAGTTTTTGATCATAGTGGAAATGTAATGGAGTTCTTGGTTGTTGTTTGTGGGTTATGCCTTTGGTTATGCTTATTACGAATCAAACTGATGTTGAAAATCCTCCTCGTAGTATCCCAGGATCGGAACCTGGTGAATGGGAGCTAGGAGCCGAGAATGGGGTTCTACGGAGGCTGTCGGCGTCGGATTCGGCGATCAAAAATTTTATGAGCCCAATTTCTGAGTTTGGGGCGTGACACATATCCTGTAGATTTAAGTCTGATCAATCCAAGACTTGTACAATTGCGACCGTACCGTCGCCACGGTTCTAAGGCCACGACTCGCGCACCGATCCGATACCTAGGTCAGAAGATGTGGGCCCGTATTCAGTTCGAGAAAAACACCACGCATTTGCAATCCCAAGAAAATCTCTACAACTCATCCCATCAATCAATTAATCAATCAAAGTATACAACCCATACTTTCTTTCTCCCCAAGTCAAGCACCTACCAAGTCAACTCTCAAGTCAAGTACAACTATCACCTCACATCCATCACTCACATCCATCACCTCTCTTACAACCATCCTTTCTCTCTCTCTTTCTCTTCACATTTTCCAAGCAACAAAGGAGATAAAAAAGTGCACGTCTAAGCATTTCCAAAAGAGAGAAAAAAATGTGTTGTGTGACCCACTTCTTCTCTTAAGATCCATCATCCTAGCCCTTCATTTCTCATCATTTTCCATCAAAGAGGGACATAAGGAGATCAACGTTCCATCGAACCAAGAAGATCGAACGATGGGTGCTTTATAGGCTTAGATTTAATGCTTTGATGATGGGCCAAGTGAGGCTTATCGATTGATGGTATGGATCTAACTTCGGACCTTAAGTGTGGCCGATGACCCACCTTGATCCTCATGATCATTCCATGATGGGGCCATTTTCCATGGACCCCATCATGATGTTTATTTTCCTTACATAAATAGGGTCATCTAGACCTTACTTTTTGGTGGAGAAAGAATCTCCACCGTTGATTTTGATTAGTGTGCCCACTTGATTTATGTTGTGATGTATGGAAAGGAGAGACCATTGTGTCGAGGTCCCTCCATCACACGTCTCTCTCTCTCTCTCTCTCTCCCCCCCTATCTCTTTCCTTATTTTTGGTGTGATGATGTGGCTGTGTGGCCCACCCAGATGAAACCCATCTTGATATATGTCTTATCCACACCTCCCAGCCTTTTTGTGGCCCACCTGGACAACACGTCTATAAGTGGGGCTCACCTTAAATATATGAGTTGTGCCCAAACCGTCCAGCGTCCAAGGATGCTGGACGTGAACTAAAAATAAAAATATTAGCTTGATTCAACAAGCTTTGGGGAGAGCCACTCGTGTAGGCCCCACCTGGATGTATGGCTTTAATCCATGCCGTCCATCTTATTTCCCAAGTCATTATAGGCATTGAGGCGAAAAATGAAGCTAATCCGATTATCAAGCAGGTCATACCATAGAAAACTGTGATTTCTACCGTTCAAGGTTATTAGGACCCACATTGATGTTTCGATTTACCAAAACATACTGGATATTGGACTCCTTTGGACGGTCTTGAGCCATGAAATCCAATGGGTGGAGTGGATCCACCTAATGAAGGCCCCACCTATGAAAATCTGTAAAAAAATAAAAATAATAAAAAAATAGCAGCAGACGTTGTTGCTGCTGGCGTCCAAAGGATGTTGCGGCAGCGTTCTGCTGTGTTTAGAGGTGGGTTGGGACCCAAAGCCGTAGGTGCCACCTTGATGTGTGTAGAACATCAACGTCATGCATTTGGTGGCCCACGGCTAAATCAGCTGTATGTGGAACTCAAGTGGTCCACGTCACAAGAAACCGTGATGATTGAACGCCTGCCATTGAAATCCTTTTGGATTTCACAAAAGTTTTGGATCTTTATGAAATTTATTTTTCCTATTTATCTAGGTCTGTGTGACTTTATTAACAATTGGATGGAAAACAAACGTTATGGTGGGCCCCATGTGGGACCCACTTATGTATGCATTGTAATCCACTCCTTCCATCAGTGTGGATCCCACCATGCGGTATGTGATTTATCTATGTTGTCCATCCCTATGGGACCCACCATGATACATGTGTTGCATCCAAATCGTCCAACCATTTTGAAAGATAATTTTAAGGCTTGAGACTAAAAGAAAAAGAAGTCAGATCTAGGATCAGGTGGACCACATTATAGAAAATAGTGGGTTTGAACGTCCATCATTAAAGCCCTTGGGCTACCAAGTTTAGACCAATATGATATTTGTTTTTCCTCTAAATTCATGTCTTTGTGACCTTATGAAATGGTTAGATGGGAAATAAACCCTATGATGGGGCCCACTGGAATTTAACCGTAGAAATCATTATCACTACGGTTAGATATGGTATGGTCCAGTTGATCTTTTGATATGATATATATATATATATATATATATATATATGGATTCCTAAAATTAGATGAATTGTGTTCGGCCTATTTGAATTGGCCCATTCTACTCGGCCTATTTGACTTGGCCCATTTGATTATGACCGATGTGATATATGAGGCCCGTTGTTAAGGCCCACCTTGATGTGTATAAGACCCGTTGTTGAGGACCACCTTGATATATATATGGCCCATGTGATGAGGCCCATTTCGACGTATTTAAGGCCCATGGGTCAAGGCCCAATGAGATATATAAAAGGTCCATTGTAATGTGTAATTCCACCATGGTTTATGTAATGATGTTTATGGCGGGCTATCTCTTGGGAGCAATGATGGTTTGACACCCACATTGTAAGTACAATGTTGGTTAAATGTCCATATTGTAACTCTCCTTGAGGTCCATTGATAGGTCCCTACTTGTTATGTGTAAGCCGTCTAGGCCCATCTTCGTTGTGAGGATAGTTCATCACCATATAACATGCTTAGTATAATTCCAGGATTCATACCCATTCGCATCATATATATATATATATATATATATATATATATATATATATATATATATATATATATATATATACTTGATATGAGAAGTGACTGATCATAGCATATACCATTGAGTAGATTATCATTGATAGCAGCTACCCACATGAGCGCATGGTACGCGCAGGATTGGTGCATGACTGGATAGTATGACTCATGCATCTCGCATGTGTAACATAACCATTATACATCCTAGCGACATCAGGGTTGTGGCCTCCACAGGCGCATCATGGATGGCAGTATCGGATACCAAAAATACTTGGGTCTAGCACTGTAGGCACTAGGATGTCCTTGGGTGAAAATTTCAGAACCTTTTTAGTACCAGGAGATGCTTCAACATCTAGACCGAGTGGATACATGAGCGTCCGAGTGCCAAATACTAATAGGTCACGTCTCCTACTGTATCGTGGTCAGTTAGAAGGGGATGTGGCCTTATCCGCCTGAGTGAGGGGGTTGTAAGCTAGGTTGAGTTTGACCAACTCACAAATGAGTCCACTATCGACGAGTCAAGTATGCATTGGTAGACTACTGGTCACGTGGATAGTGTAGTCTATTCCACTTATCTGGCTGTGCGGTTAGGGAGGCGGCAGCCAATGTGAAGTGTATTAGAACCCGGTGATATCCCAAAGAGAAACTATACTGATAGGTGTACTTGATGAAGACTGGCATGCTTGATTTGCATCTTGCATATGACATTTGGTTACATAGGCCTCACATTACATGGCCTTGGTATGGCCGATAGCATTCATGTCGTGCATCACATAGCCTTGATACGACTGATAGTATTCATGGACTTACCCCCATATTTCAGCATTACTCTGATATTGTATACTTGACACTCGCCTTGTGCACACACTTACACCACCCTCTAAGCTTTTGTAAGCTTATGCACGACGTTGGTGTAGGTGTCATTGGATGGTAGCAGCATTGAGGCAGAAGTGCGTATCGGATTATTTTGGAGCTTTTTTATCACCTTGTATTTTTCATTCCGTATTGTACTTAAAGTTTTTGATATAGTGGATACATGGTGATGTTGTTTTATAACTTGGTTATGCTTGTGGTTATGCTTCATTACAAAAAAAAAAATTATACTGAAAATCCTCTTTGTAGGATTCCAAGATCGAAATCTAGCATACGAGTGCCAAGAGCCGAGAATGGGGCACTACGGAGGCTTTCGGCGATCGAGAATTTTGTGAGCTCATTTTTCGAGTTTGGAGGGTGGCAGTTGCATTCGACAGAAAAGTCATATTCTATAGCATTTTTTGTTGTGCGCAAGTTTTACGTGTGCACAGATTTGGGTTGTGCGCAAGTTTTGGTTGTGCGCAGTTTTGGTTGTGCGCTGAAAGTTGTGATGCACAGAGGAGATTGTGTACGAGAGAGATGGCTGGACAGAGTTCTGAATGAAAAATATAGTGAGCGCCGGTTGTGTGTAAAATGCTGGTTGTACGTAAAATGTTGGTTATGTGTAAAACACTGGTTGTGTGCAAAATGTTGGTTGTGCATAAAAGGCTAGTTGTGCACAAGAAGTTTGACTGTGTGCACAAAGAGAGAATAGAATGATATTTTAATTCTACATTTTCACTTTGAGGATAGAAAAGATAAATATGCAGGATCAAGGGGGCATCTATTGAGACATAAAGATTGGTTAAAAGATTGAAAGAGAAAACCTTGAGAAACTCACATTATTGAGTTGTGTGGCGCACAACAGAAGCCACTATAGGAGATGGGTTGTGCAGCGCACAAACGGTGGCTGCTGAGGAATCCACACAACTGAAGTTGTTATGGAAAAGATGATTATGTTGCGCACAATGGAGCCTAATGAAGAAGTAGGGTTGTATGGTGCACAACAGAGGTAGTTCAGGGAATATCGTTGTGTGGCACACAACTGGTATGAGCGCACAAGGGATACCAGTGCACAATGGATTTGACCGCACAATGAGCATGTATGCACAAAGGATTTGTTGAGGAAATCTCATACGTGCAGAAGGCTATAAATAGCCGACTACCCCCTTTAGATTATCATTAGAGCAATATCAGAGCAAGAAGAGAAAGATCCAGACCTTAGCCAGATCCATGTATTAAAGATATCGTTTGTACGGTGCACAACTGGAGGTCCGCACAACTCACATGTGCACACAACTCATGTGCGCACAACTCATATGGGCGCACAACTGACTTGGCCATATGAAAAGTCTACAGCATGGACAGTCGGTTCAAGTGATGATTATTTCATATCAGGAGGATCAAAAGAAGCTCTAAATTTGAGTTAAAAGATCAATGTATCTTCTCAGAAGTTTGGGATCAATCAAAATGAATGATACTCCAATGCAGCAATGTTCCTATGATTGAGGATCATAATGCAATTTGAAATGCTGCAGAAATTAATATCAAAATATTTGTTATTTGTGTTATGTAAATACTTTACTTTGGAATCAAATGAGATAAAGGATGTAAAAGAATTCAGTAATAAATAAAATATTATGATTGTTCTCTTCATTCTTTCTTTGTTATTATTGAATAATTCTCCCAAATCAAATACATTTGTTTCTTGTTAAAACAAAATGGTGACTCTACTGGGGATCTATTATTCAATGGTAACCTAGAAAACATTCAGAGAACTTTCACCACTGTTTAGCATCGTATAGACGTCAAAATGGCAACTCTCAATGGGAACATCGTCCCTTTCATCTCCAAAGTAAAGTACACTCTTATTTACACTTTTGAAATGATCCAGGAAAAGAAGAAACCACAAACCAACTTTCATAGCGGATAATGGCAACCATTACGAACAAACGGTCTTCTATTTTATGTCAACTAGGTTTGTTATAGAATACATTAAGGAACAAACTCTGCATCACAAGGAAGAGGTTATACGAATGACATGCAAAGAATCTCAAGCGACGGCTGCAGTTGTAACGGCTTCATCGATAGCATAAGAGGATGCGAACGATTAGATTATTGTATCACATTGAAAATCGAGGGCCCGAAATAGCTAGACTGCCAGGATAAGCCCACTGACATGAAGAACCAAGGGGCCAGTAACACAAAATGAAGCCAAAAAGAACCCCGAACTTGCTTCCTCGACAATATACGCAAGGAGATCTATTCTTTCTCTAATATTACATGATTTTCCAGCCTTGCCTGCCACAAGAACTCGATGAACGAGGAAGAAAAAGGGTAGATCACCACTAGTAAGACCGATAGTCCCTGTTTCACCTAAAAATGTGTCACAATCGACGAGTGCTACCGAAGTATAGGAAAATCCCCATTTTATTAATATATTCTTATTCCACTCCAACGGCATCTTCATCTGGGAATGCAGAGGCCGTTGTATGTATGGTCGAAACAAACCAGGACCTGCCACCAACTTCAGAGGACCGTATGGCCAAGATGGCACAAGTGCAGAGAACACTGATGGAGGAATGCGGAAGTTTCTGGGAAGCCTTAGCTACTCTTACACAAAATGTAGCTCATATGACACCCCCCCCCCCCCCCCCCCCCCCCAATAATGGGCGCGCAGGAACAACAACTTGAAGGCTCCCAACCATCGAGAGCGGGATCTCTCACATATGCTCCCACAGCAAGGGCACTAACCAAAGAGGAAGTATGCCAGGTAGTAGAAGAGGCTGTTAAAACAAAAAGAAAGCGCGAGAACACCGGAAGGTTCAGATATTGAATGTCATATCTGAGAGAAGTGGAAGACATTCCTTTCCCAGCTAATTTCAAGTATCTTGACTTTCAAAAATTAACGAAGATGGATCACCAAATGAACATCTCATGCATTTCATCACCAACATGAGAAATTTCTCTATAGTACCATAATATTGCCTTCGATTGTTCGATTCTTCTCTGACAGGCAAGGTGTTTCTATGGTACTCCAATTTAGCACCAGGATTTATGCGAACTTAGAAGCAAATGCAAGATTCTTTGATGTCAAACTTATTTTCATCAAAGCGTGATATCAGTATCATGGAGCTGGCTTCAGTATGGCAAAGAGAGGGAGAGACCATAGATAAATTCATAGATAGGTGGAAAATATTGGGAGCTTCCTGTAGACAGTTGCCGGAAGAGAAAGAGAAGGTAAAAATGTGTTTGAACTTCATGGAGACGGGAATTGCATTCGGCCTCACCAGCGCCAATATAAGAACTTTCTGCGACTTAGCTATAAAAGCTCACACTTTAGAACTGATGACCAAAAAAATGCATGCGTTTCACTATGAACAAACCAAAAGGGGACCCAACAGACTAATGACAAATGTAGTTGATCATGTGAGGAAATGCAGTGACATTAGGGAAATAAAGGGAAAAAGGATGAAAAAGAAAGAAGAATCAAACCGTCCTAAAGGAAGGTTCAATGACAAAAGACCCAGGTCATTAAATTCTCAGAGGTAAATGTACTCACTGCTCGAGAAGACTCTTATGAAAGAACAGGGAAAGAGCATCACAAAACAACTGGCAAAGCCGCAGTGATCACGTTACGATCAGGAAAAAAGGTAATGAGCCCACCGAAGCAGAAGGCTGAAACATTTAAGGCAGAAACAATGAAGAATTTTCCCGACAATGACAGTGACAGGAAAGAAGAAAAGAAGGAAACAGGGAAAGTGACTTATGATGTGATAAGTCATCTGAAAGGCATACCGACTCGATTCAGCGTTTATGACGCGTTAAGGTTATCAGAAGATTCCCGGCAAAGTTTAATTTAAGCCCTATCTGACAATAATGTTAGAAAAGAGCTACTCATGGAAATGGAAAACGCAGGATGCAAGGAGTAGGAGGATTGCATGCCAACAGTCTCCTTCTTTGATAATGATCTAACCTATGAAAAAGAGTACAATAAACCGTTGATGATTATAGGGCATATTTGCGATAAACAAGTCAAGTGAATAATACTGGACAATGGGTTTGCAGTAAATTTATTGTCATTGACAATGCTGAATGAGCTAGGATATCGTCGTTCTAATTTGCACCTTATTGGAATGATGATACAAGGATTTAATCAAGATGGGCAACGCGCACTCGGAAAGATTACAGTAATGTTGGAAATATGACAGCTAACTACAAATGTTGTTTTCTATGTTATCAATGCAGTAACAACATATAACCTTCTCTTGGGAAGACCGTGGATGTATCAGTATGGCATCATACCGTCTACCCTTTATCAATGTTTCAAATACTGCAAGGATGAAATACAGTATAAAGTAATAGACGATGCGAAGCCATATACGAAAGCTGAAGCTTTCTTCGCTGATGCCAGTTACTATGATGGGTTCATCGAAAAGGGGAAAAAAAAAAAAGAATGATGAAAATTAAGCCCTGAGAAATGCTAATACGAGGATGACAGGAAAAGAAGTTATAGAGACAGAATCCTTAGGGATAGCGAATTCAAAAAAGAAATTTTATTTCATACTGAAACGCTTGAGATAACCGAGACAGCCTCTGTTAACGTTACTATCACCTAAACAGCTGGAGGTTCTACAGTCAAATTATACAGTACCACTGCCGTATGCTTAAAGGAACAAGACATTTCCAGCCATCTCGAACAAGTTACATGTTAAAGCTAGCGCGAAATATCCCGAACCCATTGAATTCTACGCACCTTAAAAAACAAGGATAGAAGAGAAGATCAGTAATAACAATAGTGAAGGGAAACTGTTATCTAAAGATCTTCAGAGGTACAGTCCAGCTAGCAGAAGAATTATGAAAAATATGGGTTTTGATTATGAGGAGATAACTGGCTTAAATCATGGGAAAGGAGTCCAAATTCCAATCGAAGTCAATGAGAAGAGGCGAGAGAAATTTTGGGGATTAGGGGCAGAATCATCGATGAATATAATTACAACCGAATTGGGAAAAGAAATAAATTCTGAGATAGTAAATAATCCTGAAGTGGCTCCAAAACAGATGGAAGATGGGGGGCAACCGACAATCAATAGTCTGCGAGAAATAAATCTAGGAATAAGGGAAGAGCCACGGAATACGTTCATAAGCGCTAATCTCTCAAATCATGAAACTAATTAATACATCAAATTATTGAAGGAAAACAAGGATGTATTCACTTGGATGTATTCGAAAATGTCAAGTCTAGAACCGTCGGTAGCAATGCATCGTTTGAATATCTCTAAAGATAAGAAGCCGATCAAACAAGCGTAAAGGCGATTTCATTCAGATTTAATTCCTCTAATAGAAGAAGAAATTAACAAACTAATAAAAGTCGAATTCATCAGAGAGGTTAAATATCCTAAATGGATATCAAATGTCATCCCGGTAAAAAAGAAAAGCAAACGAATCAAAGTATGTATCGATATCAGGGATTTAAATGAGGCTTGCCCAAAAGACAATTTTTCGTTGTCGATAACTGAATTGTTGATCGACAGATATACTGTTATGTCCTTCATGGATGGCTATGCTGGCTATAATTAGATAAGAATGGCCCCTAAAGACGAAGAAGCCATGGAGTTTAGAACCTCGTTGGGAATTTATTGTTATAAAGTTATGTCGTTCATCCTCAAGAATACTGGCACTACACGTCAAAGAGCAATGCAGAATATCTTCCAATACATGATGCATAAACATGTCGAATGTTATGTGGATGATCTAGTAGTTCGATTGGATGATCATGAAGAACATCGTGAACATCTAGCTTTAGTTTTTCGTCGGCTCAGAAAAAAATATTTGAAGATAAATCCCGCCAAATGTGCCTTCGGGGTGTCACCAGGAAAGTTCCTTGGTTTCGTTATCAGACACAGGGAAATCGAAATCGACCCAGGAAAAGTCAAAGCCATCTAAGAAATGCCGCCGCCAAAAACATTGAAGGAATTGAAGAGTTTACAAGGAAAGTTGGCATATATTTACCATTTTATTTCAAATCTAGTTAGGAGATGTCTGCCATTTTCTCATTTGATGAAGAAAGGAACAGAATTCATTTGGGATAAATTCTGTCAGAATGCGTTTGATTCCATTAAAGAGTTGTTGAAACAGCCTCCAGTATTGGCAACTCCTGTAAAGGTTAAACCACTCATTTTATACATATCTGTAGTTGAGAATTCACTAGGGGCTCTACTGGCACAGGTGAATGAACACAACAAATAGCTCTTTATTATCTAAGTCAGACTTGGATAGACATAGAATGCAATTATTCTCTGATTGAGAAAGTGTGCTTGGCATTAATATTTGCAGTACAGAAATTACAGCATTATTGTCTTTCTCACGATATAATTCTGATCTCGCAAGTATATCCCACAAAATTCTTAATGACAAGGCCAAAGTTATCATGAAGATTGGCCAAATGGATGATCTTGCTTTCAGAATATACAATTACGTACAAGTCGACAAAAGCAATGAAATGGCAAGTGGTGGCAGATTTCTTAGCAACTTATCCTGTGTCAGATAGTAAAGTCATCAGCGATGATTTTCCTAATGAAAAAGTCATGATGATTGAATCGCCAAATCCATGGCAAATGTACTTTGATAGTGCTTTGAAAACGTCAGGAGCGGGTGCTGGAGTGATATTCATTACTCCTTAAGGTGACTTGTTCCTTATTCTTTCACATTAGGTACCGCATGCACAAATAATGAAGCTGAATATAAAGCTCTTATCATCGGGATGGAGATAGCGAAAGAGATGAGAATAAAAGCACTGCAGATTTTTGAGGACTCGAAGCTAATCATAAATCAACCTACAACAAAGTTCGAAATAAGAAAGTTAGAGTTCCTACCATATTGTCTATGAGCGCAGCAATTGATAGAGTAGTTTCAGCAAGTTAAAATCAAACATGTACCGCAATGTGAGAATGCAAGGGCAGATGCTTTAGCTAGCCTAGTAGCAGCTTTATCCTATTCGGATCGAAGTCCTCTTCAGGTAACAATAGAAAAAAGAAGGTTCTTGCCATCAACAGAAATTATCAATGAAACCGCTGAAGCACTTCCTATATTATTCTTGGAGGTTACGATAGATGATTGGCATCAACCTTTTATAGATTTTCTCAAATATGATATTTTTTCAGAAGATTCAGTACAAAGCAAGTTAAACAGAGGTCAAAGAGATTTGTTATGCGTAGTGAAGTACTATACAAAAGATCTTATAACGAAATGTTGTTGCGACGTTTAGATGCACAAAAAGCAAGTCAATTACTGCGAGAAACCCATTTCGGAGAGTATAGAGCACATCAAGCTGGCAGAAATCTATTTTATTAAGTGCATCGAATGGGGTATTATTGGCCCACAATGTTCAAGGATGCTATTGTGAAGTGTATTAGACCCCGGTGATATCCCAGAAAGAAACTGTACTGATAAGTGTACTTGATGAGGATTAGCATGCTTGCTTTGCATCTCGCATATGACATTTGGTTACATAGGCCTCACATTACATGGCCTTGGTATGGCCGATAGCATTCATGTCGTGCATCACATAGCCTTGATACGGCTGATAGTATTCATGGACTTACCCACATATTTTCGTATTACTCTGATATTGTATACTTGACACTCTCCTTGTGCACACACTTACACCAGCTTCTAAGCTTTTGTAAGCTTATGCATGACGTTGTGTGCAGGCGTCATTGGATCGCAGCAGCATTAAGACAGGAGTGCGTATTGAATTATTTTGGAGCTTTTTGATCACCTTGTATCTCCTTTTCCGTATTGTACTTAAAGTTTTTGATATAGTGGATATATAGTGATGTTATTTTGTGACTTAGTTATGCTTGTGGTTATGCTGAATTACAAAAAAAAAAAAATTATACTGAAAATCTTCCTTGTAGGATCCCAGGATCAGAATCTGGCATACGAGTGTTGAGAGCCGAGAATAGGGCACTACGGAGGCTTTCAGCAATCGGGAATTTTGTGAGCCCTTTTTTTGAGTTTGGGACGTGGCGGCTGCCTTCGACGGAAAAGTCATATTCTATAGCATTTTTGGTTGTGCGCAAGTTTTCGTTGTGCGCAGATTTGGGTTGTGCGCAAGTTTTGGTTGTGCGCAGTTTTGGTTGTACGCTGAAGGCTATGATGCGCATAGGAGATTATGTACCAGAGAGATGGCTAGACAGAGTTCTGAATGAAAAATAAAGCCAAGGTCCAGTATTTATAGTGAGCGCCGGTTGTGCGCAAAACGCTGGTTGTGCGCAAAATGCTGGTTGTGTGCAAAACGCTGGTTGTGTGCAAAATGTTGGTTGTGCACAAAAGGCTAGTTGTGCACAAGAAGTTTGATTGTGTGCACAAAGAGAGAATAGAATGATATTTTGATTCTACATTTTCACTTTGAGGATAGAAAAGATAAATATGCAAGATCAAGGGGGCATATGTTAAGACATAAAGATTGGTTAAAAGATTGAAAGAGAAAACCTTGAGAAATTCACATTAATGAGTTGTGCGGCGCACAACAGAAGCCACTATAGGAAATGGGTTGTGCGGCGTACAAACGGTGGTTGCTAAACAGGATGAGTTGTGCGGAGCACAACTGAAGTTGTTAAGGAAAAGATGATTATGTTGCGCATAATGGAGGTTGACGAAGAAGCAGGGTTGTGCGGTGCACAACAGAGGTAGTTAGGGGAATATCGTTGTGCGGAGCACAACTGAAGTTGTTAAGGAAAAGATGATTATGTTGCGCACAATGGAAGCTGATGAAGAACTAGGGTTGTGCGGTGCACAACAGAGGTAGTTCGAGGAATATCGTTGTGTGGCACACAACTGGTATGAGCGCACAAGGGACACCAGTGCACAATGGATTTGACCGCACAATGAGCACGTAAGCACAAAGGGTTTGTTGAGAGAATCTCACACGTGCGGAAGGCTATAAATACCCCATTACCCCCTTTAGATTATCATTAGAGCAATATCAGAACAAGAAGAGAAAGATCCAAACCTTAGCCAGATCCAGGTAACAGAGATATCAGTTGTGTGGCGCACAACTGGTGGCCCGCACAACTCATATAACGCCCATGAAAAATCCATACTTGGGCTCGAGTACCAACTCGACCCGAAATTGCGTATAATTAATTCTTTTAGAAAATATGACTAAGTTAGCTAGCGCAACGCTAGAGTAGCTGGGAAAAGTCCCTGATCACTTTAAATACGTTCTACAAGACCCAAATCGAGTAGAACCAACGACTCTATAACACTCTATAATCTCGGACTAAACTCTAAGCAGGTTTGTTCTCTGGACCACTTTTAATCTTTGTATTGGATCTAGACCGCGCGTCGAAAGTCCGATACCTCCTATCTTAGACCGTTAGAACCGCCTAGCTGGACTTGACACTCATTTCGAAAACTAAGTCAAACCGATAATCACGGGCTATTTCATTGAGCCCGGACCAAAGAGAGTGCGAATAGGGACAGAATTGAAATTTCAAATTCAAATCTGGTACACGACTTGACGCGTCAGTATTGAGCGTTCTGACCGTCAGAATTCATTCAGATTACACCCTCGGATCAGGAGAAATTTCTATTTTATATCATGAGACTTTCAGCCCTGATCTACGTGCGGTGACCGCTGAACTGAAACTGGTCCGCCACGTGCGATCTGCGAACCCTGCCGGACTGAAAACTTAATACGTGCTAGATCTGGTACGCAAGAGCTTAAGTCTGATCGCATTCGACCAGGGGACCACCAGAAAGTATCTTTTGGACCGAAACAGCCCCGAATTGGATATGCGCTAAGTAAACTTTGTACCAGAGCCTGTTTTTGGCGTTTTTAAGCTTATAAAAGGGGTTGAAACCCTCACTCCTCTCTCCCATCCGAAATTGCAAGAAACCCTAGATTGGGAGAGAGAAAAGGTGAGAGTTTGTGAGAGAGAGTGGGATAGATTTCTCCAGCCTTCGAGCCGCCTGTTGCTAGTGCCTAAGCAACCCTTCCTGATCACCAAGCCGGTGATTCTTCCGCGTTTTCAGGTAATAACTAACCTTAGAAGTTGCTGATTTGGGGATCACTAAGATTCATAGCTTTTTAACCAATAGATCTTGTAAAACAGGTTCTCTTACTGCCGTAGACGAAGCGTATACGCTCCATTCGAAATCATGAGTCTACAAGAGACTAGGTGAGGATTTTAGACGCTTTGATTGACGGTTTCCAACGCTTTCAATGTCATTTAATAGTAGATTATTGACGGCATCGCCGTTTGACATGTACAATATGCTATCCGTTTCCTATTTCGTAAATCAACGAAGAATATGAGATTTAGGGCATTTTAGTCATTTGTAGGAAGTACTGTTTACATTCATATTTTGCTGATGTAATTGACATGGTTTGTTGTCACATTAGGAAGTTAGGAATACGTGCATAATTAGTTTGGCGAAGAGATTCGCCTAATTGCGCACTTCGGGTCGACATGCTATATGTAGACTTTAGTGTATAGTGTATGTGTTTGTATAAATGCTTGTATTAGTATGTATTGAATTAAATGATGTTATGAGATAGTTTGAGATTGATTTCTCAATTAATATGCTGACCTAGATGATTTCCTACATGTTGACTATATGCATGATTTCATTACATGCATGAAATATATGTGCTTGAAGATTTATTTAAGTTGTATGTTATAACATGTGTTAACATGCTCACATGATTGTATTTCAATTCCAATACTCCTACATAGATTGCTGATGTGATTCCATAATTGTTTGGGACTATACTTAGTCCAGGCAGTCGGTAACCGATCGAATTCGTGATTGGCTGGTCTTGGCCACGAACGACGCGTCGATGAACGTGAGTCGTGTTTGGAGTTAGCGGTAGTGGTTAGGCCACGCGAAGTATTTTACGCACTTCATGTCATTCGACTTGAGATGCGATCGCGCTAGTCGAGCCCGTCAAGTAACCCGACTGGCCGATGTATGTTCACCTTGTATGAGTCATAACTGCTTGAACCTAGGGTACTGAACTTACCATTGTAAACCCTGTTAACCAGGATACCTTGATCCATAAAGACTCATGAGCCGGGCATGGTGGTATGGGACACCGTGGTCGAGCTGTCGGCCTACGCTGGGGCCACAAACCTCCCCGTAGTGACCAGTGAGCACTTAGTCTCGTGAGCAGATTATGGTGGTATGGAACACTATATTCTAGCTGTCGGCCTACACTGATCAGGCGACGAGTCCTTTGTAGTGACCGCGAGCATATTCTGAGTCCACGGGCCTTCCGTTGCAGTAGAGTACGGTAGGCCTGTATTGATAAGGTGATGGGGGAGCGGTGCAACGAGTGCGAGCAACATCCCTGGTAGCCCTTGCAGCGACCTACGAAATATATATCGTATGAGATTACTAGGAGTGACGACCCTAGACAAGATCTGTGTTGGGATTGATACAAGGAAAGTACCTTAGTTTCCCAATCCTGCTGTTTGAATGGACTAATAACAACTCAGAAATCATATCACCATAGCATTGCATGTGCCTGGAAGATGTGGAGCACTCTAGGGAGTGTGGCATGCCGCGGTCGTAAGATGTTGCCGTATGAGGGAGATCGTCGGTGAGGGCATACATCACGTCATATCATCTTGCATTAACAACAGTATTAGGATTGTCTGATTTACTGCTTTACTATTATCGCATGATTAATTTGTGAACATGCTAATCTTTGATCTATGATTTCACTGAGTTGATCACTCATTCCCACGTTATGGGATGGTGTTTGCAACACCCACCAGACCCTGTTGTAGATGCAGGTGAGGCTGAGATCCAGGAGGCAGAGCCAGACTTCGACGAGGACCAGGACGAGTTCTCGTACATGCAGTATCATGATGGCTTTGCGTAGGCGACCTGGATTGATGGGACTTCAGTGGGACTATTTTGAACATTACATTTTGTTCATGTATATGTATATGAGACTCAGAGATGTATTCATACCTTAGAGACAGATGAGATCTACTTTGTTTTTCCATACAGTGATATATATATTGTTTAGTCTTCCGCTTGCTTTTATCACTGGATCTGAAGTATTAATTGCAGTTTTGGTATACTTTTACTCATGTGAATGCTTTAAATCAGACAACATTGAATCATAATCATTTTTGTTGCATAAGTGACGGTCTGGAACTCGGGAGTTGAGTTTATACACGACCCCCGATTTTCAGGGTGTTACAACTCATGTGTGCACAACTGATATGGGCACACAACTGACCTGGCCATATGAAAAGTTTACAACATGGACAGTCGGTTCAAGTGATGATTATTTCATATAAGGAGGATCAAAAGGAGTTCTAAATCTGAGTTAAAAGATCAATGTATCTTCTCAGCAGTTTGGGATTAATCAGAATGAATGATACTCCTACACAGCAATGTTCCTATGATTGAGGATCATGATGCAATTTGAAATGCTGTAGAAATTAATATCAAAACATTTGTTATTTGTGTTATATAACTACTTTACTTTGGAATCAAAGGAGACAAAGGATATAAACGAATCCAGTTATAAATAAAATACTATGTTTGTTCTCTACATTTTTTCTTTGTTATTATTGAACAATTCTCTTAAGTCATATGCATCTATTTCTTGTCGAAACACCATTATATAGATTGGGAAGAAATTAATAACAAAATAAAAAATTAAAAAGATATATGGATTGGAACTTACCTAATCAAGCCCTTTTAGAATCTCCCTTATCCCGAATTTAAAAATTTTATGACATTTGATATATTAAAAAAAATATATTATTATTACTACTCCAAGAATCAATCATCTGACTTCATCCAAAATTGAGAGTCAAGAAGGCAAAAGTCAATCCCTTAGCTTCTCTCTCAACCAAGAATGTCTCCACAAACTCAAATATTAACTTGTTTTTTTGTTTCTTAATTAAAAATAAAAAATTTAACTATTTATTTTAGTTTTTAATACATAAAAATTTAAGATTGTTACAATTTCTTTGGATGGATGGTCAAATGCATGATTAGATTTATTTTTTATTGGATTATTGAATTAGGATATGTCCAAATCAATGGTTGAAATTGAACCAGTTGATCTTGTAGATCAATGGTCATATCAAACTAATTGAGTATGTTGATCAATTATTGAAATTATACGGTCAACATTAATTTGAGTTATTACATTAACTGATAAGGACAGTTGCTCAAGGAGAGTTTAATGAAGCCATAACATGAGCTAAAGCGGCACGTGTATCATATCTAGTTCATTCCTCAGGTTCAATCAACTTGACCTTTCCGAACCCAAAAATGGGGTTGAACCACTCATTAAGAAGGCAACCACATTATTTATACCATCACCTCTGTGATCTCTAAAAGCTAAATATACTTACTCACGCACAAGGACAACACAAAAAATAAATAAATAAAACAAACAGACAGAAGAAAGAAGGGAAAATATGCGCAATTCATCACAGCCCCCAAAAGAGAAGAATCATCTAAGCCGTGTAAAAGGGCGTGGATCTTTGAAGTTGATAAGGTGCTGGATCCTCTCATCTTCCCACTTGAGATAGTTCCACCATTCTGACTCACCTTCCACCTTCACTCTACCACCACCAGTAGAAGTAGAAGCAGCACCCTCGTCACCATCCCGAAGGGAAAGCTTCTTCAGCATCCCGCATCCCCTCACCTTCAGCTTCTTCAACGCTGACAAGTACGTGCCATCGCAAATACTCCAACTTCGGTAGCTCCCATAGACACACTCTGTAATCTTGTAACGAGCCTTCTGCCACAGCATCCCCTTCAAAAACAGCCTCCATTTTACAACAGCAGTTGATCTTGAGCGTCTCCAGGCTTTGTAAGAATACACTTGTGGAGAACACGGTGACGAGTCTTGGGCAGGACTCTACATATATGTGCTTCAGGAGTTCGAAGCTTCGGATCCCATATGTGCCCTTGCACAAGCTCCTCAGATTTGCAAGGTTTGACATCCATATCTTCTCCAAGCAACTACAAGTGTTGCAACTTGAATTCTCTCCCTCAAAGAATGTCTCCATTCGTTCGCACCTCTCCACCCAGCATTCTTTCAGTTTTGTTATGTTATTGACATCACCCAAATCCTGCAATCTTAGGACAAAGTCATTGTCGCAGAGAGTGAATAATTCCATTAGACCGAGAACTCCATCAATACCATTTGGAGAGCTATGACCTCCTCGGATCTCCAAACACCTATCGAAATGGCTTCCAGGACGAGGTAAGTAACGTGTTTGGATAGTGGAATCGATGTCTTTATATACAAATTGCCTTCTCTGGTGATGGGTGGATTTAACTCTTCCTCGTTTTTCTTCTTGGGAAGGAGAGATGTAGATATGGAATCGAGAGAAGCATTTTGAATCCCACAGTTTTGAGGATGGACTGAAAGATTGTAAGAGCTTGGAATTACTAACCCATATGTGAGCCCCAACTCTCTCTCCTGGCCGTTCATCATCATTTGATGAATTCCAAACCCCACACTGGCTAAGGTTGAGCTCTTGGAGCTCAGTACTGACATCATCCCAGTTGATTTTGCGAATTTGATTTATGTATAGCATGTCCAGGCGCCATAGAAGAGGTGCACTGGACATACCCTCAGGCAGTGTTTTGAGTTTGGTACCTGAAAGACCAAGCACTTCAAGACTTGAAAGATTAGACAACGATAAATGCTCTAAGATTTTGCAAGCTTTCAAGGAAAGGTGTCGAAGGGCCTTGTTTCTGGAAATATAAAGCTCATGGAGTTCTGGTAAGATATCTCCAAGTGAATAAGTAATATCTTCGAGGGAACCGCATTCTGTGAGGTCAAGCACCTCAAGTGCCGAGAGTTTTTGCAAATGTGGCAACAACCTCATATTTAAGGAAGAACAACCGTCCAAAATGAGTTTCTTAAGATTGACCAATTTGGAAAGTGAAGATGGGAGAGATTCTTGCTTATCATTCTTTTGTAGGATGCGGATGCGAAGCTGTTTCAAATTCCCAAAGAACTCATCTGGGATGTGGATTGAATTTCTGGAGTGAGTTAAGAAGAGTTGTCGGAGGTTGTGCAGCCTGGAAACGGAAGGAGGCAACAATTAATGTGATTAGGATACTACAGAGACCAAGAAATTGGAGGTTGTTCATTTGCTGGAAGACGTTGTTTGGTAATGACACCCACGAATCATAATAACCTGAAAGTTCAAGGTACTCGAGTTTATTAAAATTTTTGAAGGAAGAGAGGAGAGACTCTAAACCACGGCAGTGTGTCAGCGATAAAACTCTGAGATTGTGCAAGCAGGAAGCTGATTTGGGCGGAGAAGGTTTCACTAGTCTTTGAAGACTGAGAACACGAAGGCCTTGAATTTGCTCGAAGAATAAGGTGTCCGATATCTTAAAAGAAGAAAGAAATTCTTTACCTCCTCCAGAAAGAATTAAAGTGGTGAGTTTGGGGCATTTTGGAGGGAGAATTGAAATGTTTCCGATCATATGTAATGCCATCCACTGAATGTCTTCCACCTTGTCATCCTTCGTCCGCTGGTCATAACTTTTTTTCCATAATCTTCTTCTCTCACTCGATGTGAGAAGAGCTTCAACTTTCCCATTTTAGGGGTATGCAGTGGAACCTTTGCACTCTAACATGAAACGAACCTGGAGCTCTGTCAACAGAACCTTGACGTTGTCGAACATGAGCAAATCCTCTTCTTCACCTTCTTCTGTGATAATAAAACCCTCCGCTCTCCAACACCATGTCAGCATTTCCACTTCGACCCCATCATAGAATACTGAGAGGTAGAGAAAGCAGTCCAGGACAGTGTCTGGAGTGAAACGGCCACCGATGTTGGGAGAATGAGTGATGTCGGCCGCCTCTTCCCATAACATGTCCATCGACAAGTCCTCCAACGAAATGGATATGTCAGATTGCAAGTCCTGAGGACTGACGAGGATAATCTTGGAATCATTTACCCATAGTTTTCTGAGATATGGGTCTCCTATAAGCTCAAAATTTATACCTTTTGGCACATCTGCTAGCACCAGCAAGAACTTCTGTCCGATTAACATTTTATAGATTTCAGTCGCAACTATGTACTCTTCATCATCACCATCACCTTCCATTGGCTTCGTCATTCTCAATTGGTTCCTTCTGAGCCTTTCGAAGACTAAAATCTTCTCCCAATAGCTCTACCAATATCTGTATATTGAAAAGATGGGAGTGATTCAACGTTCGAGTTGCATATTTGGCTATCCTCCATTTCCCCACTCCCTGAAAACCCAAAACAGAGATGACTCCCATTTTCGGATTCATAAGGCACTGCAAGAGCTTTTCCCCTGCAAGTTTGATGTCATCTGGAAAGTTCTCCACTCCAGCTACAGCAACTTCATTCCCTTCTCGACCAGCCATGCGAGCTGTATCTTTTTCTCCCTAACAATAAATAAATAAAATTGTTGGTCAATGTCATTTATATGAAATAGATCCTCTAAACAATCTGATCCATTCATTTGTTGGGGTTTCATCATTGATCTCTTATGTTTACAAAGAATCAGTGTTTATTGGACAAATCTTAACTATCCATCCATGGTTGGAAACCTGATGCTTACAGATAATCCTAGTCATCCAGTAGGGGTAAGTCTTGAATGGTAACCCATGAAATATGATCATTGTCCACACATACATAGAGGAATGATGGCATGGTTCCGAGTCCACCACCATTAATATCCGGGTTGAGCTACTGCGAGGCCCCACATGATACGTGTATGACATCCAACCTGTCCCCAGGTAGGCCATGCCATGATGATCACCCGAACATCAGGCTAATCCAACCATCAGGTGGGCATGCAATACACTAACTTGGAGCATTTGGTATGGTTGTCCATTGTTTTTATGGTGTGACCTACTTGATGATTGACCTGGTTTTATTTATTACTAAGGTGATTGTCATTGTGGGGGCAACCCGCTGGATGATAGACTGTTCAACACCGACAGGCTTTTGTGGATCCGGGGAACCACCGACCTCCATGGTTCGGGGACTGTGGAGTCCACATTGATATATGTTTCCAAGCCATCGATCAGCTTTTCCAGCTCATTTTAACACGTCAGTAAATAAAATAAAATTTAAAAAAAAAAAAAAAAAAAAAAAATCAGATCCAAATCTCAGGTGGACCACACCACAGACAACTGTGGTGATTGAACTACCAATATGGTCCACAACAAGGCGAACCCACATTATGCACGGTTCACATCAAAGGTGATGATGTGGACCCACATTATGCATGGCTCACATCAAAGGTGGGGGACACATGATGGATATACCACATCAAAGTGTTGCCACCATGATGTAGACAATCTACATCAAGTGGGCCCTACCTGATGGAAGGTCCACATCAAAGGTGAGACCCTCATGATGGATGGTGGACATTGAAGGTGGACCCACATGATTGAAGACTAGCACCAAAGATGGGTCCACATAATGAATGGCCCATATGAAAGGTGGGGCCCCTCATGATGAATGATTCACATCAAAGTGGGCCCACATGATGGATGGCCCACATCAAACCATGGCCCCTCATTATGGGCTATCCACATCAGGTGGGCCTCACCTAATGGATGATCCACATAAAAGGTTGGACCCACATGCTAGATGGTTGAGATTGAATGTGGGCTTACATGGTGGAAGTATGACATCAAATGTGGGGCCATATGATGAATGACCTAGATTGAAGGTGGGGCCTTATGTGATGAATGGTCCACATCAGGGTGGGTCCACATAATGCACGACTCACATCAAAGGTGGGCCCCATGTGATGAAGGTAGGCCCCACATCAAGATCATGTGTGCAAATTGAAGAAATCTTTGTATGACTTAAAACAATCCCCAAATCAATGCTATAAAAGTTCTAACACATTTATGGTAGACAAGGCCACACTAGAAGAAGGTATAATTAGTGTTTTTATTTTAAGAAGCTTTATAATAATTCTTTCGCATACTTGGTGATATGTATTGATAACATGTTAATAGTTGTGAAAGATATGTCTAAAATTAAAGTATTGAAGTCTCAACACAGTAGGGAGTATGAGATGTAATATTCAGGTGCTCTAAAGAAAATCCTTGATATGAAAATACATAGAAAATACATAGAAAAAGGTAGCTAGATTGTGTTTATCATATGGTAAGTACATTGAGATGGTTTTAGCTAATTTTAACATAGAGAATTCGAAGTTAGTAGATATTTCTCTTGTAACTCATTTCAAGCTTTCAGGAGCTCAATGGAGCTCAGTCACAAGTACAGATAGCGAGAGAGAGTAAATCTCATAGGTTCCTTTCTCTAGTATAGTTGGTAGCATGATGTGTGCTATGGTATGCACACAACCAAATATCTCAAAAGAAGTTAGTGTGGTGAATAGGTAAGTGGCAAATTCAAGAAGGGTACAATGTTAGGTAGTGAAATGTGTTCTACACTACTCGAAGAGAACTAAAGGTGTTATGCTAGCGTTTAACAAGCATATATAATGGTAAAAAGAAAATGTTGCTGGATATGTGGACGTTGATTCTGTATGTGATCTCTACAAGAGAAGGTATATTAATGGTTGTGTTCACACTTGTTGGTGGTTCAGTTACTTAGAAATCAACGTGACAATCGACGATTGCCCTATCTACCATTGAGGCAAAGTAAATGGCTACTATAGAAGTGAAAAAAGTTTTATGGTTAAAAAGATTAGTTAGTAAACTTAGTTTAGAACATGAGAAGACTTGTTTCTATTAAGAAAACCAAAGTGCTTTGCATTAGGCCAAGAATCAAGTGTAAAACGTGAGGTCCAAACACAGAGATGTGAAGCATTGTTATATTTTAGAGTTTATCTCTAACGGTGTAGTCATTACATAAGATTCACATCAATGAAAAGATACCAAATATACTAACGAAGTTTGTTACATGAGAAAATTTTATTCAATGGACTTCTCTTAGGATTGTTATTTCATAGCATTATTGATGTTTGGGCAGCCATTACTAGAGTTGTACACGAGTTGACCCGAGTTGAGATTGGCATAGCTCAGCTCAGCCAACAACCAACCCCGGCTCGAACTTGGCTCGATCCTAAAGACTAGCTGACCAACTCGGCTCAGTTTGGTCAGCAGTTCGGGCGAACTCAAACGCATAAAATACATTTTCAATCTCCCACACTTTTAATACAAAACAATAACAATACAATGCAAACATTTCATCAAACGCTCAGCGAGCAATACCAATATTAAGATCTGAGAGCAATCCTATAATGTAAAGTGTTTTTTTTTTTTTTTTGGTGGTGATTTGTTTATAAAATAAAATAAAATAAAATAAAAAGTAGATGGCTTGGAAAACTAATATTGCCAATTTTATCCACCTGCTCATTTTATCCTTAAATCATGGCCTACCTGACAAGTTTTCTAGCCTTGATTAATTAATTACGGCCAAGGCATCTACACAGTGGGAAACTAAGTGATGGATGACTCCAGCCATCACATGTGGGATACACTGGCACAAGCAACATCACATTGATAAGAATGAAGAAGATCATACCCGTAGCTAAGGACTGTTGGTGGAAGCACTATGTTTTAGGTAGGAAAAACGAAAAGGGAAGCTAGCTATATATAGAGCTGCAAGCCATTCATATGCTTCTAATCATGGCACATGGGACTGATATCCAACCTATCCATCACGTGGGATCCACTCAGAAGATTTTCTGAGCCAAGAACCATGACAGGTCAAAATAATGTTATTTTTCTTT
The DNA here is from genome assembly GCA_037074715.1 of Magnolia kwangsiensis. Lineage (NCBI taxonomy): Eukaryota > Viridiplantae > Streptophyta > Magnoliopsida > Magnoliales > Magnoliaceae > Magnolia > Magnolia kwangsiensis. Next base: position 40,809,414 of record CM073584.1, on the reverse strand, counting down.
TGTACTATTGACAAGTGAGCTGGCCATATTCTCTGTCACAAAGATCTCCCTTCTGTGCCTTTTCTTTTTTTACAATTGAGAAAAAAAAAAAATGATGCTGGTGGACGCCTTTGCTTGCGAGAAGGAGAAAGAACCTAATGTGTATTCACATATTGACAGAGAAGAGCATAGTAGTAGAACCATCAAATGCATGCGCAGGACCATAACCATCTATTCCTATATTTAGATAGCGAACAGAACCATTGTTTGGCAACTTTATGATTCACACAAAACCAACGGTCTGGATTGCTGAACCGTGGTCCAAGGTTTGTAGAAACAGAAAGCTTTCTGTACCGCATATCTTCTCTATTCCAAAGTTGAATAACCTCGGTTACCACCCTCGCTAAGATTGAGATGATATGTTCTAGGTCTTGCACATATGGCATATAGGTATATTTCAATCCAAGCTGTCCAAATCGTTGGGCCCGTCTGGATATGTCACAACTTTAAACCTGATTGTCCAGTTAATGATGGTCCAATGAACAGTCAACTATCAAAAGTCTGAAAAAGCGGTAAAATCATCTTGAGCGGCAACTGTTCATCACATGCATTGGTTTCCATGCTGGACAGAACAATAGCAAATAAACAACGCATCTCTCTCCCTCTCCTTTTATTTTTCTTTTTTCCTATTTACTTTTGCTTTTTCTTTTGTCGCTATTAAGTGTGACAATTGGTACCATTGTGATGGAAATAAACTCATCGTGTTGTGTACACGTGGCATGCATGCTTTTAACTTTCCATGAAGGACAGATCAATAGCAAATAAACAGCACCTTTTTCTTTTTTTTTCTCTTTTTTTTATTTTTTCCTTTTGCTTTTTCTTTTGCAGCAATTAAGTGTGACAATGGGTACCATTGTGATGGAAATAAACCCATTGTGTTGTGTACACGTGGCATGCATGTGATGATCAGAAGGATCAGTCCCTGGATTTGATTGGTGCACATCAGTCGTGTGGTAACCATGCTAGGTTGTGGCTGGCTATCATGCTAGGCTGTTGATTAGTTAGTAAGCCAAAACTCCCTTTTTAAATGGGTCGGCTAGGCCTAGTTGGAAGCAGGCCTACTGGCTAAACAGGATCAGAAGACTTCGTCCGTTCAGGTAAAATTTTCGCACATTTATAGAGAATGGTTTGTCCCGCCTGGCCAGTAGTTCCAAATTGACTCCTTGATTAGGGATTTCTCCCTCCTCTCCTTCCGTGTGAGGGCAACCTCTTCTTAGACAAAGTGGGCCTTGGTGCAATTCGGCTCAGTTAGTTTTGCCCTATGAGGGAGTGCGCTCCGGCACCTACTTCATTCAGCGATCTACCTATTCATTTTCTCTTGAGTCCGGTAGTTGAGGGTCAAATATTGTATATTAGACCCCAGTTACTACCTAGATTTACGAACATGATACTGCTTAACGGTCCACTTTAATCGTGTTTTTGTTACAGGGTGTAATTAAGAACGTTGACTGAAAAAAGAGTATTAAAAGTACTGATTTGATGCTCCACAGGCACCAAGGCAAGGGAAGGACCCTAGGGGACCAAGATCGATGGATTTACATGCCAGGGACCCGAGAAAATCAAGCTGTTTGCATTAAACGGGCCCGAAATTGGTGCAAAATACAAGATCACATGGTTCCCGCCATTCGATTGGCTCGAAATTTTATTAGTGGTCTTAAGACCATAAATTAACCGTACATGTTAAATTTCAACCATTGGATCTCTCTGAAAGTGACTCAACGGATAAATCAGCCCCTAAAATCATGATTTGGGGCCCGCTTGGTATCTGGGAATGTTTCGATTTTGGTCTCAACGCATTAAATGTTATGACAAAGTGTATGGACGGAGCGGATTCCCGAGATACATCACGATGACCCCACATGTACATTACATGTACATAGGGTATATGTGCAAAAGAAGTGCACCGGACTGGGAGTTGGGTCAAACAAGGGGCTGACCGACCCTTCTTCTCCAATTTTTGAGAAAAGGCAGCGGACGGACATTGTCCGACCATTTTTGAGTAGTGGGGCCCACCCATCATCCTTTAAGATGATCTGGACCGTCCATACTCTCCATAGGGGGGGGAAAAACCCTCTCCTAGCTATCCTTCTATTCCCATGCGTGCAATCATGCAATCTCCAACGTCAAACGCACGACGGACGGTGAGAAGATCTAATACAATGGGTCACGCAAAACTAGAAATAAACTCGTCCTTCCTGACCAGTTTTTGGTCACGAATCCAATGGACGAACTGGATTTTTCCATCACCGTCAATCTTTGGCCCAACGATCATCACAGGGGATCCACGTGCGTATCATTCGCATCCGAAAAATTTAGAAGTTCGGGGGAATTGTGGGGCTCACACATCATCCGTATGTCTGATCCAAGCCGTCCATCTTGTAGAGGGCTTCGAGAGCTACAAAATCATGTTGTCACTTTTCACCCATGCGTGTACACGTGTTAGATACAGAGGCCATAAAAGGGCTGCCCGGTAGCGTTCAAATCTGATCTTTTAGTTATTTCTTCTCTGGACCACGTCAATGGACGTTCAAAACCACCCATTCTTGACTGAAATTTCGTTCTAAATCCAATGGACGGGGTAGTTTTTCTAGAAAATGCTTCTGTGGGGCCCACCGATTACAACAGCAAAATGGTGCGAAAGATTTAGCACATCCGCGAAAACTGACTTTTCCAAGCGGTTTTGGCCCACCATCTTTGATCATATGGCAGATCTGAACCGTCTATCATGTAGAGGACCCAAGAAAGTATTAAGGGACGGTGTTTCTTTGGAATTTGAGCGAGGAAAGTGGGGTGTTTCGAGGCACCGAACTTGGCTGCGAAAATTGCACTCTGTGTCCTGCTACAACTCTGTCACTGACTCCAGCCTTCCAGCAGCTATAAAAGGAGGTTTTTTGACGTGGGGAGCATTCATTCAGGTCTAAGAAGGAAGAAAAAGAGAGACGTGGAGGCTCGGGCAGGGACGTGAAGCAGAAGAAAAAAAAAAGAGTATTTTCTTTTTATTTTTATTGTGGAGATTTAGCCATCCATGTCTGGCTAAACCTCTTAGCTAGGGCTAAGGGGTGAAGCTTGTAGTGAGATGGGAGATTTGATTTTATTTTTATTTTAATGCATGAATTGACGTTGATTTTAGTTAATTATTATGGGAATGTTTTAGGTTTTTAATGGTCTGTTGTGACTAAAATTACAATGGGTCTGCAATGGCTTTGAATATTTCCGTTCTCTTTAATGTTTATGATGTCAGGAAGCCCTGTTGTTCACCATAGTCTCCTGGGCATGGTTGGATGTCGGTACCCTTCCTAACCTTCATACATGTGATGGGTTGGTAATTAGTTTAATTCTGTTGTTTGTCATAGTCTTTTGGGCATGGTTTGGTGATGGAATCCATTCTAATTCATATACCTTTCATTTCTCTAAAACTAGATCAATGTCAGTTCAGTTAATTTCCATGAAACATGCATAAGATCTCTCTGATCTCTACAAGTGGATCCTCTGAATCCCTAGTTCCCTTCTCCTGATTTCTCTCAAGTTTAGATAATTATTTCACCAGTATTCCTTCAAATTCAATCAGATTAGATTTCATCTTAGCCTAGTTCTAGTTCTAGTTAGTTTTACATTACGTACAAGTTTCAGTCCCTTGGGATTCGACCTCGGTCATACCGAGTTATTACTACATCACAACCCTGCACTTGGGGAGTGACCAAGTTTTTGGCGCCGTTGCCGGGGACTGTCGTCTACATTTTTCTGAAATTAATTAGTTTTAGGATTAGTTTAGGATTAGATTTTCTTTTTAGAAATTTTTAATTCTAGGTTTAGAAGCTTAATTATTTTTCTTATTAGAAATTTTTCCTAACTTTAGAAATTTACTATTCTTCCTTCTATCTGATTTTTAGAACTAACTCAATTTTTCTGTTTTGTAGGAAACTTCTAATTTAGTAAGATCTTTCTAATTTTTTCTTTTTTTTTCTTTTCTCTAGAAATTAGTTTACTTTTAATTAGAACTTTCTATTCTTAGAAACTAACTTATTTTGTTTTGTTTTGCAGATTCTTAACCTAGGACTCCAATTTTGGTAACTTCTTTCCATCTTTCCCTTTTATTTTCTAGATTTCTACTTCTTCCTTTCTCTTAGGTTTAATTTAGAATTTGAGGGCTGAGTGTTTTTTATGCCCCAGTGGGCACGCGACAACACTCGACGTCTCGTGACTGAAGGAGGATTAATTGAGGGGTTGACTGTCCATCGCAGGACTAGACATCACTTGAATTCTCCTGAGTTAGAAGACGTTATGGCTGAAAATCAACCTCAAGCACTACCCCAACTAAGGGTTGAGGAAGTACATGATGAGAATGAGGTGCATCAGGCACCCCTGCCTCGTACTTTACGAGATTATTTACAACCGGCGGGGGTGAGTACGCCCTCATGCATGATTTTTCCTGAAAATACAGGACATATGGACATTAAGCCAGGGGTTATCCAACTCCTTCCTAAGTTTCATGGGCTTGAGTCTGAAGAACCATACTCGCATCTGAAAGAGTTCGATGAAATCATAGGCACCTTATACTTTCCTAATGTATCTGAGGATACTATTAGGCTGAAACTCTTTCCATTTTCCTTGAAAGAAAAAGCCAAGACGTGGTTACATTCACTGCGTCCTAGGTCCATTGGCACATGGAATGATTTGCAGAGGGAATTTATAAAGAAATTTTTCCCACATCATAAGAAAATTACCCTCAGGAGAGCAATCATGAACTTTGCCCAAAAGGAAGATGAAACATTCTTCCAATGTTGGAAAAGGTTCAAGGATCTGGTTAATGCATGCCCACAACATGGCTTTGAAATATGGCGCATTACAAATTTTTTCTATGATGGGCTAACATTTTCCATGCGCCAAATGGTCGAGACAATGTGTAACGGAGAATTCATAAATAAAAATGTTGACGAGGTATGGGTTTACCTCGATAGTCTCGCTGAAAAAACACAATTATAGGACTATTACCCAAGGACAAACACTACGTCTAGGCCGACTCATTCAAGGGAAAAAGGAGGAATATATCTCCTGAAAGAGGATAATGATCTTAACGCTAAGGTGGCCAATCTCACCAGAAAATTTGAGGCCATGGAAGGAAGGAAGGAAGGAAAAGGTTAATGAAAGTGTTTGCGGCATCTGTGATTGCAACATTCATACTACTGAAAATTGTCCTTCAATACCTGCCTTTCGAGAAGTATTGAATGAACAATCTAATGCCGTAAATAACTATCAAGGACCTTTCAATGGACCACCCTCTAATACGTACAATCCTGGCTGGAAAAATCATCCGAATTTTAGTTGGAGGAACGGACAAACTGCTACCCCTCAAGGTTTCTTCAATCAAAATCCAAATCAGGGGAAACCTCAAGAAGAATCGGTTCAAATTTCCATACAAGAGCTGGCTCGGACAATGCAAGGAATTTTAGATTTTATGCAAAAAATAAATTCACGTATGACGGCTATGGAAAAAAGGATGCTCCCTGCACAATCACTCCCTAGTCCGAAACCGCAATACGAGACAGGTGATCCCAGCTCTTCAAATCAAATGGGGCACGCTAAATCCATCACCACTCTTAGGAGTGGGAAGGTTATTGATAAAACCCTTCCGGTTAGTGTCACGCCCCAAACTCAGAAATCAGATTCACAAGAATCTCGATCGCCGAATCCGGTGCCGACAGCCTCCGTAGTACCCCATTCTCGGCTCCCAGCGCAACATACGCCAGATTCCGATCCTGGGATCCTACAAGGAGGATTTTTTTGAACGTACACTTGTCTTGTAATAAGCATAACCACAAGTTTACCCAAATTATAAAGGAAACATCATCATCACATATCCACTAATATAATCATTTGAGTACAATGCTGAAAGGGAATACATAAATAAAGAAAAATCAAGCTCCAGAAAACCACTGCAAACTCCAAGCTCAACACTGCTGCAACCTAACCTCACCTGCACGCATCTATCGTGCATAAGCTTATAGAAAGCTTAGAGGGTGGTGTAAGTGTGTGCACAAGGTAAGTATCAAATGTTCAATACAATACCATCATCATACAATACCGAAATTACTGGTAATTCATAAATCGTACATTATCGGAATAACCTGAAATACTGACAAGATCATAAATCATACAATGACAGAGTAAGCGAAAATATGGACAAGTTCATAAGTCAGTCAATTATCAGAAACGTAATATAAAACAGATATGCACTAAGGAGTCATAAAGAGTCAAATATCGGATGCCGAGGATGTAATGCAATATATAAATCCTGCTAAGTCTGTCTAGGCCATATAAGTACAGAAATATAACAACCCAAAATGTCATATGCCTACAGATGTAATGCAATATGCGATGCGAATGAAATGACCATGCTGGAGTGTGAAGTCGGGATGATAGTACGTAGTATCGCAGGCTACGGAGTCCACCATAAGGACTTCTATCCAAACCAGTCCCATACCTAAATTTGGATAGTCAGACTCAATGTGGTAGACTCCTGATCTCAGGTTAGTCGCGCGCCCAACCGAAATTCTTGCCATAACGAAGGTACACAACAATTAATTGCGCACCACCAGCCCGAGTGGATAGTGAATGAACGAATGAATGAATGAACATGCAATTCCTACTCAATAAGTCCACATATTAGTACGGTTTCTCTCTGAAAAATCACCAGGGTCTATTACACTCCATACCAGATTGCCGCCCCATCGCGCGCAACAAGGTGAGTGAAAGAGACCTCACTATCCGCCTGCCAATATCGGGCCCGGCTCGTCAATAGCGGACCCATTCCTCGAGCTGATCAGACTCAGCCTAGCATTGCCCCCTCCTCCCGCGCAGGTAAGGCTACACCCCCTTCCAACCGACCGCGACACAGTGGAGAGCGCAGCCATCTGGTAATCGGCACTCGGCGCCCATCTACCCACTCGGTCTAAACGTTGGAGCATCCTCTGGAACCAAGAGGGTTTAGAGACTTTCACCCAGGGATATCTATAGCACCCCATGTAGAACAGATTTCCGGTGTCCCATCTGGCCATCCACGATATGCCTGTGGAGGCTACGACCCTGATGTCGCTAGGGCATACAGTAATCACAGCACACAATGCAAGATGCATGAGTCATACAATCCAATCATGCATCAATCCTATGCAAACCGTGCGCTCATGTGAGACAATCTCTGCCTATCAGGGAGTCTCGTAACAACCAGCACTATGACATATGCAATGGTCAATCATATCTCATAACATATATGCAGATGATGCGTATGGACATGGATCATGATGCTATGCAGTCACATACTCATAATTGATATCAATATCCGGCATCAACAATTGACCTCGACAATGTGGACATCTAACCAACATTGCCCCAAGAAGTGACCCTCACAGATCCAAACATATAATGTGCCCACGGCCTCACACAAGGGCCTAATATACAACACAATGGGCCTTACTCAAGGGTTACATGTACACAACAGGTGGGCTGCATCAATGAGCCGTACTAATGGGCCTCATACACATTAAGTGAGTCGCATCAATGGGGCGCACTAATGGGCCACAAGTATATCAAAGTGGACCTTATCACCTAAGCCTGACGTGTACCACATTAGTCCTCACATAAGGCCACATGTAACATTATAATGGTCCCCATATACGGGCCGCATGTACAGTATAATGGACCATATCCATAGGCCCCGAACACATCGTAATGGGCCATATCCCTTAGATCTCTCATACATAACATCAGGTCTTTCCATCTGGGCCGAAGATACATCACAATCCACAGGCCCCAATACTTAATGGGTGGGCCCTACACCTGAGCCTAATATATGTCACAGGTGGGCCCTGCACATGGGCCTCATACACAAAGAGTTAGGCCTATCAGTAGGCCCTAGGGAGAGTGACAATGCGGACATTTAACCAACATTAATCTTACAATGTGGACGTCAAACCATCATTGTTCCCAAGGCTCGGTTCGCCTTAAATATCATTAAATAAATCATGGCGGAATCACACATTGCAATGTACCTTAGGTACATCCCATTGGGCCTCAAATACATCAAATGGGCCGTATCTCATGGGCCTTATATTCATCAAGTGGGCCACCTCAATGGGCCTCACCAATGGACCTTAGGTACTTTGCAATGGGCCATCACCCATGGGCCTTAAAATGCATTAAAATGAGCCCAATCACATAAGCTTTATGTGCATCAAATGGGCCTAATCACATAGGCCTTATATATACCAAAGTGGGCCTCAACATTAGGCCACAAATACATCAAATGGGCCTACACACATGGGCCCATATATAACAAAGTGGGCCTTAGTGGGCGGGCCACAAATACATTAAGATGGGCCTCAACAATGGCCTTAAAATGATCTCAAAATGGTTGGACGGTTTGGATGAAACTCATGCATCATGGTAGACTCCCATGTGGGCCCACTATAACATTTATTTTCCATCCAATCCTGGGCCCACTGAAATGCTTATTTGCCACCCAACCTGTTGTTAGGGCCGTGTGGCAAGGGGCCCACCAAAAATGTTTATTTTACATCCCACCTGTTGATAAGGCCATGTAGCAAGGGGCCCACCAAAATGTTTATTTTCCATTCAAACCTGCTGATGAGGTCATATAGACCCAGGGCCCACCGTAATGTATATTTTTTTTTACCCAACCTAGGCCCACTGTACTATTTATTTGCATCCAAACTGCTCATTGAATCACATGGCCTAGGGCCCACTGTAATGTTTATTGTCATCCAAACCCGTTCATAACGTCACGTGGCCAGGGGCCCACGTGATGGACGGCGTGGACATAACACATACATCTGAGTGGGGGCCACCGTCCACTGCCGTGGACGGACGGCGTGAGTGAAACACTTGCATCACAGTGGGCGTCACCACCCACTGTTTTGACGGTGTGGTAAGCCACACATACCACAGTGGATCCCATGTAGGGCCCACCAAAGTGTTTATTTGCAATCCAACCCGTCCATTACGTATGTCCCACCTGTTTGAGGGTTCACACCAAGTTTCAGCCACATTAAAAATTCAGGTAGGCCCCACCAAGTGTTTTATATGATTTAGGCATGTCTTCACATGATTTGGATGGTATGGCCCACCTGAGTTCAGTCTGTGGATGATTTTTGGAGCCAACGCACCATTCAAGGGGACCTATTAAATGAACGGTATAGATGTAAAACATACATCATGGTGGAGTCTACAAGTGGGCTAATGCGGCCACGCTTTAACGTGGACGTCTCTGGACGTCATGGCACCAAGTCATATCAAAAAAGAAAATTATTTTTTTATCCTAGGTGGGACCCACATTAAACAGATCTACCCCGTCCATTGCATGTGTCTCACAAAATTAAGGGTCCAAACCAAGTTTCAACCACGTCCAAATTTTAGATAGGCCCCACCAAATGATTTTGTATGTTTCAGGCATGTCTCCACATGATTTTAGATGGTATGGCCCACCTGAGAATCAGATTGGTCCCAAACTTTGGCTCAACGCCTAAAATAGTCTGAGAAAGGTGGTGGATGGCTTGGATCAAGCAAATACCTCAAGGTGGGGCCTGCATCAGTGGCCCACTGTAAAAGTATACTTTTTTCCTTTCTTTTTTTTTAAAGTGCAGTGTGTTAACGCTGCCAGTCCAGCGTCCAGAGACGCTGGACGGCGTGCTTTAAACAGATACAACACGGTGGGTCCCACAGGGACATGGTCCACGTTCACCAAGGTGGGTCCCACATGATCGTGGCCCACCTTGCATGTACATATATATATATATATATAATAAATATCATTTATCTAATATGTAGTGGGCCACACCATTTGATGGATGTAGTAGATTTATCATGAATCGGTGGGGCCCACTTCATTTTAGGAGAAGGATAAGGAGAGAGAAAGAGAGAATAAGAGACGGTGATGGTGGGGCCTCGCTACTATGGGCCCCACATGATACAAATTACACACAAAAAAAAGGGGTCCCACAAACAAGTGGTCCCTAAAAAGAAATTTAACAGTGGATCACCCACCTCTAAGCCTCCTCCTTGCTCCCTTGGCCTCCAATGCTCCTTGCCTTCGCCTTAGACGGTGGATGATGGACCTTTGATGGTGTGGATGAGAGATGAGAGGGTGGGCCACACTTGGCTTTTGGAAAAGCTTGGGAATGCTTGGACGTGTGAAATTTTTGCTTGGAGAGATTTTTTTTTTGAGAATGAATGAGAGAGAGAGGGGAGTGATGGGTGAAAAAGGGTGATGGAGTGATGTGTGATTGGTTTGGTGATGGATGAAGTGATGTGAGAGTGGACTTTGGGTTGCTTGTGTAAGAGAAAGGTATGGGCATGACATGGGTTAGTTGTACTTGGGTATGGAGTGACTTGACTTGTACTTGACATGAGTGATTGATTAATTGATGGGACATCTCGTAGAGATTCCCTCGTAATCCACAACGCGCGGTGTTTTCTTAAACTGAACGCGGGCCCACATCTCCTGGCTTGGGTATCGCCTCGGCGCGTGAGACGCGGCATCTGAACCGCGGCGACAGCGCGGTCGCACTGGTACAAGTCTCATGTCGAACTGACTCAGACCGACAGAATCCGTTTCAGGATTTCGCACAACGCCGGTTACAGATCGCGAGTCGCCAGAAATTGATCGGAATGACCACAAAAGTCTAAAAAACAGTACGAATTAGGATATGGGTTTTACAGTTAGGCCCGAAAAGCCTCAAGAATCAGAAGAGGACAACAATGATGGATCTAGTGGCGCCCCACAAAAATTTGAACCAGAACATCTAGAAAAGTCAGTCGCTCCGTTTTCCCAACGGTTGGTTGAACCAAAACGTCTATCTAAATCTCAGGATATCCTAGATGTGTTAAAACAAGTGAAAGTCAACATTCCTCTGCTTGACGTTGTAAAACAGATTCCTTCATATGCTAAATTTCTAAAGGATTTATGCACTACCAAACGACGAAAAAGTGTTCAAAAGAAGATCTCCTTGACTGAGAAAGTGAGTGTCATCCTGAAACAAGATGTGCCGCAAAAATTCAAAGATCCCAGTTGCCCAACCATATCATGTGTGATCGGGAACTATCGAATTGATCATGCACTTCTTGACTTAGGAGCAGGCGTCAATCTGATTCCTTACTCGGTATACCAACAGTTAGGTTTGGGTGAATTAAAACTCACTCGAACCACACTAGAACTTGCTGATCATTCTGTTCGTATACCAAGAGGGATCATCGAGGATGTGTTGGTCCTGGTTGATAGATTCTACTACCCTGTTGATTTTATAATCTTGGACACCGAACTCATCAATGACACGAGCACTCAGATTCCCGTCATTCTTGATCGCCCATTCCTGTCCACTTCAAATGCAATTATCAATTGCAGGAATGGTGTCATGACTATGTCCTTTAGAAATTTGACATTGGAATCGAATATCTTTTTCAATAACGGCAGCAACTCAGAGAATGATGACGATTTTCACGATGTTAACATGATTGATTCTTTTGTGGGAGATAGAACGCCTCTCACCTTATCCTCTGATCCTCTAGAGACGTGTCTGGCCCACTCCCATGATCTTGATGATGATATAATTAGGGAGACGTGTGCCATGCTTGATACTGCACCGGTACTTGAAGTTAACCAGTGGAGGCCACACATTGAAGAATTGCCCCAAACTTATGTAGTGCCTCTACCGTCTAACCTCAAGCCACCGAAGCTTGACCTAAAACCTTTGCTCTCTGATTTAAAATATGTCTATTTAGGTCAAGATGAGACATACCCGGTGGTGATCTCTGCCCACCTGGAAAAAGAACAGGAGAGTATGCTGATATCTACTCTCATTAAGCATAAGGGAGCTCTTGGATGGACGATAGCGAACCTCAAAGGAATTAACCCATCGATTTGTACTCACCGATATATCTTGAGGACAATGCAAAGGCTGTTCGGCAATCACAACGTAGACTAAATCCAAACATGAAGGAAGTGGTTAAGGCCGAGGTTCTCAAACTATTGGAAGTGGGGATCATTTACCCCATATCCGATAGTCAATGGGTGAGTCCAACTCAGGTGGTTCCTAAGAAGTCCGGGATCACCATCGTAGCCAATGCCAATAATGAACTCGTGCCAACCAGAGTTACTACTGGTTGAAGAATGTGCATTGACTACAGGAAGCTGAATACCGTCACAAGGAAAGACCACTTTCCTTTGCCCTTCATTGATCAAATCCTGGAAAGGCTAGCTGGTCATTCCTATTATTATTTCCTTGACGGGTATTCAGGTTATAATCAGATTGAAATCGCCCCTGAGGATCAGGAAAAGACCACATTTACATGTTCTTATGGCACCTTTGCTTACAGAAGGATGCCATTCGGGTTATGTAATGCCCCTGCCACCTTTCAGTAATGCATGACGAGTATTTTTTCTGACATGGTAGGGAAATATCTAGAGGTCTTCATGGACGACTTCTCTGTTTTTGGTTCATCTTTCAGCGAATGCTTAGCAAGTCTTAAATGTGTGCTGAAAAGATGTGAAGAAAAAAATTTGGTACTTAACTGGGAGAAGTGCCATTTTATGGTTCAAAAGGGAATTGTCCTTGGGCATATCATCTCATCCAAAGGAATCGAGGTAGATAAGGCAAAAATTGATCTTATCTCTAACCTACCTCCACCCAAGAACATCAGAGATGTGCGATCCTTCTTAGGACACGCAGGCTTTTACAGACGATTCATAAAGGACTTTAGTCTCCTCTCTCGTCCTTTATGTAATCTTCTTTAAAAGGATACACCATACGAGTGGACTGAGCAGTGCCAAGAAGCTTTCACTAAGCTTAAGGGCATGTTAACCACTGCACCTATCATGCAGCCACCCGACTGGAGTCTTCCTTTTGAACTTATGTGCGACGCCTCTGATTATGCTCTTGGAGCGGTTCTAGGCCAGAGAAAAGATAAGCGGCCTTATGTTATTCACTACACAAGTAGGACTCTAAATCATGCCCAAGTGAACTACTCGACTACGGAAAAGGAACTCTTGGCCGTAGTGTTCGCCTTGGACAAATTTAGGTCCTACCTGATCGGATCCAAGATCATCATCTACACAGATCACGCGGCACTTAAGTATCTTCTTTCTAAGAATGATTCTAAGCCCCGCCTGATACGATGGATCCTTCTACTCCAAGAATTTGATTTGAAAATTAAAGACAAAAAGGGAGTAGAGAACGTAGTGGCCGATCATCTTTCTCGCCTTAATAGCTCTGATTCTCTTGAGGCGACCCATATCAATGACATGTTCTCTGATGAACAACTGTTTAGAGTCTCCCATTCACCTTGGTTCACTGATATTGCTAATTATCTTGCTACAGGTGTCATACCGACACACTGGACGTCACAAGATAAGAAGAAATTCTTTACCAAGGTGCGTAACTTTTTCTAAGATGATCCATATTTGTTTAAATATTGCCCAGACCAAATCTTAAGGAGATGTGTGCCAGATGATGAGCATCAGAGTGTCATCTCCTTCTGTCACTCACAGGCCTGTGGTGGTCACTTTTCTGCTAAAAAGACCATGGCCAAGATTCTACAGTGTGGCTTCTACTGGGCCACTATGTTCAGGGACACTCATGAGTTTTGCAAGGCTTGTGAGCGTTGTCAGAAATTGGGAGCATTGTCCCGTCAAAATATGATGCCTTTGAATCTCATCCTCATTATTGAAGCATTTGATTGCTGGGGCATTGATTTCATGGGACCATTCCCCCAATCATTTGGAAATCTATATATTTTTCTCACCGTAGACTATGTCACTAAATGGGTCGAAGCAATTCCGTGCCGCAAAAATGACCATCGCACGGTCATTAAATTTTTGAAAGAAAATATCCTGTCGCGGTTCGGAACGCCTCGAGCCATCATTAGTGACGGGGGCTCACACTTCTGCAATAGACCATTTGAGAGTCTAATGAAGAAATACGGTATCTCTCATAAGGTGAGCACCTCATACCATCCACAAACAAGTGGACAAGCTGAGATTTCTAATAGAGAGATCAAACATATCCTGGAGAAAACGGTTAACCCTAACCGTAAGGATTGGTCAATCCGATTGACCGATGCCTTATGGGCATACCGTACTGCTTTTAAAACTCCTATTGGAACATCTCCCTTTAGACTTGTCCACGGAAAGACTTGTCATTTGCCTGTGGAATTGGAACATAAAGCATACTGGGCGATCAAAAATCTGAATTTCAATCTGGACAATGCTGGCTCGCTGCGCAAACTTCAATTAAATGAACTTGAAGAAATCCAGAACGATGCATATGAGAACTCGAGGATTTACAAGGAGAAGATGAAGGCATTTCATGATCAGCATATTCTGCGAAAATCATTCACTCCAGGTCAGAAAGTCCTTTTGTACGATTCTCGACTACATCTCTTTCCGGGTAAGCTTCGATCTCGTTGGACCGGCCCTTACATTGTTGTCACTGCTTATCCTCATGGGACCGTCGAGATAAGAGATCCCGACAATGGTAAGGAATTTAAAGTCAATGGACATCGATTAAAGCCATTTGTCGAGGCATTTGATTCAGAGGACATGTCCATGCATCTGATTGCTCCTGTTTATCAGGACTGATCTCCTAGTCTGATGGAGGTATAGGTAAGTTTATCGCTTTCATAGGACTAGGATTGTTACTTTTTTTGTCTGGCTGAAGACGGTAAATTTAGCGCTCCTGGGAGGCAACCCAGCTTTTCATTTCATTTTTCTAGTTAGATGATTCAATGTCTGTGGGTAACATTACTGCAAACCCTCACGAGACTACAACTCGTCCACTAGGGGTAACCTAGGGGTTTAAAGGCTTGTTGCATATGCTAAATACAATCGAGAGCACCTGCGAAAGTGGTATAGGTAGGATTTTATTTTCGTTATTTTTGTTCTACTTTCTCTCTCATGCTGGCAAGCTTCCATGCCGTGATCTATTGGAAACTCTCCTGATTCGTAATTCAGGTACTATCTTCCCATCACTTCTCATTTACTTTCGTTGTCCCATGTGCATTGCATGCTCATATCTTTTACATTGAGGACAATGTAGATTTTAAGTTGGGGGTGGGGGATTAGGTTACCTAATCAGTGTTTTTGGTCTTGAGCAAAAATTGTGAAAATTTTTAAAATTTTCTGAAAATTCCTGTGAATTCGAAGTGATTTTGACAGACATCCCTAACTTAGATACGTGATGTTGGTAATGTATGACTCTTGAATTTAGTTATCTGTTAGATTTCGCAGTTAAGTTCGAACTGTTAATCCATTATTAGAGGTTTTAAACATTGATTGATTCATGATTCACAAAACACATTTCGCTTGCACATTAAGGTTTCAATTTGATATTACACTGTAATTTGGTGATCAATAAGCATGGAAGAAACCAATTTGAAAAATTTGTCTGTCATGATCAATTGGAAAAAAAAAAAAAAAAGGAGATACCGTTGGAAAGATTTGGATGAATAATCTTCACCGTAGGTTTGCTCCCTATAGGTGTAGATTTGATTCCCCAGGGTTAACATTCAGAAATCATTAGGTGACTGATCTTCACCATAGGTTTGCTCTCTATAGGTGAGGATTTGATTCCCCTTCCTTGGCATTACTTTAAATAGAAGAATCACAAGTTAATAGGCTAATCTATGAGGCAGGTTTTGGATTAGGTTTTGGTTGTCATGAATTTTCTTGTTGGTTACCAATGATATCATGAAATTGACGATTGGATCTCTTAATGATGATAAGCCGAGATTAGACTATACATCCATGGATCTCAATGTTTAAAAATTGTTCTAATTAACGGATTAATACTTTGTACTTGACTATGAAGTTTATCATGAGCAGAGTACAGGAGAAAGTAATGCCCAACATCCATGAATTTTAAAATTCTAATATCTGAATTGTTTTTCAAAAGAATCATTCGAGTTCATAGAAATTATCGGGTAATTCTCAACTTATTTTTCGCATACTTTCCTCGGGACTAGCAAAATGCTGATTGGGGGTTGTGTTGAGGGTCAAATATTGCATATTAGACCCCAGTTACTACCTAGATTTACGAACATAATACTGCTTAACGGTCCACTTTAATCGTGTTTTTGTTACAGGGTGTAATTAAGAGCGTTGACTGAAAAAAGAGTATTAAAAGTACTGATTTGATGCTCCACAGGCACCAAGGCAAGGGAAGGACCCTAGGGGACCAAGATCGATGGATTTACATGCCAGGGACCCGAGGAAATCAAGCTGTTTGCATTAAACGGGCCCGAAATTGGTGCAGAATGCAAGATCACATGGTTCTCACCATCCGATTGGCTCGAAATTTTATAAGTGGCCTTAAGACCATAAATTAACCGTACATGTTAAATTTCAGCCATTGGATCTCTCTGAAAGTGACCCAACGTACAAATCAGCCCCTAAAATCATGATTTGGGGCCCGCTTGGTATCTGGGAATGCTTCGATTTTGGTCTCAACGTATTAAATGTTATGACAAAGTGTATGGACGGAGCGGATTCCCGAGATACATCACGATGACCCCACATGTACATTGCATGTACATAGGGTATATGTGCAAAAGAAGTGCACCGGACTGGGAGTTGGGTCAAACAAGGGGCTGACCGACCCTTCTTCTCCAATTTTTGAGAAAAGGCAGCGGACAGACATTATCCGACCGTTTTTGAGTAGTGGGGCCCACCCATCATCCTTTAAGATGATCTGGACCGTCCATACTCTCCATAGGGGGGGAAAAACCCTCTCCTAGCTATCCTTCTATTCCCATGTGTGCAATCATGCAATCTCCAACATCAAACGCACAACGGACGGTGAGAAGATCTAATACAATGGGCCATGCAAAACTAGAAATAAACTCGTCCTTCCTGACCAGTTTTTGGTCACGAATCCAATGGACGAATTGGATTTTTCCATCACCGTCAATCTGGGGCCCAACGATCATCACAGCGGATCCACGTGCGTATCATTAGCATCCGAAAAATTCAGAAGTTCGGGGAAATTATGGGGCTCACACATCATCCGTATGTCTGATCCAAGCCGTCCATCTTGTAGAGGGCTTCGAGAGCTACAAAACCATGCTGTCACTTTTCACCCATGCGTGTACACTTGTTAGATACAAAGGCCACAAAAGGGCTGCCCGGTAGCGTTCAAATCTGATCTTTTAGTTATTTCTTCTCTGGGCCACGTTAATGGACGTTCAAAACCACCCATTCTTGACTGAAATTTCGTTCTGAATCCAATGGATGGAGTAGATTTTCTAGAAAATACTTCTGTGGGTCCCACCGATCACAACAGCAAAATGGTGCGAAAGATTTCGTACATCCGCAAAAACTGACTTTTCCAGGCGATTTTGGCCCACCATCTTTGATCATATGGCAGATCTGAACCGTCTATCATGTAGAGGACCAAAGAAAGTACTAAGGAACGGTGTTTCTTTAGAATTTGAGCGAGAAAGTGGCGTGTTTCGAGGCACCGAACTTGGCTGCGAAAATTGCACTCCGTGTCCTGCTACAACTTTATCACTGACTCCAGCCTTCCAGCAGCTATAAAAGGAGGTTTTTTGACATGGAGAGCATTCATTCAGGTCTAGGAAGGAAGAAAAGGAGAGACGTGGAGGCTCGAGCAGGGACGTGAAGCAGAAGAAAAAAAAAGAGTATTTTCTTTTTATTTTTATTGTGGAGATTTAGCTATCCATGTTTGGCTAAACCTCTTAGCTAGGGCTAAGGGGTGAAGCTTGTAGTGAGATGGGAGATTTGATTTTATTTTTATTTTAATGCATGAATTGACGTTGATTTTAGTTAATTATTATGGGAATGTTTTAGGTTTTTAATGGTCTGTTGTGACTAAAATTACAATGGGTCTGCAATGGCTTTGAATATTTCCGTTCTCTTTAATGTTTATGATGTCAGGAAGCCCTGTTGTTCACCATAGTCTCCTGGGCATGGTTGGATGTCGGTACCCTTCCTAACCTTCATACATGTGATGGGTTGGTAATTAGTTTAATTCTATTGTTTTCCATAGTCTTTTAGGCATGGTTTGGTGATGGAATCCATTCTAATTCATATACCTTTCATCTCTCTAAAACTAGATCAATGTCAGTTCAGTTAATTTCCATGAAACATGCATAAGATCTCTCTGATCTCTACAAGTGGATCCTCTGAATCCCTAGTTCCTTTCTCCTGATTTCTCTCAACTTTAGATAATTATTTCACCAGTATTCCTTCAAATTCAATTAGATTAGATTTCATCTTAGCCTAGTTCTAGTTCTAGTTAGTTTTAGATCACGTACAAGTTTCAGTCCCTTGGGATTCGACCTCAGTCTTACCGAGTTATTACTACATCACAACCCTGCACTTGGGGAGTGAACACCAGTCTTGTAATTAGATGTCTACGATAGGCTTCGTTCCGGTCCTTTTTTCTGGAAGTAGCCCGAATTCCCCCTCTTGTATTCATTGCTGGCTGTCTCAACCTTCCTTTAATGAAATTTGCCAAGAGGCTTTTGTGAAAAAAAAAAAATCTTTCTGGCGACGTCGATGTCCTTCCACCAAAAAAAAACCAAAAACTCCCTTCGTTACATTATAGCATGGCCCACTTGCACAGACCGTACATGTGTTGGTGGAACACGCCTGGAAGTGTGTCGGCTTCAATACAAGTTATGACAGCATAGGCCCAATCCACTTAATAAATGGGCCAATATTATCTCCTCTACCTAATATTTATATCAACCTTGAATTTATAACGTGTAATGAATCTTGAATCCATAATAAATAAATAAATTTAAAATATTTTATCCAAGTCTTTCTTTAAAATGGGATTGTTGAGGTTCAAATCGGGTCGGCCCTCCCCTTCCAACTCCCACACGTTAGTATTCGCGTCTTAGACTTGCACAGTGAGAACAGGCGAAGATGACCCTCGCTAAGCCGGGAGACCCTCCAATGCCTAAGTCAGGTCAAGGGAATCTGGGTCTAAGTAGGGAGTAGAGGAGAGAGTGCCTGAAATTACGTTCCTGTGGTGATAGGGTATCTCTGTATTTATATCCGTTGATGGGATGGTCTGGGTCTGCCATTATAGGCATGAATTGCTCAATCAACACGATTCTCAGATCGTGGAGATATCGAGCACAATCCAAGGATTATGTAGTGTATCAGGTGGATAGTGCGTATTTGCAAACGAAGTAACCGGCCACGTCTGGTTATGGCAGTTTCCGCATTTGGCAAATGGGACATTGCATGTATTGCCTCTGCTCGGACTAATTGCCTCGGGTCGCCTTGCTCAACAATCGTCTGCATTTGCTATAATCAATAATAGCCTTTCGATCCGAGCCGAACTTACAGACCCGCCCCGAAGTGGTGGACCTGTCTGTAAGTAAAGACTCTCTTTGATTTGGACCTCAGCGCGTGACGTTCGGTTTGCCTTGCCAAACCGAACTTATTGTGGTTAATGATGTTGGTGGGCAGACCGCTCGTGCATGAGGTGTAAAGTGTGTAACTCTCAATATCCGATCAGATTGCGGGAACTGTTTCGACCCACAGCCTTGTAGTGACGGCATTTCTACACTGTTAGTTCTTTTCCAGAGATATTCACCTCAAATCAGATGGGCATTGTCTAGGGCGCTCATGTGTTTAGTCGACTCAGCTTGGTGCTTCTACACTCAGATCTCGTATGGGCTCGGATCTTCCCACAACAGAAGCCCCCTACTCTTCGAGTTTACTTGTGGGCTCGGAGAGTAATCATGCAGAGAATCTCTCTCCCATACCAAGTAATAATGGCTTTTAGTTTCGGAACGTCACCTCTCGAGATTTCGGGTATGCGGGCTATTTTTCGATGGACACATGGCAACGGTTACGATCTTAAATAAATGTCAACCTATGGGGGGTGGCCACATAAGCTCAAGGAAGAGTGTGCGTGACGGCTCTCTCTGCTTGGGCGTCACTTCGTATCTCGGAATGCGCCGTTCAATGTCAGAAACGTATCGTCTGACGGGTGCTTGCCCAAGGGGAAGGGGCCACGTGTACTAGGGAATCAGCTCGCGATGATTTGGCAGCGACCATTATGGCTTGTCATTAATGTTGAGATTCCCTGTAAATTATATAAACGGCCTTCAGAACCATTCTCGCTACCCGCATTATGAATTTAAGTGTATATCGGAGGAGGCGATTTTCGGCGAAGGCAATTCCAGTCGACTTAAGATTTTCAGTGGGCGATTCCGACCGATCACACTTTCCCTGGAGAAGGCGATTTTCGGTGACCGCCCGATGAGTCTTCCTCGCTAACCTTCAACCTTCTTTCCTCAATGTCGTCTGACCTCGGGACTGTGCGAGAGTACGGTGAAGACTCCAAGCCGGGGAGCTCGGATGATGGGAGAGGGACCTCCGAAGGCGCTTTTGAGGCAGTACCGTTATATCCCCTACCTCGAAAACAGAAGGGCGTAGGGTCTCATACTCAGCGGCCTGGCAAAAAGAAAGTCGCCCGAGCCCCCCAAGTTACCATTGTCGAGGCCATTGAGATGCCCGCAAGTGGGAGTGCCTCGGAGGTGATCCCAGGAGGCTCCATTTTGTTGAAGTCTCAGATGAAATGGATCCGCTCGAAATTTCAAATTTTGAGCTCCGTTTAGATAAGGGCTCCTGTGCCCCTCGACACCGTCGGTGCCCCTACCGAGAGGGAAGTCACGATCTTTCTCTGTGTGCTGTAGTGTGGGCTTCGACTCCCCTACCACCCTTTCATCCGAGTAATTGCCGCTTACCTCGGACTTGCTCCGGGATAATTTACACCCAATGCTTGGAGGGTGTTAATCTCCATATTCATCATCTAGAAGCAAGTTGGAAATCCGGAGCTAACCCTGGATGAGCTGATGAGCTTATACCTGGTTAAGTACGATAGCCAAGAATCATGGTACTACTTTGCGACCTGAGGCAGCAAAGGGTCGAGGCTTGTGATGAACTTTCCATCCTCCAACAAGGATTGGAAGAACAAATGGTTCTAGGTGGCAGGCGAGTGAGAGGCGCCAGCGGCGGACCTTGGGTCTCTGTCTGTTCGGGTTCCGACCCGCTTTGCAAAACCAGGTCAGACTTTAATTAATTCTTTTATTTTTCAACTCCTATTTATATTAACTTCAGTTGGGATAAAGTTCTCTCCTTCTTTTTTACATACTTTCAAAGGGGTTTACCTCTCCTTGATCCGACCCAGAAGAATCGTATCGCTAAGGCTAGGGCGAGGGCAGGGGAACTTTGTTCCTAGACAGACCTGATCACCGCGACCAACCTTCACTGGTCTGGGCTCTACAAGTCCTAGCTGCTTCTTTCGTCCTTCAGTAAGTTGTCTTATGTGCTTTGATGAGACCGATTTTGCTTGCTCGATCTCGTGTAGGCATGGCCGAGGCGTTTGGCTCCCGGAAGAGGAAGGCTGCCCCGACAATGGAAGAGATGTTGAGGGCTGCACCCCAGGCGAAGATCGCACGAAAGAAGCAAGCTCTCCTCGTGGGGGAGCTCCTTTAGGTCTAACCTCAGTCGCAGGAGCCTCGGATAAAGCTCCACCTCCTTCTATCGCGACCACTGCTGTCGTGCCGGCTACTACTGGGGCCCCCGCAATCATTACTCCAACCTCAGCGGCAACCATAGTTCCTCTTCCTGCACACCCAACTCCTATTCCCCCTCCCCTCGTCGCTCCTCCGAGTACGGGGGCTCAGCCGGCAGCCCCTTGCATAGCCGTTGTTTCATCTTCTAAATGGGAGGAGGCTATTCGAATGGCTGATACCATGACATCCCCTATTGAGGTAAGGAATGCCCTTCCGTCCGAGCGTATTCCTCCTATTGAGGTAGGGAATGCCCTTCTGTCCGAAGCCCAGGCGTTGGCTGGCAGTGGGACAGGGGCTGCAGGGGGGAAAGGCTCGGCTCAGGCAGGGACGAGCAGAACAAGATACGAGCCAGGCTTTCATATGGCCTGCTTGACTAACTGGACATCTAAGCACGCCCCGGAAGAGGAGACTGCCAGTCTACTCTCTAAGTTGGACGATTCCTTCTGGAACGATCTAGCGGCGGTTTTTTACAAAGTATTCTTGTCCCCTCGTATTCACCGTTTTCAAAAAATAAAAATCTTTTTTGGATATACTTTCTCATTTGTCTTCATTATATATTTTTTCCTAGTCTATTCTGAGGCTCCTCCTAGCCTGGGAAAGGGTGCACGAGCATCGAAAAGTAGACGCCAAGGTGGAGACTCTCAGAACTACGGTGGGAGTCTTGCGGGATGAGACGACTCTCTTCCAACTGGAGCAAGACGAACTACGTTGGAAACTTGAGGATGAGAAGACCCGAGGGCTTCAATTGCAGAAGGCGGCCGAAGATTTGGAGGCTCGGCGTGTGGTAATAGAGACCAAACTGACTCAAGCTGTAACGCCCTAAAATTCGGGGGTCGAGCATTACTCAACTCCCGAGTTCCAAAATATCACTTATGCAACATAATTAAAGATGGATGTATGTTGTCAATATTAGTGCATAAAACATGAAGTAGGTTAAGCCAAATCAGCAGACATAATTCAGGGATAGTGAGAAAATGCAAGCAAAAATCTTAAATATATGTATAAACCAAAAATAATCCCCAAAATATGTGTGCTCTGCCTGGGCAATAAGTACAATCTGTGTCTCAAAATACATGTATCAAACTGTGTAAAATCAATACAATTATAACCCAAACTCCCTGCCAGTCGAGACAAGGCTCACATGAACCCACCTGAGAACTGCATAAATGAGAACGCCTCCTCGTCCTCGTCGAACTCCGGCTCCTCCTCGCAGGCATCACCGTCACCTATAGCTAAGTCAGAGTCTGGTTGGTATTTAAGTACTGTCCCAGAACGTGGGAGTGAGTGATCAACTCAGTGAAATTATACAGTAAAGGTTAACATGTTATCAATTCAATCAAGCAGTAATGATAAAACAGTATAATCAAACATAACCTAAATACTCTTGTTAATGCAAGAATAATATGAGGGGATGATGCATACCCTCACCACAATCTCCCTCTGCGATCTTTATCTTACGATCGCGCATGTCAGTTACTTCCTCAGTGTTCTACACCAAAGCTAACAGCACATGTAATGCAATGTTATGAGCATGATTACCAAGTTCTTATTAGTCCTTTTCATACAGCAGGATTAGGAAGTTAAGACACCTCCCTTATATCAATTTCCAAACACTGATCCATTCTAGGGTTGTCAGTCCTATGAAATCTCATACAATAGTACTGTTCTAGATCGCTGTAAAGGGCTCGTCACCAATCAATACAGGTCTAGTTATATCCTGGATACTACGATAAGGCGTCGCCTATATGCAGTGTCAGGATATACTCGAGGTCACTACAGAGGGCTCGTCACCAATCAATGTAGACCAACAGCACGAATATAGTATCTCATCCACCAAAATTGGCTCACGAGAGTAGGGTGCTCACTGGTCACTACGGGGAGGCTCGTCGCCCAAGCGTAGGCTAACAGCTCGACCACGGTGTCCCATACCACCATGTCCGGCTCATGAGTCTTAGGGGATCACGGTATCAAGGTTAATGGGATCTTCACTAGTGAGTTCAGTGCCTTAGATTCAAACAGTAGCGACCAAACATGGTGAACATACATCGGTCAATCGGGTTAGTTAATAAGCTCAACTAGGCCAAGCGCACATTGAGTTGATCGACATTGAATGTATAAGCACTCCGGTGGCCTAACCACTGTCAAACATCCCAAGCACGACTCAGATTCGCTGAGCACATCCTGCGTGGCGATAACAGCCTCAACCACCAGCTTAAAGATGGTTACCGATTACTTGGACTGTAGTATAGTCCCAATCATGTACAAGCTCAATAACAGGCATTTGATTCATACCCTACATTCATATGAACATTTATGAAATATAACTTGAACATAAATACAATACATGGAGGAAATCATACACACAAGTAACATGAACAAGTTAAGCTAAACAGTTCATGGAGAAAATCATACACACAAGTAAGGTGATTGAGATTCATATCTTAATACCCTCAAAATCATGCTTTTACCAAACACTAACTCATTCAGGCATTTTTACAAACACTTAGACTACACTATTCAACATACATCACATATGTCGACTACAGTACATATTAGGGAAAATCCTTTCACCTAAGAGTTGCCGCATACATATCAATCACATATCGATGACAAATAATCATGGCAATCATAATAGAAAATTCCATACGTATATGGGTATTATAACATATACATGAAATACTTGATTTGTAACATAGGTTATACGTCTATGTAAATCAAAACAGATAGCACATTCAACATGTGTATTAGCGTCCACAACAAGAATAAATCATTACCTAACATTGAAAGTCTTGAAAACCATAACCTAAACGTATATAATCCGCACCTTAAACTAGAAAACGCGTAATGAATATAATTCAGACAATAGGTCTTCGTCAACGGTGGATACGCTACCTAAGGCATGAAACAGGTTAGATATAACTTCACTACAACTAGTCTAAGCTTCAAAACAGGTTAAGGTTCGATTAACTTACCCAAGAACAGAATCAGAATCGTCGGAATAACTATTCAAATACATAGGATTGATATGTAGAAAAGCTAGGAAGAATCCCACGGAGAAACAACAGGTTCTCACTTACTTTCTCTCTCCTTTCTCTCTCTTAAATTTTCTAAGATTGAAAATTCGTATGGGATTTGGGAACTAGGGTTTAAGGCCTTTTTATAAGCCTAAAATCGACGGAAATATCCCTAAGGTTAAGGTATACTTAGGTTATAACCAAATCAGGCTCTTTCTGATCCAACGGAGGACTTCTAGAGGTCCTCTTATCAAATGCGGTCGGACTTAAGCTCACTAGTATTGGATCTTAAGTAAGTTAAGTTTTCAGTCCGATCAGGTTTTCAGATCATCCGTGGCAGACCAGTTTCAATTCAACGGTCACTGAAACTCGATCAGGGCCACAAGTGCTTTGACATGAATGGGCCACCTTCCCTGATCCGAGGGTGAATTTGGGACAAAAACCAACGGTCAGAACGCTTAGAAATAATGTGCAAGCGACACGTCTCATGTTGAGGGTCAAATATTGCATATTAGACCCCAATTACTACCTAGATTTACGAACATGATACTGCTAACGGTCCACTTTAATCGTGTTTTTGTTACAGGGTGTAATTAGGAGTGTTAGCTGAAAAAGAGTATTAAAAGTGTTGATTTGACGCTCCGAAGTCATCAAAGCAAAGGACGGACTCTAGAGGACTAAGATCAACGGATTTATACACTAGGGATCTGAGAAAATCAAACCGTTTATGTTAAAGAGGCCTGAAATTGGTCTAGATTGCAAGATCACAGGGTTCCCACCATCCGTTTGGATCGAAACTTCATATATGGGCTGATAATTACAAATTAGCCGTACAAGTCAAAATTCATCTCTTGGATCAATGTATAAGTGACCCGATGGGCAAGATCAGATAATAACCATTAAGAAAGCATCTTACACATCCTTGAGAGATCGGGACCCAAACTGAACCAATGAAAAGAGCATGAAAAATGGTAAATATTCGTCAAATTTCACTTCTTTTGGATGGTGCAGTTAGAAGATACAGACAATAGAAGTTATAACAAAAGACAATGGCAAATCTATAAATATGGATATAACCATGCATGCCTCTGTTCACCTAATAGATTCAACAGTGAGTGGCAATTTTTAGTTGCTAAGATGGTGTGGGCCACCTGATCTATGAAATTTCCTTATCTTTTACCCCGCATCATAACATGGCGGGACAAAGACGGTGAACGAAGTGGATTATTTGCTAAACATCATAGTGGGCCCCACCTGATTTTTTTTTTGCAATGTTACTTAACTCGACAGGTGGCTGTTACGTGGGATTTTCAATTGTGTTGTGGCCCACTCTGGACATCCAAATGGTTGATCTTAACCGTCCAACCTGACTGGACGAGGGTTTTAACCAAACCCTAGTTAATTTCATACATACACTCATGTATCTATGGTCACAGAAACAATGGAAATTCCTTTACGTCAGTTGATGGTGTGGCCAACCCAAGATTCGAATCCAATTCAGATTTTGGCTAATGGCATAAATCGACCTCACTAATCCGGTGGATGGCATGGATTTCTAAAAATTTAGTCGAGGTGGGTCCCACAGCTAACGCAGAATCGATTTTAAAATTCTTTACGCAGGCTCTGTTAGCGTCCGGACGCTGTCCGTTTTGCGGAAGCTAGTGGGCCACCATCATGGCCTGTACATCTGATCCAACCCGTCCATCATGTAGAGGGCCCCGAATTCATCAAAACCATGTTGACTGTTTTCAGTCATACATGCACACGTGCTGGTTTCTGCGGTTACAAACGGACAGCCTTGCACAGATTGCAGCTTAATTACTACTGTTGGCCACGTCAATAACATTTCAAATCCACCCATATCCTGCTGAAATTTCGTGTACAATCCAATGAATGGATTGGATCTTGTGAGCAGTACCACGAAATGGGTCCCACCAACGTCCAGCGTCAGTCAGGAGGCCCTGTTACGCACGTTGCAATGTCCAGAGTCAGTCCGACTCTAAACCAACTCCAGCAAGTTGGTTCTCCACTCCATCGTCTGCATTGCCTATAAAAGGAGAGAGCTTTGGACAGCTGAGGGGGAGACGTGGGAAGCCAAAAAGAGCAAGGGAGGAAGAGCAAGGAGGAGCTTAACTTGGAGAAGGGGGCTGGACGTGAAGCATAGTAGGAGGGAGAGAGAGTGGAGTTGTTTTTTTTCTTTTTCTTTTTATTTTTCTTTTGTTTATTTTATTTGAGGGATTTAGCCCATTCATGGCGGGCTGAACTTCCTAGCTAGGGCTAGGAGGTGAAGCTTGTAGTGAGATGGGAGATTTTATGATTTTAATTTAATTTTAATACATGAATTGAAGTTGATTTTAGTTTGATTAATGTCGAAAATATTTTTAGTCTTTAATGGTCTGTTGTGACTGAAATTACAGTGGGTCTGCAATGGCTTTGAATGTTTCCTTTTCCTTTTCATGTTTATGAGTCAGGAAGCCCTGTTGTTCACCATCGTCTCTTGGGCATGGTCGGATGTCGGTACCCTTCCTAACCTTCATACATGTGATGGGTTGGTAATTAGTTTAATTCTGTTGTTTACCATAGTCTTTTGGGCATGGTTTGGTGATGGAATCCATTCTAATTCATATACCTTTCATCTTTTGAAACTAGATCAATGACAGTTTAGTTAATTTCCATGATTTTTAAAGCAAGCATAAGAATTCCCTGATCTCTACAAGTGGATCCTCTGAATCCCTTGTTTCTCTACCTCTGAATTTCTCCTAAGTTTTAGAACAATTATTACATCATTATTCCTTAAATTCTATTGGTTTTAGATTTCATCTTAATCTAGTTATAGTTCTGGTTAGTTTTAGATAACGTACAAGTTTCAGTCCCTTGGGATTCGACCTCGGTCTTACTGAGTTATTACTGCATCACAATCCTGCACTTGGGGAGTGAACATCTCAGATTACTTAAAATCATATTTAATTTCTTTAAAATCTACATTTTCTCATACTTTTCACTCCAGACTCAAGGAAATAGTCTCAAGACATCGTTTAGGCTTGATTTTCGAGGTGATAGTTAACTCCAACTAAGCGATCATACTGGTCTAAGTTCATCACTATCAGACTTTTGACATGCGGTCCAAGTCCGATACAAAGTTTCAAAGTACTCTCGAGAGCAACTGGGTTTAGAGTTGGATCCTAGATTTTAGGGTAATATAGCGTTAACAATTCTATAAGTTTTGGGTCTTACAGATCGTATTAAAAGTAATTGGAGCTAATTTCATAAATAATCTAGTTTAACGCTAGTTAATACACGTTAGATTTCTAAAGGATTTGGTTATAAATGACTTCTGCTAAAGGCGGTACTCGGGTCTAAGTACGGATTTTTCTAAGACGTTATATAAGCCAGGGCCCATGTGGACTCGCTGGCTAAAGAGACTTCCCGGCTAGGGAAAGCTCTAGAACGGGCAAAGGTCGAGGCAGCAGAAGAACAGAGCCGAGCCATTGCTCAAGCCATAGAGGCTCAGCAAGCCGAAGATAAGGCCTCACTGGCGTTGGCCATTACTACTGCAATCGACGCCTTCAAGACTTCCGAGGAAAGAAACATTGAGGCCGCTAAGTTTTATGACTATGGTTATAATGCTTGTATTGATGCGGTCCAAGATCTGTACCCAGATCTTGACCTCAATTCTCTACTCCCTGAAGATGGTGGAGAGGAGCCTCCCAAAGATGTCCGCCTGGATCAAGCCCCCAACTCCCAAGCACCTCCGCCCGCATGTAACCCTCATTTTTTGTAAGAATGATGTATATTTTTTTTGCCCCTCTGAGGAGAGTGAATGAATATTAATTTTTGAGCATTCAATGGTAGTTGTCGATTGCTGGGTTGATTTGTTGTCATGTCAATTTATTACAAGGCATGGCCGAGCTATCCTCTCAGAAGGTTAACTCTCTCCATTGCTGTTTAGTAGACTTTCCGAGCCTCCTTGGCTCATTCGAGTCCAACCCTTAGAGGAGTCGGCTCATCCCACGAGTTGCGAGGACCTTTTATTCCATTGAACAGTCGTATGATGAACCGATTACTCTCTCAGAGAGTCGTGTCATCGTTAGGCTTTTTCCCCTGGTTTAGAGGGAATGTCGTATCGAACTTCCATAGGATTACGCTCCAACCCCTTATTTTAGAGATCGGACCGTCTAGTTCGCCCCTGTATTAATGAGGTAACTTAGTGAATACTTGTTCATGTAGAAGTAGAATTAGGACTTTTATTAAAAACCTTAAAGGCTGGTCGCTCAGAGGCGTACACTTTATTGGGGGCCTCTAAAGGTCATTTCATCATGAATAGTAGATCTTCAAGTACTCGACATTTCAGGGATGAGGAAGTTGGCTACCCTCAAGGTCTTCTAAGTAGTAGGAGTCTAGTTTAGTATACCTGACTATGCGATATGGCCCTTCCCAATTAGGCCCGAGCACCCCTGCTCCTGGCTCGACTGTGTTCCGGAATACCTGACGAAGGATTAAATCTCCAGGACGAAACCATCTAACCTTAACTTTTAAGTTGTAGAAGTGGGCTACTTGTTGATGTCGAGCTGCTGCTCGGAGCCTTGAGATGTCTCGGACTTCCTCGAGTAAATCCAGATCGGCCGCAATCTTCTTGGAGTTCTGACTTTCTTGTTAGTTCCTTACTCGTGTAGTAGGAAGGCCGATCTCCACCTGCACTACTACTTTCGAGCCGTAAGAGAGCGAAAATGGAGTTTTCCTGGTTGAGGACTGAGCTGTAGTCCTATAAGCCCAAAGGACGAACGGGAGCTCCTCGGCTCAATGCCCTTTTGCCTTCTCCAACTTCGTTTTGAGATGGTGCTTGATAATCTTGTTAACTGCTTCCACTTGCCCGTTGGACTAGAGGTGTCGAGGTAATGAATATGCATTCACAATGTCGAGTCCTTGACACATACTGCGAAACTTATCGTTGTCGAATTGTCGGCCATTGTCGGACACGATCGTTCGTGGGATTCCGAACCGACAGATAATATTTTTCCAAACGAAATCGATTACTTTCTATTCGGTGATCTTTGCAACGGGCTCGGCCTCGGCCCACTTGATGAAGTTGTCAACTGAAACGATGGCGAATTCAACTTGCCCATTTCCTATAGGTAAGGGGCCG
Organism: Magnolia kwangsiensis; assembly: GCA_037074715.1. Classification (NCBI taxonomy): domain Eukaryota; kingdom Viridiplantae; phylum Streptophyta; class Magnoliopsida; order Magnoliales; family Magnoliaceae; genus Magnolia; species Magnolia kwangsiensis. The sequence continues at coordinate 40,779,597 of CM073584.1, read as the reverse complement.
ATGATGTCGATTCCCCACTAGGCGAACGGCCACGGACTGCTCATAGGATTCATTTCTTCCGTCGGTTGCCTTAGCACAACTGCATAACGTTAACATTTGTCACATTTTCGGATATAGTCTCTGTCATCTTAGTTGAGGGTTGGCCAGAAGTACTCTTGACGAAGTATCTTCAGGGCCAGGGCTCAACTCTTGAATGGTTCTCGCAGATTCCCTCATGAATTTCTCGAATTACGTAGTCGGCTTCGTCCAGGCGGAGACATCTAAGGTGAGGCTGGTAATGCCCCCTCTTATAAAGTACTCCATCCAAAATTACATATCGAGCCGCTCTGACGCTGAGTTGTCTCACCTCCAATTTATTCAAGGGGACTTCATCGGACGAGAGATAGTTGAAGATTGGATCCATCCAGTTCGGAATAGCGTGGACGGGATTGACCTTCTCCACCTGGACGATGCTGGGATGTTCAACGAATTTGACGAGAATGAATCGTGGGATCTTCCCTTCCTAGGCCGAGGCAAGTTTTATCAGGGCGTCGGTCCATGAATTTTTCATTTTCGGGATTTGCTGGATAGTGCAGCTCCAAAATCTTTCGATTAGTTTTCTCTCTTCGTCAAGATAGGCGATCATTCTGATTTCTTTAGCCTCATATTTCGAAGAGATGTGGTTTACTACCAGCTGTGAATTATATCAGACCTGGAGAGTTTGGACACCTGACTGGCTGCCAATCTGAGTCCGGCTAATAGTGCTTCATATTCAGCCTCGTTATTTGATGCTTTGAATCCGAGCCTGATCGCGTATTAGATTAACGTAGAATCGGGTGTGACCAAGACAATTTCAGCTCCAGCTCCTTTGATATTGGACAACCCATTGACATAGAGAACCCATCCAGGATCTGTCATTACCTTTGGGGCTTTAAGAGGGGCAGGCGGGGTCATTTTGACTTTCGCGCTGATCTCCTCCGCGCTTGGAGTAGTGAATTCAGCGATGAAGTCGGCCACGGCTTGGCCCTTGATCGCCATCCTCGGATGAAATTAGATGTCGAATTCTCCAAGCTCAATAGCCCACTTGGTTATCCAACCCGAGACCTCGGGTCTTTGGAGAACTTTCCTCAGGGGGGAATCAGTCAGCACAACAATGGAATGAACCTGGAAATACGGACGCAATCTACGAGCTGAGAGACAAGACAGAGCACTAGCTTCTCCAGAGATGGATATCTCATTTTTGCGGGTACCATCGTCTTACTTAAGTAATAAACAGGATATTATTTGTTCCCGACTTCTCTGATCAAGGTCGAGCTGACAGCTAAGGCTGAGACCGCGAGGTAGAGAAACAGGAGCTCTCCTTCTTCCGGTTTAGATAAGAGAGGGAGTGTACTCAAATACTGTTTCAACTGTTGGAAGGCTTGCTCGCATTCTGGTGTCCACTCTGCCTTTTCATGGCCCTTCAGTTGCTGAAAGAAGGGGGGGCATTTATTTGTCGCCCGGGATATGAAGTGTCCGAGCGCGGCGACTCTTCCTGTGAGGCACTGTATTTTTTTAACGGTTCGAGGCGAGTTCATGTCGAGAAGCGCCTTGATCTTGTCAGGATTGGCCTCGATACTCGTTGACTAACTTAGAAATCAAGGAACTTTTCTGATTCAACTCCGAATACACACTTAGCAGGATTCAGCTTCATCTGGTATTCTCGGATAACACTGAACGTTTCTCCGAGATCTGCGAGATGATCGGATGCTCTGGTACTTTTCACCAACATGTATTAACATATACCTCCAAAGTGTGTCCCATTTGCTTAGCAAATATCTGATTCACCAATCTCTGATATGTTGCCCTAGTATTTTTCAGGCCGAATGGCATGACCTGGTAACAGTAGAGTCCCTTGTCAGTGACAAAGGTAGTCTTCTGCCTGTCTGAGGGATGCATGGCGATCTGATTATACCTGGAATAAGCATATAAGAACGAAAGCAACTCGTGTCCAGCCGTGTTGTCCACTAGCTAATCAATCTGAGGTAATGAAAAGTTGTCTTTGGGACATGCCTTATTCAGATCCGAATAATCCACGCAGACCCGCCACTTCCCGTTAGATTTTTTAACTAGCACGATATTCGTTATCCAATCGGGGTAATAAACCTCTTCTATGAAACCCACATCGAGTAGGACGGAGACCTCATTGGCAATGACTTCATATCGTTCAGCATCGAATGGCCTTCTTTTTTTCTTCACTGGCTTATAATCTGGGTCTACGTTCAGTCGATGGACCAGCACGTTAAGGGAGATCCCTGGCATATCCGCATGCGACCATGCGAAGACGTCTCAGTGTTGCTTCAAGAAGGCCAACATTGCAGTCCTATGTTCTGAATTCAACGACGATCCGAGCTGAACAGTTTTACTCCGGTCGGTTTCATCGAGGGGGACCTTCTCTAGGTCTTCCACTGACGAGTTTGCTGTTGACCCCCGGGGGTCCAAGACATCGATGACGAGCGCCTGCTTGGCAGCTCCTTTTTTTACTACAATTGCATAACATCTCCGGGCCTCGCCTCGGAGGTAGCCGATCCCACCCTCAGCTGGGAACTTCATCATCAGGTGATAAGTTGAGATAATTGCCCTCATCACGTTGAGGGAGGGCGCGTTGAGGGAGGGCCATCCCAGGATAACATTGTGCACTGATAGAACGTTGACAACCAAAAAATCCACCAAGAGGGTGACTTGATGTTGTCCTTCTTCTGCTATTACTGGGAGGGAAATGGCTCCTTCGGAGATTATCCTTTCTCTGGTAAAGCCGTGTAGGGGAGTCTTCACGGGTCAAAGTTGTGACCGTGGAACCTCCATCTTCTCAAAGGCTTTAAAGTAGATCACGTCGGTCGAACTTCCGGTGTCGACCAGGATACGATATACCTTATAATTTGTTATGGTCATCATGACTATTAATGCGTCGTCATGCGGATGCTGAATTCTACGTGCATCATCTTCCATGAAGGTCAAACTGCACAGGCTGACTCGGAGCTTTTTATTAGGCCGTTCCGCCAAGTGGATATAATATTCCGCTTCAGAGCTTCGAGAATAGGTTTTTCAAGCCCTGTTTGAATCCCCCCTCCCGATCGAGCCCCCCGAAGATAGTATGAATTTCAGCAGGCTCTTCCCTGAGGTTGTTTGACAGCTTTTGAGATCGTTCTTCCCTCCGAGCTAATCTCACTTTTTTAGTATACCGGCATTGGTGTCCCTTGCGGATGAGGGACTCAATTTCATCCTTGAGGTCCACGCAATCATCTGTGATGTGTCCGTGATCTCAATGAAAGCGACAGAATTTTCGCTTATCTCTATGCTCCGGGTCGGCCTTCATGCATACTGGCCAATTCAACATTTGTCTCCTCGGATGTCCAACAGGATTTGCTCAACGGATGTATTGAGGGGGTTGTAGGAATGAAATTTTTCTTCTGGCCTCTGGCTTGGTCGGCGATCGCGGGGGGCGCGGTTGTCCGTGCCCTTGCCGGTCGGTTGGGACTCTTCATTCCTAGGCCTCTTCCCTTTGCTAGCCAGGTCAACTACTTGCACGCCTTTGCGAGCGTTAGTGAACTACTCGGCATTGGTGTATTTCTAAGCTCGTGCAGCGAAGTCTGCTAACATTTTTGTGAGTTTTTTCTTATAGAGAAAGTAAACCTTCCTTCCTTCAAACCACTGAGTATTGCAGCAAGCGCCATTTTATCGTCATAGTCCTTGACTTGCAATGCTTCTTCATTGAAATGAGTAATATAATCCTTCAGCAACTCTTTCAAGCCTTACTTGATGGTGAGTAGGTGAGTGTTGGGTTTCTGACTTCTTTTACCGCTTATAAACTGAGTAAGGAATAGCCAACTTAATTCTGCAAAGGACTCGACAGAGTGAGGTTTGAGCTGACAGTACCAACTCCGAACAGATCCTGTAAGAGTGATGGAGAATCCCCTACACATCATTTCATCCGTTGCTGTCTGGATCTGCATTCGCGATCAATAGGCTTCGAGATGCTCGGATGGGTCTCCGGATCCCGAGTACTAGATGACGGGATGTATCCGAAACCTTTGTGGCATCACCTCACCCATGATGGCGGAGGTGAAGGGAGGCTCGGTCTCTTACATCATTACCTGAACTGTGGTGGGAACCGTTGATAACTATTATTGCTTTTCAAGAGTTAAGAATTTATCGTTAAGCTCCGCGAACCGCACCTCTCAGGAGTCTCTACTCTCAACAACGGTCTCTGGGGGATCCTCCATATCTAGAGTTCTCCTTTCCCTCCTCTGCTCTGGCCGATGGCGAAGATCCATTGGTGTCAATGCCAAGGTAACCGAATTGTTCGTGGGAGCCCGAGTGGTGGTGTTCGGCACCGAGACCCTAACTTGCACGAGAGGAGAATTCACACCTGAAAGCGGCGCCCGAGAATGCTGGGTGCTTCGGGCCCCATACTCCTTGGTGCAGAATCAGTCTCTACGAACAGACCCACTGGCTTAGGAATTGAATTCTCCTGAATCAGGTGTGACTGTGGATCCCTTTGCTGCTTCATTTTGCTTATTTCATCGCGTAAGGCCTAAATTTCGTTCTGCATGACCCGATATTTATTCGACCGGTTGTGAGAACGATACGATGGCCCTGGCGTGGATTCAGCGTGAAGTGGTGATGATGATCGAGTTTGTTCATTCGGCTCTGGTTCCACAGCTACAGCTTTCTTCTTTCTTGTCATTAGGTTGAATAACGGGAACCTGACTTTTCGTATCAGATTCCCATAGACGGCGCCAAAAAATGTTGAGGTTCAAATCTGGTCAACCCTCCCCTTTCAACTTCCACATATTAGTATTCGCGTCTTGGACCTACATGGTGAGAACAGGAGAAGATGACCCTGGCTAAGCCGGGGGACCCTCCGATGCCTAAGTCAGGTCAAGGGAATCTAGGTCTAAGTAGGGAGTAAAGGAGAGAGTGCCCGAAATTGCGTACCTGTGGCGATAGGGTTTCTCTGTATTTATATCCGTTGATGAGCTAGTCTGGGTCCGCCATTATAAGCATGAATTGCTCAATCAGCATGATTCTCGGATCGTGGAGATATCGAGCGCAATCCAAGGATTATGTAGCGTATCAGGCGGATAGTGCATATTTGCGATCGAAGTAACCGACCACGTCTGGTTATGGCAGTTTCCGCATTTGGCAGATGGGACATTGCATGTATCACCTTAGCTCGGATTGATTTCCTCGGGTCGCCTTGCTCAGCGGTCATCTGCATTTACTATTTCAATAATAGCCTTTCGATTCGAGCCAAACTTACGGACCCACCCCGAAGCGGTGGACCTATTTGTAAGTAAAGACTCTCTTTGCTTCGGACCTCAGCACGTGACGTTCGGTCCGCCTTGCCAAATCGAACTTATTGTGGTTAATGATGTTGGTGGGCAGACCGCTCGTGCGTGAGGTGTAAAGTGTGTAACTCTCAAATCCGATCAGATTGCGGGCACTGTTCCAACCCGCAGCCCTGTAGTGAAGGCATTTCCACACTGCTAGTTCTTTTCCAGAGATATTCACCTCAAATTGGATGGGCACTATCTTGGGCGCTCATGTGTTTAGTCGGCTCAGCTTGGTGCTTCTACACTCGGATCCCGTTTGGGTTCAGATCTTCCCATAACAGAGATTATTAGACTTTAAATGATAAAATGCAAACTTAATTAGGAGTCATAATGCGAGTGGAACTTTTTCAAAATAATAAAACTCACTAAAAATAGAAAGTGTAAGATCTTTATGAGGTGGGCCTCATTCATCAATAGTCTTGATTATCCTAAAGACTGGATGATGTTATCGGGCAAACCAGTGGACCCCATTGTGTTGTGATGTTCTGCATAAGGGGTTGGAATGCTATAGCTATGGTATGCACACAACTGTTTGTATACTACTAGGATTCTGATAGTGTAAAGTCATGTGAAGAAAGAACTCTCTTCACTCCGACATCTATATAATGAGGCTAGGTCCCCGATTCTACACCATCGTAGAAACATAAGTCCCATTTAATCTTCTATATTCGAGTGTGAAGGAGAGGAAGATCCTGGTATTCTGCAGTGATCCTAGTATTCTATTATCCTTAACTATGACTTTTTAGATAGGTATGTCCTCTTACTTTTTTGATCACCATGTTCTATGCACAACAATGTCCATGGGCTAATTCCGTAAATTAAGAAAGTCTAACAGAAAGTTCTAATTTAATCATGTAGAATGATTCCTAGTATGATAAGAAGCAAATCTTAGGAAGACATCATATACTAAAACTCTAGGATGAAAGAGATGCATGCAACTTAAAACTCAGTAAAAATAATAAGTTTTTCAAAAAACAACAATTTTTATTAAGAATGAGTTTTTTTCTCACGAAATGGAATAATATGACCTACTTACAGGGATTGGTTGGCCTAAGATGGCCTATTCTAGTCAAAATCTATAGGTCATGTGTCCTGTAACGATTTTCGAATCAAATGTTGTGGTATATTTACGGTTCGCACTATGAATGACATTTTTTCTCAATCCATAATGAATATCTTCCATTTAAATGCACTTGAGGCCCAATTATGTCATGCCCCACGTGGGACTGGGCCCGAATCTAATGGAATACGTCCACTGTCGTTCATGGCTTCTTTCGGTCCATCTATGCCAGGAATAGGTTAGCAGCCCCACTCTACATCAATCTCATCCACTTAAAAAGAACTCATCCCTGACTTATATTCATCAGACTCGGTTCATGATATCGTATAGATCTTTCACATTAAATGTTCATGAGATCTCCATATCTTCAAAAAGATCAATGACATAGGTATTATCATTGATTTTCCTCAATATCGGGATTGGGCCTATCTTCTTATTCTCAGATAGTTATACGTCTTGGTCAAAATTATTCTTTGCATAGGTAAACCAACACATTATCACCCACTTCCAACACATTTTAGCGTTGATGTTTATTAGCCTCTTCTTTGTACTTGACATTGGATGCTTGTAATTTTTTTAACATCGACATGCATAGTCACGATATGATTTTCCATATTTTCCGCAGCAACACTCATTTGCAGTAACTTAGACAAATAGACTAAGTCAAGTGTATACTTGGGAATTAGAGCATATACAACCTTAAATGGGAACTTGGCTATGGATCAATTTTGCACATTATTGAAGTCAAACTTCACATGACCTATTGTAAGATCCCACTATTTAGGATTATCACCAAAGATACAACTTATAAGGTTCTTGAGTATACAATTCACCGCTACTGTTTGTCCATCCGTTTAGGGTGGTAAGCACTGTTAAACTGTAATGTGGTGTCAAATCATCACCATAAAGTCCTCCAAAAGTGACTAAGGAACTTGGTATCTCAATCAAAGGTAATCCTCTTAGGGACATCATGCAGTTTTGCACGACCTCTTTGAAGAATAGATTGGCTACGTTGGTCGCATCGAAAGTATTTTTGCATGGAATGAAATGGGTCATTTTAGAGAAACTGTCAACCACCACAAATGCCAATCCATACTCGCTGGGTCTGCGGAAGGTTTAGCAAGAAGTCCATAATCCTACATCTCGTTCTTGTACAATGAGTCCATCCCATCATTTATTGTTGTTTTTCATTTTTTGTCACCTGGCTCATCAAGCGCCTCCTTAAAAGTATAATAATCCCCCTCATTCGTAATCAGGGCAAATACAACATTTGAGTCATCCTTGCAACTCATTGGTAACCTACAATCTCATGGAAGATTCCTTCTCACAGGTGGCTGCTCCACCCGCTCCTATACTTGTGTCTGCATCTCAGTATTAACCTATGTCTCATCTCTATCTAATTGAATGTCCACAACCAACTTTTTCTCTTCCTTGTGTTCATCCTTACGAAATAAGGATCCTTTGTCGAATTTAATATCATGATTGAGGATGATTTTCCATGTGACCCGGTCATGTAGTCTGTATCCCTTCACACCACCACTATAGCCGACAAAGATGTATATTTTAGCCATTTGGTCCAACTTATCTCTCTCAATTAACGGTACATGAGAGTAAACATCACAATTAAATACATACAGTCTCAAGTAGTCTACCTGCCAACCACTCCACACTTCAATGGGATCAATTCACCAAGTAATACGTTATATTAATGGACTCAGTCCATAATTCATTGCCTAACCTAACATTACTGATCATGCATCGGGCCCTCACCAAGAGAGTCTGATTTATCCCCTCGGCCACACCGTTCTGCTCTGGTGTGTGGCACACTGTCATGTGCCTCATAATCCCTTCATTTTACAATACTGAGAAGTGAATTCCCCACTGTTATATGTACTCAACACTTTCACCTTCTACCCTGACTGTTTTTCTCTGATCATCTTCTACTGTTTAAAGTTGATGAAAACATCAAATTTATTTTTCAGAATATAAACCCACACTTTTCTAGAATAGTCTTCAATGAACGTGATAAACCATGACAACCCTCCATCAGAAACCACAGGCAACAACTCTCATACACCATAATACACATAATCTAGAACTCCCTTACAAACATGTTTTCCAGATTTAAAAGACAATCTCGACTATTTACTATATATACAATAATCGCATATATAAAAATCAATTCTTTTAGAAGCTGGAATTAAACAACGGTCAGAAAGTACCTTCATGCCCTGCTCGTTCATGTGGACTAAGCGTGCATGTCACATGAGTGCAAACGTGAAATCCGCTACAGATGTTGCAGCTCCACCCGATGAAGTACTCTTGATTAACCTGTAAAAGTTTATATTCCTTTGTTGCTTCATAACTATGAGTGCCCCTTATGAAACTTTAAGGACACAAACAAACCCAATGAATTTACACCGTAGTGCATCGAGTGCTCCTAGAGATATCGGACTCTTCCTCAAATCAGGAACATGTCTTACTTCATTCAAGATACGCTCCATGTCATCAAACATCTTGATGTGCATCGATCCAATGTCTACCACTTTATATGCATTATCATTACCCATAAATATTTGGCCACTATCGAACTCACTGTAGCTGGTGAACCAATTCAATGAAAGGTCATGTGGTACGAAGCCCCTATATCCAAAATTTATTTTTCATCAAAGTACCCAGCTTTTGATGTAGTCAGTACGTCACTACCATTTATTTCCTCATTAGATTCCGCAATGTTGGCTTCATTAGAAGAACTATTTAAATTCTCCTTCCTCATTAGTAACCAGTGCATCTGTAGAAGCACCTACGTCACCATTTTTCTTTCTCATCGCCTTCGACTGAAGGGCTAAGATAATGATCTTAACGCTAATGGTTGTTTTACCGGTGCACAAAGAGTCATTGAATGACTCATACGAAGTCAAGAGAGAATTTACCAGTATACATACATAACCCTCATCTTTCATTACCTCTGCCACATCCAACAATTTGTAAATCAACCTATTAAAGTTATTAATTCGGGCCTCAACGTCAGCCCCCATGTCATCTTCATATTAAACAATTGTAACTTCAAGTACAAACGATTCTCAAAAGATTTCTTCGCATATATGTTCTATAATTTCGCCCAAATACTTGCTGAAGTTTTCTCTCTCATAATATTATAGAGGACTACATCTGTTAAGAACAATTGTATAGAAGTTTTAGCTTTCTTATCCATCTTGTTGTATTCTTCTTCTGTCATAGATTCTGGTCACTTTTTAAAGAGAGTTTCGTCTAATTCTTGTTGAACTAAGATACTGTTCATCTTAACTTTTTATATTTCAAAATTATTTTTACCGGAGTATTTTTCTACATCGAACTTCGGGTTAGATGTCATTGATACCTTGCTTTCATATTCGATCTACTTCCTAATGTTATCTCTGATACCACTTGTTAGGGAACCACGAAAGCACACAAAGATGAATCAAGAAAAGTACATGTAATTACACAACCAAGTCCAAATAAGAACAATCCAAATTTATGTGAAAAAACCCTTGTGAGAAAAAAACCATGGCACGAAGTGACGAGTAATTCACTATGAAAGCATAAATTATTAGATACAGAGTCTTACCAATTCGCACAAGCCTCGAATCTCCTTCATAAGCCCTATCTATGCCCATAAACCCTTAGAAATGAATTAGAAAACCCTAGAACGCCTCTTCTATTCTCTAATCCCGATTACATCCAATATATATACTATCACAACTAAAATAGGAAACACATTCCGTACTTACGCAATTCTATGTACATCTTTAATGAGACCGATGGCATTGATAGCACATCGAGAATCTATCAATGACATCGAATAGCAACACTAAAATGCTCCAACAACCAACATGAATTTAAATAAATAAATTAAAAAAAAAAAATCAATGGAATCGAACACTTGTGGATGGCATTAACATTTGCTCGATGGCATCGAGTGGTCTATCGATGGCATCAATAGACCCTGTTATTGACGAATTTAAAATAGCAACAACAAGCATTACATTATGGGAGTGTCTTAAGGTCATGTTTGCTCTTTACCTGGTAAAATGAGAAAGATAAGGAGAGGGAATGGGGGAGCTGATGATGTGTGGAGTGAAGAGGAAGAGAGAGAAAAGGTTGTGAGAATTAGTTGTCACACGTGATGGACACATGCAGTGTGTGCACACATGTGGAGCATACATGGGATGTATGTGTGTGTGCACATGTAAAGTGTATGCGTTCGAAGTATATACATGCGTGTGTAGTGTACGTGGCATGTTTACAAAAATGTGATTCATGTATACACGTGAGGTATAGCTGTGGATTCCATAATACAGGTGTATACAATGAATGGTAGACAATGCTCATAGTCACCTATCTAGGTATATGAACGAACAAATACTATATTTAACAGTTAGATTGTAAGATAAACTGATGAAAAAAAATGATCTAACGGATGAACAGTCAATTTAACAAATAAACGAATGTGTAAATAGTTAAATGAATCGTTGGATAATCAGATGCATGGATGGATAGATAATTAAATGGGTGAATTGACAAGTGGACGGATGGATGATCCGATAAATGGGTGAATGTCATGATAAAAGGGTTGATTTGTTGGATGAATGGATGGATTAATGTAGAAATGCATGATTTACATATTTGATATATGGTTAGATGCATGGATGAAGCCTGATGGACAATCCAAATAGGTGGGAACCAAATAATGGATGTTTGACATTGGTGGTGGGACCACATGATGGAAACCTAACATCAAAGGTGGGCCCCACATGATGGACAGTCTATGGCAAAGGAGGGACCCACATGATGGATCGTGGACATAAAAGGTGGGTCCCACATGATTGATGGCTCCATCAAAATGTGGCCTCACATGATGGACTATCCACATCAAGTGGGACCCACATGATGGATGGTGGACATAAAAGGTGGGTCCCACATCAAAATGTGGCCCGTATGATGGACTATCCACATCAAGTGGGCCCCGCACATGATGGACAGTCCACAACAATGGTGGAACCCACATGATGGATGGAGGACATTAAAGGGGGGCCCGCATGATGAACAACCCATATTAAAGGTGAGGACCCACATGATGAATGGTCCACATCAAGGTGGGCCCATATAATGCACGGTTCACACCAAAAGTGGGCCCCACATGATGGATGGTCCACATGAAAATGTAGCCCAACATGATCGACCATTCACATTAAGTGGGCCCCACTTGATGGACAATCCACATCAAAGAGGGGCCCACATGATGGATGATTGACATCAAAAGTGGGCCCACATGATGAATGACCCATATTGAAGTTGGGGCCCCACATAATGAATGGTCCACATCAAGGTGGGCCCACATAATGGATGGAGTGGACCTCACATGTTGGATGTCCCACATCAAAGTGTGCCCCTTGTGATGGACAATCCATTTCAAGTGGGCCCCACCTAATGGATGGTCCACATCCAAGGTCACTAATGATGGACGGCCATATCCAAAGTGGCCCAACATGATGGATGATTTACATAAAAGGCGAGCCCCAGATGATGGATGGTGGACATGAAAAGTGGGCCCCACATGATGGACAACCCACTTCAAAGGTGGGGCCCATGAGATGGACACATCAAATGTGGACTCTATGTGATGGATAATAGACTTCGAGGGGCCCCACATAAAGGACAATTAGTATTGATGGTGGCCCCATATGATGGATGACCTACATAAAGGAGGGTCCCACATAATGGATAGTCCACGTCAAAGGCCAACCCCTATTGAAGAATAGTCTACATCCAAGATAGGCCTCGCATGATGGACGGCCCACTTTGAAGGTTTAGCTCACACGATCGACAATCCACATTAAAGGTATGCTCCATATGGTAGATGATCCACATCTAATGTCGAACATAGTGGATGGCCAAATGTCTTAGAAGATAAACATTATAGCCATCCATTCTCTTGCCATCGGGGCACAGTTCATCTATGGTGAGATCCACCAAAATAACCATATAGATTGCTCTTATAATGGCTTTAAACATCAATTATCCTTTAAAAAAACTCTTTTTTAAATATTTTGCCAAACATGTTGATTTTAAATTAGAACTTTTTTCGAGTTTTAAAAAATGACTTTACCGAACAAGCTTATAATTTACAACAAGAGAGAAAAAAAGAGTTTATTAAAGTAGCTCTTATTTGAAAATCTTCTATTGAATTAGAGTATAGATACCGAATGAGCCCTAACAATTGCAATTCAATTCAATAACACATCTAAAGCATGCATTGGAGAAATTATTCTCTAATAAATGTAGCTGTTTCTTTTTCCGTTCCTGTGTAGTACAAGCATACCGGCTGTATCGTTTAGAAACTCGACTTGACTTGACACCGTATGGTTTTGGGTTAAGCCGAGTAAATGGTTCTTAGTTTTTCCAGTATTGAATCCCTTTAATTGGTAACATTTGATATTTAAAATATATAAATATAATAGTCTCGGCATGTCAAGTCTGAGTTTTTTCCTGCTTTAACAAGGTTTTTTCTAAGTTTCTCGAGTTCTACTGAGTCAACTCAATTAGGTCAACTGAGTCTTGAACAAGTCACCAAGTCGAACAGAATTGTGTTTTAAATTCATTACTATATCTAATCAATTTACTGAGACGAATTGAGTTTTTTTTTTTTTCAAACTATGCTAAATATCCATCCCTGTTAGTACAGAAAGTAAAGAAATGTGTTCTTTTAATATACAACTCAAGCATATGTTGCATGGAATCGAGCAATCGACCATCAATACATCTAGCATCAAGTTTCACGAGAATAGCATGACTACATTCGAGGATGTCCTAGGCAATGCTAGTATCATCTCACTAATCTTTGTTTGCATTCTTAAATCTATCAATCCCTGCCTAAAACGAATACAAACTTTCTCCAAGGCCTTTGCATTCTTGAGAAAAACTTTCACAAACTCAATTTCATTCTCATGTCCACCAAAGTGCCTAATCTCAACCTTCTTGAGGTGATACATCATGCACTTGAACACCGACTGCCCGGATTCTATATCCTCTCCCCATTTGAACTTGCACGAGTACCAGCGATAAAGCTAGACCAAAAATAAAGTTAAACAGTAGAAGTAATAGATTATCAAACAGTTAAATGAAAATTTCAAGAGGTTTTGACATGTAGCACCCTCTCCTTTAGTCCAAAGTAAAATAACACCCTCACCTTATATTTTCCCAATATAATAAAAAATCACCCTGCCATTAATTTTTTTGGATGGAAAAATTAATTATGGTTACATTAGCGAACTCTTTCTTAGAAATGAGATTTACCCTTCCCGAATCCCTAAAATCCTAATGTAGATCAGGTCACAGACACTTTCATGTCCAATATGGACCAGAGAAGGCCCGTTCGAAGGTGGAAGTAATCAGGACCGTCAGAACCCTAAAGCAGGCATATCTTGCAAACTGGAATAAGTTATTCAACGTACCATATATGATTTTGAGGCAGGAGAAGCTACTTTTGCCACACAACCCTGTTATGCCAGGTTGCCCATGCCAAATTTACAAGATTCGATCAGATCGACGGTCAAAACTCCATTTTAATTTCGTTTTTATTATTTATAGTAAGTTTTAGTTCGATCATAACTCTTGATCCTTTGAGCTTTAGGAGTCGTGTCCAACATGAAAATGGTGAAAAATTAGGAGAATAACATGGTAGGCAATATTGGACACTTATTACTTTTGGCCAAAAACCAAGCAGTCTATTAGAAATCATGACCTAATATAAATAGTAAGTTTACTATTTATGGTAAGTCATGTTTTTTAGGGAGTTTGAGTTGAAATTTGATTCTGAAACTTCTCCCTAGGTTTGATATCACTATTTAAAGGATCATAAATTTATTTATTTTTATCATCAATCAATTTCGAATTTATTAAAATTTATTTCAATTTTCCATATTTCCTCATGGATTCAAGGAATCTTTGTGAGGAGTCCAGAGAAGATCTATAAATTCGGAGTAATTATCCCCATGAGGAAGACAGTGATCAACCTCATCACGTCCAACCCTTGTCAAATCCCAACCTCAATCCTAACAACTCTTGTCTCTCCTCCCAAACCTAGAATCTAACCAGGGATAAAAGGGTGTTTGTCCTTAGTCAACAGTTAAGTATAACTTATTACAAAGATGGCAAAATATGATTTTTAACCAAATATAGAAAATGAAAGTTGTTATTGGGAAAAAAGCACAAAGGAGGGCGTTATCTGTCTTTGAGCCAAAATAGGGGGTAACTATCTTACAAAACCTCTAATTATAAATACCAGATAATCAAAATAGAAAGGGCATGGTGATTACCTCAACAATATCTATGACCAGAGTTTCTAAGTTGGGACAGCTCTTAAGTAAGAAGATTATCACATGGATTTGGTCTTTGTTAGGCCGTATACTTAGCTTTAGGAACCTCAGATGAGAAAATGAAGTAGGCATGCATTTCAATAAATCTTGCCCTGTTGACAGAATCTTGGAACACGAAAGATTACGAATGAGTAATCCATAATCTACAATAAATTAGATCCATAATATTCATTTCAATAAGCTGAGTCCCAAGATGGTCGTCCAAGGGCCCATCTGTAAAGATAGTCGACCAACCATCATGCCACTACAAGGTTTTCCTGAGTCGCACCAACTCAGCGTAAGGTTCCTCTTTTGACAAGACTAATAATCATTTATGTAAGATGATACAGTTGAGCCACAGAAAGAGAGTCTGGTGGAGCCATCTCTCGACTCTTGGGGTGTTTGTGACCATCTGTCTTGTTGGCCCTATTGGGGATAGTAAATGATTCAAAATACACATAGATCAGATGATCTTCAATATCTAATCAGTGGCTTTGAAAGTAACAATAGGAAATATTGGTAGTTGTCAATAGCCTAACATCTAGTACAGGGAAGTGAGGAAAGTTGATAGATTGGGTTGTCTAGTAAGTATGAATTTTAAAACATGTGCTATCCAAAGTTGGGGCCCACTGGATGGACAGATCTTATTCACACCTGTGATGTAGAGTAAAGGTTCCACCTTATTGCCGTTCTTCGATGCTCAACCATATCATCGCCCATCATTTATACCATAGAAATATGTTGAAGGAAAATGCTTGCATTTGCCTCCCATTATTTCTCTAAGCTCAGGAACGACATGACACGCATGAAATCCACACCACCATTGTTTGTTCGTGATCCCTAAAGCCATGCTGATTCAACACTTAGGTGCGCCGCCTAAAAGAATTATACATAAAACCTCTATATTCGTGTGGTACAAGTTCCACTTGAGTTTTGGAATACTGTGATTGTTGGGTAATTCTTTCATCCTGATGAGGTACATCAGATGAATGGATTGGATGGCATTCAAAGACCATCATGTCGTGGTGTTCCATCCTAACATTTTCCTATTCTGTGGCGTAACTGAGTTTTGGATTAGCAAGACTTTTTGGGCTCAATGGTCATTACGAGGCAGCATACTTAATGGATGGGGTGGATCTCATGAAAGTAACCTCCTAGATACCTACAGGAGGTAGCCTAGCACAGTTCTTATATTTGATGAAGGATGAAGAAAGGAAACATACCTCAATGCATGAAAAGGATAATGTCATAAATCTTGCATTGCCAAGCCCTCCAAGAATCTTAAGCACAAGGTAATGATAATCTTCCTTCGTTGAATAAGAATAAGGCGATCCTTCAATCTTAATGACTGCATTAACTAGAGATGAAAAATTCTCTAGATTATAGTTTTGTGCCATGTAACTTGCATACTTAAAAAATAAGAGATTAGGCGCATTAACCTTAATCTCACACCCATTCAAACCATGACAATCACAAATAATCAAGCTCTTGAGTCCATAAGCGCAAATGGTTAAAATCTTGAGATAGTCCATTCTACATCGCTCGAATTTCAAATTTTCAAGGGCAGGACATCCTATAAAGAGTCCCTCTATAAAGAGATCATCCGAAATTTCCACCTTCGCAAGATGCAGAGTTACAAGACCGTTCAAAGTCACTGTAGAGGGCAGTTCGAGTAGAGAAGAGTTTAAGTTCAGTTTCAATACCATCAAAGATTCATAAGTAAATAACCAACAAGGCAATTCGATAGACGCTTCTCCTACTGGGAAGTCAAGATCGAGCTCCTGGACCTTGTGGCCCACCGCAAAGCCAATCCATGCGTTGACACGTGGGGTATATCTTCCACATAATCCAAATGAGAGACAGAATTTTTCTATATTCAAACCGCTATGAAGAGAGAGGGCCTTATCAACAAAATGCACAAATTGTTCTTGTGTGCGTCTATTTCCTGAGAAATGGGTGAAGTTGAAGTCCAGAGTGATGACAGACAACCAAACATGCCTCCAACTTCTCGATAAAAGCATTGTCATAACGGCATCTTCCATTTGAAGGAAAGAGACAATGTGTGTACGAATTCCTTCGGGTAAATTACTGATTCTATCTTCATTCTCAGGTGCCGTTGCCTCATTCGGAGAAGAGTTTTCTTCCATCAGCATTGCCCTTATTTGTTGCAAGTATTCTATGCTCTTGTGTCCTAGTAACTTCTTACCATAACACACTCGAATTTCCCTGCCACATACACAATTTATTAGTGGAGAAAGTTTCTTCTTGGTCGAGCTTAGGCATGTTCTATACCCAGAAGGCCCTATAAAAATGGAGAGTTTTTTGATACTCTAGCAATCAGTGTATGAAGCTTGATATGCAAGTACTCTGAAATGATACATGTGGGCATACATTAGCTCACACTCCACATGGTACTCAACCCATGACATCAATGTTGAAACACACTCTATCTACCAATTATGAGCCATGGCTTGGAACCCAAAAGACAGATTGGTTAATCAATCCAAATCTTGGATTGATTAATCAATCAAAAACTATGATTTGTGGACACTTTTTATTGAAATTGAACCATTAGATATTTTCCATTGGAAACCGTCAAATAAATTTCTACCTTTTCAGTAACCAGTTAATTAAAAAAGCATAAGTTTTAGTTCTTGATACACCAAAATGTGGACTATTAATTTTGGATAGTTATTTATATTTAATTGTATGCCATCTGCAATCTCTTACTAGTTTTTGAGTGTTTGTGTATTGTCTACAACACTGCCGCATGATGTTGGTCTCTTACAAAATAAATGCCTGTGTTTGTTTGCCTCTGTCATGGCTCAAGGTCCAACATGGATAGTGACCTCAATTTTGAGGCCATTTATCAACATGGATAGTCAATTTCTTTGGTAAATATATTTATTTTAACATAAGCATATCTGAGAATTATAAAGGGCATGGCTTCGGTGGAACCCCGACTGTGGGGCCCACTATGATGTATGTTCCTTAAATCCATGCCGTCGATGCTTTTTGAAAGCTCATTTTAGGGCATGATACAAAAATGAAGCAGATAATAAGATTAGTGGACCACAACCAAAGGAAATAGCGGTATTTAACCATTAAAAACCACCTGTGGGCCACAAAAGTTTTGATCAATCTGATATTTGTATGGTCCCTTCATCTAGGTCTTCATGACCTTATCAACAGGTTGCTGGCCAATAAACATTTCGGTGGCCCCCAAGAACATTTTAATAGTGGATATTCAGTCTCCACTATTTCCTGTGGTGGGGTCCACCTAAGATTGGATATGCTTCACTTTTTGGGATCATCGCATAAAATGATCTATCAAAATGGATGGACGGTGTGAATGTAAATAACAGGCCCCACAGACAAGAGTGCATCGATCCACATCGGTTCCACCAAAGCCGCACCTAATT
Organism: Magnolia kwangsiensis; assembly: GCA_037074715.1. Lineage (NCBI taxonomy): Eukaryota > Viridiplantae > Streptophyta > Magnoliopsida > Magnoliales > Magnoliaceae > Magnolia > Magnolia kwangsiensis. The sequence goes on along the minus strand of CM073584.1, from coordinate 40,761,365 downwards.
AGAAAGGCATTACATGTAAGGGTGGATAAAAAATTGATTTTGTTAGGCGTGCTTGCCAAATATGCTTACTTTCTTCAGACAAATCTAATCAATACACTTCCTAAACGCATCACCAGACTGGCCATAATGGAAAACGTAAAAATACATAGGTAATCTTAATTATTTCTTCAAAACTAAAATAAATTGTTAAAGTACAATAAACTATATATGCTATAATAACTATAACTTATTTATTTCACTGAAAATAATAAAAATATATATAAGAAATGAAAGAAATGTAGAGATTTAGAGAGACCTCAACACATATACATCTTTAACAAAATAAGGAAATATGCTACCCTAGAAGATTAATCTACTCTAAAATTAAATAAAAGAATAGACTACCTCTCTCTCCTTCTTGTTCTTCTCATATGCTAAGCAAGCAGATAATAAATTCAAAAGCCCTTTCTACAATTTATGCATTTTCCAATCCAGATGAAGATATGCTTAAACTTTTGGTAATAATAAATGACTTTGGGTTGACATGCTTTGCTTAGTTAAATATTATGAGGCTTATTTGATAGTCTGAGAGGGTATGACGCTTTAAATACTGGCATTTGAAATTTGCACCTGCCATATATTACCTCAAAGTAAACCGTGTAAATTGTGGAGCCAACCGTAATAAAGTCATGCTATCAGAATCAGATTGGTTGAAGAATACTGACCTCTGATCTATAAATAAATGACCTTGGATAATTTCATCTCAACCATTCAATAAATGACCGCCAATCCGATAGGTATCAAATAAGTCTCATTTTTATTTTTATTTTATACATCCAAACTGGCACTCATAATTTGGACAGTTAAATTTAGATTATTTGTACAGTTTTTCAATGCCTGCTCTGCCAGAGTACGATATCAAGGGACTTGTCACTACAAATATCTTATATTAGAATTGTTTGGTAATCAGGCCGGCATCACCATATATTTTTATATTTGATGCTCGTGCCATTGTGCACGTAGGTTATATATGCCTGAATCCTGACCGTCCAAGTAGGTGGCCTCACTGTAGATGTGGCATAGCCCCAAGAAGCGAAATGCTTTGGATGATCATGATCTCTGATTAATGAACTTTTTGGTGAATTCATGTGTGAGTTTTAGCCGTCTATTGGATGTTCACCGTTCATCGGGTTAAGATCATGTATTCAACTTTATGTATGAGCTACCAATGGGGGGGGTGATGATTGTTTAGAGGACGTCAATGCCATGTGCATAATGGCAGTGTGCATGTGTATGGACAGCAGCGGCACTCATTCAGAGCACCAAGGCTTTCTCCTTACCACTAAAGTGCCTCATGCCACCTACACCGTTGATTTCTTTGTTTTAGATCTAGATCTAGATTGCATCATGGGCCATTCCATATAGTAATTGGGCCTTCACAATTTTTCAATGTCCTTTTCATAAAAAAAAAATTTGATGTAGCCGTTCATCACGACCATCTAACACGTAGATGGCTCGTTGGAATAGATCCTGTAACGACTTCAATTTTTTTTATTTTTTTTATTTTTATTTTATTTTTTGCTTTAGTAGGACACATATTTAGCTTCACGTGAACTATTAAATTGGGTTTAGATTTATAGTTTTATCTTTAAAAAACAAAATAAATTAGTGGGAGGTAGAACACTTGGAGAAACACAGATCCTGGTTGGTATTTGTTTTTCTTTCTTTTAAAGGATAGATGACCTCTTCTTATTTTTATTTCATTATTGTTGGATTTATCAATTCTTAGAAATGTATGATTTTTTTACCAGTGCATCTACCAATATTTATGGATTCTACACTGTCAGTATATGAATATTCTTATTGGCCTTTGTGGAAAGAAATTTTAATACAACCCATCACAGACTGTTAAAGTTTTTAAGTAGTAACAGAGGAATTTCAACCTTTATTCCTTTTTTCTGTTAAAGTTTCAATAATGTTTACAGATCTTTTTTTAAAAGTTTTATTTTTCAAAAGAAGGTTCATAGTGCTTATGTATCCTTAAGAATCACTGCTGTTCGGAAATGGGAGCCTTGTTCATGCTATGTGATATTCAACGAGTCATGAGAAAGTGCTATTTCATCTAATGCATTCTACATCATTGTGAGATACCATGACTAAATTTCATCTACACCTCAGGTTTCTTATGTATATGATTTTGCAGCTCAACTGGCATATATTTGAATGATCAATCGCATTGGTTAAAGATTGATATGATGGCAACTTTTTTAAATGAGTAAATGATTTTTCTTGTTTTTTTAAAAAAAGTTGTTTTCCTTGTTCTTATTGATATTGATAAAAATAAAAATAAAAATAAAAAAGAACAGCAAAAACAAAGAAAAATAGGAGAGGCCTCAGGTTTCTTATATTTATGATTTTGAAGAATTTTTGAAATGGGGATTTTTCTGCCACCCATTTTGACTGGGAAATGCATGCTTCTTCCACTTTGTTTTTTCATTACAACTTTGGACAATTGTGTAATCTAAAATTTTGTACTACTATATAGCCAAAAGTGGTAAGGATGGGTGTTTATAGTGGCTCGTTTCTAAATTAGTACAATGTTGCCAAATGTGGAAGAAATAAATTGCTTGCAAAGAAAGCTTTCTTTAGGGCTGCACATTGTAATGTTATTCCTGCTTCATTTTGCTTTGAATTTTCGTGGCCTAGAAAAACATGTTGTTTAATGGTTACCTAATAGTTAGACAGCCAGGGGCTTTGGCCGAATGACCAAGATACCTGATGCATGGTTCAGATGTCCCGCACAACCGGCACATTTTACTTTGTTTTAGAGGTTTTTGGGTTGCTGGCTGTGGGAATATTATGTTGGATTTCTGTTAGATCTTGCGCTTGGTGGTATCATGGTATGTGAGCTTCTCAATTGTTGTGTTTATTGTCTTAGATGTACAACTCTCTAAGACAATAAAATTGTTGAATGCTATTTTTTGACTTTTTTTTCATTGTGTGCAGGATTTTAATCAATTATGCCTAAATTTAGGTCATCTATCCCTTACACACAGCCTACTGATACCCACTGTTCATCTGGTGGACCCACATCTATATATATAACCCGTACTCACATCTCCATCAAAGCTTACGTAAAAGCAAGATAACCTCAATCGAAATAAGACAGAAAAGACTTGTAATCACATTACCATCCCAACTTGTAGTTTGAAAACCAAAACCCAATTAAAAATAAGAAGAATTGAAAAGATTACAAGAAAAAACAGTCCCCCAAGCACCTTAAAAGCACTTTCAAATTATGTGGAGATTCGTGTATCTGACTGTCAATTGCTGGAGGAACAACAGTTCTTTTCACTTATTCCCTTGATTTAGTGGTGTGGGAACAACACCAAATGAGACACCTCATGAAATTCCCTAGGTGGCCTGATCCAAAAGTCTGGTAGACCATGGAATTAAACTCCAATGCCTTTGATTTGCCTCCCAACACTAAATGCAACGAAAATTGGATTAAAAGACCTAATCTACTGCATGGATTAAAATTCATCCTATACCTATTCCAGCAAGAAACTAGAAAGAAAAGAAATTGAAGACTTGCATCTTTTTAATATATGGTCCATGCATTCTAAGACCCACATCAAAACTTCATGGATCTTGTATATGTGCGCCATGAGATTCTGGCCACTGAGTGTTGGCTAGAATTAATGTGCGCCAACATATAAACAGCCTGGATCTAAATGATGGGTACCTAACATGGGTGTTATGCTGACCTAAACATTAATATAGTTGGGTAATAGTGGCCGTTGATTGGATGACTTAAGAAGATTATAATTGGACTGCGATCGTGTGGTTTAGAAATGAAGTCTAAATAACAGTAACCATTTGATAGGCAAAGGTCCTCCAATCAGCAACTAGGATTGTCTGACCTAGCATGACTTTCGACATGCGGTCCACCCACGGCAGAGCACAACAAAGTCCAATCAACATTCAGCATTTAATCAGCATTTTTATGGAAGCCTGAAGTTAGCCGATATATACAAATTTTCATTCAAACACCGACTTCACGGCCTCAATCAACCAATAAGAATGTCTTATTTAAAGAAATAGAAAATGAGCCAAAACACTAAATTTGCATTAAACAAAAGGCTAACTGTTTGTTGAAAAAGGCTCATAGGATATTTTTCATTTTTAACTGTTCAAAAATATTCATAAACCCCATAAGCATAAACCTCGGTTTCACTTTTTCAACACGTTTGTTTTAACTGCTACCCCAGTGTTTAGATTCCCAAAGAGAGTTCACCCCATTTTTAAAAAATGGTGTGGGGTCAGGAACATACCTTTACCATGCACACTATGGAATGCAAAGAGAAGCCGGACTCTTTGGCTCAATTCGAGTGTCGGTCCCTGACAGAGTCACCGAACCTGTCACACACGACAATGATCAAAGCATCATCCTTACTGACTGATGGCACAAAAGCACCTACAACAATGTCTCTCTTCATGGCCCCAACACAAAAGTAACAGTGAAAGCACAATCCCAAAAGGCATTCCCAACATTGGAAAAAAATAAAAAATAAACAAATAACCAAAACTCCATTCCCTTCTTTTTACATGCTTTCCATCGACAACATGCAACATAAGTGAGTACCACCTCCTCCCCACATTGCTCTCAGCCTTTTTAAAGAATGCTTCCAACCCCCACTAAAAGAGTGTCTGCAAGGCAGATATTTAAATAATGTATAGAAGAAAAAAAAAAAAGACTCACACAAATGAATAGAAGAGACGATGATCAAATTCCAAAAAATAAAAAGAAATGGAAAGGAATCCAAACCGAACAAATTCGTATTTCAAATTTCCGAACTTCTATTTCTCAATCTATCAAAAAACAAATGCATAAATCATTCCTTCTACTCAAATACAAAACCGAATCCCTAAACAATATACTGAAATTCCTCTAAGAGACGAGAAACAGACACCTGATCATGTTCTCCGTCGAGGCTTAGATGAGAAACCCTAGCCTTCAATGGCTGGGATTCTTGGACAAAGATCTCAAGGTAGAGCTTGTGGCTTTCCTCCATCGAAGAAGAGATGGAGAGCTTCGGTCGAGATGATGCATCAGTTGATGAAAATCACCATTAAAGAGGATCGAAAAAGCTCCTGGAAGAATTAGGGTTTTTCTTTTTCTCCCTCCGAAGTGGAGAAAAGCAGGGTATCCTACCCGCCATAGGAACTCGATTGATGGCAAGGAAGAGAGAGAGAGAGAGAGAGAGAGAGAGGAGGGGGGGGGGGGGCGGCAGGGCATACCTCGCCTGGGTATCCAAAATATGGGCCATGGAATTGCAGCAAAAGGTGGTTCTACTGCCGAAATATGGGCCGTGGAGTTGTAGAGAGAGAGAGAGAGTTGGGGGCGAGGAAAGGGAAGGAGGGTAAATGAGGTAGAGCCTTTTCTTTTCATATTTAGAGAGAACCATTGCCAGCGCCCAGTTTTACTCAGCGCTGCCAAAGGGTTTCCCCAAACCGTCGGCAAAGCTATACTTTGTTGTAGTGCCTGATGTGTGAGATGAAATCCACATGGACCATCCAATTTTTTAAGTTGAAAAATGTTGGGACCTCAAATATCAGGTTGATCTGGCCATCGGGTGGACCACATTGATCAGACGATGATTGTTAACAATCATGTAATTGATAAACTGTATGTGTCCCAGGAGATTCAAATCAAATTGATTCTTTAGCCTTACTTTAATTATTTGTAGACGGGCCAATAATCGGTTTGGATCTAACCCGTGTACCTCAAGTGGACCATAGATTTAGATAAATAAATATCCAAAAACTTTAATTCGGTTTGTCGAATCAGAGTTGAGTTCCAGAGTCCGTCGATCCAACTTATAGGATCATCAGTCTGACCTAGAGGATCTTCGGTCCGACCAACAAAGAGGTACTAACTAAATTTGACAGAGCATATACTTTGTCAATTTGGGTCGGTCCGAACCTACAGACTATAGGTCCGACTTGTAGGTCTGACCTGCTGGTTGTAGGTTTGACTTGTAGGTCCAACCTACAGATTTTAGATCCAATTGACAGAGAGGAATACTGATTGATTTCATTACAATTTTTTAAATCTAATTTATTAAATTATTAAACTTATGACTCATAATTAATACTAATTAATGGGCTATTTAAATAACAAGCTAATGGTGGAGATCACTTTGCTCGATTGAGAAAGTTACACTTGAGATTGGGATTTTTTTTATATATATAAACCTGGTATTAGGACGGGGTTGGATCTGAAAGAATCTAACTGGATTATATTGTGGATCCAATTTGAAAATTGAACCTGACCTTGATCGATCAAAGGTGGGCCCAATCATATGAATTCTTATAAACTAGAAAAATAATTATGATTTGTACACTATATTTAGAAAATTCTTAGATCATGTTGAATCTTTTTCTATTATTTTAACAAAATCCACTTCACCATATTTTCAAGTGAGTGATCCCAACATATTTTCTTTTCATTACAATTAAGATAGTATTGTTGTGCATGTTATATCTAATTTAATGTTTCGTTTCGATGCTTGTTTGTTTTGGCTAATTTAGAACTATTTGATTTGATGTTCGTCTTATTGCATGATTCGATTCGCCTAACTTTAGAACTATCTACTTATTGCATGATTCGATTCGTCTAACTTTAGAATTATCTATTTTCTAATTACATTGATTCACATGTCTCAATGCCTGTAATGTGTTGGTTGTAAGTTGGTCCTTTCTATATATGTAAATCAACGTGTTTAAAATTGTGAAATTACCATAGAATATTAAGATCATGAAAACACAATTCATGCCTAGTTTATCCTTGGGGAACTCCTTGGACGACAAGTTTATCTTGGTAGCCTTACTTCCAGATACAAGCCTTACATAAGCCTATCAAAATGGTTGAAGCATGCCCAACTGGCAAATGCAGGCCTTGCCTATGCTTACTAAACAGTGGAAGCCTACCTAAGCGGCAGATGCAGGTTGACCATATTCCAACTTAAGCGAGTGGATGAAATCTCACCTGAAGCACTTATATATTTCATGCATTTCAACATGACAAATGGCTATTTATTGTGTTTTATGTTTATTGTTCTATCTTAATCATAATGCGGAATAACCATGTTGGGAATTCTCTCCGTCTGGCCAGTTTATATTTTGATGAAAAATCATACAGATGTAATTGAGGCCAAATAGTTGGCACAAGAACACAAGGATATGGTTGAGCTGATGAATGGCTTACGGGACACATGGTCTTATTTGACTAAAGAAGAGTTAACTGCTTTGGAATAATTTGTGTTGTTCATTCATGTTGATTAATTAGGACATGCTTGTTATTCCTTGAATTAATTTTTAATTAATTGTTAGATTACATGAGCATATGGCATTATTTATATTTTGCATGCATTTGTTTTACGTTGAACATGGAGTTACAAATCTTTGATTTGAATATTTATTTTACGTTGAATAATGACCCAAAATGGGTGGCTCCTATGACCCTTGATCCTTCAATACTCGGGTATTGGGTGTCCTCGGCCATTACTAGTTTTTTTTTTCCCGATCAGTTGAGTGCTCACCTGTGTATTCACATGTAGTGAGTGGTTCTAGAGAGTGAGCAAGACCTTGATTTAGGAAACTCTGAATATAGTTGACCATGTGGATCCAAATAACTTAGAAACCTGCAAGTGAACTCGAACTCTAAAGCCCTAGAATTCCAATAAACGAGGTACGTGGGCATGTTGATCCATGTGTTGGTTAACCAAACCCTCTAATACCAATTGTGGGACCTAAATCATCATGCGTAGCTAAGTATAACTTGTACCTAAAGCTAGTTAATCAGTCCTTGTGCAACCTAACTAGTCTATTGGCATGTCCTGCAAACCAAGGATAATTGGGGTCCCACCAATTCAGTGTTTAAACCCTAGGCCAACCCAGGAAATCCAATTGAACAATTTCTCAAATGATAGACTGACAAAGTACCCCCATATTAAGTAGAAACTAGGCTATGTCGGTTCAACTGATTTAGTTATTGGTCTAACCGATCTAAGTAGCTTTCAGAACCTAAAAAATCATGTTCAGTTGTTCCGACCGACAGTTTTATCAGTCCCCATCCGTTCCTCCTAGTCCGATTGATTTTACTCATCAGTCTGATCGATAGGTTGCAATTTTGCACTTTTTAATATACTCACAATTTTGAGGCGGTTTGAGGTGCGCGGACTGCGTAAATTTGAGGTGGTTTCCGAATTTTTCTAAAGTCAGTACGTAAGTGGAGTTTTCTAAACTATAAATAGAGGTTCATAGGGCCTTTCTAAACCATTCAAAGGCTTCCTAAAGGTTTTCTAAGGGTTTCTAAAAGGGTTCTAGAGTTATCAAAGGGTGTAGCAAGGGTGAGATTCGAGGTTGTTCAAATCAAGTAAGTCCTCTCTCTTTATAATTTCTATTTTCATAGTGAATTTTTGTCACTTTCTGTTATGGTTTTTTTCCGAAAGGGTTTTTCATGTTAGATCTTTGTGTTCTCTTGTGATTACTCGGTACTCTTGGATTGTTATCCTACATCCATATCTGTGTGATTATACAACACAAATCCCCAACAAGTGGTATCAGAGCAACCGTTGGAGCACATATCTGAATCTGCAGGATAAATAATAATGGGAAGCGATAAGTTTAATATTGAAAAGTACTCAAGTTAAAATAATTTTAAGTTATAGAAGATTAACATAATTAGCCTATTAATCAAGCAAGGTCAGATTAAGGCTCCTGAGGAGTGAAAATATACCATGAAAGATGAATAATGAGAAAACCTTGATAGTAATGCTTTAGCCTCTATCTGATTATGTCTCACGGATGAGGTTCTCTATAATTTTTTTGAGGGAGAAAACTGCGAATAGTTTGTGAGAGAAGTTAGAGAACATCTATGCCAAGAAGTCCTCTGAAAATTGCCTACACTTGAAGCTACAGTGTTATACATTTAAGATGGCAGAGGATAGAGATCTAGAGGCCCACATCAGCAACTTTAATAAATTGATGTGAAAATTACTGGATATGGAGGAAGTGGTCAAAGATGAGGAACAGGCATGTATATTATTGAATTCTCCTCATACATCATATGAGTCATCCAGGAACACAATGTGCACCGCAAATAAATTCCTGAGTGTTGACACTATTATCTCAGCCCTTCAAGGGAAGGCTATGAGAAAGTTAAACAGCGACATGGGGGAATCTTCCGATGCACTGATTACAATGGGCAGAGATTCTGAGCGAGGTACAAGATCTTTAAGACGTAGATCCAAATCCAAGAGAAATGGCAAAAGAAAATTAAAGTGTTGGAACTGTGGGATATCTGGACACATGAAGAAGGATTGTAAAATTCCTAAAGAGAATAAAGAAAATTCAGCGGCTTCTTCCAAGGAGGTCAATGTTGTCACATCTGATGAAGAAATAAGTGGTGGTGATGTTCTGTCTGTTTTCATGATTGGTCACTTACACGATAATGATAAAGATGAGTGAATACTTGACACAGGGGCATCATATCACATGACTCCTCATCGGAGTTGGTTCGCTAGTTATAATCAATGCGATGGCGGACAGGTTTTTATGGGTAATGACAATGCCGGTGTAATATTGTGGCTATTGTTATGATGAGCATCAAGATGTTTGATGGGATGGAACGTACCTTAACTAATGTCAAGCACATTCTTGATATAAAGAAAAGTCTGATTTTTTTTACTACACTTGAGGCTATAGGGTGCAAGTTCACCGGTATTAATGGTGTCCTTAAAATTTCAAAAAGGGCACTCATGGTTATGAAAGCACAAATGTACGGAAACCTTTACAAGTTGATTAGGAGCACTTCAGCATGTGGAGCGGCAATAGCTATTACAGACTCCACTTCTCTACGTATGTGACATGCTGGTCTGGGCCACATGAGGGAGGGGGCATGAAGATATTTTCTGATCGATGTTTGATTCCAGCTTTTAAAATTTTTAATTTAGATATATGCGAGTATTGTATATATGGTAAATAATCTAGATTATCTTTTAAATCTGAACAACATGTATGTAAGGGAGTGTTTAATTATGTACACTCTGACATATGGAGGTCATCGCCAGAAGTTTCCATTGGAGGGTCATCATGGTTTATTTCATTCATTAATGATTACTCCAAGAAAGCTTAGGTTTACTTCATAAAACGTAAATCTGAAGTTTTCACCATATTTAAACAATGGAAGGTAATTGTGGAAAAACAGTCAAGGTATAAAATAAAGGTTTTAAGGACTGACAATGGTAGGGAATTTACTTCAACTGAGTTTAATGATTATTGAAAGGATGAAGGGATCATCAGGCACAACACAGTGCACTACACGCCCGAGCAAAATGTTGTGGCTGAGCGAATGAATCAAACTCTCCTGGAGAGGGCAAGATTCATGTTAAGTAATGTTGTAGTAATGCTGCATTGGACGAGGACTTATGGATAAAGGCCATTAACACGGCTTGTTATTTGGCGAACTGGTCTCCTTCAAGGGCAATTGAACGTAAAATCCTAGAGAAAGTATGGAGTGGTCAGAAAATTGACTACTCAGATCTACGCATATTTGGTTGTGAGGCTTACTCTCATATACTGTCAATTAAGAGAGATAAGCTATACCATAAAGCTAAAAAGTACATATTTATTGGCTATAGTATTGGTGTGAAAGGTTACAGATTATTCGACAAGGTCACACGTAAAGTCATCACTAGCTGTGACGTCAGATTCGATGAAAGCTTCATATTCCGCAAGAATGATCGGGAGGATAAAAAGGAACCTGAAAGGTTAATCATAGATGTCTAGATTGACACAGATGATACTCAAGTAGAGATAGATGCGCAAACAGATGTACAGGATCAGGTGGAGCAGCCACCTGTGAGAATGAACCCACCGCATGATCACAGGTTAATGACAAGATATAGTGATGGTAGATTCATCATCCTAGTATTGTATATTATTGTTATGTTGATCACTAGTCATTATATGTCTGAAAATAATGTACTGAAGACTTAGTTATCAGGGACATTCGAGATGAAAGATCTGCAGCCTGCAAAGAAGGTTCTTGGCATATATATTCATAGAGACGGGAAGAAGAGCAGGCTTTAGTTATCATAGGTAGAATACCTTGAGAATGTATTGATCAAGTATGGGATGCACCAATCAAAGCTGGTGAGCGTTCTCCACGCAGCTCACTTTAAGCTTTCCTCAAAATAATATCCTAAATCAAATGAGGAAAAGTAGGTTATGTCTCATGTGCCTTATTTGAATGTGATTGGCAGTTTAATATATGTTATGGTCTGTACGAGACCAGATATTTCACAGGTAATCGATGTCATGAGTAGATACATATCAAACCCTTGTAAGCAATATTGGAAAGTAATGAAATGGCTACTTCAATACATTCGAGGTATGAAAGACTACGTCTTAAGTTTTGAGAAGACATGGACAAAATTGGTAGGGTATGTGGATTCTGACTATGCAGGCAGTGTGGATTTCAGAAAGTCTACTTTAGAATACTCGTTTGTACTAGCAGGTATAGTAATCAGTTAAATGTCGAAGCTTCAGTCCATGGTAGCTCTTTCCACGACCGAAGTAAAATATATGGCAATGACGGAAGCGTTTAAAGAAAATATTTAGATAAGAGGCATGATAAATTAATTGAAACTTTAGTAGGAGGTCGTGCCAGTTAACTATGATAGCGAGAGCGCTATCAATTTGGCTAAAAAATTTATTTATCACTCACGTACTAAACACATTGATGTTCGTCACCACTTTATCTGATAGGTGCTTGAGGAAGGAGGCGTAACACTAGAGAAGATTCACATCAACATGAATCCAGTAGACATGCTTACCAAGGTCATTCCTACAAAGAAGTTAAAGTTCTGCGCAACTTCTCTGGGCTTGGCAATGGCATAAAAGAAGGATGGAGTGTGCACGAGAAGCGTTGATTGAATCTATGATAAGATGCAGAGATAAGAGAATAGGTCAAGAAGTTATACGGTTAAAGATTTAAGACATGGTGGAGATTGTTGTCAAAACAAATGTCTTCCATTTATCTTGCTTGACCAGTCGAGGGGCTGGTTCGACTTGTCGAAGATCTCTTCGACAAATTGAAGCCCGCTCGACTCGAAGTCTAGCAAGCAATGTATTTGGATGTCCAGGACGCTCGACCAATCAAGGGTCAAGCTCGATCAGTCGAAGGGTCCTTCAACCAGTCGAAGCCCTGGCTCAACTAGTCGAAGGTTAAGCAGACTGCGCGAGTACTGTATAAATTTGAGGCGATTTCTGGATTTTTCCAAAGTCAGTGCATAAGTGGAGTTTTCTAAACTATAAATAAGGATCCCTAAGGCCTTTCTAAACCATTCAAAGGCTTTCTAAAGGTTTTCTAAGAGTTTCTAAAAGGATTTTTGGGTTATCAAAGGGTGTAGCAAGGGTGAAATTCGAGGTTGTTTGAATCGGGTAAGTCCTCTCTCTTTGTAATTTCTATTTTCATAGTGAATTTTTGTCACTTTGTGTCATGTTTTTTTTCCCAAAAGGGTTTTCCACGTTAGATCTTTGTGTTCTCTTGTGATTTCTTGGTGCTCTTCGATTGCTATCATAGTTCCATATCTTTGTGATTCCACAGCACAAATCCATAACAAATTCATCCAACCGAACCCTTGGGGCTATAAAAGCCCTTAATTTTGATTTTCATCTCATCTCCATTTCTCAACCCTGAGAGAGAGAGAGAGAGAGAGAAGATGTGAGAGGGGAGGTTGATTGTCACCTCGGGGCCATACTCCAACGCACATGGGTTATCCAAATCCCCAACTAGAGAATCTTCGAGTGTAAGCCATGTAGAACCTGTCCTAGCCCAATGGCTCACCTTCCAGCCCTTACATATAAGCTTTCCTCTCCTTTCTTCGTCTATTTGGTGTTTTTCGTCAATTCGTTAGTTTTTTAAAAATTCTACACTTAAGGTTCCTTCATGTTAGATTCCGAGCATTCCAGCTGTCTAGAGATGGTAGCCAGGTTGTATGTGTGCACCACGCGAGGGCATGACGGTGTTAGACAATTTGATTATAGACGGGTTTGGAGCCGCATCGCCATAGCAAACCAATTTAGGTAATCAAGTAGCATGATTGTCCTAATATTTCCAATTCAGGTTAATTTCGATTCTAATTACAGTCTATGATGTTAAGATTAAGTTTCTCCTAGTTTCTCTTGACTGGCGACCATGGAATCCGTTGTTAGTAGGATGATCGTGTCAAAGCGCTTGTAGCTTAGAAACCATCTAAGCAGAAATTAACACACTAAAAAAACACTTGGAGCTACTAAACTCCCTTACTAGAACTAGAGGTAAACTTGTTATTCAAGATCTTCCTTACAACTAAATTATACACATTTATAGACGAAGATATTTCGACCAAACAATTATCAAGATGGATTTAAAATAAGCTAAAGTCCGGAAGCTTATCATGAACGAATCTTTAACTGAGACTTTGGTTGTATTTGAAGTTGAAGTCCGAAATTTTATCTTGAATGAATCTTCAACAGAGGATTTTATCGTCATCTGCTATAATAACATTCATATTGACTTTTTTCTACAATGACTCTAACGTGAAAATTCGGTCCTTGTCGGCTCTAGGGATTTCATTGTCGGTGCTTGGAGACTTGGCGGCTCCAAGGCTTCATTGTATTGAGTCAAGTCAAAACATGTCTAGCTCTGAAGGTGTCAGAGTTTAATCAAAATTAGATTCTCCATGGCGAGAGAATCTCACGGCTTGATCTTTAAGCAGGGAGATTTCATAACATAGATTCTTGATCTCCTCAATTAGGGCTAATTGTTGTTGAGTATTGAGCTCTACAATAGCTGCTTCTTTGAATGATTTCTTCAGAATAGAGGCAGTGGGGAGAGCTGCAAATTGAATTGGTGATTATGGTGGAGTAATGTTCTTTAGGCATGCAGAGATGTCGAACTTATCCCACAATTTTCTAAGAATTATTCTAAGAATGAAGGTATTATTGAGTTCATTTTGAAGTAGGGGAGGAAACTTGCTTTGTGGATGACTCTCTCTCTCTTCAAAACTAAAATTGGAGTCCATGGTCTAATTTGGTATTCCAAACGAATAAACCATGGAAAAGCATATTGATCAAAACATTTCATTGTGAATTCCAATGAGGGAGGCATACATTTGTTGAATTTAGTGATAAAGACCATTTTATATTGTTCTAGAATAATGTTAAGATTATGGACAAATGAAGCCCACCCACCTTTGCATGAACTAATTTGAGATGTTTCCAAATTTTGGAGCAAAACTCAGAAATCATGAGTGAAAATTTATTGAATTTTGAGAGAGAATGAAATACTCTCAAGAATTTTGATAGTTATAATAATTAAAAGGAAATTAAATTCCTTTGGGGCTGAGGACGGATTTATTTTAGCAAAGAGCAGGGCCCAATAATACCTTGGTATTGGTTATGTAGGCTGATTTCTTGGTATTGGTTATGTAGGCTGATTGGGTTTGGATGATGATTGATTCATAAAATTAGCAGGGAATTTTACTGAATAATAATTTTTAAGGATCATAAAAAATTTAGACTCTGACTTTTTCTTTATTTTTTAGCATTATGGCCATATAGAAATTCATGAGACAAGAAATTTGATAAAGAATTTGAAGATCCTTTGATCAATTCAATTTCAAAGTCAAAGATTGCTAAAAGAGCTTGCCATTTAGCAAAGATTTGTTTGGAAGTCAAAATTTGAACATCATTTTCCAAAAAACTTTTATCTTATTTGCAATCTATTTTTAGCAATATATATATATATATATATATATATATATATATATATATATATATATATATAATATCACTCTAAAATTTAAGCATACAGTTAACAGTAGACAAAATTTCATTTTTAATTGTTGAATAATTTTGTTGAGTCTGATTCCAAGTTCCTGAATTGAATCGAAAATTTTATTCTTTATTTTTATCATTGATTTGTAAAAGGATTCCACCAAATCCTATCTCTAAAGCATCTATTTGAATAATTTTCTTGAATTTGAGGTTAATAATGTTAATACATGAAAGTGTCATGACCTTCTCTTTGATCCGTTTTACTGCATCTGTATGAGAAGATTGTTAACTTTCATTGTTGGATTTTTTAAGAATATTTTGCAAGATTTTTCTGTCTTGGCTATGTCTTGATAAAAATCAAAGACATAGTTGAAGCAACCAAAGAACCTTTATAATTGTTTCTTTTCTTTTATTTCATCAGGAAATTTTTCTACAAATTGGATTACTTAACCAATTGGGGTGATTGTATTATTTGTGATTTGGAATCCTAAGATTATGATAGATGTTTGAAATAACTTGATTTTTCTTTGGGATAGAACTAATCCAATGATTTTAATCACATGTTTGAAAACAAATAAACGTTTCTAATGTTGATTTAAATTATTGAAAAAAATGATAATGTCATCCATATAATTGATTATAAAATGTTTGAAATGATTAAAGATTTCATTTATAATTTTTTGGAATTCTAACGGGGCATTTTTTTAATCCAAAAGGCATTTCATTCATAACGTCCTAGAGGAATTACAAAAGAAGTTTTATAGCGATCCTTAGGTTTAATTTGAATTTTCTAGAATCCTTATTTCAAATCAAATTTTGAGAAAATATTAGCATTGTATAGTCTTTTAATTTATTAGATCATTCTTATAAGGTATCGGGTGTAATGCTCCTGAAAATTTGAATTTGAAATCCATATCACCTATCTTATTTCGATCTTATCCTCTATCTTATCTCTATCTTATCTTTATCTTATTTTTATTTTATCTCTATATTATCTATATCTTATCTTTATTTTATATTTATCTTATCCACTATCATATCTTTATCCTTAATGAACCTTTCTTTTAAGGAGTGTGTCGTAAGAGAAATTTTACTCTAACTTAGATTTTAATAAAAAGGCACTCTGCAACAACTGAGATAGGGAGAGAGAGTGAGAAGATTTTGGAGAGCTTAAATCCAGTAAGTTTATTGTCATTCTTTTAGTATTTTTTATGCATTTTATGTAATTTGACTCGTATATGCAATTAATGGTGTGGATCGGTCATATGTTCATTGCATTGATATGTGGGTATATACTATGTAAAAATGATGGAAGTTTAAAATTTAATGTGAAGTTTCTTGTCACAGATATTGATTGGTATGCATTTGGTCAATCATATTAGATATGTACAAATCATACGATCTCCAAGGCCAAAATATATAAGAGCCCTAATTTCCATATCAATCTATCCATCAGATGGGCTACACTAGTCAGATCTGAAAATATTTAATAAGGAAAGCTCAACTTTTTGTGCAAGTGCTAGTATCACTCGGGATAGAAGGTCTAAATGGGTCATCGGCATATATGCGGTTAGATCCACACCATTCATCGAATGTGTAGAGGTAAATTATGTCAAAACATCGAGAATCTTGATAATCCAATCATCTGGTGGGCCAACCTGATCAATCATTTTCCATTCAATTTCAGAATCTCTAAAATAAAAAAATTTAAAAAAAAAAAAAAAAACAACAACAACAACAAGAAAAGGAAAAGAAAACTTAAATTTTAATAATTGAATTTAATCAATTAAGACTTAACCACTTAGGATGTTAATCAAAGGTGGGCCCCACCGTGTAATATAATTAGATGAATAATAATGTTTTGGATATAATTGACACGATTTCTGAATTCAAACCAGTTTCATTATCTTTTGGATTCTACACTACTAAACTTAAGTAAGTAACTCAACATGTCTCGTGATTCATTATAATTAAAATAAATTGTTTGTTATGGTTTGATTGATTAATATACTGATTAGAGTGTTTTATTACGATGTTGTTGATTTTAACTATTGTGAATATATACAACAGTAAATCATATGTAATATGTGCCAAATTGTAAGAATTATAATAATTGTATGTTGAATTCACTTATCATAACAAGTATATATGAGAATTATGAAAATGATATATTTATATATCATCCATCATTCATTACATTTACATATTACATATTCGATCCTACGAGCCCTCCCTGAAAGAAATGTCGATCATGATAGAGTGTTACCAGGTGCAGGCTATGCCCAAGCCTACCGAAAGGTAGAAGCTTACCTTAAAGATGGATGCACGTTGACAATCTCCAACCCAAGCTGCTGGACAATTATCTCATCTGATGCATTCATACATCATTTACATTCAGATCATTGTGCATACTCTATTTCTATTATATCTTAATTTCAATAAGCATGAATCATGCTGAGTTTTCTCACAAAGATTAGTCAGCCCACATTTTTATTGATGAAAAAATCGTACAGATGAGAAATTAGCTAATGAGTTGGCATAGGAATAAGAAGTTGTGACTGAATTAGTGTATGAAACACGTGAGATGTAATCGTACCTATCAAAAAATGAATTGGATACATTTAGATCGTTCCTAATTATTTAATTAGAATTTTATTTGTTAGGATGAGTTGATTTATATATAACGAATAATGATATTAGTTGTATGAATTTAAGTAATTGATTGGTTTTATTTAATTGAATTGTCCCAAGTTTGTAGTAAGTATTTATTGGTAAGTTGTATTGACTGACGAATGATGCTTAATTTATGCTGATCGAATGTTTATGAATGTTGAGAATGGATGGACATTGATGCTTAAATCATTTTGTGTGAATGATTGTGAATGGACCTAGTTGAAATGTAAAAATGAATTTATTTTTTCCTGTAAATAATCGTATAATGAAATTAAGTTAGTACACTTTGTGTACAAGTTACGATTTAAAACTCGGGTCTGAGGGTGCATAATCTGTACTCAAATGTTAGAGCGTGACATTAAGTACCTAATATCTTGTAGTACTTTATTAAAAAATTTATAATTTATGACAAGTGTTATGGCTCCTTCTAATTCTGTCACATTTTTCACAAAAAAAAAAAGTAGCACATCTCCAAGGGAATTTTTATTTTTTGAATTAATTTTTTCTTTAGAAGATCATTAACTTCTTGTTCAAATAGTTGAAGAATGCGAGATTCCATTTGAGTGGGCCTTACCTCGTTCCTCAAATCCTTTTATTTAATGAAGAGAAACTCGATGAATCCTTTAATGCCAAACGGCAGTAGGAAGCTTATCTAAGCAATATTGGTTTAATGATTTTTTATATTATTCAATTTGTATTTGAGTATACTTTTTATTTTTATTTTTATTTTATTTTTTTGAAGGCTTAAAGTTCTAACTTCAGCTTTAAGATTTTCAAGATGGCTTTCTTTGTATATTATTAAATTGATTATTTCATTGATTCTTCTTGTTTTAAGAGGATTAATGAATTCAAATTTTAATTCTTAGTTATTTTTTGTGTTAGTGATTGATGTTAATGAAACAGTAAATGGTTAAATTTTTAAAATAAATGGTATTCCCAATATTATATCATGAATTAGATTTTTAACGATGAGAAAAGATAAGAGAATACAATCATCATTCTTACATATATGAATATTATGAAGTCTATATTGAATTCTTAAACTTTGACCATTAGCTATTGATAATGAAGTATTTGTTCTTTCATATAATGAAGTAGGAATTAGCCATCCTCTTATATAATTAATATCAGCACCCAAATCAATTAAACCAATTACTTCTTTGTAGAAATGAAAAGTTTTCATTGTCAGGTTAACAAACTATTTTTTATATTTATAACCTATTATACTTTATAAGAATTTGTCGACTTCTTCGTCAATGACTTTTATTTGTTATTGAAGGAGTCCGACTTGGATTTTTAATTGTTTTACTTATATTAGTTCATTAATTTCCCTCTAAAGGTCGACTAAAGAGGGAGGATTTTTGCTTAATCCAAACATTTGGTTTTTTATTAGTACGTCTTGTAAACTATATTATTTTGGTGTTTTAAAAGGATTTTTATTTTGTATATTATTTGAGTATTGAGTTTGTTCTAATAAATATTTTAAAATTTTATTGTATTGTTCTTGATTAGGAATTTGATCAATCATTTTTAGAATTAATTTCTTATATGACGTAATTGTCAACAGAGAATGAGAAGAGGGCGATGAATCTTCTTTTTCTTCGATCATTGAATTGTGAGAAGAACAAATACAGATGTTTAGTTTTAATTCAGAAGAGGAAGAATTTTATTCTTTATTTTGAATTTCATTAATTTTTCTTTTTGTATTTTTTGCAAAGTAGCCAAGTTTTCCTCATTTAAAATAAGTTTTTGTCTGTTTTTTTGTCTTACGATGGGGTTATGATTTTGATGCTCTTTTATATTTGTTCATTTTGAGTGGTTTTTCATGTTTATAATATTTATTTTTATTTGAAAAAGAATGATGATGTTTCTTTAGTTTAAATTGAGAAACATCATGCCCGAATTGGTAACAAAAATCTCCCAACTCATATTTATAGCTTCAATATTCTTTTCTTAATTGAGCTTTTAATTTCATATATGTGCAAAGATTTAATCATGTGCAAAGATTTAATCATGTATGATTTATTATTTAAATTAATTCACCATAAGTATATCGATTATAATTTAAGTTCCCATTATTTTGATCTCTCATATAATTTTTTGCCTTCTCCGCAAATAGCAGTGCTAGATCATATATGAATTTTTCTTTTCGAAATGTATCGTCACAAGAAGTGATTAAATACAACTTGGATAGAAATACATCTTTATACTATCTAAAATTGCTTAGGGTTTTACATTTTAAATTCATTAATTATTCCTTACTCTTTTCTGATATGTCATATATTTTCCTCACAAAGTTTTGAAGGATGGTTAAAATTTTATCTCATATTTAGTGTCATCTTTCATATAGAATAGGTTCTTCCAAGGAGTTTAATTTTATAATGAGTATAATTCCTTCCTTTTGAACCTAAGAAAGGAAATAATCCCACTAACCGTGAAGTTGGCCAGTGAATCCGGCAATAATAGCACAAGTTATTGTTTCATCACTTTGCATTTGCATTGCACATGCAAATTGGTATACTAATATATGATTACGCATTTGAATTATTTGATATTCAGAAAGACCATTAAGATTTCACTCGCACACTTGATTTCCTTCATAATGGATTTTTGGAATATTTCTATTTTTTTCAAATTGAAGATCGACTGGAGTTAGTTTTTTATAATATTTTTTTAAATTGTGTGAACATTAAGTTGTTTAGCTATGGGTTTTGATTGGTATCTTCAGATTCTGAATGTTGAACATCAATTTTTCCAGTCTGGGTCAAACAATTGATGGATTGTGTTTATTTGAGATGTATTTTTAGTTAAAGTTGTATTTTTCATTTCCTTTGTTAATTCTTACATAAATTCCAGAGATATTTGTGTACTCGAGGATCGAAACATTACCTTTTGGGACATATTTTGTAATGAACATAGAGATTTTTTTTATTTGTATTTGATGAACAATGTTGATTTGATTAAGAGTCTTGTGTTATTTGAAATTTTTCTTTTTTTATATTCTATTTTTTAATAGGGAAATATTAGTATAATTACTTTGTTCAATAATGTGTGCTAAGTCATTTTAAGTGAATGGCTACACTTCTTTGAACTGTGCTATGTCCTTTAGAGGACTAGCAGTGGTTTTCATATATTTAATTGATCTGAATGGGGAGAGAAGCTGAGATATTTTTTCGCCTCTAGTACTTTCCGATTCTTGAATCTTTTTATACATCATTAAAATGTTGTAAGATCCTTCTATAAGAAAGAAGGAAGAAAACCAATCAAATAAGAATGTATTTTGTTGATGAGTTTCCATATCTGTAAACTATTGGGTTTGAGATTTGTTCTCTCTTGATCATTAAATTTTGCAAAGAACCATGTTTTTAAAAGATGTGATTTTAAATCCTGGACTCAATAATTTTTTTAATAAATTATAAATTCATTTTGGATTATTAAATTGATTTGAAATCCTGCTCCGAAATCCTTTTCTATAGGATTATAGGAATCTGGAGAATCTAGTATTTTATAGGTTGCATATGAAATACCAGAGGGGATAGGATTAGGCGTCCTCAATGATGAGAGTTCAGAAGGTTTTTGGATTGCTTTATTATGTTTTATGAAAACAATTTCGACTAATCCATCGGGATTTGTAATTATATGATCGTATTCATTAGTTTCTTTTGGAGTTGATTCTTGGGCTTGAGAAATTTTCTAATGCCCTAACAAATTGACATCAAACTATTTGAATTGTTTGGGGATTATAACAAGATTAGTCATATTAATTTGTAAGAGGGTAATAAGTCCTCTTGTTTCATTTGTGTAGGCGACGCATGGGGTTATTGTTTTTATTAATTTGTAATATACTTGGTATATTACAGCTATGTTATCAAATCTTGGGCGCATATCAAAGCCTTGTGTTTGAATGCCGAGTCTGAGACAGAGACCTAAATTCCTATCTATCAGGGAGATAAAATAATTTGGGAGAACATTTAAAAATGTTGGATCTATGGTTAGGCTTGCTTTTACAAGACCCAATAGAGAATCCTCAAATTTATTAAATCTTGTATCTCGGACACAAGCCACCGTGGTTGCATTCAATCATATTCTTATTAGTGGTTTTATTGTCACTTGGACAAGTCAAATGTAGACGTAATTATATTTGTCTGATTGAAGTAGTTCCTGCTTGGTTAGTAAGGGAAGATCTTCATCTTCTTGAATTATGGGTCTTGTTTATTCAATTGTTTTTATTAAATAGTTTAATTCTTGATTTTCGATTTTCTAAAGTTCATTGTCTATATATTTTAGGGACCAGAACTTTGGGAATATTCTATTCATTATTGTAATTTATTTCTTCTTTATGTTTTATTGAAATGGTGTCTTTTATAGAAATATTGTCCATGTTAAGAGATATATTACTTTCAGAGAGGAGCATTAGAAGGAGAAGAAAAAGATTTTCTTGCTGAGAAAAATCTTATAAATTTATCAGATAATTTACTCTTTGATTTTTTGAGGATATTTTGCTTTTATTATCCATTAATAGTATTTATTTTGGAATAGTGGCATGTCAATAGTATGATTATCCAGACAACGCCTCAAGGCCTTTTGCGACTAGACAGCAACACAGGAGTACTACGACAAGAGGCATTGGACCTCTTCTAAAATATCCACTAGGTCGTGGCAATAGAATCAAGATAGCTTGTAAAATTCAAATAGTATATTATCTTACAAATTAACAAGATATTGGTTTAAAGAGAGAGAGAACAAAAGAGCATAAAGAGATAGTAAAATTGTTTAAAACAAAGTTTACAAAATAAGATAAAAACAAATAATTATAAGGATCGTAAGACAACTTGAAGCGACCAGGGCTACCTTATGTCACGATTTATATAATTGTTACACTTAAAAATAAGTTAAAAACTTACAACAAAAATTTCTGTTCTGGCTCTGACACTAATAAGGCAAGATCTAAAGCAGAAATCAACACACTCAAAGCAAACACTCAAGCTACTAAACTTCCATACTAGGACTAGAGCTAAACTTGCTACTCAACCAGGTGTTGAAACTCCCAGGAGTCTACCACTGGAGTAAGAGTAAGGACCCATAGGTGGTGAAATCCCACCATGGCGTGAGTGTGTGGTGTGTGTGAGTGCGTGTTTTAAAAAAAAAAAAAAACACGTTTATGCCTTACAAATGAAGCAGAAATTGCCTGCAATTCTTATTGCACTTGGGACGCGGTCCAAGAAGGACAAATTTGGTTTCAAGCTGACTAACTCAGTCACGCCTTTACTCAAAACCACAATCTTTACTATAAAAATTGTCGACTGTTTTCAGCACCAATTTCCAACAAAGTATCCAAGCTTTCAATGATATATGACAAACCTTCAGATTTCCTGCCCAAACGATGAGTCAGCCAACATCTGCAAAAATTGATAATAATAAATACTGCAACTAGAAAAATATCATTTAGCCCTAATTTCTAGCGCTCACTTGAGCTTTGAAAAAATATCAACCGTGACCGGGTCCACTTGAGGTTTGGATATTCTTCAATTTTGGGCTTATAACACACATAAATTGTGGTAGGGCCCACAGAGTTTACTCAGCACATACGCTTAAGTCATGGTTATCATCACCTTCACCTTGGAAGAAGTATGCACCAAGCACCCTCCATACTGGAAGATGGAAACCATAGAATATTAGGCCTTTTGTCGGTTGATTGCTGAATATCTTTCTCAACGATCTAATCGTTGGCTCCTATTGAAGGGTTTAATATTTTCTTTTCATTTAGGAGACTCATGTTGCATGAGCGACCCATGCAAGGGCAGGGCACACAATATCAATTATACGTGAAAATCATAGTTCCAAAACTCAATGACTCGACTTGAAATTCGGCCAAGTCAACTCGACTCAACGAGCTGGAAATTTGGTCCTGACATAGACTTGGTTCGAACTGGAAAAGGCTCGGCCGATTCGACACGACATTGCAATAATCCAACTCGCTCAGTTTGTGAGGGGGTTTTATTATTATTTTAATTTTTATTTTTAAAATGGTTAATCCTAACTGTGTAGGACGCATGGTGCAATTGATTGTTTTAATATTTTAATTAGTTTTATGAATTAAAAAATATAAATAAATATTACAAACAGATTTATTTTTATTTTTATTAATTATTAAAATCAAGTTTATTGGAGTTGAGTCTTCAGTTGCTAAACATGGAGTCGAGCCAAGTTTTCAGGTTTTTTAACTAGGTGAAAAGACGTCTGAAATCCAATCCGCTGCCTTGATCTGATTAGATTCACGTCTCGGGCCTAAAATATAAGTAGCCCAATAATCAGACCGGACGATCTGTTAGTCTCGGAATGCAATTCATGGGCTAGATATCGAATAACATTGATTGGATGATCATATTCATCAATAACATGGGCTTTTTTGTTATAGCCCCAGTTTTCCAAATCCATGGATGGGAAGGTTGGGCTTCTTTGATAAAAGTGATTCTTGAAAGTCACAATCATATGATTAGTGCACCATCATTAAGCGAAACATTTTGTATGCCATTGATGGGAGGGAACAAAACCTTGAATTTGTGTGAAATTTTCATATTGACCATGGAAAATAATTCAAACTAAATGGTTTGTTTAGATGCATGATTTGACTGTCCACACATTTAAAAGCATCAGAGACACTAGTAGCATCAGTGCCAATCCATGGTTTGCTGGAATTGGCTCTTATAATTGCCGTCTTTCTTTTCTTTTCTTTTTTCTTTTTTTCTTTTTTCTTTTTTTTTCAAAGCTAAATTGGCCTCGATCCTCAATCATTTGGAAGGATCTTAAAAATGTCATAACATGTAGTCCCACATCGGCAACAAAATGTAGTTATGATTTATTGTAGTAAGAAATATATATCATACGGGTTCATAAATAATTAAAATAAAAGAAAATGCTCTAATACCACAATGGAAATATTAATATATTTCTTATTTTTATTAAAATTTACATGAAAATAAAATTGCTTTAAATTTAAATCTCTTGATATGCCTTGCCGAAATCTATACACACACACACACACACACACACACACACACACACACACACAGAGAGAGAGAGAGAGAGAGAGAGATCTCAAATACCCATAAAATCCATGAAGCCAGGCGCTGGTCCTGGTTGAAAAAAGAAAATCTATGCCAAAATCCAGCCAAAGCCGAAAGCCTGTTTGGGCTCACCTTGTCGGATGGGCTGCCTGCCCATTGCAACCCTTGCTAATTAGGTGCTCCATGCAATTTTAGTAAATAGTACAGTTTTGTACAGTGTGATTATAGATTTCTTTGGATGACATTTTCATAGTTTGTATCATCTAAGCAATATGGATTTCAGAGGGGCCGGACCATTGAAGAAGTGGTCATTTGGATGGATGCCCTGGATCAGTGAGCACTTTCACCAACAGGGGCGGTGAAGGTGAAGATCAACCATTGGGAATAATTCGTTTTGTAGTGCCATTGTTGGCAATCGGGTCACATTGTCCATTCCAGACCACGAATCAGAGTCCACTCATCCAGTAGCCACAATTAAACATAGACCACTGATCATCCTTTTTCTACTCATCCATTTTTTTTCTTTCTCATACGTGGTTCACAGTGTGAGTCTTGAGCATCCAATCCTCATCTTTAGTTGAAAATACGTTCACATAGAACCGATATGATGGATGGCCTCAACAAGCACACATATCACTAGTTGCCACTGCAATCTCTCATGGTGCTTTGGCACTTCATATGCAAAGATCCCAACCTCAAGTGACAGAGAAGTTCAATTTTATTTGAAATCTCATACAATACAAGTTTTTTCTAAAAATCAAAAGCAATTCCATATCAATTAATCTACTTGATTAGATTTTAATCCCTTCTATTTCCAAACTAACCTTTTTTTCTTCTTTTTTTTGGCCAAATTCACTCCTATCAAGATATCTTTGGTTTCAATGACACTTAAACTACTGAATATGTGAACCATGGCCAACTAAACTAGATCACCCATCTGGTGGGGGCCTACAAAGTATGGGCCATGGCAGAAAGAATCACTTTAATGTGAATCATGTACTTCAACTTTTTTCTTAAACTTTAAATAAAAATATAATAAAATTGGTGAAAAACTTACGAGTCTATTCATCAAAGTCTTGAGTTCCTGGTTTTCAAACAATGGTAGGCACACCATGAAAATTGCTCCACCTGCCGCAAAATCAGGCCAAATCCACTCAGTTGTAGCTTAGCAATACACAACCCCGTTAAATCCCTCTGCCCTTGGATGCTTCTGACACGCCCACACACATACGCAGAAAAAGGAATAATTCACCTAAGAAAGGAATATTTTACACCACCTATCATTAAATAATTTAACAAAGCTTTATGAAAAGAGAGCACCATTGACTGTTCCCTGTAGAAACGAAACAGTGGAAACCGTTCTTCAAAAAGGTTTAGCTGCTCAAAACATCTCAGGTATGCCATCCCCCATCTTCTCCAAGTCTTCTTGTGATAGAAGGGTCTTCTTGCCGTTCACACCGGCTTTATCATACGGCTGGGCCATCTTCCTAAGGAACTACATCCATCACAAAACCCAGTTTTAAATACAGCTTGCAACATACTGACTGAGGTGGTTAGTATCACTAATGACAGTTGGAACTAGCATTAGTGACAATATAGGTCTACAATGTGCCGCCCAATTTACATAATTGTGACACTCATTTGAACGTATGTGGCAAACATGCATGTCAATCAAGACCATCCAAATCACAGGTCACATGGTTGATGGACCACAAACCAAAAATAAGATAACATACTGATTGCAATTGGATTATCTTAATGCCATCAGATGATCAGTTAGAAAATAGTGGTCAATACCACAGGTTCAAACAGGTTGTTACGATTATCCGGTCTATGTTTACCAACTATGCAGTCCACAGTGAGATATTATTTTGGAAAGCCTGGATTAACTTGCATGCAACATGCATGGCTAACACAACAGTGTAACCCCATGATATGAGTTCAAAGAAGTTGATAGTGGGTTTAAGAATGATGCAGCAAACCACCATAAAAACGTACCTCCCGTGCTATATGTAAAGCCATATCTGTACTCAGATTGAGATGCGCATCGCGTAAGTGTGATAATATCCACCCAGGCAATTTAGAACGCTTGTCATGGCGACTATACCTGCGAGACCCAAGTTTCTTGTCAGACTCCACTCCAACAGATGAAATGAGTGAAAAGCAAAAGGCTCTGTTACAAAATGGCATTTTCCTGGTAACGACAGATTTTATTTTTTTATTTTTTCGGGCATCAGAACTTCATTGAAAGCAAAAATAGAGAAACCCACATCAATGGAAATGAGATCCTGATATACAAAGCCTCATGCCATGCTCCCTCTTTGGCTAATACATTGGCCATCTTCTTAGTTTTACCAGCTATAGAGGAATACAAAATGTTTTGCGTTGATGCTGACTCCCTCACTCGAGTGAAAACAGATGTGCCTCTATGGTTTGGTTAGAGTGTTCTAGCTTCCACCTCAGTAGACCCACCCAACCTGATGGGGCTGCCGAATGAGGAAGAAGATTACAGGCACTTGACGCATCAGAAGGTGAATGGTGTCCTGATGCCCCAGTTTGTGCATGTAGGCCCATCCTTTCAGCATCCCAACTGTTGATCTGAAGGAACCCACAATGGATTGGTGATCACAAAAGAACCTCCAAGATTAGAAGATTCTAACCTTTGTATCAGTGGAATAAAAATTAACCAAACTGACCATCAAAGAGAGGACAGAGAGAATCATCCAATCTGGAAAACTTTTCAACTTCATCCATGGTGGAGTCAGTCATATCAACGCTCTGGATCACCAACCAATGGGGTCCACTCATGCAAAGCTCTGAATCACTAACAGAGTCCACTTGTGCAAAATGGATGCATAAACAGACTATTAACATTCTGGTGCATAAGAACCTTGTAATTCTTCAGGAGAAAATATGTTCCTGTTTTTCAAATCTTTTTATGTGCAACTAACCCCCAAAAGACCCAGATTGCCAAAAGCATAGCCCCGAGACTTGGTTTCCAAATCCAAACTCCCAACAGAGTGCTACACCAAGGATATTTCTCTTGGTGGTTCTTGAAAGCCGAATATCAATGGCTCTTTCTTCGACAACCACAACTGAATGGTGTGAATGGCGTGGTGATAAAGGTACCTTCCATTACTTGTAGGGCTGTCACCAGGTCAAGTTTAGGCCAGATACCACATACCTATATCCAGACCTAAGGTAATCAGATGCTGGTCCTCTCAGGTTTGAATACAGTTACTATATAGGGGTACGGCGAGCAAATTTGATTGGATTCTGGTATTCATTTGCTTCCAACAGGGTCTAATTTTGAGCACGAAATAGGATTTGAATGGGGCTTAGATCCAAAATGGGGTCCAGATCCACATTCAAGCCAATGCTGACCATGCCATTTGTATGATTTTTAAATATAATATAGGTCTGTTTGGAGAGGACTACTCATGTATTGCCTAATCAGATATAACCACCACTTTCTGTTGAGTTTTAGACATAACCACCCGTATTTTAAGGCCACTTTTGAAGAAACAACTTTCTGTAAAATAAGATTTATGGTCAAGTACTACTTTTTTGAATTGGCGAAAATGCCCTTATTCCAAAACCCTCGCTCATCTTTTATCTTCATTTTTCTAAACCCCTAAAGGCTGTCCAGCAGCTCAAATCTCCCTCCAACCTGACCAGAAAAACCATCTTCCATCTTTTCTTTGCTTTATCTTTCATACTCTCATTTTTCTCAACAAAATTGAAATCCCCTCCCTCCATCCCTTGATCTATCTATCTTTATTCTCATTTGGGATCTAGGAACACACACACACACTTAACAAAGAATAAGATGGTCTCATTGACAGAAAATAATGACTTGGATAGAGGTGATGAGAAGGGATATGAAGGCTGATTTACTTACCGAGGATAGAGCCTTAGATAAGAATCAATTGCAGAACAGAATTTGTAAAGATATCCCCAAAAGATCAGGACAAGTCTAGGATGGTGATGATAATGAATGTGATAATTGTGAGGGGGAATCGCCAGCCTAATACAGTTAGTTTTCACTGTATTGCAGTGCACAAACTGCATCAGACACATGAATAGAAAGACATTGATTGCAAATGTCACTTGGTAAACCACCACTCCCCCCCCCTCGATCTATCTATCTTTATTCTCATTTGGGATCTAGGAACACACAGACACACACTTAACAAAGAATAAGATGGTCTCATTGACAGAAAATAATGACTTGGATAGAGGTGATGAGAAGGGATATGAAGGCTGATTTACTTACTGAGGATAAGAGCCTTAGATAAGAATCAATTGCAGAACAGAATTTGTAAAGATAACCCCAAAAGATCAGGACAAGTCTAAAATGGTGATGATAACGAATGTGATAATTGTGAGGGGGAATCACCAGCCTAATACAGTTAGTTTTCACTGTATTGCAGTGCACAAACTGCATCAGACACATGAATAGAAAGACATTGATTGAAAATGTCACAACCCTTAAAATCAGACTGAATGAATGATCATAACCATCCAACAGTGTCTGTTTTCTAAGACAGATTGATGGTTAGTATCATCTGAGAGATCGTTGAGAGACATTAGGAAATCAAGGTGGGCTACTCCATGGACATCCAACGCATACTGACCATTTTGCAAGCTATGGTTAGGATGGTTAGGATTGCCTGATAAGTGTGATTTTAGCTAAGTTGAATGAACCAAATAGACAGCCGAGATAATGATTAGATTATCAAGCAGCCTCATACAACTTATTTGCAGTATAGTACAATGCAAACTAATTGTAAAGAACCATTTCTCTTCTTACAAATATCATGTATCCAGTACAATATTAGAGGATAAAAAATGCTTAAAATTGACCAACCTATAAGCTTTATCATTCATTCATACTTTTTCTAAGTTTCCTTTTTCCTGCTCTTTTTTTTTTTTCTAAAATTATTCTAAAGATGAATGTTACATATCACTGCCTCTATGAATGAGTATGCCGTCTCCAGCTGGGTAGCACGGCAGGTTATGGATGACTGCTTGCCCAGGCATGTCCCAGGTTCGAGTCTCTGCAGGTTTCTTGACCTTAAATTTTAAACCAAAACAAAAAAATAAATAAAAATTAAAAAAGAAAAGAAAAGAAAGAAAGTGAAAAAAAAAAATTTAATAATAATAATAACGAGCTATGCTCACTGCCTTTTGTAATGAATCCTGACTTGAACAACCTCAGTTTACATATGAAAGAACTTGTCTTCTTTGAAAAACTAGTATAGCAAAATCAGCAACAAAAAAAAAAGTAAAATCATTAAAGAAAGCTCACCTTTCTTCTTATCTTAAATAATCCAATATATATATATATATATATATATATATATATATAGAGAGAGAGAGAGAGAGAGAGGCATCACTTGCGCACCTTTTCACACATGTCATGGCGTCTAATCCAAATGGTCCATGGGATGCAGAATCCCATGAAACCCCAAGGGACACTTTCACCCTGATCTAAAATTCTGGTGGGCCATAGCAACGAGAAATGCAAATCGAGAGAGGAAACTGTTTTCATTTTTCATGGCCCACCAAAGTTTTGGATCAAAGTAAAAATTGGGCCAGGGAGGTTTCATGAGGTGCTGCTTCACGTGGACCGTTCAGATTTTGGAGTCACATCATGTACAATGAGCTCTCAAAAAGCTCTCACAAGTTCCATGCGAACTAGTGTGCAGCTGAGCATTCGGCAATATATATATATATATATATATATATATATATATATATATATATATATATATATCAAGAAAAACAAAATACACATTTAAAATCAGAAAAACATCACAAATAAGATTAACCTTTTTACCCTTTTCCTCCTCTCCTTCGTTTTCATCAATTGAGAAATGAAGTTTTCAAGAGCACAGGGGAGAGAGGGAAAAAAACCTACAGACAGGCAAAGGGATTCAACTGTTTTTACCCTTTTCCTATTCGAAATTTTAAAAAATAAAAATTCCAAGAGTATACTTGGCTGATCCATTTTGACTTGCTTGAGTCAACCAAGTCTTAGGTGGACTCAGGAAGCCAGGCCCGAGTTGCACACTGACCAGTGTAGGCCTTGTTTTCCCAACCTAGTGACCAGGTTCCTGACCAGGCCAGGTTGACTCGACCAGGTCCTGAGTCAACCCGCCTGATTTGAAAACTATGGTTCTAAGAGATGGACCTACTAACATCTTGCTTTGATGTTTGCATCACTTACATTCATCATGAAAGCAATGCAAGTGGGTGACCCACCATTGAACTTTGCCAACAACCAGAAGCTTAGGCAGAACTAGGCTATGATGTTGATGATGATGACAGGTGGTTGATGTGAAAGTATTGAGAGAAAACAAAGAATGCGGACACACCTCTTGTCGGCAAAAATCATCATCCCATAATCTGACTTGGAACGAATAACCCGACCTACGCACTGTGCAGCTTGCCTCTGCAGAGACAGAATTTTAGCCTATCAATGAAGCATATGACTTGGCACAAAAAGAGCTGAAATGGATTAAAAACCATCCAAATTTATCAAAATGGTGGTGGGAAATTATACCAATGCATCAAAAGTCAGAAAATCGCCTTCCTTTATTTGAAATGTGTCTCGTAAATACTCTAACCTGGCAAGCAATATCCTGCAATACAAGAATATAAACTTACTATACAATAACAGTAATCAAATTTTGCAGAACTCTGTATCTCCCACTAATGTGAGAATAACTAAATCAAGGAAGAACCCACTGGCAAGCTAAGGGTGCATTTGGATGCGCATCTAATTGAATTACTATAGTTATTTCAAAGTGGAAATGACCATATTGCAATCACGTTCACCGGTTTTTCAAATTGAGAGATTATGCTTCAAGAAACAATATGTTATTCTTAGCTTGGACTTGAAAGAAATCTAGCTGCACACTAAGAGCTACTTCATTATGAATGATTGGAAACATCGTTATAATTTGATCATTTTCCTTTGATTAAACTGGATTTTTACATCTAAATTCAGCCATCTATCGAAATGCAGCCTAAAGCATATATATAACCTACCGTACTTGCAGTAGCCAAACTTAAATTGTTAACATATGAATGATATGCATATCATCAAATAAGAAAGCATACGGCACCTGCTCAGTGTGTATTGGAAAGGAACTCCAAACATGATCACGAGTCTTCCATAATGTCGATCAAAATCAATACCTTCTGCTACTTTTCCCCTGAGAAAAAACAACAAATATTTTTTATTTTCACCTAACATCAAAGTTTTTCATATATAATCATACTTAGTATTTTTTTTTTTATGTATTCAAACTTAGTAATCTTCTCAAGGAATACTGTTAAGGCCAACATGCAAATAGTCCCAGACTCCCAGTCCCTGTTAATTGGCTAACATAATGAAAGCACATCCAAATCCTAATGATGCATGCCTGAGGCCAACCATGGGCCCGAGCATGGGCTTGACTATGGACTGTTTTCTGCTAGTTTTGGATGCTGATATGGCACTAAAATTTACAATTTTGAAAGGCTATATTTGCTGACTTTGGCACTTTGCTGATTCTCTACAGATCTTGGGGTTGTAGTTATGATCTTGACATACTATTCTTCGGCAATTAGAAAATGGCCAAATCATTTTAGATAAGAGTTATTGCTACTTAGTATCTTAGAATAGATTTGATTTAAGCAATCAGATTTGATTACATTGATTTAAGCAATCTAAGAGTTGGAAAATCCTTATAAGGATTTCATAGGATTCTAAGGTGTCTTAAGGATTTATGAAAAGGGTTGTTCTAGGAGTTTGTCTCGACAACATAGTTCCTGGGCTTTGCTATCTAAGTACTTGTAACTAGTGATGAGATCTAAATTTAACAAATTGACCTCCTCTTTGTTTCGATAATCTTTTTGGTGAATGTATTTCATCCATTCAACTGATGTGAGTATATTAGATTGCCAGTAATTTGATAACTTGATTGCATTATCCAATGACAAAGCAGGTGATTGTCAATGTTGTCAAAATCATTATCTTATTGCAAATCGTAATAAGGGTTGAATCGTATCGTAAATCGTACGATTTTTTTATGATTTTCTTAAAAATGTGGAAAAAAAAAAAAACTTCAACACTATGATGACATGGTTTTACATGAAAATTAAATCATTGTTATCTTTTTTTTCTTTTTTCTTTTTTCTTGTCTTTCAAGAAATTTTTCTTAAAAAACATACAAGGATCATTTAATAATTTATGTTCTCGGTACCTTTCTTGAATGTAGAATCGCATTGAAAAAGTGCCATTTAATTTCGTAGAACTATGAAAAAAAGATATTTTGATTTCTAGAAAAAAAAAAAACCTTCAACACTATCATGACATGGTATTACTTAAAAATTAAATCATTCTTACCTCCTTTTTCTTGTCTTTCAAGAAATTTCCTTAAAAAACATACAGGGATCATTTAATAATTTATGTTCTTGGTACCTTTCTTGAATGTAGAATCGCATTGGAAAAGTGCCATTTAATTTCGTAGACCAATGAAAAAAAAGACATTTTGATGTCTAACTGTCATTCCACAACATAAATGAGTAATTAAAAACTGAAATAATAATAATAAATAATTTAACAAAAAAAAAGAGAGTCAACATGATCGTAACCATCCATAACCATCCATAAAAACATTCCAGATAAGTAATACATCAATTTGGTGTTTCGACCACTTAAAAAGTAAGAAATCATAAAATAAAAAGGCACTACAATTTAATCTTCTTATAAAGAATAAAATAAAATAATTACCTTTTCCAAATTATTCTTTTTTGTTTTTCTTTTTCTTTTTTGAAAGTTTCTTCTAAATGATTCTTAAAGCCCCGACCAATTTAAAAACATAAAATGAAAGCTGATGAATCTTAAAATAGAAGAAAATAAGTATAATTTGAATCATAAATCGTAGGCTTCAAATCATAATGAGATGAGAAAGAAAGTCATGCCCATGAGTTCTATGAATGGAACGAGAAAGAAATTCATGCCCATGATCAACGAATTATTTTCTGTCAATGAGACCATGAGTTCTCTCATGGTCTCTCTCTGAAGATGACATGCCCATGAGTTGCCAGAGATGATAGGCAAAAAAGGGAGTTGCCTCTCTCTCTCTGTGGCTGGCTGGGAATACAGAAACATGTACCGATATCTCTCTCTGAAGATGACATGTATCATGCTAGCTGGGGATACAGAAACATGTACCGATATCAATGTTGTCAAAATCGTTATCATATCGCAAATCGTAGTAGGGTTGAATCGTATCATAAATCATAAGCATTTTTACTATTTTCTTAAAAAATTGAAAAAATATATATATGAAAATTATAAATATATCAGAATTTTTTTCAGATTTATAAAATTTAAAAATAAAAATAAAAAAACTCATCAATCTTCCTTTTGCCATCAGTGTGCACAAAGTAATACCATGACGTGATAGTATTAAAGGATTCTTATTCCCTTTTTTTGTCTTTCAAAAAACTTCCCTTAAAAGAATACATGAATCCTTTAATAATTTATGCTCTTGTTACCTTTCTTGAATATAGAATCACGATGAAAAAGCGGCCTTTGATACTGTACACCGATGAAAAAAGATATTTTGATTTCCAAACATCATTCCATAAGACATATAAATCAGTATGATGGTAACCATCCATTAAAACATTACAAGTAAGCCATACATCAATTTGGTGTTTCGACCAGTTAAGAAGTAAGAAACCACCAAAAAAAAAAAAAAAAAAAGAGCTGCATGATTTAATGTTAAAGAGAATATATATCATTTAATCTCTTATAAAGAACAAATAAAATAATCTACCTTTTATAAACGATTCTTAAAGCCCCTATCAAATTAAAAACATAAATGAAAGCCTAGTGAAGCTTAAAATAGAAGAGAGTAAGTATAATTTGAATCATAAATTGTAATATTCAAATCATAGAATCGTAGGATTCATATAAAAAGGGATTCAAGGTTGGATTCAAATCGTTTTGCTTAAGATTCGACTAAAATTGCATATTGTAAATCTTAAATCGTAGGTTTTTGACAACACAAACAGACATCATCGATATTATCGCAGATACTCGGAAATGTATCATTGACTAAGGGAAACATTGGGGAAACACGAGGAAATGGTGGAATTTCTCAATAAAACTTTAGGAGATGCTAATATATACATATTTTCATATTTAGGGATCAAATAATTGCAAAAAAGATGCAAGCATAATAAGTTGCTCTTTAAAGGGAGCCTAAAAGCATGTAAAGTTGATTCAAGAAAAAATTAGAGGAACACGAAGAAATGGTGGAATTTTTCAATGATATTTCAAGAGATACTAAAATACACATATTTGCATATTTAAGAATTAAATAATAACGAAAGAGACATATTTGCATATTTAGGAACTGAATGATAAGTTTACCTTTAATGGGGCCTAAATATATGTATCTTTGACTCAATGAAACATTGGGGAAACATGGAGAAAATGCTGGATTCATCCATTCATGCGTGCACATACATACATAAAAATGTACATGCATAATCCATTCATCCATGCATGCGTGCATCCACACAAACACATGGATATACATGCGGCGCACCCGCACACACACATCCATCCATCCAACCACCCATGATCCATCCTTTCAGGCATACATATACACACATACAAAGATGTATTTCATCACACAACCGTGCACCCATATAAAAACATCTGAAATGGAAATTTTTTTTAGTAAACAGATTTTTGGCGATATCGATACATTGGCGATATTGTCGAAATATCGCCACTTGCATTGGCGATACAAGAGATATCTAGAATTTATGCAATTGAAAATATTGGCGATACAAGTGACACCTAAAATTTACAAAGTCGAAAATATTGGCAATACATTCGCAATAACAATAAATTGGCGATACTTAGCGATATATCACCAATACCTAGAATTTCCGATACTGCCAGTGCTACTAGAATTGCCAAGCTAGAGATACGAATAATGTCATGGATATTATTAATAATATCAAGGATACTCCGAACAATGAGTAGAAGAAGGTGTCCCTATCATCACTCCACTGCGAATCAAAATGAAACAAGCAACAAAGAACCCAAAAGAGAGAGAGAGAGAGAGAGAGAGAGAGAATGAACAAAACATCGGCCCTGAGCACTGGCGATAAACACAATAAACAATTGAGTCCCAATTGCTTCGAACATCAGCAACAAGATCCCCGAAAATTCAGGGAGGCTAATGACCCATCCCAAAATCAAAGAGACAATAGATAGGCCTGAGTTGTCTTTGGGGCACTCTTGCCTTCAAAAATTTTTACATTCCTTTCCTTCCATAACCCCCATATGATGGCAACTGGCAAATGGCAACACAGCTATAGCATCTTCCCCACACTAAAAAAGGGCCACGGTTCCAGCCTACTAGAGCCTCAAACAGAAGCCTTTCTAGTGCCCATCTAACTCACAAGTTGAAAAAATGGTCCCAGTTGTCGTTGGCTACAGAAACAATGAGAGAGAGGTGATCAATTGATTCTTCACTTTTCCTAGACATGATGCACATGTTAAACATCGAATCTTTCAAAAAGACTCCAATGGTGTCCACAAAGTCAAGATTCTGAGTAAGGGCCTCGGTCATCAAAAGAAAGAGGTTGAGCACACTTGTTGATGCAATATCAACGCATGAACCAGATATTCTGTGAGATCAAGCAACAAAATTAAGGTAATTAACCAAAGAAAAACTTGTCATTATCATCACTGATACTAAGTAAACCATAAGAACATCATCCATAATTCTAGCCTAGGTTACCAACATCGTAGTACAAGATCATTAAATAAAAGGAACTATGATCTAATGGATGTACGGATATCCAATTAGCATAGGGTAAAGCCTTTTTTTAAAGCAGAAGACCTAATACACTCTAGTGTGAAATTAGGGTTAAAGAAATTGAGAAATATAGGAATAAATTGGGTGAATTAGTTAAGGGGATTGATGGACTTACATATTGGTAGAGGGGAATTAAGGTTTTGGATGAAGAGAAGTTAGGGATTTTGAGAAAAAGATAAGAGGGTTTTGATTTAAGGGTGATGGGAAACCAAAAGGTTCAAGGTGTTGTCGTACACTCACACGCATGTCTAGGTTGAATGGGTTTAGATCTTTTAGGATTTGCGTTGTCAATGGGTGTGGGAA
Organism: Magnolia kwangsiensis; assembly: GCA_037074715.1. Classification (NCBI taxonomy): domain Eukaryota; kingdom Viridiplantae; phylum Streptophyta; class Magnoliopsida; order Magnoliales; family Magnoliaceae; genus Magnolia; species Magnolia kwangsiensis. The sequence continues at coordinate 40,724,551 of CM073584.1, read as the reverse complement.
GGTTAAGTTTAGGAGAAGATAAAGAATTGGGATGAGAGATTCGAAAAACTTTGAAAAAAATACCTAGATGGAGAGTTAATGATGATGTGGGGATAGATGGAGACCTCCACCTCCGTTGATGAAGATTAGCTTCACATCAATCTCCCTCCCAAATCACATGGACATATTTTCAAAGCTCATGAAGATGGAAGAAAATAAGAAAAAGGAACAAAGCTTCTTTTGTTTTTTTTTTCACAAAATCCAATGAGGGAGAGACGCCCACCATCTTTTTATAGCTCTAACAAATTTCACTAATTACAAAAAACACCATGTCTTATGAAAGTTTAATAAAAATGGCCCTAGTCTACAGAGAATCTACTAAATCACTCATAAAGGTGTCCAAACATAAAATAATTAAAACTAAATCCTAAAATATGATAAAATCTAAAAAACTGACGTGGATGATCCACGATCTATGGCCTGATCATGTGATTCATGCGATTCAATGGCCCGATCATCACGTTCCTCTAATCCAACGGTCTAGATCACTCCATATAGTAGCCCATGTGAATCTTCCCAGTGTGGGATCTTCCGGATGCTCGTACATACACATGGGGTCTTCAACATGATCACGGGTAGTCGCCTAGCCATAGGAAAATCAATGCGGCCTGCCTCTTCCTTTAATACGTAAGCGAAGGTGTATGCGAAGTCATGTCCTCATCACTTCCCCACCTGTCTCATACATGGTTACTAATTGGGTGAGAAATGAAATTTCTAAAATGGGATGTTAGCAAGGTCTATTTTGTTGTTGGCTTAAAAAAGATATGGAGAATTTGGAGGATTAGATGTAGAACGTAAAATGAGAGAACAAGATAATGAAATTCAAACAGTCTTATGGTGGATTAGACGTCGGAGCTCCTCCTTTTAATGTTCTTGCTCTCCTCCTTTACGTGTTTTAAAATCTCCCTCTTCAAATGCTCTTGATGTCCATAGGAGGGTCTAGTCATGCTTAGTGTCTCCTTATGAATCAGGCTGACTCAAGTTAGACCCACACACTCCACAAGACTATCCAAGCCCAACCCAATTATAATCAGGAGAGATTTTTAAGCCCGGGCCCATCCCTCTACGCCTAATCATAAAACCAAGCCTTGCCCATGACAAGATATCCCAACCCACTGATAGCCCAAGGAATAAGCCCCATTCTAAATACAAAATGGATTACGAGTAACGAACTGAAGAAGTTGGGTCTGAAGCTCTACTATATGTATGTGGTATGAAATCGCCATAGCGAAATTCTTTCTAGCCCAAGGAGTGTCACCTCAAGCCCAACACCCACTACAAGGAACATGTTGAATTTTGGATTGTTGGCTGCTGGTTTTATGGGCAGAAATTCTGGTACTAGAAATTACTATTTTTAAAATATTATATTTTCTGATTTTGAAGATAATAATTGCAGATTTTTCTGACGCTGAAGATTTTGGGGATAGTTCTATGAATCCATACGAATTTAGGACATTACAAATTTCACCAAATCTTTGTAGATAACAATTATTACTACTTTGTAGCTCATCTTGAACAAATTAGATTGAGTTGAAATTGCTATAACGGCGGGGAAGTTCTGGTTAAGGATTCCATTGGGATTCTAGACTGTCTTTAGGGTTCATAAAGAGTATTCTTGTAGGAGGAGCAAGAAGGGTGCCCTAGACAGACCAAGGTTACCTGGAACATGGGTTTGATTGGTAAATGGTACAGGAATGGGTATGCGGCTACTACCTCCAATACATGGTACATTAGAGGTAGGATCATGCACATGACTCTAAAGCATACATTGTCTATGCAATATAGTTTTGTGTATGAAATCGTATTGCAAATTAGATATGAAATTATGAATGTGAATGATATAGATTCTTCATAGTCAGTGCCATATTATAACTAAATAAATAAAGATATAACCTCTACATTGTCAATATAAATTTGCATTGAATAAATAAAGATATAACCTCTACATTGTCAATATGAAATTGCATTAACTTAATCAATAATAAGAACAAAGAGCACCAATTTGGGCTGCCAAAAATAGCGATATGGATAAAAAATGACCCATGATCTAGAACACTTGATCCAGAATGTAAAACACAGGGTTTCTACGTAACATTGAGATAGGCAATCTACACAACCAGCACTCCACTCTTTTTAGTAGGGGTGTCAATAGGACAAGTTGGCCCATTGGGCTTCCAGCCCTGGCCCATCTCAGGCTACACTCATGGTTGAAAATAAAGCCCATTTCAAAATCGAGCCGGGCTTGGACATAGATGCTCAAAAGCCAATAAAGCCTGTTTCTATTAATTGATTGATGAAAAAGAACTTAGTTTAATTGTTTATTGGTGATATTGGGTTTTAGCCTGATGATATTTCATCCTTGTATCTCTTCATTCTATCTACATATGCAATGGATTACACATAATGTTGTTTTTTTTGAGAGAAGTTTGAAGTTTGGGATTTGAAATTTGGTTTTCGCATGTTTTGCTAAGGACTAGCACAATGTCGGTTGGGGGTGTGTTGAGTGTGAAATATTGCATATCTCCCCCTTATTGTGCATTGGTTTTATAAGCATAGATGCGCTAAACTGATCTAATTACGTGTGCTTTGCTATGCGAGGTGATTTGGAGAGATAAGATGAAAAGGACAATTAAGATGAAGATTTAATGCTCGAAGAATGATCGGGTGAAGGATTGGGTCTATGGAGGTCAATATTGAAGAATTAAAGTGTCAAAGATCCAAGAAAACCAAGTGCAAATGAGAGAGAAAAGACTGGATAAATTACAAAGTGCATTAACAGAAATAACAGACTGTTCGGTCCTACCTAAGGTTAGCTCGGTCCGACCGAAAGTGCATAGAACAGTCCAACAATAAATTGTGATTTTCATATGTAATTCGGTCCGACCAGAGAGAAACAAGAACATCAAAAGAAGGGTTCGGTCCGACCAGAGGGAAACAAGAACATCAAAAGAAATTTGAGGAAATTCGGCTGCAACTGAGAAGCAAATTCGGTGCGACCAAAGGCTACAGTCAGTGCGACCGAAGCGTAACAAAGTGCAAAATTTTGAAGTCGGTTCAAAGCCAGTGCGAATCGAGTATATTTAAGGGGGTGATTTAGGCTCTCTAAGTACAATTTAGGGTTTAGAAGAGAGAGCAAGGAGTTGCGGAACCAATCTTTTGGTTCCAAGTTTTTTTCATATTTTTCTTAGAGTTTAGTTCAATCATGACGATGGTTGGCTAACTCTCTTAGATAGGGCTAAGAGGTGAAGCTTGTAATGGTTTTTAATGTTCTAGTTTACTTTGATTCAAGTTATTTGGTTTGAATGTTGAAGAATTCATTGATATTGATTTGAATGAATCTTTATTTTTAGTTTACTTTGATCAATTGTCGACTCTGGGCACTTTGGAAGCTTAGGAAGGCTAAGATTGGTTGCTTATCTATTTTGCAATCGATTGATATGTAAAATCCAATGATTTATCGTATTCTAAGGGCACGATAGATGCTTTAAATTCCCTGCAATCAATACTTTGGTGCTTATGTGGGAACTGAATCAATTGAAGTTCAAATTTTATTTTTGGTTTATAAATAATGAATTAACCGCTCTATTATCCGATTGGATAGGATAGGACTTCGATTCCAGTTTAGTTATCTAATTGAATCGAGTGAATTGGGTATTAAGGATGGCTAGAAGTGAATCCTTGGCACTCTAGTGCTTTACTTTTATTGATTTCTTCTTTATAATACTTAATTTCAGTCATTATTTCTTATCATCCAATTCCATAGTTTAGATTTAATTCTAGTTATAAAGTGTTTTAGAGAACGCACAAATATAAGCCCCTATGAATTTGATGAAAAGACATTGGACATACCGGACATGTGGTTGGTGGTACCTGAGTCAAGTACCCAGAGAAAACCACAAGTAATATGAAGGGTGGAAGGCTTTGTGCCTGTCTACACAAGGTTGGAAGACTCAGTCACAAAACCCCTAAGACTAGTAACCATCTTTTGGAGCATAGTCATATTTAGAACGAGGGACCTAAACCACATCATTAGTGGGATTGTTGTCATCTGTCCAAACAAGAATGAAGGCGTCTCTTGTCTCAACAGTCATGTGATGGACTTCACTTAGTCATTGAAGGCAGCTTACAATGTAGCTTCCAGCAAACATTGACAAAATGGTTCCTTTGCTTGCAATGGGTACAAAAGCGTTCTACTTTGCCACAACCACCACGAACCCTTCTCTTGGCTAACATTCTTATCATGACCTAAAGATCCATTGGAAATAAGAGCAATTTTTTGTAGTAGGAATTACCAACCACTTTTCCCCCATTGCTCATCTCTAAGAAGTAAAGCTATGCATTGTTGAGGCTAGAAAGGGTTTGTTGACCAAGAATTTGAGCACGAATGGATTAAATCAGAATTTAGATAAAATGTTCTCTGCTTTTCCATTAAATTTTTCTGGGCATCTACATCTTTCAAGGAAGCAACTGGACATCCTCAAAATGTTCCAATTCTTGCCAGGACCTTTTAAATTCTGTATAACATTCAACAGCCAATTTTCCCCCCTAGCAAAGAGAAGCAATATCCTGATGTAATTTCAGAAGAAGATACAGCTGCAATGGCTATTATGCTCCCTATAACTGTCGTTACAGCCTCATAAAGATTGAAGGTATTTTTAAAGGAAAAAACAAATAGGCCCTGTATCTGCCACGCATCGGCTCCTTACAGGCCCATAACAGTCGTTACAACTGTTACAAGCCCATTACAGGCCTTTTTTTAATTGAGCATTACGGCCCCATATCATGTAACGGTCACCACCGTTACCTTACATAACGGCCGTTATGGCCGTAATGTAACCATTTTTAAATACCATGGCAACAACGATGGGTTTAAATGCAACAAATCTAGATTCCATCAGATCTATATGCAATAATATCAAGTGCAGGAAAAAAAAAAAAAAAAGCCTTCAACCAGCTCAGGAATGAATAGTGAAAATACCACAGATGATACTGTTCAGATCTGATCGAGCCGCCAAAGAGAAAAATATCCAGCAAGGAAAAATTTTCATTCCAGGCATGTGCAGACATCAATAGATGACTGGACCAGAAAACCCATGGAATGGATCCCATTCACTGATCAGCCTTCATACACATATCTGGCAAGGAACCCAAAGAATCAAACTGAGATCTGATTGAGTGACAGAGATCAAAGTTACAGATGAAAACTGGTCAGTTTTTCTGGATATGAGAGGAGGGGGGAAATTGACAATTTTTTTAAAGGAAAAAATGCAGTAAAAATTCCAGAAGTCTGGAATGGCCTTCTCAATCAAAAAGTAGATGTAAATCCAGTCACTGATCATCCAAAGTGGGCCTGCAGTAGATCAACAGGCATAGCTGAAAGTCATCTCAAATAGAAGAGAAAAAGGGAACCTTAAGCTCCAATACTATGATGTCAAATACAAGAATGAAGAGAAGGATGGAAGATTAGAGAAGATGATTTGAATGTGTTGTTTTATTCTCTCAAGAATACAGCTTTAGAATGAAGAGAAGGATGGAAGATTAGAGAAGATGATTTGAATGTGTTGTTTTATTCTCTCAAGAATACAGCTTTACAGAGAGGAGATTATCTATATTTAGGAAAATAGAAGCTATGTCCTAATAAATACAAGATATTACAAGAATGGTACACTAGAGGAGAACAGTAACAAAGTGCCCTAAGATGCACAGTGTTCTGCAGAAGCATGCACGAGATGAACTCCAACACAACCTTCATTAAGCAGCAGAGAAGAACATTCACAAGGCATTTTCAAATAGAAGGCAAATCACAAAAAGAAGAATGGGTATGTGGAAATGGCATCAAATGGAAGCAGGATAACAATAAAATTGAATTTGTTTCTTTTTCTTTTACCAATCATCAACTCAGAAACTAAAAAAGTTTTGCATTCATGTTCCGTTTTTCTCTCTACAATCTGAATAGTTAAGACTACAAGTAATGTCCACCATCAAAAACAAACATCCAGCTTGGCAGTTATATCTAGAAAAATGTTCGAGTTGGAAGATGTTAGTATGCATTTGAGTTCTGAGGAAAAGTACCTGGCAACAGAGAAAAACACAGCCCCTCTTCCACAATCACAAGCCCTACGATAGTTGTCCAGAGCCAGTGTAGTTTCTACGACATCCTGAGTTTCAATGAATACTAACTTATGCTGCATCACATCCTGCAAAACAGGGAGACATTGCAATTGACTAAAAATGAACTGGAGATTTTGTAGAGAAAAGATGCAATTGTGATACAAAAGAAGAAACCAATTAACAAACAACTCCAATAGAAATGGCTTATAATACAAAATGTGATCAGCCTTTATGCAATTCAAGAAAAACTTCCATGAGCAAAACAAAACAAAAAATAAAAAAAAAAGGAATATAATGAAGAAGAAAACATGGCACTTTTGAGAGCCTTGCTGATAACATCGTGCTGACATCAATAATGGCAACATATGCCATGATGTGAAGAAACTGGTTTGGGTATATTTTAGGTAGTTCAAAAACATGAAGAGTGTAGTTTGAGGCCTTTCTGTTGGACCGGCAAATTCTCAATGTGGCTCTTGTTACACATGAATGCAACGGTTTAAGACACAGAAAAGGCAAACGAAGGGTGATTTTCAAACTGACATGGAAAAGGTGTATGATGCTGTCTATTGGGATTCCTTCTTCACACGCTGAGGATGAGCTTTGGTGTAAGGTGGAAACAATGGATGGCAGACTGTTTCAAGTCAGCTCATTGTTGTATCATGATAAATGAAATCCTAAAGGATTCTTCAGGGGGTCAGGGGGGCATCAGGCAAGGGGATCCCTTATCGTCCAACCTGTTTGTGGTGATTGCAGAGGCTTTGAGCAGAATGATCATATGAGCTTTTGAGGCTGGTTTGATGCCTAGTTTAGGTTTGAGTAGAGACGACTCCAAGTTGCCCACCTTCAACTTTAGGGTTGAGTAGAGATGATAATCACCTCTCTTCTGATGCAAACTGGGATCAGGTTGCTGATCTTACTAGAAGAATAGAGACTAGTGAGACAAATTGAAGCAGTATCGGATCAGAAAATTAATTTGAGAAAGAGTGAAATGTCCGGAGTTTGCTTGAATGAGGAAGGGATCTAAACATTGGCTGAGGTATTCAAATGTGAGGCTACTTGTTTTCATACGATGTATATTAGTTTACCAATATGCATAGGAAAGCCTGCTAAAATCACCATTGGACTCAGCAATCGAGAGTGTAGAACGGAAGCTCTTGGCCTAGAAGAGTGGGTATTTATCCTTCTGGGTGGATTACGCTAATCAAAGCCGCCCTATCCGATTTGCCCATATAATGCATGTCCTTGTTCCAATATCCAATTAGAGTTATGAACCAAATTTTGAAGTGACATCTTGGGGAAAGGTTTGGAAGGAAACAAAAAACTACACTTGGTGGGGTGGAGGGGCATGCAAGCCAAAGAAGCTAGGGGCATAGACATTACAGTTCTGAGGGTTACGAATTGGGAGATTCTTTGGAAATGACTCTGGAGGCATGGGATGGAAGAAGAAAGTCTTTGGAAAAAGAATTATTGTTAGTAAGCATGTTAATCATGGGGATGGATGATTTAGCATTGTCTCTTCTCAACATAGGCCTTCAAGGATTTGAATGGTAATAATGGGGGGAATTGAGTTTCTCAAGGGATATTATATGTGGTGTGAAACAGAGCTCGCATCATATTGTGGGAAGATCCACAGTGTGGTGATACTCCACTTCGATATGGGGTATATTTAGTGTATCATTTGGTCAAGGGCAGTTCATCTCATAGTGTTTCTTAAGTGAAAAGAATTCGGTTGCACGGTCCCTCAATTTTGCTAGAATCCCACGGACGAGGAGATTAATTAGTTCACTAGTTCATAGGATCGTGTTAACCTCATCATTTCCAATTCCCCAAAGGCTGATTCTTGGTGTTGGAAGTTTGTATTGACAGGGTAATTTTCAGTTTGCTCCTACCATATTCTTAAATGTGGTATCACAGTTGTGTCATGGCAACTTCAGCTCCTTTATGGCATTACCCAGCCCCCCATGGTGGTATTTGACTAGTCAATAGCAAAGGATAAATCCATTGACCACTTCCATAAACAGGTGCTTAATGTGCCTTAAGTGTTAGTGTTGTGCCCTAAAAAACCAATATTCATGTTCTAGACCTCATTAATTGTTTATGAGTGAATCATTCATTTGCGTCATTAACGTGTGTGAAACTTTATAAACATGTGGAATTAATACAAGTTACAGACAAGATTTCCTCTGGTTGTCCTTAAGGAACATGAGTTTGGACAAAACGGCTACTGGCCAAGGGATAGTTGGGGCCATGGATCTCAGAACCCAAAATATCCATGACTATCTACGCAAGATTGGGCAACCTATGATTATTCACATATGCCCATCGTGTGTGAGGGAACCGGCTACGAGTCTTCACCATTGGGCTCAATGATGAGTCGGTGCCTTTTCCTACCCCACATAGGAGCGTGTGTTCATAAATATGGGATACTACTATTAGACCCTTTGGACACTTACATTGGAAGATCACTTCAGTCTCTAGACCAGGAAACCCATCATCCCTAAACTAGACTAAGTTATGTAATAGCTTTGACTAATCCTCAAAACTAAGGAAGTGTGGGAAGTTCAAGGTCTTGGTGTAATGTGGTTTGGCTCACTTTACATCAACGTCCAACATGTGAGTATGGTTGGGTGCATGCATCAGGGACCGGTTGAGGCTCTCATGCATCAACGTCCAACATGTGAGTATGGTTGGGTGCCATGGATCTCACTTTACATCAACGTCCAACACTTGGTTACCTAAGATATGATTAGTGGATTGATCTTCTGTGCTGGACCATCCATCAAATGTTTTAAGCTTGTTCAATATAATGAGAAGTTTTTAAATGATTATGAATGCTTTCAAGCGTTGATTTTTATTTTTATCCATTGATTTTATTTTAACCACTCTTGATGGTCATCTAATGGTTAATACCCGTTGACCCATACCTTGGACCTGCATGGGATAGGATGGTGGCCACAGTAAGTGGAGGGATTCAATCAATTTGGGTAATAAATAGGGAGGATCTTAGACTTCAAATGTAGTAGGGCATACCAAAATATTTAGGGAAGAGAAGCACCATAACTATTGCCTCCCTCGAAACTCTAATTCCTCCTTACATATATAGATCCTAGCCCCATCCCTAGAACGTGGATGTCTCTCAAGTGCACACACGCCCAACCCTATCGTGGGGGTGTGTGCAAGGCTTCTTGCCCACGTCTTATTTGGAATAGATCGGAGAGAGACCTGCTTTGGAGGATTGTCACCAAGCTACTGCATCTGATTTCACGGCATTGACCACAAGTAATCCTAGTTGTAGGATTTTATCTTTTGTGGATTTGATTACATCTATATGGAGATCCTAAATCCTAATTAGTATTAAAATATATAATTTCTAAAAAAATTTGCCTCAAATTTCTTTCCAAAAATTCTAACGATGAGGACATGGTATTAGTTAATCACTTGTTTTTTTTTTTATCCAGGTCACATGGAGCAAACTACTTCACCTCTTTGGAACAATTTTGATTTCTCTAGAGCCCATCGACACTTTCATTCATTAATGGAATTGGAGATGAGGGACACAACATTAGGTGCCTCTTCCATCTTGGTGCCTCTTCCATCTTGGCAGCAGTTTGGTCGGTATCAGTGTGGGAAGAGCGCAACATTAGGACTTTCAACACTATATCGGAATCTACTAAGGTGATCTTCTCAAGAGACAAAGGCTGGTGATTTATTAGGCTTCGGATCTTCTCCAATTTAAGGGATGTAATAGGGACGATTCTACAAGGCTGTTGAATGTCTTTATATGATTCCATTTTAGCCTCTGGATGATCCCTGATCATCCCCGTTCTCTTGTTTTAGTTTCCCTCATTTAAGTGGTAATAATGAAGCTTGCATTACCACTAGAGAGAGAGAGAGAGAGAGAGAGAGAGAGCTAAGTAACAAGTTTAGTTGGTATTATTTACTAAAATGTAGGAGGGTTTAAGTGTAACTATGAGTTTGTTTCAATAGCCAGACATTCTTGGCCAGGTTTCAGAATGGAGAGAAGTCATGAAAGGAACCGAATTGGCCACGCACGATGAATGGATGGACAAGAAAAAGGATAGTTTAATACTCAAAGATCTTTATTTATACTAGAAAAAGTTTAAGACGGGGTTCTATAGAAAAGGGAAATTAGGTTTTTTTAGATGTCCTTTAAGGGTATAGACAAATTAGGTGGAGGGTCCAGATTGCAAGGGAACTTAAACGAATAGTTGAGGGTTCTAAGTCTCTCTCAATTGAACTTACGAATATGAACATTCTTTCTAGTGAAAAAAAAAACAACAACAATAATAATAATAATAAAGATAGATGACATTATTAAGGAGGCAGATACTTCAAACTTTTAGTGATTCATCTACTGGATGGGATGCGCAAGTCGAATGTTATCATGTTAACCCTACATGTGAATACATAAACCTGCGAAGTTGTTTGAGTTCTATAGAAAAGGGTAACTAGGTTGTGTTACATGTCTTTCAAGGGTATGACCAAGGTATTCTGTAACGGCAACAGTGGCCATAACAACCACCACCATTACCATTCCGATACGGACCATAACAGCCATTACAGCCCCTTTTTTCTCTAAGAAAACTTGCATCGGCCCCGTTACGGAGCCTATACGGGTCTCTTTTTTTTTTCCGTAGCGGCTGTTATAATGCATAATGGTTATCACCGTTACCATTACTTAACGGCCATTAGGGGGGCGCAACAGCCGCTACGATGCACCATGGGTATGACAAATTAGTCCGATTGTCTAGATTGCATAGGAACATAATATTCAAAAATGGTTACTTACAGCCGTTACATAATGGTAACAGTGGAAGCATTACATGAGATGGGGTTGTAACGCCAGTTCTGAAAAAAAAAAAAAAGAAGAAGAAGAAGAAGAAGACGGGCCCGTATAACCCTGTAACAATCATAACAGCCCGTAACAGTCAGATATATTTTCTTCCTTTAAAAAATTTATTGACCATTACAGGGCCTAACAGCCGCTCTGAAAAAAAAGGGCCCATAATAGCCCCATAACAATCGTAACAGCCTGTAACAGTCCGATATATTTTCTTCCTTTAAAAATTTTTTAGACCATTACAAGGCCATAACAGCGGTTAACGGCCCATATCGTAATAGCTGTTACAGCCCATGTCATAATGGCAATAAGGCTGGCAATTATTTAATAACTCGAACAGGAACTTTAGAGGATAGTTTAGGGTTTTGAGTTTCTCTCAGTTGTCACTTACAAATATGAACATTCTTTTGGTGGAAAAAAGATAAAGACAGCTAACATAGTTTAAGTAGAGAGATACTCTAAACTTTGAGTTGTGATTCTCCAATTGGGTGGGATGCCCAAGTTGGTTGTTATCATGTTTACTCTACATGTTGCTATCATGTCTCCAGTTTGCCAGATGAGCTGGCGAAGACTGTATTGTGGGTGAGTGATCCAGGGTTCAATCCCTGGAAGTGTTACCTTTCCAAAATAAAAAAACATAAGCCTACAAATTTAGTTGATAAAGAACAACCATGAGTTCTATAGAAAAGGGAAACTGGGTTGTGTCAGATGTCTTTAGAGGGTATGACAAATTAGTTGGAAGTCATGAATTCATGAATTCATAAACCTACAAATTTAGTTGATTAAGAATAACCATGAGTTCTTGTAACAGGGAACACCACCACTTAGGTGTCTAGACCAATGTTATTAAAATCGTACGATTCACAATATGAATAGTACGATTCATATCGTATCGTATTGGTGTACGATTCAAATCGTACACCCAAATGCAAATCCTAAATAATCATACAATTATCGAATCGTACGAATCATAAGATAATTGTACACTGTGCAAATGGGCCTAAAAAATACTTTAAAAAAGCAATTTATTATTATTTTTTATTCAAATTTTCATTTACTTAGTACCCGTTTGCTCATAAAATACGAAAAAGGCTCTCTCCTATTAAAAATGTCTTATTTTTTTTCTTTTGGGGATTTTGATGTTAAAAAACCCAAAATAAAGAAATCAAGATATCTTTTGATTCACAATGGAATTGAATGTCATGTTTTCTAACATGATTCTACACTCAAGAAATGTACAAAACAAAATTGTAAGGACTCCTATATGTTTTTTAAGGTAAATTTTTTGAAAGACAACAAACGAAAACAAAGGAAAAAGACAAGAATCCTTTTGCTATCATGATATGTATACCATATACATTAATATCATGGTATGTATACCATATACATTTTCTCAATTGATAATATCATGATATGTATTACTTTTTGATATACCATATACATTTTCTCAATTGATTATATCATGATATGTATTACTTTTTGATACATGTTGATGGTAAATGGATGATTGATGATTTTTTAATCTTTTATGATTTACATATATCTTTTCATGTCTTTTATGTACATTTTTGTAAATCAAAAAAAATCTTACGATTCAACCCCTATTACGATTTGCGATACGATAACGATTTTGACAACATTGGTCTAGACAAAAGAAACAAAGTTGTTTTAGGCATCCACAAGGTATGCAAAAATGGTTATGTAATTGTAACAGTGGGCACTGTTATGCGTATAGGGTCGAAATGGCCGTTACGAAAAAAAGGCACATAACGGCCCATATTGTAACAATAACAAAGGTGGCCATTAGGCCCATTACAATGATGCAGAACATGAAAATTAAATACGATATGCAAGATCTCAGGCTTTAGATCATACTAATTCAGAAACAATCACATAAAATTTCACATCCCACACAAAAGTTCAAACAAGCAAGGGGAATCTATGCAGGCCCAGGCCTACACATGTTAAGGCTGGATCACAAAAAAATTATGAACCAAACAATACTCCATCCACACATGCACAGAAATATGTCCCCAATCTAAAGGATTCACAGGTTTAATTCCAGAGAACCCTAGGGTTAGGAAAAGGGGAAAAATAAATTGAAATTAATGCAATCTAGGATTAGGGTTACAGAAAATAAGCAAGAGAGGAATAAAAGAGGGAAAACGGAACCCGGTGACAGTCCACGCTGTTGAGGGTCAAATATTGCATATTAGACCCCAGTTATTGCCTAAATTTACAAGCATGATACCATTTGATGGCCTGATTTAATCGTATTTGTGATGCAGAGTGTATTTATGAGCTTGAACTGAAAATGGGTATTAAAAGCATAGTTTTAGCACTCAAGATGCACCAAGGCAAGTTACGAGACCCCAGGGGACTAAGATCGACGAATTTAAATGCCATAGATCCGAAAAAATCGAGAAACTGAAGCTCAAGTGGCCTGAAAGACGTCCATAATGCAAGATCACAAGGTTTCCGTCATCCATTTGACTTGAAACTTCATACAGGACTTGAGGACCATAAATTAACCGTACACGTCAAAATTCAGCCCTTGGATTATGTACGTGACCCGATGGGCAAGATTATACAATAACCATTAAGAAAGCATCTTGGACATCCTTTGGAGATCGGGACCCAAACCGGACTGATGGAAAGAGCATGAAAAACGGTGAACATTCGCCAAATTTCACTTCTTTTAGACGGTGCAGTAGGGAGAAATGAATGACAGATGTTTTTAGAATGGAGTGGCAAATTTGTAAAAAAACCACATTACATATGCATGCACGTAGGGATTAACAAAGGTCGCTTCAACGGTGGGCATTGCCTTATCACAGGTGCATGGTGTGGCCTACTTAAGAGTTCAGATCTATTTCATACTTTAACTCATGAGCTTACACATTACTAACAAGATGATGAGCGGAGTAGATCTCCGAGAATGTTTCAAGAAGTGGGCCCACCTACTTTTTTGAACAAAACTTTCAAATATGGCACAAAACGTCCAGGGACGGACGAGCTTGTGATTGGGTTTTGAAAGTGAGCCCCACCCATCATCCATTTCGGTGATCGGGACCGTCCATTGTGTCTAGAGGGGGGGCATGACCGTCACTTAGGTGTCTGTTTTGTCCCATAAAAGCATTGCACATACATGAAGTCTCAAACGTAAGACTGAACGGCAGACTCTTTGCAGACAAATCAATCAAGTGGGTCGTGGCAACGCAAGTCCAAATCCACCATTTCCAACTAGTTTTTCGCCACGAATCTAATGGACGGAGTGGATTTCAATGATGAACGTCTATCATGGGCCCACTAAAGCCACCGACTCCAAATTCCACGTGCAATATGCAGGACGTGCGTCCTAACGCTACCGGGCTTCTCCAGCGATTGTGCGTTCATAGACAAGGTCGGATCCATGATCTAGACCGTCCACATGCTGCAAAAGGTGGGGCTGACTTCATCCATGAAGCTAGATCCAAGGTTGGGATAATCAGCCATCCTGAAAATTGTTCCAAACGCAGCCGGTTTCGCAGTTTTGCTGCGAAATAAGTTTCCTAAACTCCTTGTTGCGTAAGAGTCTATACACGCCAGTACACTTCTCCACCGCCTGTATTGCCTCTAAGAAAGGGAGAGAGAGGACGTGAGAAGGGGGGCGAAAGGATTCTAAGAAGCAAGGGGAGACGTGGAGAGAGAGAAAGATGGAGAGTTTTTATTTTTTCTTTGCTGTTTTTTTATTTATTTATTAATTTTATGAGACTTTAGCCTAATCATGTTTAGGTCAGGCTAAACCTCTTAGCTAGGACTAAGAGGCGAAGCTTGTAGCGTGATGGGAGACCTTTAGCTTATGCCTTTTGTTTATACTGAACTGAATTTGATATTAATTTGATTAAGGGAATGTTTTTAGTTTTTAATGATCTGTTGTGACTGAAATGACAATGGGTCTGCGATAGCTTTGAGCATGTTCTTTTTCCTTTTTATGTTTATGACGTCAGGAAGCCCTGTTATTCACCATCGTCTCTCAGGCATGGTCGGATGACGGTACCCTTCCTAACCTTCATAGTATTCTTGATTGGTTGGTAATTAGTTTAATTCTGTTGTTTACTTTGTCTCCTGGGCATGGTTTAGTGATGGAATCCATTCTAATTCATATACCTTTCATCTCTTGAAAACTATATCAAAGGAAGTTCAGTTGATCTCCATGGTTACACTCTTCCACTGGATGAGGATGGACTCTAAGTTCAGTTGAGTTCTTGAAACGGGCATAAGATTTCCTTAAACTCTACAAGTGGATCCTCTGAATCCCTAGCTTCCTTTCCCTAAATTTCTTAAGTTTTAGATAATTATTTCACAATTATTCCTTAAATTGATTTGATTTAGATTTCATCTTAGTTTAGTTCTAGTTCTACTTAGTTTCAGATTACGTACAAGTTCTAGTCCCTTGGGATTCGACCTTGGTCTTACCGAGTTTATTACTACATCACAACCCTGCACTTGGGGAGTGAACACACGCACGCAGACAGCGAGCCAGACCTGACGCACGTGCGTGTGGGCCCCCAACCTAGATACCGACTTCTAGAGTTTGGTCAGCCAAGGGTGGGCTCCAAAACCTCTGATTATTAGGCCGATCCGATACATGGTCAATGCGTGGTGCTCCGCCAAAGTTTCAGCCCTCTTGCGGGGCAGATTCTGAAATTCTGTTGTAGAGAGAAAAACTGTTGCAATAGAGGAGTGATCTAGGGCGTAAATGATTGTAGGAAAAGAGATTTACGGATAGCAGAAGGTGGGGGCGAATCGGGATGGATGTGGCTTCACACCACGGTAGTAAGCCCTTCGAGGAAGGAAGGGTTTCACACCCAATTAGATTTTCACAACTCAAAAGCTTAAGAGTAGAAAAACGTAAGAATTTTTATTAATCTTCCATGAATTAAAACGACAAAAAGGGGTGCCTATTTAGAATAAAACCCTATACCCCAAAACTCGCGCCATATGGGCAACTATTACTTGACAATGAAGTAATCAAAAATAACAACTAATCAAAATAATCTAAACCATCCATGACAATTGTAATAACAATAATAAGCAAAACTTAAAATACGATATTAATTAGAATAGTGAGTCACGATCATAAGAACCCATGGTGGGCTTTACATGGCTATCGGGTCTACTCCAACGAACCAAAACGCAATCCTCTAACTAGGAGGCCTTCCCTGAACGTCGTCATCGATCCAGATCGATGGTGGGGCCCTCCTTACGTACATGCGTATGGGGGTGTGCGTGTGCGCGCGATGTCCCCGTCATACAACCACTGTTACTGTTATTAAATACCTTGGGTGTCCCAGGGTGTTTGGAATGGTGAAAATCCATGGAAAGAAATCAATTCCCATAATGTGACATTTTCCTCTGATTATGTAAACACAATTAGGTGTGGAGATCAATTTCCATTTACATGGTTTCCTCAAAAATAATAATAATAATAATAATTGTTAAATGTAAATTTCTACGGTTATGAGGGATAGTTCTAGTTGTTTGACCATTGACTTTTTAACATTTCTATCAATAAACACCAAATCCAAACCAAACAATAGAGTAACTGTTGAATAGTATTGTTTTCCTTTTTCTTGAGGATTCCATAGGGGTCTTCCATGTGCACATTTAGGATTCTCCCTATCCAAACAGACCCTTATAGATAGATTAGGCAGATGGTACATATCAAATAAGAACTTTAGAATATAGTTTAGGTTCCCAGGTATCTCACAACTGCAACTTGAAAATATGAATATAGGTAGTGAAAAAAAAAAAAATAGAGAGTTGAAGGTTTTAAGTGGCGAGATACTATAAATTTTTACTAGTGATATCTCCATGTTGCTCAGGTTAGTTGACATTAATCCTACTTGAGTTGTGAATTCATAAATTTGTGGTATTGGTACTTTTTCTTTTTCTTTTTAAGTAACAGAATTGCATTAAAAGAAGAAAGAGGAACAAAACAAGAGGGGCTGCTGAGATAGCAGCAGCAGAAAAATGCAGAAAAACAACAAAAAAACTAGAAGCCTAAAAAGAGAAAATCGAAGGATTTCAGAGAGGGCACAACGAAGGCCCATTCGATAAGAAGCTTCTTGGCTCTCGAACCAACGGAAAGAGCTGAAGCCTGCATATTGTTGAAACACCTGTCATTACGCTCCTTCCAAACCGCCCACCAGATAGCCATGATTGCCCTTCTCTAGACTTTGGATCTAGATTTACCCATCTTGAAACCATGCCAATAATCGAGGAGGGAGGACGCGGAAGCAGGCACGTAGCCGCTGATGCCTAATCGAAGGAAGAAATCCAATCGGATGTGAGTGACTAATGGGCAATGCACAAGAAGATGGTCGACCGATTCATCACAGGCCATGCAGCAAAGGCATATGTTGGCGAACTGCATTCCCCGCTTCATAAGATTGTCGACAGTAAGAATACGATTTCTAGAGGCCAGCCAGGTGAAACAGATGTATTTGGGTAGGGCGGGGCACTTCTAGATAGAGGCGGAGACCGAAGCTGTAGAGGGGGGAGGTCTGAGGAGAATGGAGTATAGGGATTTTACTGAAAATTGGGATGATTTATCCATGGTCCAAATTATATTATCCGGATCAGAGGTGGAAGGGGAGGCTCTGGATAAAACATTCATAAGGTCAGAGAAATGGGAGATCTCCCAGTCGTGAAGGTTTCTACGGCAGCTGACTTCCCAGACACTGGCATTTCCTATCCGAGAAAAAAAGCTGTTAATGGGCTTGTCCTTCAAAGTAGCAAGACTGTAAATAGAGGGGAAGCGCTCTTTCAAACAACTGTCCCCAATCCAGTGGTCCTCCCAAAACCGAATAGCTGCACCGTCTCCCAATTGAAAAGATGTGTTCTCCAACACCGGGTTTTTGCAACGAAGAATTCCCCTCTAGATACGTGAAGCTCTATAAGCCGAGGGGTCCCTAGTCCACCAACCTCTCGAGGAGAGACCATATTTCCCTTTTATCACCCTGTTCCACAAAGCTTCTAGTTCGGATCCTAGTCTCCACGTCCACTTACCGAGTAGAGCCTTGTTCATGATCTTCAGGTTTTTAACACTAGCTCCTCCTCCTCTGAAATGAGAGCAAACCTCTTGCCAATCAAGAAGGTGGAATTTTGACTGATTTTCCTTTCCGGTCCACAGAAAATCTCTCCTCAGGTTGTCAATCCTAGGCCGAATCGTAGGGGGCAAAGGAAAAGGGACATAAAATAAATCGGAATATTAGATAATGCAGCTTTAATGAGCGTAAGTCTCCCCCCTAAAGACAAATACCGACATTTCCAAGTGCCCAAACATTTTTGAAATTTTTCTACAGCCCTGTCCCACATGACAATGGGGGGGAGAACCGATTACCAGCGGCAAACTAAAAAAGAATTAAGTGAGAGATTGTGGTATTGGTACTTTATATCATTCTTGGTGTATTAAGGATTAAGTGAGAGATTGTGGCAGACCATCATCCCAACGATCCCACGAACAGTTATATTGTGTATGGCTGACAACAACCTAATCGTAAAACCAAAGGTCATAGCTTATCAAATCTTCATCGCAATTTTCCACTTAGAAGATTTTCTAAACATGACCCAAGAAGCATCACTTGGAAGAGTTTTTAACTTTTTATGCATCATCTTTGCGTTATCAATGCATCACTTGCAAGCTGCATTGATAGTTTGCTCAAGCATGTCCAAATGTTTCAAAGGAGACGGATACAGAATCCAAAATACATTAAAAAATAAATTTTCAAGTTCAAATACATAACTCGCAAAACATTTTTTTGTACCCATCAATCAACAAGATAGACTACAGGAGACAGAAAGAACAGCAAATCAACCATAAAGACTGGTGACAGATTTCACATGCTTTTGTTCTTTCCTATGGCAAATCAGCCCTAACTCAATCAAAGCATCACCTTTCTTCTTTCTTTGGACAAGAAAGCTTTGATAAATATAAAATTAAACTTTCTTAATTCAGCAATTTTTCTCTGTTATTCAGCGTAATTTGACTATTTAGCCTGCCTACATTAATCAGAAGTTAATACAATTTTGATTGTTTTGTAGCTTTGGTCTACTTAACTAAAAACTGCAATTTAGCAGTGATTATGGATGCTAATAATTGCACATGACTTGAAGAAGTGAAATGAGTTCCCATGAGATATTTGGCATACAAGTACTATACATGGTCCTTACATTTTCTTTTTCCAGCACATTAGACTTTAAAGAAAAACATTTAAAATGCCCCAGTGCATACGCATTAAATACTTTTTTTGTTCTTTGATGAATACCTGTAAGATACCCATTTCATTCCAACTATTGACAATTCCATCCATATATGAGTAACTGACGAAGAAACAGACAATGCCATCTGGGACAGCAGCCACCATCTCCAGCAAGAGCCGCCCATAATTCCTCACCACACCAGGATCACTACGCATATCAAACTTTGTACTTACTGGAAGTTGATCGCTGAAATAACATGGGGAAAGATAATCAACACAAAATAGTCTAATATGAAATATCATGGGGAAAGGTAATCAACACAAAATAGTCTAATATGAAATAAAAGATAATGAAAGAAACATCAAAGATCGAATGCTACAACAGTAGAGAAAAGTCTAAAGAATATGGTGTTGATAAAGGCATTGAATAGAGAAACTCGGTTGTCGTTTATGCAACCTTAAAAATCCAGAAAGAGAACTAGCTTTTGAAGCACTTTTTGAATTCAGTCAAAATCATAAGAGAAACAGGATAACTTTTAAATTAAGGAGCAACAATGGCCCCAGTTTTCTTGCATACAAGTGTTACATTGGAACGAATGGGTAGAGTAGAATTAAGAATCCATGTACGAACCACAAAAAGAAGTCCTATAACAAGAAACAACTACAGGTTAATCACAACAGGTCATACCTGCCACGAGTAAGAACCATCGGACATATGCAATCCCTTGTCAAAGACATTGTAAAACTTCGACTGATAACAGGATTGAAGTTAAGAAGACGAGGGTATAGATCAATTGGGCTTAATGTCCCAGAAGTTATTATAACTGACTGGAAGCGTTGGAATACTGGCTGTATAGCAAGAGAAGCATCATGACAGCTAAGCTGGATCACCATAACACAAAAATGAAAGACAGTCACAAACATCGATAGAAAGGACAAATGTTGTGAAGCCCAAATACATCATTACGCACAGCCAACCTAGAAGACTATGGGATATCGGAGTCATGCACCAGGTAGGCACCACTGTCTAGAAGACCTGGGCCAAAGATCAGGCAGGTCAATTCATCAGATAGGTCACACACACGAAAACAGTGGAAAGTTGAAAAAAAAAGCTGCCAATAGATCAAATTAAATGTACACTTGTGACCTGCTTGATGAGTTGAACCCATTCTTGGGAAAGGTCATCTACATGGTGGGCTAGCCTGATACAAGATCCATATGTGCCACTAACATGCTAGTTTGGAACATGGGTCTGCACGTAGATGTTTGTGCGGACTTCACAAGAGTAGGATTAGATAGGGCATCTCGAACATTAAACATGAAGCACAGAGGCACAACACTACCTGCAATACAGGGTCTGGTATATGTGGCATTCTCTCATCAAAAGGTTCGATAATGATGGAAAATCCCTGTGTATATGTCCCAACCAATGTTGCAAAGTCACAGACAGTTTGGATATGTAAAAATTCATCTGTGTCTGTTATTTCAAGCGTCAACATGAGGGAGTGTAGGCGATCATAACAGAATTTCAGCATTTTCTGGTCGATTCCAGCCTGAGCATTTATTGAAGCAACAAATGCAACAGGCCCTTCAGTCTCCACATTTTCAGTTTGCAAGCGGCCCTTCAAATACTGCACTAATCTCCGTAAGACTGATAGAAAATGCTCCGCACGTCGAATGTTTCCAGGCACGGCCTCCTTCAGGATATCATCTGGCAAGGCAGGATTGGCGAGCCAGGTATCCGTTACTGCAATTAGAGAGCATTGGTCAGCAATCCTATAAAAGAAACCAAATGACAAAACAAAAAGGACTGCATTTAAGGCCATGCCCATGTGCCAACAAATGCCAAACTATCACCTTTGGGGGACATCTGACATCACGTTGGCTACATTTCATAGATTACCAGCCCAAGAATCAGGATGTTCAACACATCAAGCAGGCCTATTGTGTACAAAGACAGTGGATGGTTTAAAAGATTGCCAATCATCAATATTCAAAATACACACGTGGCCAGCAAAAATGCCCAGACTGATCTGATTTTTGGACCAAGGTCATCAACACACTGGAACCCACCTCATGCATGATCTGATGTCACACACATGCAGCATGTGGCCACGTGTAGACGTGTATGGGATTAGAAAATCTCAAATAGCATGTCATACATACAGGGTAAGTTCCCTCTTTGTGCTAAACCCTCAACAAGCCGATTGTATTCTGCACGCAACCTGCCCGCATCTGTGGCCTTGAACCTTCCTACCAGATGATAGGATTGGAGAAGAATCAATCATCGGAACTCTATAACTGAGAAACAACACATACACAAACAGTCTCACAGAATACCTAAACCTGAAGGCCTCAAACCTTCGATCTTACCAGCATTTTTGTTTTAGAACACTAACCACTCGTACAATTCAGTCAAAAAAGCACAAAATAATACCTGATATGGAGCAGCAATTAAATAATGCACTTACCCATAAGCCCTGTTAGTGGATCGATAAACACAACAGCATTGAACGTTACACACATGAGAAAAGATTGGTCTAATTTCAAATCGGCAATGCTACAATAGTCCAAGGTTTAGGGAAATTTGAAAATGTCTTATCAACATGCATAGCTTGCACAAAATAAACAACAAAATATCGATGCACTAAAACATCCCAATCAAGTATACAATAATGCAGTAAAATTATCTCATTCATAGATTCCATGCGCAAATGAACGAAGAAAAATCAATGCACTAAAGCATCTCGACTACCCTCCCTCAGAAACAGAGAAATTTTTCTCTATGAAACTTCGTCCTAGAACCTCCCTCCCTGACTTGTCTGCGTTGAAATCTCCCTTGGAACTTTCTGGATCTTCCTAAAAAAAAATCTCCCTTGGAACTTTCTGGATCTTCCTAAAAAATCTGTATTGGAATCTGGAGGGAGATCTACTCAGTGAGTCAGTGTATGCAGATGTACATGGAGCTAACAACTCACAGGGAAAACTCTCTCAAAATGCTTTGTTGGAAACTTCACTCTTACACATGCCAAGATCTGTCCGTTACTTAATATTTCTTAAATTTGACTCTTGACTCGACCTGCCTGAGTCTCCGGTGCACTTGAGTTGCCAAGGCTTCAAGCAAATCCAGTTTTCAAGTTTTTAAACACTGGTTTGTGCAGCATGGTAAATCTCAAGCTTTTTTATTGTTTACCAGAACTTTTTTATCCTAAAAAGTAAGTGTTTGGTTTCTACAAATCATCCAAGGTGGAAAAAGCAAAGACGCTAAAAGGTGTGGTTTTCAATTGTTTTCCTCCAATCTCCCTCTTGAAACAAAATGGATAGAGAATACTCAATCAGATTCTATCAGTGCTTCCCCTGTCCAAACAGAGGCCCTTGGGTTCTACTTCAAAATTCATAAAGGAAAAGAAAGCATCCAACAAGATTTTTCTTAACATTGTTTGATCAAAATAATATTGACATAACTATCAGGGGGAAAAAAAGACAGAAAGAAATCCAGCAGAATCAGAGGGAAGAAAGGCATTACCTATCGATCTCCTGTGCCATCTTGTTGAGATTCCTCGTGGCCCCCTCAAGCGTCTGACGCCGCACACTCACGCTAAGAGCCTCGATGCAGACATTATCAATATTGTGGGCCTCATCAAACACCACAACGCATTCCTTCTGCATCTCCTTAGATATCACACCTGCAACTTTTGGATCGAGCAGATATTGGTAGCTGTAGACAACGACATTTGCAAACTGTATCATATGGCGCGCCAAGAAATATGGGCACCAGCCTTTTTCCTTCCCAAAGTTTCGTAGATCCTGTAATGTGTAGACACCAGGCGGGAGGATGACCTCAGAGTTGACCTTTTCATAATTCTCAAAGAATGGGCAGGTGGGTATGTTGGGGTTCTCAGCAGCAAGGGCACGGACCCAGCTTGCTGTGAGCTTGCGGCAGCCGGCATCAACGGAGTCACGTGTGGCTGAGGAGACAACGGTGGTATTGATGCAAAGGTTCTTGCGGGAGCTCAGACCAAGGGCAAGGATCTGAGCAGAGGGGCCAAGGTGGCGTAATTGGTAGTCATAAAGGAGGCGAAGCTCAGCTAGAGTTTTCTCCATCTCATGGACAGTTCGAGTGCAGTACAGGAGCTTGGGAGTGTTGGAGGGTTTAGCAAGGGCATAGCTGGTGATGAGAGACAGGAGAGCTATGGTCTTTCCAGTGCCAGTGGGCATTTCCAAAAGGCAATGACCTTTGGCATCTAAGGCACGCTTGAGGTCTAGCATGTAGGAGTATTGCTCCGGATAGATGTGATCGTATGGGAAGTAGACAGTCACGTCTTCTATCTGGAACTTCATGGTAGGCTTTATCGCTGCCCTTTCGTTTCTAGCCCTCTTTTAGGAACTAAATTTTTCCTTAAGCTGCAAAAATCTTCTACTCAAGGATTGCCTCTAGCTTGCTCTTCAGAATCCCATAATTACACCTAAATCTGCTCCTGCTCTCATTTATGCATTCTGCAACTAGGATTTAGTCATAAGACTTTCAGATCCATTTCAATATAAGCATTTGCATTCACTTAAAACAACTAATTGCTTATGTTACAATCAGTAGATTTTAGGAAAATATATGTAAAAAGAAACAAGAATAATTAAACAAAAAGTAACGACTTGTATATCAGATGACAGATGGGGATAGTAAATTAACAATATTCTGTCCATTTGCATATAAAATGAGACCATAAAGCAAAAGAAAATCATCATCATGTTTGAACATAAAATCCAACACAAACAAAACATAATCATCATCGTCATGGTCTTGTCCCAGATAATTGGCATCAGCTTTATGGATCCTGTTTTTCCATACATCCCATCTAAAGGAAAACAAAAATCACATGACGTGCAGTTTTATTAAAATGCCAAAAAATTACAGAATTTTATAATAAGAAAACCTAAAACTAAGAAGAAAGCCACATAAGAAACCTAAAAATAGAAGTAAAGAGTGAATGGGTGCAGAGGACGTGCTCATCTAAAGGTAACAAAGTTTTTCAACTATAACAATAAAGATTTATCACAATTGTACTAATTTTTCAAGATTGTATGTTCTAGTAGAAATACAAAGCATTTCGATACTATGTCCATTCTTTTTTTCCTTCTCTCAATAGAGAACCAGTCTGCTACTAACAAAATGCCGAGAGAAGAAGAAGACCTTCACAAATCACCTTCATTTCAGCTTTAGCAAAAATAATGCAGGATGTGTCATTTCACTATTTGGATGCGGAGATTATTAATAGATTAATTGAAGTAATTCAAATAAGATAACATGTTATCATACCATGATAAAAAGAGTACCAAAGAGGCAATAAAATTCAGATTTATGTTAACATCACAATCCCACACAAGCATGAATCATGTAAGCATGTAAGTGTAAGAGTTCCAATCTCTCATGGGACATAAGGTTTTCATGCTTACATCATTCATGCTTGTGTGGGATTGTGATGTTAACATAAATCTGAATTTTATTGCCTCTTTAGTACTCTTTTAATCATGGTAGGATAGCATGTTATCTTATTTGAATTACATCGATTAATCTATTAATAATCTCAACATCCAAATAGTTAAATCACACGTCTTGCATCAAATTTTGGTATCAGAGCTTAGGATTTTAGCATAAGTTTACATAGGGTCAGCACACTCATCACATCTAAGGTTTTGTTAGTGCATTCATTGCATATAGTCTAGCTTTACATATTGTGGCGTCTAGGTTGGTCACTTTTCCTTTGTCTTAACATAGTACCTAGAGTCTTAAATCTGAGGTCCTTTAGTTTGTCCCTTGTTTATGCTCACGTGTTCTGGGCAAGGTTTTGGTCTTCACGCCACCACCATGAGCTAAGATCAGATTCTCGAAACTAGGGGTGAAAGCCAAGCGGGTTTGACCCAACCGACCCGTGACCAACCCGACATTGGGTTGGGCTCAGGCAGGATGTATCAAGTTCAGTCTCAGGCTTGTGCTATACAAACACCAACCCAATAAAACTTGGGTCAGGCTCGGCTTGAGGTCTCAGGTTGCCCAACCCAACCCGAACCTGATCGATATATTACCCAAGAAATCAGTCCATTCCCAAACCCAAGTGGACCATGTCATGCGATTTATCAATTTTAGACATGATTGTACATACTGCAGTGTTTTAAATAGCGGTAGCGTGATGCGTAGCGCTCAGCCCTTTATAGTGTGTAGCGTAAATACGTAGCATGTAGCGTAAGCTACACAATACTTCTATTTTTTAATTTAAAAATAGGAGAAATATAATAAATAGTGAAAAAAAAAAGGAAAAAAATATAAAAATGCCTAAAAGATGATTCATTTTATCAATTATAAGCATGTTCAAAAAAGTTATTAATTATTATTTATCAAAAGCCAATCCACATATATAAGCCAAATCAAATAATTATCACATCAACAACTTTCTAAGCAAACCACTTTAATTAATAATGTCTAATTGAAACCACACGTCACAATTATGAAAAGAAATAAAAATCTCATGGGTTAAAAGTATCAAGTATAATACAAGTGTCACATTCCTCAACATTAGAAACAAAGAAAACATGAAAATAATAATAATAATATAGTAAAAAAATACATTGTAGCTTACGCCACACGCTACGTAGTTGTAGCGTATGCTACAGCTTCCCACCGGTGTTGTGGATCGGGTTGAGTTTTGGGCTCAGAGTAGAACATGAGGGGGCATAAATGATGGACAGATTAGATGCCTTGCAAAATTACGCAGAGGAGGGGAGGGGAGGGGAGGGGGGGGGGGGACCACAAACTGCGTGGTGTAATAAGCTTTTTCTAAGAATGTTCTGAAGGATCCAGCCTCAATTAGGTATTCACAGACAGTTGCCATGGTATGATAATTGATATACATGTACTCCTAAATTGTATGCACAGCATACATAAACTCGAACTAAACCAACTAAATTGCAGAGTGCACCATTTCGAATCACAGTCTAGAAATCAGAACAATCCAAACTTCTGATTCAGGGCTACTTGTTTGTGGTGACTCATCCTTCTAACGTGTGGCACTTAAAATACAGTCATCCGCATTGTCTAAATGGTTGGACACAATGTGGATGGAGCATATCATTAAGATTATAGCCATCACCAAATCCTAAACATTTTATTGGGACTGAACAGCTGATATAAACCAATGCAGTCTGTCAAAAACAATTTTGAACCTTGGTCCACAATATTGCACATGACAATCATGCATCCATCATCCATGAACAACCAAGCAGGAGGTGAAAATGTCTCATTGAGATGACATCACACCATTCTTTTATCCTAATGAATAAGTCACCTAACATCAACAGGTCACTTGTATAGGCTCACCACTTATTCTACAACATGATATGATTGTGTGCACCTTTCTGCTCAAAGTCAGAATTGACTGACTGCTCCATGTGAAACCATGTTCAACTCGCTGCCATTTTTGACAATGACCTTGATAGTCTTTCTTTCGTATAGGTGCCCCATGTATGGAAAACATGGGTGCACACCAATTCTAATGTCTCCTTAGATAAAATCACAATTTGTTTGGTCATAAACAACATATAGAATCCTTTGCCTTTAACACCATCCTCAGCTTCCTTATTAACTTCATATACCGGCTCTTCATCCTATAATAACACCATCCTCAGCTTCGTTATTGACTTCATATGCTGGCTCTTCATCCTCTAATAACACCATCCTCAGCCTCCTTTGTAAGTTCATATGCTGGCTCTTCATCCTCTTATTTGTCTTCTTCTTCAAGAGGTCCACAATAATAATTGAGGCTTTTGGTAGGACACGCTGTTGCAAGATGTCCCATGCCTCCACATTTATCGCAAGAAAAACTTCCAATCTTGAGTTAGTTTTGAGGGAAAGTACCTTTCTTGTTCATTAATTGGATTTGCAGGCATCTGCTGCCATCAGTCAAGCATGTGTGGCAAGATCTATTTTATTTTATCATCTTCTTTCCTGCCCTTTTTTTCCCGCATATAAAGACTATTCAAATTGTGCATACCATTATCGATGGAGGATATCTCTAAAATCACACTGAAAAGAAAGCCAAATCACCATTGGCACAATGATGCCAAGCGCATGGTTGAGGAGTCAACCATTTTTTAAATGGCGCAGAACTAACACAAGAGTTTGGCCTTAAAACATAAAGGATTTTGAAAGAAGTCATTTGAAGGACACCGGCACCACTCGCCCCTCACTTAAGCTGCTCGGTTCTCTCAATCCACAAAGCAAGACTGAATTTTAGCTGTCACATCCCCAATCACCGCTAGGAGAAGATCATTTGTCTAAATTTTTAGGGGCATTGGAGCCAAAATGAAACCAATGAGATATAGTTCCTCCCCTTTCCCAATCCAACATCCGTACAGTTGATTAATGCATCTGACTTCATCTTTTCTAAAGCTCAAGACAGATGTATTTTAATATCCTTAAACATCCCCTCTTGTTTAATTTTGGATGAAGATTTAAAGTTTTTAGCTTTTTCCTCCGTCTGATTTTTAGCTTATGCTACAACATTTATTTATGTGGGGCCCACTATGGTGTGTGTAATGACATATTGCCTTCCCAGGAGGGTCTATCCAACTATCATGCCAACCACCACGTGATTTGGAGGTTTTTGGGGTGGTTGTGGATTGTTTTCTAAGGTGTAGCCCACCTGATAATTGGCTAGGCCTGATTTTTGGTGCATCTCATCATCATGGTGAGGCTCATTGTGTTGGTCAAACACATGCATACAATAGAGTGGACCCGTGCCATTGAGAGTTTGAGAGCTGAGACTATACTATGTCTGCTGTTGGTGTTTCATTAAGACATTAACTAAGGTTCATTTGGATACCTGTAATCTTTTTAGTTGTAAACACATTACACCTGAAAAGAGTTTTAGGTATAATCGGTTTACATGCTATTCCGTTTGGCTTTTAAGTAGTAATATGTTTACATCTAAACAGATTGTGTGTTTGGCTAGCCTGTAAAGTGTTTACAATGAATAAAGTAGGTATTCATATCAAAGAGCTTGGGTGGCGAACCTTCCAAAATCTGCAAATCACATAAGAAAGACTTGACTTTTTTTCTTAGGGCCCTAAGAGAGCATTAAAGCATGCACACACTAAACGGATTGGATGTCTTCCACCCATCACAGTGGGCCCCAAATAAAATCTAGAAGTTTTTAATGGCGGACGTCCCATCCTTACCTCGTGTGGTCCATTTGAAAATGGACGAGCTATTTTTTTGGGCCACAGGAAAGCATCAAGGGAAGTACATGATGGATAGATTGGATGTACCATACACATTTGGGTGGGCCCCACATATCATGAGTGTATATTAACCATTGTGTTCTAACATGTTTAATGCCTTTTTAACTTTAAAGACTTTACCTGTAATCCGAAACATGGCTTTTTACTAGGTTTCAAACTACAGCTAAAAGTTGTAATCTGTTTACAGCTTGTAAAGCCTTTACAGACAAATACATGCATCCAAACAGCCCCTGTAATCCCTTTACAATTTAAGGACTTTACAGGCATCCAAACGACTCCTAAGTTAGCAGGCTTAGAAAATTATTGGTATGATTTTTTTGGCTTGAATATGGGTTTTGGCTTTTCATAGCTTGTTTTGAATATGCTTTTACTTGAAAAATCAAGCATATCTTTATAATTTTTTTTTCCGTTTTTGAGAAATGATGAGATATTGGTTCCATCATAAGTTACAACACAACTATTGCATCCCCGCAACATGTTACATGTATAGAATATCCAATCTGGCAAAATGTGTATCGTGCTATGATTATCACCTCAAATGAAAATCAAGCTGATTCACTCATCGCATGGGCCACACCAATACATTGAGTCATTCCATTGGTTGTCCATCAATTTTGATGTTGTGTCCTGATCGATGAGTTGATCAGTTAAATTTCAAATGATCATCTTGGTGTGTCCCACCTTTTTTATGGTTGGATTTTCTATACACATGAAATGTTGACAGGAAATCCATGGTTGTTTCATAACTTATGATCCGTGTTTTAAATAGCATGTTTAGTGTTCAGCCCTCTATAGTGTGCAGCATAAGCCACATGATACTTTTATTTTTTAGACATAATAATAGGGAAAATATGATAAATAGAAAGGGGAAAATCAAGAAAATGCCTAAAACACAATACAGTAACCCCCCCCCCCCCCCCCCCCCCCCCCTCCCAAAAAAAAAAAAAAAGACCAGCACCATTATCACATGGACACTACACCAACCACTTAAAAACCAAGATGTGACCCATATGATGGACTGGACAGGTTAAATCCATACCATACACATACCACAGTGGGCCACACCATAGAAAACAATGCACAGCCACCTAAACACCTTCTAAGAAGCATGGGTTGCATCCATGCCATACACACACCACCAAAAAAAAAAAAAAAATGAAAAATGAAAACAAAAATCCAAAAGAAACCATAAATCTTCATCCGAAATGAAAAAGAATTAATTAACAGATATTAAGGCGCAAGAACATACCTCTATCAAGCCCGAGGAGATTCAATCAATCAAAAAACTGGATTTTTGAGATTCGTTGTCGTAAGGATATGAAAAGGAATAAATTTGATTTTCTCCTTTGTTTGAGCTCCAATAATCTTGAAAATACTGCGAAATGACCTTCTTGCAAGGTTGATTGATCGGCCGGGATCTCCCCTTCAATAGCTTTACTGATCAAGAGAATCGAAGAAACTTACTTGGTACGGAGGAGTGCTTGCGTCGACTGAGTGTTTCGAAGGAAGGTTTTCGAGCTTCGAAAACCCTTTTGTTGGAATTTAAAGTTCACAAAATGCAAGTTTTTGCTTCCCCCTGCCTTTTTAAAAAAGATTTCCAATAAACTACACGTGTAAACGAGCTGGGTAAGGGCGGCCCCATGCTTTTGCCAAGCTCGGCCCATAATATTGAGTGTAAGTCCAAATATGATGCCCTGCATCCCAGCCTCATTTCGTACACAGACCCGGCCCGAACCCGACCGTGCGAGATGCCGGAGAGAGAAAAAATACCCGATTCGCAAATGAAAGGGCAATCTCAGCTGTCCAGGCACGAGGCGGCCGCGGTTCGGGTACTACCCGCGCTCGTCTGATGCTCAGGACGCGCTGTACGTGTAGGTCGTTGAGTGGCGGTAAGTGATATGTCATAAGGCACGAGGCCACGTCAGTAAATGGAGGCATTAGCCCGCGTCCAGGGAGAACCCAAACCATCTCCAATTTTTCTTATTTTCTATCTTTATCCGTGCGCAAAGGTTGAGTAGCGAGACTCGCAACTAAAGTATCCTTTCGAAAGTTTTGTGGGTCCCCACAACGATGCATGTGTTTTATTCGCATAATCCATATATTCGGAGAAATAATTTTGGGCTAAGAATAAGTCAAATCCAAGGCTAGAGTGGACCCACCACAAAAAATAGTGGAGAAAGTGATGCCTACCGTTAAAACCTTTCAAAGGTCCACCGTGATATTTATCTGAGTTCCAACCTATTTATGTATTAACTCAAACATAAAAGAAAGGAAAACACTAACAATAACTTGATCAAAAAATTTTGTTACCCTTAGAACTTTTTAATGATAGGCATTGCTCTCTCCAATATTTTGTATGGTGGGGTCCAATCAAGATCTCGATCTAACTCATTGTTTGGACCATGCCCAAATATGATCTCTTCAAATGGATGGGCGGTATAGAAACAAAACATATATCATGGTGGGGATCATAGAACTGGGTTACGTCACTTCGTAGCGAGTATGGTTGCTCAATCTGCACACCAAACAGATAACGTGCATTCCAAGAAAATGAAATACAATTACGAAATTGGATTGGGTACTGAGTACGCTCTTATTGTATTGAGTAAATTCTGTTGGGCTGCCATGAAATCATGTGTTTTATCCACACTGTCCATCTGATTTTTCAGATCATTTTAAGGTTCAACCTAAATTTAAAGTATATCTAAAGCTTAAATAGACTATACTATAGGAAATAATGGAATTATTTATTTCAACCATTGAAACCTTTCTAAGGCCCAATGATGTCTATTTGTCATCCAAACAGTTCATAAGATCACAATGACATGGATGAAGGGAAAACACAAATACCAGTTTGATCTAAAACTTATGTTGCTTCTTAAGAATTTTTCAACCGTATACTTCAATTCACATGGCTTCCAGTGGTGAGGTCCACTTGAGATTTGGATATGCTTGATATTTGAATTAAAGCCCTAAATTTACATGATAAAACAGATGGACGGAGTTTATACAATGCATAAACAATGGTGGACCCCATAGAATTTACTCAGTACTATTAGTGTACGTTACTCAGTAAGCAATCTCCTTCCTGTAATTACCTTGATGGGATTCGCAAATTAGCTACTAACAAATTGAGTAGCGAGATTGGCTACCAAAGTAACTTCACAATGATCTATGTTTTGTATCCACACCATCCATCCATTTGCAGAGATCATATTTGGGCATAGTCCAAACAATGAGTTAGATCCAAATCTCGCGTGGACCCCACCATACAAAACAGTGGAGAGATCGGCACCTATCATTTAAAAGTTCTAAGGTTTTTGATCAAGTTGTTATTTGTGTTTTCCTTTCTTTCATGTTTGAGTTAATACATAAACGGGTTGGATCTCAAATAAACATCATGGTGGACCTTCGGAAGGTTTCAACGGTAGGCATCACCTTCCCCACTATTTTTGTGGTGGGGTCCACTCTAGCCTTGGATCTTACTTATTCTTTGTATCATGCCCTAAAATGATTTCTCCAAATGTATGGATGGTGTGGAT
Source organism: Magnolia kwangsiensis (assembly GCA_037074715.1). Classification (NCBI taxonomy): domain Eukaryota; kingdom Viridiplantae; phylum Streptophyta; class Magnoliopsida; order Magnoliales; family Magnoliaceae; genus Magnolia; species Magnolia kwangsiensis. The sequence continues at coordinate 40,692,461 of CM073584.1, read as the reverse complement.
ACAACGCATACATCATTGTGGGGCCCATAAAACTTAGCAACGTTACTTTAGTAGTGAGCCTTGCGACTCAACCTCCACGTACGGAAAAAGGTAGAAAAAAAAATAAAAATGGGAGAAGGTTGGGGTTCTTATGGATGCGAGTTATCGCCTCCATCTACACTACCACCACTCAACGAGCTACACGTCCAACCCGTCCTGAGCTCCAGGCGCCTAATTCGCACCCGCACGAGGTAATGCGGATTAATGACGTGGCAGGAGATCAGACGGTTTGTGGCAGAAACGGGCTGGCTACTCCCCCAGTTGGTGATCGGTGCTTTATGGGCCTCACCATGATGTATGTCTTTCATCTATTCGAAATATATTTTTCTAGATCACTTTAGGGAATGAGACAAAAAATGATGTATATTCCAAAGTCAAGTTGACCACAGTACATGAAATAGTGTTGATCATTAAAAACTTTTTAGGGCTATTAAAGTTTTGGATCAAGCTGATCTTTATTTTTTACCTTCATCTTGGTCTATATGGCATAATCAACAGATTGGATGTCAAATAAACAGTACAGTGGGCCTTAGGAGAATTTTAATGGTGGATATCCAATCACTATTGTGTTTCCTATGGTGTGGTCTTGAGATTTATATCCCCCTCGTTTTTGGGATCAAGCCATAAAATGATCTTTAAAAATGAATGAATAGCGTGGATGAAATACATACATCATGGTGGGGCCCAAAAAGCACCTACCACTAGCCAAGGGCAAGTGGTAAGGGAGTAGTCAATCCGGTGCTTTGTGGGCCTCACCATGATGTATTTGTTTCATCCATTTTATTCATTTGTTTTTCTAGATTATTTTATGGTATGAGAGCAAAAATGAGGTATATCCCAATCTCTCGTGTACCACATTAAAGTAAATAATGTTGAATGAACGTAGACCATTAAAACTTTGTGGGGGTAATAAAAGTTTTAGATCAAGCTGATCTTTGTTTTTTCCCTTCATCTGGGTCTGTATGTCCTAATAAACAGATTGGATGTCAAATAAACAGTACAATAGGCCTGAGGAGGATTTTAATGGTGGATATCCAATTGCTATTGTTTTCCTGTGGTGTGGTCTACCTGAGATTTATATTCCTTTCAATTTTGAGATCAAACCCTAAAATGATCTGAAAGAATAGATGAACGGAATGAAGGAAACACAAACATGATAATGGGCCCACATAGCACCGACCACCAGACACAGGGCTGGTGGCAGGGGGTAGCCAATCCGATCCCCGTTTGTGGTGCTTTTGGGGAGAGTGCGTGAGTGACTTCCTGTTGAGAAATTTACCATTGTACGATTCATTTATGGCCCATTTGTCTGCTTAAGCCTGCTCAGTTTTACTTGACTAGAATAAGCCCCAGCTGTACGGACGACTGGTCAAAGGTCAAAAATGCCCCTGCTTTTTGCTTCAAGCGGATTGGCTGGTGCTCAAAGATGAGCGCTGACGCTCCTTAAACTCCTAGTTGTACGAATGGTTCAAAAGAGATCAACGTTACATGGCCCCCCCACAGTTATGTTTTTATTATATCCACAACATTCATCCATATTTCGAGATCATTTCGAAGCATTATCCAAAAAAAAAATTCATATCCAAAGATCAACTGGACCACACCACAAAGAGCAACGAGAAAATTGATTTTCACCGTTAAAAATTTTGTAGGGCCCACCATAACATTTATTTTTCATCGAATCTATTCATAAGGTCACAAAGACCTAGATGAAGAGGAAAAAAAAATTTCATAATGATCCAAAACTTCTGTAACCCTTCAAAGGGTTTCAATGGTAGACATTCAATTTCTCACTGCCTTTTATAGTGTGGTCCACTTGATAGTTAGATCTGTCTTATTTTACGTCTCAAGCCTTAATATGAGCTTGCCAAATAGATGGACAGTTTGGATATAACATGGACCTCATGATGGGACCCACAAAAGCAACGAAGATTCCACAGCAAAAAAAAAGCCCAAACTGTCGTGGCAACACCGCCGGTAGCTCCAGTCTGGCAGAATTTATTTATTTATTTTATACAAGGAGAACTTTTTCCCCCTTACATTTTTCTCTAATACATAATTATGTAAATATGTATATATAAGTATAAAAAAATATTTTTCTATCTTTTAATTCAATTCTTTATCTATTTATTTAACAAGCATATCTCTTATACTAAAATGAGCTACTCAACGTACCACCTATGATTTTGGGGTAGGAGAAGCTAATTTAGTCAATCAACGTAGTTATTTTCCAAGATTCCATCAGGTTGATGGTTGAAAATTCATTTCATTCACTTTGCGGTCAATTTCAATCAGTTCGCAGTCAATTTCATTCACTTCGCGGTCAATTTCAATCACTTCACGGTCAATTTTGACCAGTTCGTGAGAAATTTCATTAACTTTACGATCAATTCCATGCATTTCGTGGTGAATTTCGACGAATTTCCTTCACTTCATAGTCAATTTTATGCATTTCGAGGTCAATTCACTTCACTTTACGGTCAATTCTATGCATTTCACGGTCAATCCCGACGATTGCCCATCACTTCATGGTCAATTCCATGCATTTCACATTCAATTCCCTTCACTTCACGGTCAATTTCATGCATTTCACAGTCAATTCCCTTCATTTCACGGTCAATTCCATGCATTTCATGGTCAATACTGGTGATTTCGCTTCACTTCACAGTCAATTCCATGCATTTCACGGTCAATTCCCTTTACTTCATGGTCAATTCAATGCATTTCACAGTCAATTCCCTTCACTTCACGGTCAATTCCTTGCATTTCACAGTCAATTTTGTGATTCCCCTTCACTTCACGGTCAATTCCAGGCGTTTCACAGTCAATCATCGGAATTGAAGGGAATTGACCATGAAATGCATTGAATTGATCGTGAAGTGAAAGGGAATCGCCGAGATTGACCGTGAAATGAATGGAAATGACCGTGAAGTGAAGGGAATCGAACATGAAATGCACAGAATTGACCATGAAGTGAAGGGAATTAACAGTGAAATGCATTAAATTGACCGTGAAGTGAAAGGGAATCATTGAGATTGACTGTGAAATGAATGGAAATGACCATGAAGTGAAGGGGATTAACCATGAAATGAATTGAATTGACCGTAAAGTGAAGGGGAATTGCCGGGATTGACCATGAAATGAATGAAAATGACCATGAAGTGAAAGGGATTGATTGTGAAATGAATTGAATTGACGGTGAAGTGAAGGGGAATCGCCGGAATTCACCGTGAAATGCATGAAATTGACCGTGAAATGAAGGGAATTGACTGTGAAGTGATGAGAATTGACCGTGAAATGCATTTAATTGATCGTGAAGTAAAGGGGAATCGTCAGAATTGACCGTGAAATGCATGAAATTGACCATGAAATGGAGGGAATTGACCGTGAAATGCACGAAATTGACCGTGAAGTGAAGGAAATTGACCGTGAAATGCATTAGATTGACTGTGAAGTGAAGGAAAATCGTCGGGATTAACCGTGAAATGCATGGAATTGACCATGAAATGAAGGGAATTAAACGTGAAATGCATGGAATTGACCGTGAAATGCATGGAATTGATCGTGAAGAGAAGGGGAATGATCGGGATTAACTATGAAATGCATGGAATTCACCTTGAAATGAAGGTAATTGACCGTGAAGTGAAGGGAATTGACGATGAAATGCATTTAATTGACCGTGAAATAAATGGAAATGACCGTGAAGTGAATGGAAATGACCGTGAAGTAAAGGGAATCGACCATGAAATGCATGAAATTGACCGTGAAGTGAAGGGAATTGACCGTCAATTTAATTCATTTCACGGTCAATTCCCTTCATTTCACGGTCAATTTCATGCATTTCACGGTCAATCCGATGATTCCCCTTCACTTCACAGTCAATTTAATTCATTTCACGGTCAATCCCCTTCACGGTCATTTCCATTCATTTCACGGTTAATCCCGGCGATTCCCTTTCACTGCATGGTCAATTCCATGCATTTCACGGTTAATTCCCTTCATTTCACGGTCAATTTCATGCATTTCACGGTCAATTCCCTTAATTTCATGATCAATTTCATGCATTTCATGGTCAATTTCGGTGATTCTGCTTCACTTTACGATCATTTCCATTCATTTCATGGTCAATTCCTTTCATTTCACAGTCATTTTCATGCATTTCATGGTCAATTCCCTTCACTTCAAGGTCATTTCCATGCATTTCATAGTCAATTCCGGTGATTCTACTTCACTTCACAGTCATTTCCATTCATTTCATGGACAATTCCCTTCACTTCACGATTATTTCCATTCACTTCATGGTCAATTCACTTCACTTCATGATCAATTCCCTTCATTTCACGGTCAATTCCATGCATTTCACGGTCAATTTCGGTGATTCCGCTTTACTTCACAGTCATTTTCATGCATTTCACGGTCAATTCCCATAACTTCACAGTCATTTCCATGCATTTCACGGTGATTTCTGGCAATTCTGTTTCATTTCACGGTCATTTTCGGCAATTTCGTTTCATTTCATGGCCATTTCTATGCATTTCCTAGTCAATTCCCTTCACTTCACGGTCATTTCCATGCATTTCATGGTCATTTCGCTTTACTTTACGGTCATTTGCATGCATTTCACGGTTATTTTCAGCAATTTCATTTCATTTCACGGTCATTCCCATACATTTCAGAATCAATTCGCTTCACTTCACGGTCATTTTCATGCATTTCAAGGTTATTTTTGGCGATTTCGTTTCATTTCACGGTCATTTTCATGCATTTCACGTTCAATTCCCTTCACTTCACGGTCATTTCCATGCATTTCACAGTCATTTCGCTTCACTTCACGGTCATTTCAATGCATTTCACGGTCATTTCAACAATTCCGTTTCATTTCACGGTCATTTCCATGCATTTCATGATCAATTCCCTTCACTTCACGGTCATTTTCATGCATTTCACGATCAATTTGCTTCACTTTACGGTCATTTCCATGCATTTCACGGTCATTTTCGGCAATTTCGTTTCGTTTCACGGTCATTTTTATGCATTTCACGGTCAATTCGCTTCACTTCACGGTCATTTTCATGCATTTCACGTTCAATTCCCTTCACTTCACGGTCGTTTCCATGCATTTCATAGTCAATTCGCTTCACTTCATGGTCATTTCCATGCATTTCACGGTCATTTCCGGCAATTCTGTTTCATTTCACGGTCATTTCCATGCATTTCACGATCAATTTGCTTCACTTCACGGTTATTTCCATGCTTTTCACGGTCATTTTCGACGATTCCGTTTAATTTCAGGGTCATTTCCATGCATTTCACGGTCAATTCCCTTCACTTCGAATTAACTATGAAATGATGCGGAATCGTTGGAATTGACCATGAAATGCATGGAAATGACTGTGAAGTGAAGCGAAATGACTGTGAAATGCATATAAATGACCGTGAAGTGAAGGGAATTGAACATGAAATGCATGGAAATGACCGTGAAATGAAACGGAATCGCCAGAATTGACCGTGAGATGCATGGAAATGACCATGAAGTGAAGGGAATTGATTGTGAAATGCATGGAAATGAACATGAAATGAAACAGAATCGCCGGAATTAACTGTGAAATGCATAGAAATGACCGTGAAGTGAAGTTAATTGACCGTAAAATGAAATAGAATCGTCGGAATTAACCGTGAAGCGAATTGATCGTGAAATGAAACAGAATCACTGAAATTAACCGTGAAATAGAAATGACCATGAAGTGAAGGGAATTTAGCGTGAAATGCATGAAAATGACCATGAAGTGAAGCGAATTGACTATGAAATGCATGGAAATGACCGTGAAGTGAAGGGAATTGACCGTGAAATGCATGGAAATGACCGTGAAATGAAACAGAATCACTCGAAATGACCGTGAAATGCATGGAAATGACTGTGCAATGAAGCGAATTGACCGTGATATGCATGCAAATGACCGTGAAGTGAAGGGAATTAACTATGAAAAACATGAAAATGACCGTGAAATGAAACGGAATCGTCGAAATTGACCGTGAAATGCATAGAAATGAATATGAAGTGAAGTGAGTTGACCATGAAATGTATGGAAATGATCGTGAAATGAAACAGAATTGCCAAAAATGACCATGAAATGCATGGAAATGGCCGTGAAGGGAAGTGAATTGACCATGAAATGCATAAAAATGACTGTGAAATGAAACGGAATTGCCAGAAATGACTGTGAAATGCATGGAATGACCGTGAAATGCATGGAAATGACCGTGAAGTGAAGGGAATTGAACGTGAAATGCATGGAAATGACCATGAAATGAAACAAAATCGCCAAAAATGACCATAAAATGCATGGAAATGACCATGAAATGAAACAGAATTGCCGAAAATGACTGTGAAACGCATATAAATGACCGTGAAGTGAAGCGAATTGACCATGAAATGCATGGAAACGACCGTGAAGTGAAGGGAATTGACCGTGAAATGTATGGAAATGACCGTGAAATGAAACAAAATCGCCGGAATTGACTGTGAGATGCATGGAAATGACCATGAAGTGAAGGAAATTGATCGTGAAATGCATGAAAATGACCGTGAAATGAAACGGAATTGTTGAAAATGACCGTGAAATGCATGGAAATGACCGTGAAGTGAAGCAAATTGACCGTGAAATGCATGGAAATGACCATGAAATGAAACGGAATTGTCAGAATTGATCATGAAATACATGAAGATGATCGTGAAGTGAAGCAAATTGACCGTGAAATGCATGGAAATGACTGTGAAGTGAAGGGAATTGACCGTAAAATGCATGGAAATGACCGTGAAATGAAACGAAATCGGTGGAAATGACAGTGAAATGCATGGAAATGACCGTGAAGTGAAGCGAATTGACCGTGAAATGAATGAAAATGACCATGAAGTGAAGGGAATTGACCATGAAATGAAACGAAATTGCCGAAATTTACTGTGAAATGCATAGAAATGACCGTGAAGTGAAGCGAATTGACCATGAAATGCATGGAAATGACCGTGAAGTGAAGGGAATTGATCATGAAATGCATGGTAATGACTATGAAATGAAACAGAATCGCCGAAAATGACCGTGAAATGCATGGAAATGACCATGAGGTGAAGCAAATTGTCCATGAAATGCATTGAAATGATCGTGAATTGAAGGGAATTGATCGTGAAATGCATGGAAATGACCGTGAAGTGAAGGGAATTGACCGTGAAATGCATAGAATTAATTATGAAGTAAATGAAATGAATGAAATTGACCAAAAACTGATTGAAATTGATCGCGAAGTGAATGATGGAATCTTGGAAAATAAACAGGTTAGTTAGCTAAAGTAGCTTCTCCTACCCCAAAATCATATAGGGTACATCAAGTAACTAATTTTGGTTTAGAAGATATTCTTGTTAAATGAATAAAGAAAGAAATGAAAAACAGAGAGAAAATTTTTTTACATGCTTATATATATATATATTTATATAAATATGTATGAGAGAAAAATGTAGGTGGAATTAAGTTATCCATGTAAAAAAAAAGTGGATAGGTGGATATGGGGCCCACCAAAATCATGAACATTAAGTGTGTGGCACACAATGGGACCCACCCAATTTTTATAAAAAATTGGGCGGCACTACCACATAGACGTCCAAAGGTTGGTGGCATTACCGTCGAATCCGCGGTATGGCCTCGTAGATTAAAATTTTTTCAATGGCTATGGTTATGGCTATAATTCGTATGTACAAGAACCCAACCTTCAAGCACTAACTAGCAGAAGCTTTGTGTCATGATAACCTTTTTTATATTTTCACTTTTTTTTTTGTTAGTTTGTTAGTTCACACTAGAGCTGGGCATCCGTCCTGATCAGATCGGATTAGGTATAACTCGATCCTATCCGATTTTCTAGTGGTTAGACCCAAATTCGATCCGATCCAAGACTGGATCTGGGTCACCTGATTCGGACAGACCCGATACCTGGTTGACATTACCCGAACCGAGTCCGCCTTGGTCAGGAAAATCGAGACGGATCAGATCAGGTACGATTCGAACAATATGAATTAAATCAAATTATTTCATATGGTGTGTTCTAAGTAAACCTTTAATATATCTAATTTTTGTGCTCAATGACTAAAATAATATTTCAAAATAGATAAACGGCTTAGATGAAATATATACATTAAGGTGGGCCCCACATGGCTCTGAAAGAACATTCAATTTCTGTGTATACCTTTTTATTTAACTTTTAAAGTTACATGCTCCTCACAACACCGTTTACTTGCTTTTCATGCAAGTACGGGTGAATTTGAATTGTATATCCATGTTAACGAGTTTTTGTGGATCTGATCATAGGGTAAGTGTTATATCCAAACCGTTCATTCATTTGGCAAGCTCGTCTTAAGGCTTGAGACGAAAAATAAGATAAATCTAACTATCAAGTGGACCACACGAATGGTTTAACAGCGAAAATCATTCTTTGCTACCATTTGTGGTGTGGTCCAGATGATCTTTGGATATTATTCATTTTTTGAATAATGCTCTATAATGATCTATAAAAATATATGAACGGTGTAGATATAATAAATACATCACTATAGGGCCCATATAACGTTGATCACCTTTTAACCGTTCGTACAACTCGGTGCTCAAGGAGCGTCAGACTCGTCTCTGCGGACGGGATTGCATACGACCCCTACCCGTCTCTAGCTTCGAATGGGGAGGTCTATGAGAGGGCCCACAGTGATGTATCTGTACATCCAAACCGTCAATCTCTTTTTTCATATTATTTTAAGGTATGAACACAAAAATGTGGAATATCCAACGTTTAAGTGGACCACACCAAATGATAAGCTGGGTTGCATTCAAATGCACAAAGGATTAAATGTCAGTTGCATTAAATGCAAGATTCATCGGTGGTGCACCCCATTTGATCGTTGGATCTGCCTCATTTTTGTTATGATGCTTTAAAATAATCAGAGAAAAGGGATAGACAGTTTGGATTTACAGATACATCACGATGGGCCCACCCACAGAACTGCCCGTTGGACGAGCTGGGGTAGTACGCAATCCACATCCTGTCATTGCATGCCACATGCCTAGCTAGCTCCAGCTAGCATAGGCTATTGGTGTGAGGCCCCTGACGGAAAATAGTAATGGTGTCGGTGATTTGTGAGCCCCACCATGATATATGTATTTCATCGATGCCGTTCATCTATTTTTACAGATTATTTAAAAGCATGATACAAAATATTAGAGGGATAAAAGTCTCGGGTGGACCACACCACAGGAAAACAATAATGATTGGATATCCTCCATTAAATTCCTCCTAAGGCTCCGGATCGAGTCAGATCAGATCGGATTGGATCCTTTCAGATCGGATTTCAGACCGGATCTGTCCGGATTGACGACGACTCGATCCTGATCTGAAAACCATTCGGATCTGAAATATCTAAATCGATCTGCACCGATCCAGACCATCGGTTCAGTTAGAATCGGGTCGGATCGGGTCTGATCAGGTCGGATTCACCGGATCGAACCTTTTTTGCCCAGCTCTAGTTCACACCATGTCAGTACACACACTCCATGTTAGCCATCTCCACTAGGGATCGGTACTAAGACCTAAGTGTTGAAACGAGGTATCTCCATTCAGTTTGCCAATTGAGCTATAGATCTGGGTGTTTTATATTTTCACTTCATCCGAGTGGTAATGACCTTATAAATGGTTTGGATGCCATATATGCAAGCTCATAAGGTTTCAACGGCGGTTATTTCTTTCCCTAATTTTCCTTCTACTGTAGCCCACTTGAATTTTTTATCTACATCATTTTTTCTCTATTGTCCTAAAATGATCTCACAAAAACGGATGAACGGGATAGATTTCCTACAAACATAGATGTGGGAGCCACACAGCATCCTTGGGCAGTAACTTACTTCGGAAGGCTTTGGCAGGAAATCCGCGTCCCGGAAAGGACGGCGGATGGACGCCGATTTCGGAAACGGATTGGCTACTCCCGTGCGACTAGCCCGTGGCTTGTGGCCTGTGACATGTGGGCCCACTATGATGTATGTGTTTCATCCATTTTTACGGATCATTTTAGGGTCTGATCAGAAAATTGAGAGGTATATGAATCTCAGATGTACCACACCAAAGGAAAATAATACTGATTAGATATCCATCATTAAAATCCTCCTAAGGCTCACTGTACTGTTTATTTGACATCCAATCGGTTGATTAGGTCATACAGACCTAGATGAAGGGAAAAAACAAAGATGAGCTTGATCCAAAACTTTTATGGCCCAAAAAAATTTTAATGGCCGACATTCAATAAACGCACTTTCCTGTAATGTGGTCCATGTGAGATTGTAATATACACAATTTTTGGTCTCACATCATAAAATGATACATAAAAATAGATGGACGGAAGGGATGAAACATATACATCTTGTTGGGCCCACAGAGCACGTACCACCGGCCCATGGTTGGTGCAGGGGAGTAACCAACCCGTTTCCGCCTGGCAGGCTTTGGCAGGAACTTCCTGCTGCGGGAAGTTGGGTGGGGCTTGCCGTGATGTTTTTTGAAAATCCACCATGTTCATTAATTTTGAAGGATCATGTCAGGACATGGACCTAGAAATGACGGAAATCCAAATCTCATATGGGCTAGACAACAGAGGATCGAATTTTCACCGTTGAAACACGCGTGGGGCTAGAGAAGATTTGAATCAGGATCATTTTTATGCTTTCAGCTCATCCAATTATTAATTACTTTATGAATGGTATGGTATGGATGGTATATAAACAACAACATGGACCTAAGAAGGTTCCAACGGTGGGAATTTACATACACACATTTACCTCACGTACAGCTCAGTTGAGTTTTGGATTTAGATAATTGTTGGGCCCATCACCTAAAATGATTCTGCAAAACTGATGAACCTGGTGGATTTCTCGTAAACAATTCGGTAGGTCCCACCAAACTTCTTGTCATAGGAAGTTCCCAATCTGCATCCAGGAGGATTAGCCACCGAACTGGACAATAGTGAATCTTGCTTAGGGGTGTACATCAACCGAGTTACCTCGGTTAGCTAGCTCAACTCGACTCGAAAAGCTAGATTCGACTTGATTCAAAGCTGAGTTTGAGTCAAGTCAAGTTGATTTTTTTAGTTTGAAAAAATTTTGAACCGAGTTCGAGCTTGCCCGAGCTCAACTCAACTTAGATTGAACCTCAACTTGAATCGAACTAGTTCGGTAACTTGGTTACTTTGATATTGATGTTGCTCACCAAGTGTTTGATGAAATGACTCAACGAAGTTTCGGCTAATGGCAAGAAATGTATGTATATGAAACAAATACCATTTTTCTTTAATTTTGATGTTACATATAAGGTGTTTGATGAAATACTTGTAAACAACTATTGCTATTTTATATATTGTGAGAAATTGAAAGTGCACTGCATGTGTTTATGAAAATGCCGTAGAGGCTCGATTTTGGCTTGAACTCGGCTCGAACTAGCCCAAGCGGCTAACCAAGCTAAGCTAGCCAGTTAGGCTCAAGGACCAAGCCGAGCCAAGCCGAGTTCAAGTTGGGATTAGCTACTAGCCCAGCCAAGTCAAGTTGAGGTCAACTTGACTCGTTATACACACTTAGTCTTGCCACTGAAGTGATGTCACCACATTATGTGGCCCCAACATGATGTATGTGTTATATCCACACCGTCCATCCATTTAGAGAGATCATTTTAGGTCATGATTCAAAGAATGAGGCAAATACAAATGTATGTGTTATATCTACACCGTCCATCCATTTGGAGAGATCATTTTAGGTCATGATTGAACGCATACCATTAAAATTTTCTTTGGGCTACATAAGTTTTTGATCAAGCGGATATTCATTTTTTCCCTTATTCCATGTATTTTTTAACTTATAAATAGGTTGGATCTCAAATAAACATTATGGTGGGCCCTAGGAGGGTTTCAACAGTGGGCGGCATTTTCCCACCGCTGTTTTCTGTGTTGGGTCTAATTGAACTTCGGATCTACGCCATTCTTTGGCTCATGCCCTAAAATGATCTCTCTAAATGGATGGATGGTCCGAATGCAACATATACATCACAGTGGGGCCCAAAAAATGTAGTGATGTCACTTCCGTGGTGAGTCTCGCTACTGTTGAGTTTAGTAACTAATTTGCGTCCATTTGTGGGATGCTATGTGGGGCCACCATTATGTATCTGAACAAATTCACCTATACATCGGTTTTTTCAGATAACTTTAGGTGAAGAGGCCAAAAATAAGGTGGATCCAAAAACTCAAGGCAGCCATACCAGAAGGAAAACTGAAGAAAGAGTTGCCTACTGTTGAAACTTGCAGAAAGAGTTACCTACCTCGGCTCCACCTTAATGTTTATATGCCATCTAAATCGTTTATAAGTTCATTCCCATTTGATGAAGTGAAAACACAAAATGCTTAGCCTAAAATGGAACTTTTATGGTCATAAAAACGTTTAAATGATGGTCACTAAATCTACATTGATTCCTCTTGTGAGGCCCATTGGAGTTTTGGATCCACCAGATTTTTAATCTAGTTTTCTAAAATGATATGGAAAAATGGATGGACGGCGTGGATTTTTTAGAAACATTGTAATGGCCCGACCTACCATGTGCATCCCTTGGAAAGTTGGGTGGGATCCTCTTGATGTTTGTGAGAAATCCACCTTGTCCATGGATTTTCTCGGTTCACTTTAAGACATGAGAACAAAAGTAAGGTGGATCGAAAAGTAAGGTGGATCGAAAAGTCAAGAGGAAACATTGGATATTTGAACATTGGCATGGCCACAAAATTTGAGTCAGAATAAGCTTTTGTGTTTTCAATCCATCCTAGTGAAAATGATCTTATAAATGGCTTGGATGACATGTAAACATCCAAGTGGACCTCAAGAAATTAACAGAGGCATTTCCCCCCCTCTTTCCTCTCGTGTGGTCCACTTGAGTTTTAGACCACCTCATTTTTTTTTAATCTAATGCCTTAAAATGAGCTAGACAGAGATGAAGTGAATTTTTCGCAAACATCCTTGTGCCCACCTAGCTTCCATAATAGGAATTTCCTACGAAAGCCCTCTGGCAGGCAGGCAATACGTGTCTAGGATCTTAGGGGGTGTTTTGCATGGTATTAGATTAGATTAGGTGAGATGGAATTGTGTTTGGTCCTACACAAATTTCATCTGGTGTTTGGGGAGGATGGGAAGGGTCAAGATTAAGTGAGATGAAACTTGACACAGGGATGATCGTGATGAGGTCGATCACCGTCTTCCTCAAGGATAACTACTTCAAATCCACGGAGCTTCTCTGAACTCCTCACAGAGACTTCTCGAATCCACGAGGAAAGAAAGTAGGAAAATAGAAATAAATTCTAATAAATTCGAAATTAATTGATGAATAATTGATCAGTAAAAGGTTATGTAGAAAAATCCTATTATTGGTCTGCGAGCAACGACTTCATCAAAACCGAGTTGCAACAGACCACAGAATTCATCAGTGGCGAACATGTGACCTCTATAAGAATGGAAAACCAACCCAAGACTTCTAAAGTGGAGGGACAATATCTCATCACTGAACAGGCCTTTGTTAAACAATCTGAGGAAACAAGAGATATATATGCATTAGTTGAAGAGAAAAAATATGTTGAGCCTGTGAATATCCTAGAGGTTTTAGAACCAGTATCACAGGAGTTCAAGGGGGTTGTACTTGATGAACTACCTAATAAATTACCTCCCATACGAGATATACAAAATCAAGTTGATCCCGTCTTAGCGGCAAATCTGCCTAATTGCTCACATTATCAGAAAGAATATGAGATCTTGAAGGCAAATGTGAAGGAACTGATTAATACTAGTCAAGTCAAGAAAAGCTTGAGGACATGTAAGGCAGATGTGAAGGAATTGATCGATACTAGTCAAGTCAAGAAAAGCCTGAGGACATGTATTGTATTAGCTAAAGAGCCTAATGCTAAGTACAAAAAAAGGACTAATAAACATCGGCGTCAGAAGTTATCTCAGAATCATGAGCCAAGTCCCTTGAATAACTCGAGGATGAGTTTTTTTCAAGTGGAGGGGTTTGATGTAGAATGTGTCACAGAGATATTCCCAGCATGGTTGAGCCACAAGGAGATGAACCGTGAATTGACCATAACTTTTGATCTGGGTATCGTTACGGGACGTACAACCCATCAATCTTTACTGAAACGGGCCATCCGAGGTGAACCGACCCACGAAGTAGGTCGCATCTGTCCGTTTCATCAGAAAATGCGCACTTTCAGCTCAAAAATGAATTTTTAGAAAATTTTTACTATTTTTATTAATTTCAAATTTTTAATATTTTTAGAGTTTTAGATTTTCTTTCCTTTTAGAAATAACTTTTAGTTATACTAGGACTCTTCTAGAGAAAGTTTATTTGTAATTTTTATTTTTACAAATTAGGCCTTAAAAGAGTTTTATTAGAATTAGGATTTGTGTTAGAGTTAAAATTTTGCTATTTTTGGGAATTACGAATTTTAGTTTATTTTTTTCTATATTAATGGTGTAAGGAGACACATTAGAGAATTATCAATGATTCATTAATCAATTTTGAATTAATAGAAATTCTTTTCTATTTTCTACTTTCTTTCCTCGTGGATTCGAGGAGTCTCTGTGAGGAGTCCAGAGAAGTTCCGTGGATTCGGAATATTTATCATCTTGAGGAAGACGGTGCTCAACCTCACGTCCTTCCCTGTGTCAGTTTGGTATCAGAGTGAAGTTTCTCTTCGGATCGATGACTTCTAACGATGGGTCGGCCAACAATCCCATGGGCGGTGCCCTAGGGAATTTACATTTAACGGTGACAGCTTTCAAAACAACCATGCAAGAGAATCGGCAAGCCATGCAAGGGCTGTAAGCTTCCATGGATCGCATAGCGGATCTCTTAATGGAAACCCTAGTGCAACTCCGTGTTCCTGGTGGTAATCTTCTACAACCAATTGCTGAAATTCATAATTATACTGATCGTAGGGCGACACTATCAGTGAACCACAGGATCAGTCTTGAGAAGGTGGGATCTAGCGACATGATTTCACAGCATCCTAGACGAGGCATTGATCAGATAGATAGGATGGGTCAAGAATTTAAGATGAAAGTCGATCTTCCTAGTTTTAATGGTCAACTCTACTTTAAGGACTTTCTCGATTGGTTGTTTAAAGTCGAATGTTTCTTCGACTATAAGAACATCGTAGAAGAAAAGAAAGTTAAACTCGTGGCTTACAAGTTGACGGGCAGAGCTTCATATTGATAGGAATAACTTCAACTTGAGCGGACGAGACAGATAAAGGCGCCCATTCGCACGTGGTCGCGGATGAAGAAGTTATTGTGCATGCGATTCCTCCCTCGAGATTACGATCAGGTATTATTCTAATAAAACCAAAATTATTATAAGGAGAATCGATCAGTAAAAGGTTATGTAGAAAAATCGTATTATTGGTCTGCGAGCAATGACTTCATCAAAACAGAGTTGCAACAAACCACAGAATTCATTAGTGGCGAACATGTGACCTCTATAGGAATGGAAAACCAACCCAAGACTTCTAAAGTGGAGAGACAATATCGCATCACTGAACAGGCCTTTGTTAAACAATCTGAGGAAACGAGAGATATATATGCATTAATTGAAGAGAAAAAATATGTTAAGCCTGTGAATATCCTAGAGGTTTTAGAACCAGTATCACAGGAGTTCAAGGGGATTTTACTTGATGAACTACCTAATAAATTACCTCTCATACGAGATATACAAAATCAAGTTGATCCCGTCTTAGGAGAAAATCTGCCTAATTGCCCACATTATTAGAAAGAATATGAGATCTTGAAAGCAGATGTGAAGGAACTGATTAATACTAGTCAAGTCAAGAAAAGCCTGAGGACATGTAAGACAGATGTGAAGGAATTGATTGATACTAGTCAAGTCAAGAAAAGCCTGAGGACATGTATTGTATTAGCTAAAGAGCCTAATGCTAAGTATAAGAAAAGAGCTAATAAACATCGGCGTCAGAAGTTATCTCAGAATCATGAGCCAAGTCCCTTGAATAATTCGAGGACGAGTTTTTTTCAAGTGGAGGGGTCTGATGTAGAACGTGTCACAGAGATATTCCCAGCATGGTTGAGCCACAAGGTGATGGACCGTGAATTGACCATAACTTTTGATCCGGATATCGTTACGGAGCATACAACCCATCAATCTTTACTGAAACGGGCCATCCGAGGTGAACTGACCCACAAAGTAGGTCGCATCTGTCCATTTCATCAGAAAACGCGCGCTTTCAGCTCAAAAATGAATTTTTAGAAAATTTTTACTATTTTTAGTAATTCTGATTTTTAATATTTTTAGAGTTTTAGATTTTCTTTTCTTTTAGAAATAACTTTTCGTTATACTAGGACTCTTTTAGAGAAAGTTTATTTGTAATTTTTATTTTTAGAAATTAGGCCTTAGAAGAGTTTTATTAGAATTAGGATTTGTGTTAGAGTTAGAATTTTGCTATTTTTGGTAATTACGAATTTTAGTTTATTTTTTTTCTATATTAATGGTGTAAGGAGACACATTAGAGAATTATCAATGATTCATTAATCAATTTCGAATTAATAGAAATTATTTTCTATTTTCTGCTTTCTTTCCTCGTGGATTCGAGGAGTCTCTGTGAGGAGTCCAGATAAGTTCCGTGGATTCGGAATATTTATCATCTTGAGGAAGACGGTGCTCGACTTCACGTCCTTCCCTGCATTAGAACTGCATTTAGTCCCATGTGGGATTTAACAGTGAAAGGCATTCCAAATCCATGTGAAATCTAGCAAAGGCGGTATTGCTATCAGCAAGATCTGCGAGTCTCACCATGATGAATGGGCTATATATCCACACCATCCATTCATTTTTCAAGATCTTTTTAAGGCATGATCATAAAAATTAGGTAGATCCAAACTCAAGTGGACCACACCGTATAAAGCAATGAGGATTGAAAGCCAACCATTGAAAACTTCTTGATGGCTACAGAAGTTTTAGATCAAGTTGATATTTATGTTTTCCCTTCATCCAGGTCTGTGTGACCTTATGAACAGGTTGGAAGGTAAAAAAACATCACGATGGGCCCTAGAAAGGTTTCACTGGTGGGTGTCATTGTCTCCGTTACTTTCCACGGTGTGGTCCATGTAAGCTCTGGATCTCCCTCAATTTTGAGCCAATGCCATAAAATGACCATGCTTGACATCAACACAATACTTGAAAGGTTGGTTGGTGTGATTTGTCCTAATAATGTACTTCTTGGGATGGTGGATATTGGCTGCATACATAGCTCAATCCAAACATGACATATAATGGCAAACAATGTCCTTTGAAACTAGAGATTTCAAGACAATCCCTAACAGTGGCTAATCATAGCATTAAAGCAATTCATTGCACTAAAGCAATTCTATTCCACCTAATGCCAGTTAAATCCATGCACCAAATATCCTAGGGTTGGCGTAGATTGAAATCCTTTGTTATTTTTATATGCCATCCAACCCATTCTTCATATCATAACAAACCGGATGAACATAAATCCAAAAGTAGTTATCATCGATATCTTAATTCAGGTTCACAATTTGAATTTAGATGTCTTAGTGGTAATGTGGCCCACCTAAGTTTTCATCTCCTTGATTTTTATAATTTATGGTTAAAATAGGATGGCTGAACTTATAGATGGATTAGATTTTATACAAACATCCTGATATGTCGTGTAAAGCTAAACTGTTGCACGCGCTTCCAACAACAATAGGAATTCGGTCCATCGAGATGCGGATTTAGGGCTATCAATGGGTCAGGCCTAGGCATTGGCCGGATTTTGAACTGTTCCAGGTCCAGCTATCAAGCTGGCCCTATTTAAAATTCTGATTTTTCAGGCCCGAACTCGGCTCACTGACACCCCCTACACAGATTGGGTAGTAACTCACCACTTTATGGTGTGGTGCGTGTCATGCTATAGCGTAGTGGTAAGTTTTGTGAGACCCACTGTGACATGTATATCATTATTCATGCCATATGTTGATGCAAAAATCTAGTTCGCCTTCACCGAGTTCCTGGACTCTCAAGCACATGCACAACAAGAAGACAAAGGAGACCCTCACAAAAGCAGGGGATCCTCCGATGCCAAAGTTAGGCTAAGAATTTGGGTTTGATATTGTTAAGGGATTTCAGGTGAGAGATTTTGCGTACCTTTTCATATAAATGGGCTTCCTATTTATAGTTTAGGTGGACAAGAGTTGGTTATTAACCTTAGGCATGATTCTGGCACAATTTCCTCAACTGTTACACGAGATTTATGCCAGTGATAAGGGCCGATGCAATTGGCCCCAAAATTACACAGCGGATGGTCGAGGCTGACTTAGGATTGATCCTTCGATTGATCAGGATGAGGCCGAGTTGAGCTAAACCCTTGAATAGTCGAGCAAATAAACTTGGTCGAAGCTCGGATGGATAAACTTGGTCGAAGCTCGGATAGATCAACTTTGTTGGAGCTTGGACATATAAGCTTGGTCGAAGCTTGGACAGATGAGCTTGGTCAGAGCTTGAACATATAAGTTTGGTCAAAGCTCGGATAATGAGCTTGGTCAGAGCTCAGACATATAAGCTTGGTGGAAACTTGGACAGATAAGCTTACGCGGAGATATAAGCTTGGCTGGAGCCTCGGAAGTATGCGGTGTGCTAAGGGGTACGGAGTGTCTACCCTTCATTAAAAAGGTTTTTCGATGATCATCCAAGAACTCTTAAGCCCAGATGCACTCGCTCGTGAGTCCGAGCTAACCTCATGGGCAGTCAAGCCAATTCTACCCATGACACCATCCATCCATTTTTCCATGTAATTTTAAGGCATAGGCAAAAAATGAAGTATATCGAAGGCTCAAGTGAACCACACCATATAAAACAATGGGTTCATGATCTCCATATAAAGCTGAAGCAGCGCTGTAACACCCTGAAAATTGGGGGTCGTGCATAGACTCAACTCCCAAGTTCCTAGGTATTACTTATCATCAATTTTATGGTTTTATGATTAATCAGGTTTAAATGCGCAACTTGGAATTACTTGGAACATGAGGCACAATCACAACTAGTCTGCTGAAATGAAAGAGATAAAATATAGATACAAGTCTAAAAGAATATATAATGGGTCGCACACGGCGTTGCTCAACAAAATCACAAAAAGAATCATATGTCCAAAAGAATGGTGCACTAAGCCCACTACTCAGTGATCCAGAATTCAGTCTCTTAAGCCGATAAAGAGCCGTCCATCAACTGGAAGTAGGACAGCTCATCCTCCTCCTCAAGGCTCGCACCGCCAAGCTCCTCATACTTTGCATCACCTGCATCTACAAGAGAGTTTGGTTGGTGTTTTAAAATACCATCCTAGAGTGGGAATGAGTGATCAACTCAGTGGCTGCTATTAGTCTTAAGTTATAACAAGCATCAGGTATATTATGAATTTAATGAAAAATAACCATTCATAAACACTTATCTAATCTTATTAATGTGCATGCATGACGGATGATATGATGCATGCCCTCGCCACAACACTCCCTCGAGCGACTCCATCTAACAATCACATATGACCAACACTCCCTTAGAGTGACCTCGACTGTCGAGTCGCCACCCTATCTAGTACGATGCAATGTGATCGTGTTAGCCGAGTTCTTAGTTAAGTCCATTCATTCAGCAGGTTGAAGAATCTGATACACTCCACATATCTATGCCTCAACTAGTTGCGATGCCAAGGCCCCTTAATGCGCGAGGCTAGGGCACCGCGATCCTTGATCTCATCGTGTTCCCCATCCCCGACTTCAAGCATATGGGGAGTGCTGAGAACTTGGATCGCTTGCGGTCACTACGGAGAGGTTCGTCACCCCAGCATAGGCCGATAACTCGAACACAGTGTCCCATTCCAACATTCCCGGCCACGAGTCGATGGATCGACTTCAATTGGTTATTAATGGGCTACAATGGTTATAGGGTGTTGTAGGTTCCATACATATGTGATCAAATAGGGTTAACAAACAAGGTTGGTCAGTAAGTGGACTAGGCCGCACGAATTCAGGCGAGCACGTGACAGACGACATCGAGTACAAGCGACCCATGTAGTCAAACTACTGCCGCCCATACGCACCCACCTAAATCCACGGGTTTAGTCTTAGGATAGTCCTATCAATGGGACCACCTTCACTCTCCTCATATTCCTGACCAACCCAAAGGGTTTGATGATAATGTGCAGTATGCCAACTAACAGTGTGATCAACTAGCATATGTAATATCATGCATTTATACTTCTCAACATAAAACTCAAATTTTTCCTACCAAGCAAAGCTAACAATGTTGCGAAATAAAGGTGCATGTGTGTTGTGTGGGTTAGTGAGGAAACTAAGCATTTTATATACATCATAGGATCAAAATGCACATGGGTTAATACATCATACATGCTATAAGATAACATCATATACGAATCAACAAAACATGAACATGCAAACATCAATTTATAACCAATCATGTGAACTACAACAAACACTACATAACTATTCCACATTGATTAAAAGGAACAAGGTAAGGTCTTTCCTAAGTTCTCTCTAGATCCTCCAAACACATCATCTAAGCAAGAAAAACCATTAAACTCATACTAAAATTGGTGCTAGGTCACCTAAGGATAATAGTTCGCACCTATGGATTGTTGGAGACTTTAGGAAACGATCTAGGGTTGCCAAACTCACGGGTCAATTCGTTGAGATCTTGAGCCAAATGAACTTGCATATTAGGATTACATGCATTTCCTAGCTCAACCTCAAAAATTACAAAAAGATGGGTGTTTACCTCCCCAATCGGATAGAAGTGGTTTGTAATTGTGGATATGGGAAAGGGGAAAGTATCTCTCTAAGGTTCCAAGCTTCCTTGGGCCTCACCTCCTACCACACACTCCTTTCCTTTCTACTTCCTCTCTCTTTCTCCTCCTTTCTCCTCTTTTCTCTCTTCTCTCTCTCCTTTCTCTAGGACAAATTCGTATGGGGAGAGGAGTGCCCCAAAGAAGCCCCTTTTATAATGTCAGATTTGGTGCAAATGGTCCCAAGTGTTGGGTTTTTACTATACTAGCCCTATGGGAGGGTTTTCTAGCCTCTAGGGCCCACTATGGGGTGTACATGTTGATATACACTGTAGGATAGTTAGCTCTAATGATGATCTACGTATGAACATGATCGGCCTGCCATTTGGATGCATTGATCGACAGATATGATTAGAAGTTTGTTCAACAGTCACCGATAATCGATCGGGGCCGCGGCTATATGAATATAAGCAGAAAAATATCTTTACTCTATGTGTGAAGTTTGGTCGTAAACCGATGGTTCGAAATTCTCAACTTTTCATAAGAGTGAACAACCCAATTCACTTAAGTTTCATCTTCTTTCTTTAGGATATTTGCACTTCTCATGCACTCGTCTTTTGGCTCAAGTTGAGCGGTTTTTGACCGTTCCTAGGTTTGACTCCCGCGATGGGCGTTGTTCCCAATAAAACGGACATTCCTCTATAGTTTTGGAACTAGTGGCCCACCAACGAGCGGTTTAGAGCTTGTTTGGAAATTCGGGGCATTTCTGGAATGAATTAGGTACTGAGATTTCTCGTGAGCAATGATTAGGGTTTGAGTTAACTATATTCATAGTGTGACATATTTATAACTAGTGAAAGTGGAGATTTGATCATGATTATTCTAAGCCGTCGGTTTTAGGCTAAAAGAGTAATGGGGTTGATTTGGTCTATTAGCCAAGATCCAGGCCTTATCTGACTCGGCTTCGATTAGATCTTCAATCTGATTATGATTATCTTGATAAGTTAACAATGAACCAATTAGATTTGGGCCCTATGTGAGTAAATCATGGGCTAAAGTTGATATTCGAGTGATCGGATGGATTCGTTGGCTTCCTACGGCTGATTAATTGGACTTGTGTGGTTCTTTATTGGTTCCACCTGTATATAAACTATCATTGACTGTTAATGGTCAGTAAGTGATAATATAAGTTAATTACATTAAAAAAATTAAAAAATTTTTTTTTGAAAATTCAAAACAGTGAAAATCTAGGATGTTACAAATGCAGTTCCAACAACAATTAAAGGAAAGGAATTCAGTCATAGTGGGATGTAGATTGCGTGGTAATTCACCAAGCTAAAACATGATAAGTAAATTTTGTGGGACTCACTGTGATGTATGCATCATTATCTATGCCATCCATCCATTTTACTGCTAAATTTAGGGCATGAGCCAAAACTTGAAGCGTATCCAAACCTCAAGTGGACCACACCACATAAAATAGTGAGATAATGATGTCTATCATTGAAACCTTCGTAAGGTCCACAGTGATGCTTATCTTTCATAAGGTCACAAAGACATGGATGAGGGAGGGGAAAACAAAAACATCAGCTTGATCCAAAATTTCCATGATCCTTAAGAAGTTTTCAATAGTAGGCGTTCAATTCACATTGTTTCCTATGTTATTGTCCACTTGAAGTTGGATAACATTCAATTTTGTGCACATGCCTTAAAATGATATGGAAAAATGTATGGACGGTGTGGATAAAATACATACAGCGTGTTGGGCCCTATAGAGTTTACTCATCACGTTACACTGTGGTGAGTTACTCAAAACGTTCCAACTGGGGTTAGGATTTGGGTGGAAAAATATATGGACGAGGCTAGCATACTGTAATCTAAATGTATTGAATGGTATTATCTCGTAAGGACAAACCTAATGAAAAGATCAAATTTTGTGGGCCTCGTTGTCTACTAGAGTAATTTGCCCATTGTTGTTATTGAGAGAGAGAGAGAGAGAGACAGAGAGAGAGAGAGAGACTTTGGGCCTAACATGGAGTGGCTCACATGGTGGTCCAAGTGGATCTTACATAAACATCACAGTGGGGCCTACTCAACCCGGTGACCCCTTGCTCACATGGTGCAACTCCAACTTATTACTTAATTAATAAGGTAGCTTATTGAAAACCATTTTGATAATGGTACTGAAATGTAAATATTAATGAGGTAATATTTTATAAAATTTCCTAACTTGTATAGGCCATTTGGATGCCTGTAAAATTAATAAGTTGTAATCCAACAATAGATAATCATATTACATGGGGCATTTTGATGGGTGCATTTGCTAAATAGATTACAGGTTGTAATCAGTTTAGGGCTTTTTGTTGTAATATGAAATATGACAAAAGAGAATGTTTCATATTACAGATAAAGAGATTTCAAGCAACGGTTATAATTTTTGAAAATTTCCGATGCAATGAGTGTTCCACCATTCCCTTTTTCCAACATCTAGTCAATGCAAGATGTCAAAACTAATAAAACAAATAAAAAATGAAAAAGAAAAAAAAAAACATACCACTCTCTCCTTCATTCAGGTAAGAACCTTAATAAAAATTTTCCATTCTCAGTTCCAAGGCTAGAAACCCTCAAATGAATTAATCTATTTCGGTGGTTGCAAAGAAGGGAGCAGATTGGGTGCGTCCCTGACTATGGGGCACACATTGAAGTATGTATCATATATCCACATCGTCCATCCGTTATGCATGATTACTTTAGGCATCAGACCGAAAAATGAAGCAGAGAAAAATCTCAGGTGCACTACACCATAAGAAATAGTGGTGCGAGGGAATGGACACCATTAAAAACTTCCTTGGGCCCACCTCAATGCCCACCATAATGTTTATTTCGCATCCAACCTATTAATAGGCTCGCACATACCTAGATGAATATTAAAAGAAAACAAGCATCAACTTGATCCAAAACTTGTGTGGCCCATAAGAAGTTTTTAATGGTAAATCACCTCTGTTTCTTATGGTGTGGTCCATCTATTTCTTATGGCAACGAGAGCATTATATAGTAAGATATCATCTCTAAAGCATATGCAACACTCCTATCGATTTGGTTTGAACTGAATGGATGGGTTATGGCCCACAATCCCAACATCACAGTGGGGCTCACATGATGAACAGGTTGGATGACTTAGTATGGTGGGCCAAGCCACATAAAGCAATGGACGTACACTCAATCAAACATTCCAAATTCACATGATGGCCAACCCATCAAGGTTTTATTATCCCCATTTTGGGCATCCAACTTTCAACGTGAGGCAACCTTGTGCACATGCTAGATGCCAGACAAAAACACCTGGACCACTTTCAATTTGTGGTAACCTTGTTTTATATTTAGATTACCAAAGACATGTTTAAATATATTAGCTTTTATGACTTTGATGTTGATTTACAGTTAATGATATGTATTCAATAGTTTCTCAGCATTTTATGAAATTTGAATTAGTGGGCCCACTTTTGTGGCCCGCCAAATGATTGATTTAGTGTAAGAATCATCCATAAGCATTATTGAATTAGGCTTATCCTAATAATACATTTTAAATGAAGACTTTATATGTTTGACAATTTTTAAAGGATCTACCACTCCAGGCAGCTCTGGTGGCCATGAATACCCAATTACAAGGTAAACAATTTACAGGTTATCTATACATAGGTAATTGTTTACCTGTAAACAAATTACATCTTAAAACCAAACACAACAAGCTATAAACACTTTACACTTATAATTTGATTACCTATAATCCTATTACAACTTAAAGATTTTATAGGCATCCAAATAAACCTTTAAGTTATCGTTATAGTGAGTTCTATACGTCTATTTATGATAAGGCATAAATCCACACATACGAGTGAAGGCACATTTATAATTGGCTAAGATTGTGATACGGGTAGAAGTATAAATATATCTCAATCTACAATAAGACCCACCATTTGAGTGGTCTGGATAGCTCAACATTATTGCCATGTATTAGAAGAATGGGTCACCACCATTTTATGTTGAAACTGGAACTAAAAATGTATGAAATATATTTTTAATTATAAAAAAGGTATGGTGTAGGGTAAGCCACATGAGCTACACACTACATAGCTTATATATGGTGCAGGGAAGATCCATTCTGTCTACCACTTGAACTATGGATCAGGGTGTACGATGATGCTGTTTAAACCAACGCTTGTGATGTTGCAATGTGTCTGGTAATCTCTCTTTCTATTACTTTTATCTTATTTTTGTTACTTGTTGTCTTCTCTTTCTTTATGCCATTTTTAACTTTATTTTTACTACGTACACTATTTTTATTTTTATTTTAGTTAAAATCTAGAAGTAATGTGTGGCTTCCACTACATGCTATGTTATGATATGTGTTACATGGCTTGCGCCTCATGCATCATATGGATAATGCTATGGTACATACTATTTGCTAACCCTTAAGGGTGACATGGCCTCGAAATTTCAGGAATCCTTTTTATATTTTTCTCTTATGCCAAACATGTGCGGCATAGAACTAGTGTGTCTGTTGTTTGCAAACTACAAATGAGTTAAAATCAATATTTTGTTATCACTTTTCTATTTTTTCCATTGGCCTTTTTATCTTATAAATAAGATATTTTACTTTTACAATTATCTTTACATATATTTTTAGTTTCTTAGATATAAATAATGACAATATGTAATGTTGATGCAGAAATCTACTTAGCCCTCCTTGGATCAATGAACCTGCACAATAGAAAAATAAGGAAGACCCTGGCTTGTGTAGGGGATCCTACGATGTCTAGGTCAGAAAAGAATCTGGGTCTAGTAGAATGTTGATAGTTTAGGGTTGGAGATTGTGCCTACCTTTCACCATCGAGAGTACCCTTATTTATAGATGGAGAGAGGTGATGGCATAGGAGGCGCCTCTCCCAGTTTTGGCAAGGGCGGATCATAGTAGGATTCTGATTCCTGTGCGGCGAATCTTTCTAGATCCTTAGCTAGAATCTCGGGGTGATCCATATAGGGTTTGGTTTTCCCGATTTTTGGCTGAGATCGCGGACAAAGCTGATAGAGGTCGGTTCGGATCCCACAGAGGGTGGGCTTACCTTACTTGAGGCGACTCGACCTAGTCTTCCATCGAGGTTGGGCTCTGTTCGTCGGAGGGCAGGTCTGGCTGACATGAGGTGAATAGCTCCTTAGATCGTGATTGGTCGATAAGTAGTTCGACCTGTTGCTGAGAGGTCAAGCTCGACCCTTCCTAAGAGGTTGAGCTCGGCCTTTCTCCATATTAGGTTGGGGAAACTGTTCACAACCCCAAGTGTAGGGTCGCGGTAGTAATAACTTGGTTAGACCAAGGTCGAATCCACATGGACTAAACTTGTACGTATTCTTAAAATAACTAGAACTAGAACTAGAAAAAGATCTAAATTAAAATACGAATAATTGAGAGTAATGGTGAATAATGTCGATTAAAACTTATGAATATAAATGTGGGAACTAGGGTGCCAAGGATCCATTTGTAGCTATCAAGATGTTATCTTACTTGATTCAAGGAACATAATTGGAATCAAAGTCCTATCATATCCAATTGGAAGATAAAACAATTTAAATCAAATATGAACTTTTCATTGGCCTAATTTTCAATGGAGGAGAATTGTGATAATTGGAAGGGATTCCATCACCCTACCATGCCCAGGAGACGATGGTGAACAACAGGATTTACCAATAACACAATCTTAAAACAGGAAAAAAAGATATTGAAAACTATCACAATATCTATTGTAATTTGAATCATAATAAATCATATAAAACTGAAAATATTTCGTTAATATCAAACTAGAAATCAATGAAGTTCAATAAGAACAATAATCAAAGTAAGATAATCATTCAAACACGTTACAAGCTTCACCTTTTAGCCTTAGCTAAGAGGTTTAGGAAACCAAAGACATGATTGAAACCAAATCTCTTAAACAAAGAATGAAAAATAAATTAGGGAAGAAGAAAAACTCTTTAGTGACTACTCCACCCTTGTGTATGCTCCTTGAGACCTTTCCAAACCCTTGAATATGCTTTGGAGCATCTTAGAGAGTCCTATATATAGTTGTGGAACTCCAACTTTCGTACAAAATTAGAAAAATCTAGAAATCGCCTCAAATTTATGCACTCTGCCCAGTTTTCCAAAATAGACTCCCAAAATTTTCATTTTTATACTCGGAGTTTCAGAATATGTTTTTTCAGGACAATTTAGGAATATGTTCTTTTTCAGGACAATTTCAGGATTTCTTTTCTTCACTTCAAATATTTGATTCTCTTCATTCGTCACTTGGTTTTCTTGGATCTTTAGCATGTGAATTCTTCATTAATGACTTTCAAATCTCCAAATCTTCATTAAGTAATCTTTTGAGTATAAATCCTCCTTTTGACATCAATTTTACCTTAAGCTCTCGAAATCACATCACACATGAAAACATGGATAATTAGATCGATTAAACACTATTATGTTTATAAAAACAAGGTATAAATAGGGAGAAATATGCAATATTTCACACTCAACACACTCCCCAACTAGCATTTTGTTAGTCCCGAGCAAAACATGCATGAAGAAATTCTTGATTCTCAATATTCAAATTATATTAAGAAAACAATCTTTTATGCAATCAAGTATGAATGAGTATAATCCAAAGAAGCGAGAGTAAAATTTTGAAAACCTAAAGTCGAATCACATGAGTAATCAATCAAATAGGTTCTTTATCAATCATTTAAAAGCATAAGTTCATATATCAAGTTTTTTCAATGTGCTTAGTGAGTTCTATTTACTTTCCATAACATACTACTATTTCATAATGTTAGCGATGCTCATCATCTCATGTTTTATTGAATACTTAAGTATTGATTCCAAACTTATCATATTTTCCTTCTTTTTTGAGTTTTTGATTTTATATCGACGGTCCCTTTTATTTACTCATTCTTTTTAGAAATTTCATTCATTTCCAGTCTTTTCATCATACATGACCTTTTTGTCGATCTCTCTATTTTTTAAGTAGTTCTTTTCATCTTTTTAAGGTGGATAAAATTCTCCAGACTTAATTCTCAATATCTTTCAATGATACATATACTAACAATGAAAAATTCTAATATAATTTACAAAAAGCAATTTGAATGTGGCATGTGACTTAGATTAATATGATATTCAAACTTCCTCTTAATTAATTAAATGCAAGAATTTAGATGATAGTCTACTCGATCGATTAAAATCTAACAATTCAAAGTTCAATATCTTATCTTATCATTATACTCGAGGCATTTTTAATTCCATAAATTATCATCTCCCAAACATGTTTTTAGGTTGAAAAATTGAAAATTTTCACAAATTTTGCTCAAAACTAAGAAAATACTGATTAGTTTATTTAATCCACACCCCCAACCTAAAACCTACATTGTCCTCAATGTAAAAGATATGAACATGTAATGCACATGAGACAACGAAAAGAAAAGAGAAGTGATGGGAAGACAATACTTAAAGAAGGAGAATTGAAGCTTTTCCAAAGTTCTTAACATATAAATGGGTTAGCATGAAGACAATGAAAAGAAATGAGAAGTGATGTGAAGATAATACTTAAAGAAGGAGAATTAAAACTTTTTCAAAGTTCTTAACATATAAATGGGTTAGCATGAAGAATAAACAAAGTAAAATCAAACTGTTCTAATCCTTAATCATATGAAAGTAATAAACTTAACTACACCTCCATTAAACTAGGAGGTCAATCCTGGTACACAAGATTAGTCAGAGGTATGGACATGTCCTTTGAATCAAACTTCTTAACAAATGGCTTGAGACGATATCCATTCACTTTGAAAACATTACCATTCGTCGAATTCTTGAAATCAATGGCCCCATGAGGATAGACATTAGTAACAATGAAGAGACCGGTCTAACGAGATCAAAATTTATCCGAAAAAAGATGTAACCGAGAATTGAACAGAAGGACTTTTTGATGGGTTATGAATGATTTTCGAAGGATGTTCTTGTCATAGAATACCTTCATCCTGTTATTGTAAATTCTTGAGTTATCATAAGCATCCTTCCAGATTTCTTCGAGTTCATTCAATTGAAGTTTGCGTCGCAAGCCAGCGTTGTCCAAATTAAAGTTTAGATTTTTTTTTTAGCCTAATAGGCTCTATGCTCTAGCTCCACAGGTATGTAGTAAGCTTTTCCATTAACGAGTTTAAAGGGAGACATTCCAATGGGGGTCTTAAAAGCTATATAGTAAGCTCATAAGGCATCAGTTAAGCGAATTGACCAATCTGTACGGTCATAATTAAAAGTTTTTTTTTTTAGATTTTGTTTGATTTTTCTGTTAAAAATCACGGCTTGCCTGCTTGTCTGTGGGTGGTATGGAGTGCTCACTTTATGAGATATGCTGCCATATTTCTTCATTAAGTTCTCAAATGGCCTATTACAAGTGTGAACCTCCGTCACTAATGATGGCCCAAGGCGTTCTGAACCAGGAAATGATAGTTTCTTTTAAGAATCGAATGACCATTTTATATTCATTATTCTGGCACGGGATCACTTCGACCTACTTAGTGACATAGTCTACTGCTAACAAAATGTAAATATTCCTAAAGGATTGGGGGAATGGTCCCATGAAATCAATGTCCTAGAAATCAATCATATGCTTTAATGATAAAAATGGGGTTCAGAGGCATCATATTTTTATAGGACAACCCTCCCAATTTTTTACAATGCTCACAAGCTTTGCAAAACTCATGAGTATCTCTGAACATTGTTGGCCAGTAAAAACTGCATTGCAGAATTTTGGCCGCGGTCTTTTAGTAGAAAAGTGACCACCACAAGCCCGAGAATGACAAAAGGAGATGACACTCTGATGTTCATTGTCTGTCACACATCTCCTTAAAATTTAGTTTGAGCAATATTTAAAAAAATAAGGATCATCCCAGAAACACTTACGTACTTCAGTGAAATTTTTTTTCTTATCTCGCGTAGTCCAATATGTTGGCATGAAACTTGTAGTAAAATAATTCGCAATGTCAGCGAACTAAGGTAATTGGGAGAGTATAAAAAATTATTCATCAGGGAACATGTCATTTATCGGTGTCAGATCAAGGGAATTAGGAAAGTCAAGTCAAGAAAGGTGGTCAGCCATTACGTTTTCTACTCATTTTTCATCTCGTATTTCAATATCAAATTCTTCGAGTAAGATGATCTATCTTATCAGGAGGGGCTTGACATCTGTCTTAGAAAGAGGATTCTTTAGCGCTGCATGGTATATGTAGATAATGATCTTGGATCCGATTAGGTAGGACCTAAATTTGTCCAAAGCAAACGCTACGATTGAGAGTTCCTTTTCCATAGTAGGGTAGTTCACTTGGGCAGAATTTAGAGTTCTACTTGCATGATGAATAATGTAGGGCTTCTTTTCTTTTCTCTGGCCTAACGCCGCACCAATAACATAGTCAGATGCGTCCCACATAATCTCAAAAAGGATGCTCCAATCGGGTGGCTGCATGATAGGTGCGGTAGTTAATATGCCCTTGAGCTTAGTGAAAGCTTCTTGACATTGTTCAGTCCACTCGTATGGTACATCATTTTAAAGTAGATTGCATAAAAGATGAGAGAGATGACTAAAGTCTTTTATGAATAGTCTATAGAATCGGACGTGTCCTAAAAAGGATCACACGTTACGTACGCTCTTGGGTAGAGGTAAGTTAGAGATAATATCAATTTTAGCCTTGTCTACCTCAATTCCTTTGGAAGAAATTATGTGTCCAAGCCTAATTCCATTGGGAGCCATGAAATGACATTTCTCCCAATTCAGAATCGAATTCTTTTCCTTGCATCGCTTCAACACATATTTAAGATTTTTCAAATACTCGCTGAAGGATGGACCAAAGACAGAAAAGTCGTCGATGAAGACCTATAAATATTGCTTCACTATGTCAGAAAGAATACTCAACATGTATTGCTGAAAAGTGTTGGGAGCATTAAATAATCCAAATGACATCCTTCAGTAAGCAAATGTGCCAAGTGAATATGTGAACGTTGTCTTTTATTGATCTTCAAGGGCTATCTCAATCTGGTCGTAGCCTGAATAGCCGTCAAGGAAGCAATAATAAGAGTGACCAGCTAGCATCTCTAAAATTTGATCAATAAAGGGAAAAGGAAAGTGATCATTCCTTGTGACGATATTCAATTCTCTATAGTCAATGCACATTCTCCAACCAATAGTTACTCTAGTTGGTATAAGTTCATTGTTGGCATTGATTATGATAGTAATTCCAGACTTCTTAAGAACCACCTGAATTGGACTCACTCATTGACTGTCGGATATATGGTATATTAACCCACATCTAATAAATTAAGTACCTCAGCCTTAACCACTTCTTTCATATTTGGATTAAGTAGACATTGTGGTTGTCGGGAGGTTTTCGTATTATCTTCAAGATAAATGTGGTGAGTACAAATCAAAGGATCAATTCCCTTGAAGTTCGCAATTGACCATCCAAGAGCTTCTTTATGCTCAATAAGAGTAGAAATAAGCATACTATCTTGTTCTTTCTCTAGGTGGAAAGAAATTACCACCCAGTATGTCTCATGTTAACCTAAGTAGACATATTTAAGATCAGCGAGTAAAGGTTTTAAGTCAAGCTTTGGTGCTTTGAGGTTAGACGGTAGAGGCACTACATCGGTTTGAGAAAATTTCTCAAATTGTGGCCTCCAATGGTTAAGTTCAAGTACCAGCGTAGCATTAAGTAAGACATTTATCTCCCTAATCATGTCATCATCTAAATAAGGAAAGTGTGCCAAACATGTCTCTAGAGTGTTAGTGTATAAAGTCAAAAGTGTTTTATCTTCCACGAAAGAATCGATCATGTTAATGTCATGGATATCGTCATCATCCTCTGACTGTTTGTTCATATTTAAAAAGATGTTCAGCTCCAATGTTATATTTCTAAAAGATAAATTCATAATTTCATTCCTACAATTAATGATAACATTTGATGTAACAAAGAATAGGCAACCAAGAATGATGGGTATTTGAGTGCTCATATTTATGATAAGTTGAGTATCCAGGACAATAAAATTTATTGGATAATAGAATTTATCAACTTGGATCAACACATCCTTAATCATCCCCCTCAGTATATGAATTGAGCAATCGGCAAGTCGTAATGTGGTCCGAGTGAGTTTCAATTCTCCTAGACCTAATTATTCGTAAACCGAGTAAGGGATCAAGTTAACACTCGCCCTTAAGTCAAGAAGTATGTGCTCAATCTAGTGGTTCCTAATTACACAAGTGATGGTTGGGCCACCGAGATCTTTATATTTTTGTGGCACATCTTGCTTGTGGATGACACTCACTTTTTCTATCAAAAAGATTTTCTTTTGTATGTTTTTTCGTCTTTTAGTAGTGTATAGATCTTTCAGAAATTTGATATATGAAGGTATTTATTTAACGGCATCTATTAGAGGAATATTGACATCACTTGCTTAAGCACCTCTAGAATATCCTGAGAGTTAGAGAGTAGTTTTGGTGCAATCAACCGTTGAGGGAATGATGCAATCGGCTTAATTTGAGGTTTCAGTTATAATCAATGTGGAGCATTGCTAGGTCTATCATTCTCAATTTCTTTCGGGTACATAGGTTTTTCAGCCCTTGCTGAATAGTTTTGTCAATAATCTTCCTCCTCCTAAAAGTGGTCATAGAATTAGCTTGCTCTATTTGATTTGAAGAGCTTGGGTCACTTATTTTATATTACGGTTTTGGA
The DNA here is from genome assembly GCA_037074715.1 of Magnolia kwangsiensis. Classification (NCBI taxonomy): domain Eukaryota; kingdom Viridiplantae; phylum Streptophyta; class Magnoliopsida; order Magnoliales; family Magnoliaceae; genus Magnolia; species Magnolia kwangsiensis. The sequence continues at coordinate 40,659,712 of CM073584.1, read as the reverse complement.
TCGGGGAGGGGTTATACTGGAAGTATCCCTTTCTCCCCATTCGCTAAGTGTGACTCAATCTTTTGAATTGATGATGCAAACATTCTTATTGTTGTTTTGATATCTTAGAATGCTTGCACCGTATTTTAATTGAATAGATCTTGGTTTTGCATGAACTTTTGAACCGTATCCTCTTGAGGCTTCTTTTTATTTAAGAATTGCGTAAGGTCCTCTTGTGGGTTAGCCGTTTGTCCATTCCTCCAACCGAAATTTGGGTGGTTCCTCCAGCCGGAGTTGTACATATTTGAGGTGGGTCCTCTGAAAGGTCTTTGGTAAATATTTATAGCATTTGATTGCTCATTCAATATCTCTTGAAAAACAGAAATTGTTGGGCAATTCTCAGTTGTATGTATGTTACAAGTACAAATACCACAAACAACTTCTGCAGCATTTTCAGGTTCTACCTTTTTAAGTTCCATGGCCTCGACTTTTCTTGTAAGTTTGACAATTTTTATATTTATATCATCTTCATCTTTTAAAATATAAATTCTTCTCATTTCCTTTGATCGAGTAGGCTTAGAAGTAGTAGTTCTTGAGGAGGTATCCCATGATTGTGCATTTTCAGTAAGTTTATTAAAATCGTCATCGGCTTTGTTGTTCATGAATTTCTCATTACACATCATCTTTACAAATTGACGCATGGGTGAGGTCAATCCCTCATAGAAAAAGCTTTTTATATGCCATATTTCGTAGCCATGTTGTGGATATGAATTTATGAGATCCTTAAATCGCTCACAACATTTGAAGGTCTTATCTTCTTTTTGTGTAAAATTCATGATTGCTTTCCTTAAAGTATTTGTTTTATGATAGGGGAAGAACTTTTTAAAGAACTCCCTTGTCATCTCAGATTATGTGCTAATAGACCTTGGTTTTAAGGAATGTAACCATGACTTAGCCATTTCTTTTAAAGAGAAAGGAAACAATTTCAATCTAACTGTGTCCTCAGACATGTTTGGAAAGTGTAATGTAAATATTATCTCATCGAACTCTTTCATATGCAAGTATAGACTTTTAGATTCTAGTCCATGAAACTTAGGGAGGAATTGAATTACCCATGGTATAATATCTACATTCCCGCATTCAATGAAAATATCATACAAGAAGGTGTACTCACCCTCGCTAGTTGTAAATAATCTCGTAGAGTATGAGGTGGGGGGGCATTATGCATCTCGTTTTCATCTTGAACTTCCTCAACTAGTGGTTGAGATTGAGGTTGATTTGCAACCATCACTTCAATTAACAAAGAAGATCTCAAGTGGTGTCTAATCGTGTGATGGATAAACAACCCTTCGACTAATCCTCCTTCACTCAAAAGATAGAGGGTATTATCCCGAACCTACTTGGGCATGAAACACTCTCAGCCCTCAAATAACTAAACAATTAAACCTAACAAAGAAAACTAGAAAAACTAAAACAAATAAGAGATCTTAAAAAAAAGATAAGAGAGAGGGTTAGAACAAAATTACCGAATAAGAGTTGCTATGTTAGGATCCTACAAAATAGAAAATAATGTTAGTTATAAAAATAATTTCAGAAAAAAAAACTTAACTTAAAAACATAGCAGAAAAATAAATTGTAATCATAACCTAATTCTAATACCAATTAATTCTAAAAAAACGTAGCCATAGTCCCCGACAATGGTGTTAAAAACTTGTTCACAACCTCAAGTGTAGGTTCGTGATGTAGTAATAACTCGGTAAGACTGAGGTCGAATCTACATGGACTAAACTTGAACGTAATCTAAAAATAATTAGAACTAGAACTAGAAAAATATCTAAATTAAAATCTAAATAATTGAGAGTAATGGTGAATAATGTTGATTAAAACTTATGAATTCAAAGGTGAGAACTAGGGTGCTAAGGATCCACTTGTAGCTATCAAGATGCTACCTTACTTGATTCAAGGAACATAATTGGAATTAGAGTCCTATCCTATCAAATTGGAAGATAAAATAATTTAAATCAAATCTAAACTTTTCATTGACCTAATTCTCAATAGAGGAGAATTGTGATAATTGGAAGGGATTCCATCACCCTACCATGCCCAGGAGATGATGGTGAATAACAGGATTTACCAATAACACAATCTTAAAACAGGAAAAAAAGATATTGAAAACTATCACAATATCTATTATAATTTGAGTCATAATAAATCATAGAAAACTGAAAACGTTTCTTTAATATCAAAGTAGAAATCAATGAGGTTCAATAAGACAAGAATTAAAACAAGATGATCATCTAAACACTCTACAAGCTTCACCTCTTAGCCGTATCTAAGAGGTTTAGCTAACCATAGACATAATTGAAACCAAATATCTTAAACAAAGCATAAAAAATAAACTAGGGAAGAAGAAAAACTCTTTGACGGCTGCTCCACCCTTGTGTATACTCATTAAGACCTTTCCAAACCCTCGAAGATGCTTTGGAGCATCATAGGGAATCCTATTTATAGTTGTGGAACTCCAACTTTCACACCAAGTTGGAAAAATTTATAAACCACCTCAAATTTACGCACTCTGCACAGTTTTTCAAAATAGACTTCCAGAACTTTCATTTTTTAGACTTGGAGTTTCAGAACATGTATTTTTCAGGATAATTTCAGGATTCTTTTTCTTAACTTCAAATCTTTGATTCTCTTCATTCCTCACTTGGTTTTCTTCGATGTTTGACATGTGAGTTCTTCATTAATGACTTCTAAATCTCTAAATCTTCATTTAGTAATCTTTTGAGCACAAATCTTCCTTTTGACATCAATTTTACCTTAAGCCCTTGAAATCACCTCGTATATGAAAACATGCATAATTAGATCAATTAAGCACTATCGTGTTTATAAAACCAAGGTATAAATAGGAGAAAATTTATAATATTTCACACTCAACGGAGACGAGGGTTGGACCAACCGGGTTGCGCCTGCTGCTGCCAGAAGTGCTGACTTGGCCTGTTAATAGTAGGTCGATCTATTTTCCCTCATACTAGTAGGTCAGTCTAAAGCCTCAGCTCGATTGGCTGAGGTCAAAGCCTCTATCCCCAGCTTACTATTAACAAGCCAAGTCAGTAGCACTTCAGGCAGTAGTAGGCGCAACCTGGTTGGTCCAACCCTCATCTCCCCAACCTAGTATGGAAAAAGGCCGAGCTCGACCTCTCGGCAACAAGTCAGACTACTTATTGACCAACCGCGATCTGAGGAACTATTCACCTCACGTTGGCCAGACCTGCCCTCTGACGAACGAAGCCCGACCTCGATGGAAGACTAGGTCAGGTCGCCTCAAGTTAGCTAAGCTCGCCCCTTGTGGGATTCGACCTGACCTCTATTAGGTCTGTCCGCGATCTCAGCCGAAGATCATGAAAACCAACCCTTACATGAATCACCCCGAGATTCTAGCCAAGGATCTAGAAAGATTCCCCATGTAAGAGTCAGAATCCTACTATGATCTGCCCTTGCCAAAACTGGGAGAGGTGCCTCCTATGCCACTGCCTTTCTCCATCTATAAATAATGATATTCTCGATGGTGAAAGGTACGCGCAATCTCTAGCCCTAAACCCTCAACATTCAACTAAACCCAGATTCCTTTCCTGACTTAGGCATTGGAAGGTTCCCTGCACGAGCCATGGTCTTCCTTGTCTGTGTCTTACGCAAGTTCACTAGTCCAGGGAGGGTTAACCAGATTTCTGCATCAACATGTAATATTGTGGATATATGGAACATGTCTTTTTTAAAATTTTTTAGACATAAATAATAAAAATATGCAACACCATAGATAATTGGAACACGAGTCTGATAATGGTTTTGGTGGAACAATATTCTACTCTTGGAGGAGGCTATAATGTTGGTGTAAAGGATAATTCTCATAAAACACAGTAGCAAGGATTCAATTAAAACTTGATGCATGTCTTTTGAATCATTCCTTAAAGTTTAACATGTTTGGTCTACTAAGTCTCTCTCTCTCTCTCTCTCTCTCTCTCTCTTCTAAACTTTTGCCTATGACTTAATACATTTGCATTATTGATAAAAGAGGATACTGTGAAATATATGATCTTAAGATATTAGTAAACGTTGCAGAGTGTGAGTCAATTTCATTCTTTTTGTTGCATAAATAGGGTATAGTATTTACTCAGAATCGCAAGATTCTCTAACTTGAGTGACTCTTGCAATCGGTTTACAATTCTCAAATCTGAGTAAAGACATCAGTGACAGAAAAGGATGAGGTTAAACTTAAATTTTCATCTATATGACTTACAATCTCTACTTTATGGAATTTTAGGATTTGTTGGGGATTTGGTAGAATTGTAGGATTGTTATATTTAGCCTTGCTTCACAGAACTAATAGAGCCATGACAGACCATAAATAAAAAATGATATAACTTTGCTTTATAGAGCCAATGGCTCAGGGCAGGTAGGGGAGGAACCTAGCCTTATTATACAAAGCCAATGGTTGAGGGTAGGCAAATAAAATAATATAAAATAAGAAAGCATAGCCTTGATTTGCAGAGCCAAGGGAGGCAAGGAACAAAGTAAAAAAAAATAAAATAGGAGAGTGTCACTCATCGAGTCTAACATTTGGATATCTTCGACCCTGACATCATATTGTATAGGTAAGATTAAGTATTCTAAGTTTGCAAGATCATCATTATAAGAATTCAATCATCACATATAACTAATTCATATAAAGATATCATAATTATTGAAATATAATTCCACAAAATACTTTGCGCCTTTTTGGTAATTTAACAAATTCTCAAGTCTTATTTTTATGCAAAGTTTTCATCCTTCCTCTAAGGACACTCTTCGTTGGCTAACATCCATAAATTAGCATGTCTTTCAATACGAAAAGGCTCGCATTCTTCTATTATGCAAGTATAAGTCGTAATATAATCCTTAAGCTAAATGGATGGCTTTGTAGTTTTCTTCGGTCTACCTTAATCACTTTAGTATCAACACTCAATATCTTATCTGCATGCTCTCTACCAACTTTTTTTTAATGATTTTATTAACTTGTTGATCTTGTTGCATTCACTAATTAACAAGGGTGCATGGTAATGGGTTGGGCCTAAGTTTTAACATTTATTGGCACTCACGATTAAGATTCCTATTGATTCGGATGGTTAGTGTTAGATTATATTAGGGAGATTAGGATAATATTCTTAAATTAGGGTATTTCTATTTTGGTTATGATGAGTATTTGTTAGGATCTTTCTAAATTCCTTAAAGATCTCCCATGTCCTCTATATGTTCAATCATTATTATACAAAAATACAAGTTACAGATTTACAGAATGTAGTTTTCATGATTTAACATGGTATCAGAGTTCTCCATTTGGGGCCCTTAATATGCTCATACCCCGCACCACATTATCTCATCCATTTAGACCTTTGATTTTTTTTTTTCTAGAATCTAGTCATTTCTACTCGCAATCCTGTTGTCCACTTCATAGCCCCGTTAAAACCCTAGTCTCATCTCCTTCTTCCTTTTGATGCCACCATCACCACCGCCATAACTATCTTCGCCCACATCTTCGACATGAACCTTTTCTCTAGTGCCACCTGAATCTCCAACGTTGTCCAACACTACCCATCGACAAGTCCTGAATCTCTAGACCCACCTTTCCCATCACATCTTTAGCCCACACTAGCAACCCCCATTACCTAACCGCATCTTTGGCTAGCGACAAGGTCATCTATTTATTAGTGCTGCAACCTTGTCCGACACTATAGTAACAAACCCACCATCTTCCTCACTGATTTTTTCGTGCCCCCGAAATCAGTGGTCAAGCTCTCCAACTTCTCGAGCGACAATCATAGGTTACTCCGGCTACCTCGCCACGTACTTGAATTGGTCAATAGGCTCACTAAATTCCTGAACTCCATATTCGGCTTGTGGCCGATAGATTTTTTTTTAAAAATTAGGCGAGCTACATTTATAATGGAAATGTGTATCATCGCATTCTCATAACATCCATAAAAAGGGTAACCTTGATCCTTCCAAGGAAGGGTCGCCAAAACCAAATCCATACGTCACCAAAATGTCATCTAAAATATATAACATTTACACGCCCAAAACTAAAAAAGAAAGAAGCAATAAGAAGGGCATCCGTCAATGTCTATATGCACCACAAGTCTGGTAGTGTCCTTAAAGCATATAAGGAAACATGAGTATGAGCAACAAGCTGATCACGCTGCATGTCGAAAGGTGAGCTCAACTTATCATGAACATTTCTCAATCACGAGTGATATTACAACATAGGCATAATTGTAATGACCTAAGATTTTGGTGTGTCTACACATGCACGTGAGTATGTACACTTACATCCATTTAGGAATACACGCTTAAGATCCTTCTTATACTCACAAGACTTGTGCATCTATAGCCTATCCTAAATCTAATCGTTGAAAGTACTCTCTATCCATAAATCAAGCTATCCAACTGTTGATTTTTAAGATGGACAATCACATCATCATGAAATTGACCCTAAACAAAATTTAAGCTCTTAAACCTAATCATCAATGAATCTAAACCCTGCATCATGATTTGGATACATAAATAAACATTCTATACCATTGAAATCCAATTCTAATAGTTAGAAATACATCATTGATCGCCATAGTTTTTACGTTGTATATGCACATCTTTGACATAAATTTTTAGAAAACCTATTTCTAGGATTCCAATCAAGATGAAACTTCATATAGTTCTCGATTAGATCAATTTAGTTGTACATTATCAATTTTGGGACCTAAATCACAAAATTCACCTTTAATCGGATCTCACATCATATCTGTTAGATGACCCGCCCGAAAACTATATAACAACTATCATCATGGTCCATGATCTATCCTTGATGAATTTTTTAGTTTATTTTTTTGCATCAGGCCATGTTTTGACCAATTTTAGAGTCCATAGAGTATACAAGAAGAATCCCATGCATCTTGTATTTTTTAAAATTAAAAGGGAGTTGGTAGTCACAAGTACACCCTACTTTGTGCACTGTCACCAAACAAATATCATAATCTGATCGTTAATTGGTGAAGCTGACTATATATTAAGCTGTCAACTGCATTCGAATAAGGTACATGAGACATATCTTGCTTTTCTTCATCTGTTTTTGAACACTATTTCGAAGAAAGCTTAAAGTGAGCCGTGTGAAGAATGCTGACCGGCGTTACATTGTCCATCCCATACTTGATCAACACCTTCTTACGGTATTTTATTTGAGATAACCAAAGCTTTCTCCTCTTTAAGTCTCTATGTATATCAATGCTGAGAACCCTCTTTGCAGTCTACAGATCTTTCATCTCGAATTTTCCTAATAACTGTGTCTTTAGTAAATTGATCTCAAACATGCTATGACTGGCGATCAACATGTCATCAACATACACCACCAGGATGATAAATTTTCCATCACTCAGTGTCTTATAATAGACACAGTGATCATAATCACTGATACTAAACTTCTGACTTATCATGAAAGAATCAAACTTATTGTACCACTGCCTAGGCGACTGTTTTAGGTTGTACAACGACCATGTTAACATGCAAACCTTGTTTTCTGCCTCTTTTATTTCGAAATCTTCTGATTACTTCATGTAGATCTGCTCTTTTAATTCCACATGTAGGAAGGCAATCTTTACATCCATTTACTCTAGCTCGAGATTGTATTAGTAATCAATGCGAATACGAATATTATAGATACTTGCTTCAAAACTGGCTATAGAAGGGGATCGATTCACCAAGTAATAAGCCATATTAATGGCCTTAGTCCATAATTTCTTGCCTAACTAGTATTACTAATCATGCATTAAGCTCTAAGAGAGTCAGATTCATCCGCTCAACCACACCGTTTCGCTTGGGTGTGTGGCGCAATGTGTTATGCCTTATGATCCCTTCATTTTTACAGTATTAATTAAATTATCTTGAAGTAAATTCTCTACAATTATATGTCCTTAGTAATTCACCTTTCATCCTGTCTGTTTCCACCACCGCCTTTCATTGCTTGAAGTTGGTGAAAACCTTAAATTTATTTTTCATAAAATAAACACACACTTTCCTATAGTGGTCGTCAATGAACATGAAGAACCATGACGACCTTCCAGTGAAAACCACGGGTGCTGGCCCTCATACATCAGAATACAAATAATCAAGAACACCCTTACATATGTTTACTAGATTTAAAAGATAACCTTGAGTGTTTACCATATATACAATGCTCATATATACTTAAATCAAAACTTTTTAAAAGCTATAATTAAACAACAGTCAGAAAGTACTTTCATGCCCTTCGCTCATGTGGCTTAGACGTGCATGCCACATACGTGCAGACCTGGAATTCACTACAACCACTTCAATTCCACCTGATGAAGTGCTCTCGATTATTCTGTAAAGGTTTCCGTTCCACTGTGCCTTCATAACAACGAGTGTATGACCCTTTTGAAATGTTAAGGACATAATCAAAATCGGTGAATTTACACCCAAGCACCTCGAGTGCTTCAAGAGATATTAAACTCTTCCTCATATCGGGAATGTGTCTCACTTGGTCAAGGTACGCTCCATGCCATCAAACATCTTGATGTGTACTAATCCAACATTGACAATATTACAAGAATAGTCATTACCCATAAATACCTGGCCACCACTGCACTCTCTGAATTGGTAAACCAACTCTGATGAGGAGTCATATAATATGATGCTCCAGTATCTAAAATCCACTCATCCTTATGATCATCGTATAAGTGTCTGACCATGGACACTGATAACACATCACTTCCACTCATACCTACATCAGACTCGAAAGTGTTGGCTTCCGTGGAAGAAGCTTCTGAGTTCTCTTTTCTTGCTTTGAGATTTGTACAATCAATCCTTCTTCATATGCCTAGACATCTCACAATTCTAACACTTTAACTTTCCTTTACCTTTTCTCTTGGATTTGGATCTCGATCGAGAAGATCCACTGTCATGCTCAGAATTCCAACCCCTTGTAACTAACGCATCAATAGAGACGTCCATGTTATCACTTTTTTTTTCTCATCATCTTTCCTTGAAGGGTTGAGATAACGGTATTGACACTCAGGGTCGATCTACTAGTGCATAATGAGTCCTTAGATGACTCATACAAAGCCGAGAGAGAAATCAACAGGATGCATGCATGATTCTCATATTTAATCATTTCCTCCACATCCAGCAATTTTTAAATCATCTTGTTAAAGTTTCTAATGTGGGCCTCACCATCACCTCCCTCTACTATCTTAAGATTGAATAAATGAAGCTTCAAGTATATGTGATTCTCAAGAGATTTCTTCACGTAGATATGTAAGTGCAATGGCTGATAGCTCCTTTATGTTGTCAAATTTTGTGGTGCCAAAAATGCTATTTGTGTCTTGTGTAGTGTTGAGGGTTAAATATTACGTATTAGACCCCAGTTATTACATGAATTTACGACCATGAAAATGTTTAAAGACCTGTTTAAATCGTGTTTGTGTTGCAGGGCGAATTTACGAGCATGTGACTGAAAAAGGTGCTTAAAGCATAAATTTAATGTTCTGATGATACCAAGGCAAGGAAAGGACCCCAGGGGACCAAGATCGAACAAATTTACACGTCTGAGATCTAGAAAAATCAGACCACACATGTTAAACAGGCCCGAAAATTGTCAAGAATGTAAGATCACAAGGTTCCCACCATCCGTTCGGTTCGAAACTTTACATATGGCCTGAGGACCACAAATTAACCGTATGCATCAAAAATCAACTCTTTGATCCCTGTGGAAGTATCCCAATGGACAGATCAACCCATAAATTCTCGATTTGGGGCCCACCTGATATCTAGATATGCTTTATCCTCGGTCCCCATGATTAAAATGAGATGATAGAACGGATGGACGGAGCAGATTTCTCACAAACATTATGAAGGACCCCACATGGGGATCTGTGCGTGTATATTGCACGTGCATTAGACGTGCACGGTATCAAGAACCGGTCAAAGATCGGATAGACCCGATCGTCAGAGACATGTTCGCACGCTGTCTCGCCGCTGATCATAGTGGGCCACATACATCGTCCAAACGGACAATCTGAACCATCCATTTGCTCCGTAGGGTGGCCAAGACCCTCACCAAGGTCTTCTTTTGGTCCCATGCACATACACACAGGCAAATTACATGTAAACGCAGGAATGGACTGTAGGAACAAAGATCGAATGGACCACACCGAAATCAAACCGGAATTGTCCTTCATGGACGATTTTTCGAGATAAATCCAATGGACGGTGTGGATTTGTCATCCGCTGCTGATCATGGGTCCCACTAGCGTCACAGTGGAGGTTTGTGCGGGCTCTGTTCCAGAACAGAGATTGCGGACGATCTTGGTGGCCCACCAGTGCTGATCAGATTGACGATCCGGGCCGTCTAGATGACAGCCAAGCAGATCACGACCCTTCGTATGAAGATAGAATGGATGGTGTTGACGGTATCTTCCTTGAAAAATGGATCAAACGCAAGGAGTTGTGCGTTTCTCTATGCAGAATAGATGGGCAGCCGTGGAGGCTTGGCTTGGACGTGGAAGAAAGTGAGAGATAGTGGAAGCTTCAACAGTTTCTTCTTGGTTTTTTTTCTTAATTCTTTTCTTTCTTTTCTTCCTTGATGCTTTCTTTTCCTAAGGGATTTTAGCTGCATCATGTTTATCAGCAGCTAGACCTCTTAGCTAGGGCTAAGAGGTGAAGCTTGTAGTGTGATGGGAACTCTTTGTTTGCCTTAACTGATGTTGAATTTAGTTAATGAAAGGAATGTTTTTAGTTTTTAATGGTCTGTTGTGACTGAAATTACAATGGGTCTGCAATGGCTTTGAGCATGTTCCTTTCCTTTATGTTTATGACATCAGGAAGGCCTGTTGTTCACCATAGTCTCCTGAGCATGGTCGGATGACGGTACCCTTCCTAACCCTCATGCACTGTTGATTGGTTGGTAATTAGTTTAATTCTATTATTTGCTTTGTCTCCGGGGCATGGTTTGGTGATGGAATCCATTCTAATTCATATACATTTCATCTCTTGAAAACTATATCAACGGCAGTTCAGTTAATTTTTATGATTTTTGAAGAAGGCGTAATCTCCCTGATCTCTATAAGTGGATCCTCTGAATCCCTAGTTCTCTACCTTTAAATTCTTTAAAATTTTAGATAATTATTTCACAATTATTCCTTAAATTTTATTTTGATTTAGATTACATCTTAGCCTAGTTTTAGGTCTACTTAGTTTCAGAGTACGTACAAGTTTCAATCCCTTGGGATTCGACCTCGGTCTTATCGAGTTTATTACTACATCACAACCCTGCACTTGGGGAGTGAACAAGTTTTTGGAGCCGTTGCCGGGGACTAACGGTTACGTTTTCTGAAATTAACTAGTTTTAGGATTAGTTTAAGATTAGAATTTTACTAACTTTAGGTTTAGGTTTTTCTAATTTATAGAAACTAACCTGTTTTCTTGTTTTATAGGATCCTGACATAGACATCTAATTTGGTAATCCCTTTCTAAATTCTCTACTTTTTCTATTTTTAGAATTAGGATTTTTAGGAATTTTTCCTTTTTTAGAAACTAACTCATCTTTCCTTTATTTTATTTTTATTTTTATTTATTAACTTTCTAATTTTAGGATTTCTATTTGTAGAAACTAATTTCTTTTATTTTCTTTTGCAGGTTTTAACTTAGGAATCTCTAACCTGGTAACTGCATTCTAACTTCTCACCCTCTTACTTTTCACACTGCTGTAGGATCTCTTCTTCTTTTTTTCTTAGGATTAAATTTAGATTAATGGTTTCATTATATATATGCATGAGTGACAACGTCAGTATGCTGAGAAGAATAACCTATATTGGGGTGATGATGATATAAATCAACCTATGTCTCAAAACTTTTCTGAAACTATCACTGAGAACCGATCAGAATATAAAAATCCACCGGTTAAGAAGTCCTTACGTGATTATATGCAGGAGAACAATTACACCCCACGGATTAATAAAACAGTACGTGAGTGTTGGGGTTATCATAACTATGGTTGTGAGAATTATTATCACCTATCCGATAAAAAGAAAACAATGCGTGATTATATCATGAGTGATAATAAGTATTGCTAACCATCAGATTCTCCCACCTATGATCCGTATGACTATAATCAATAAAAATATCAAAATTGAGGAAATGAACCAACAACATGTTATAATGATTATTCTCTTGGATACCCTAGCTTTGAGATCGAACCAGAAACGATCCAAGAGGATTCATATCAGCGTGACATGGCCTGTCTTAAGAAAATTCGAAAAGCAATGGACACACTTATGTCGCGCCTTGAAAAGATAGAGGAGGCTTGCTCATCCCAACCACAACCCAATCCAGAAATACAATGCGAGGAAAGTGATTCGTACTCACTTTTGAAGAAATTTAAAATTTAGAATGAGGAGTTGGATTCCATTAATGAGCATGCGGTTCAATTTCTTGATGAGTCGATCTCGATGACTGTTCAAAAGAATCGTGAAGATACATGGGTGTCTTTTAAATACATTGATGATGACACACCTTCCTTACATGACACACAGGATTTCAATGATGAGGTAGAGGTTAGTTTATTCGAACCTCAACCAAATTTAGGAATAAAATGTGAGGAAGGCGATCCCATCCCAACTGTACACTGCACAGAATTAGATGATGATGCATATTGAGATGATGATCATGAATGTTCAGCCCAAATTCTCCTGGAATCAATATCAAGTATGGTCCAGGTCAGTGATCAAGAAGTGCATAAAGTGATCAGTCAGGAGGATCTACTCCACTCATCTGACATGCCTAATTTAAATGTGGAGAATGAACCCCTTACAACTGACTCTTCTAACTCTTGTGAGACATGTTTAGATCACTCTCCTGAATTGAATGATGATATGATTCGAGAGAAGGAGAAGTTGCCCGCTACGACTCTAGAATTTGAAACGACTCAGTTGAGGCCACCATCTGAGCTGCACACATTTGATAATTCAACGCCTTAATTGAGTAATTTAAATGAACAGAGTGATCACATCAATACTTCACTTATTGATCTTTAATCTGTCTGTGTAGGACTGGAACAAGAGAGCGTACCTCCATCCACTTTCAAGGACGATGGATTCTTTGAGCAGATCATCGCGAGATCCAATATGAAAAATAAGTCACACTTAGTTGAATTTCTCAGCTCTTGGGATTGCTTGACATACTTTGCAGTTTCAAATGATCGCTTATTAAAAAACAAAGTGGATGCCTTGCGAGACAACATCTCGGTAGTCATCACTGACCGAGAGAACCCTTATTCTGAAATCCTCTCTTCCCCTGATCCTAAATGTCTACCAGTAAAGGAAGAGGAGCTGAAAATTGAACCGAAGTTTGGAGCTTCAGAATGTGTTGAGACTACATCACTTCTTAAAAAGTTTTCTAAACTTTATTTACTTACAGTCTCTGATTCACCATGCGATACTAACGTTGAAACTTCTTTTGTCATAGGTGAATCGTATATACTTTAGATACCTCAAGCAATTCAATGAAATTTTTTTTATGAGGTACATAAGTCTCTCTGGAAAGTCATGCTCTAGGGCGCCTAAGCTTATTGCAAAAAGAGCTTCTGGATAATCCTGTTGAGGAACTTGCTGAGAAACTTATCAAGATATTAGCCGGAAGAGGAACCTTACGGCATGATCGATTCAATGTTTGTGGGTAACATTGCTGTAAACCCTCACGAGACTACAACTCATCCACTAGGGGCAACCTAGGGGTTTAAAGGCTTGTTGCATATGCTAAATGCAATCGAGAACACCTGTGAAAGTGGTATAGGTAAGATTTTATTTTTGTTATTTTTACTTCTGTTGGTTTCTCTCTCGTGCTGACCCGCTCTTACGTAGATATCTTTGAAAAATCTCTCTCTCAATTCGTTATCCAGGTACTATCTTCCCATCACTTTACTTTAGGTATCCCATATGCATTGCATACTTATATCTTTTACATTGAGGACAATGTAGATTTTAGGTCGGGGATGGGAGATTAGGTTACCTAATCGGCATTTTCTTGGTCTTGAGCAAAAATTGGGAAAAATTTTAAAATTTTCTGAAACTTTTTATGAATTCGAAGTGATTTTGTCGGCCATCTTAGATTTAGAATTTCAAGATAAGTGATGTTTGTAATTTATGACTCTTGGATTCAGTATCTGTTAAATTTCACAGTTAAGTTGAATAGTTAATCCAGAATTAGAAGTTGTAAACATTGATTGAATCATGATTTCACATGTCACATCTCGCTTACACATTACGGTTTCAGTTCGATATTAAAGGGTTATCTTGGTAATAACTAAGCATGGAAGGAACCAGCCTGAAAAATTGCCCGTCATGATCAATTGAAGAAAAAAAATGCCTAATAGGATCGATATGAAAAAAAAAAGAAAAAAAGAAGATACCCTTGGAAAGATTTGGGCGAATAATCTTCACCATAGGTTTGCTCCCTATAGGTGTGGATTTAATTCCCCATGGATGATATGAAGAAAAGGGTTGGGTGTACAGTCTTCACCATAGGTTTGCTCCCTTTAGGTGAGGATTTGATTCCCCTTCTTGGCATTACTTTACTGAAAAAATCAAAGGCTGAAAGAAAGAAGAATGATCTATGAGGCACGTTTTAGTTTAGGTTTTGGGTGTCTTGAATGATCTGCTGGTTACCAATGATATCATGGAATAACGAATTGAATCTTAATGTTGATGAGCTGAGATTACACTATACACCTATGGAACTCAATGTTTAGAATTTTTCTAATTGATGGATAAATTATTTGAACTTGACTATGGAATTTACCATGCGCTTGAGTCCATAAGAAAGTAATACCCAACATTCAGGAATATTAGAATTTTAGTATCTGGATTGCTTTTCAAAAATCACTCGAGTTCATAGAAATTGTCCTGTAATTCTCAACTTATTTTCTCATACTTTGCTCGGGACTAGCAAAATACTAATTGGGAGTTGTGTTGAGGGTCAAATATTGCGTATTAGACTCTAGTTATTGCATGGATTTATGACCATGAAAATGTTTAAAGGCCTGTTTAAATTGTGTTTGTGTTGCAGGGTGAATTTACGAGCATGTGACTGAAAAGGGTGCTTAAAGCATATATTTAACGCTCTGATGACACCAAGGTAAGGAAAGGACCCCAGGGGACCAAGATTGAACGAATTTACATACCTGAGATTCAGGAAAATCAGACCACGCATGTTAAACAGGCCCGAAAATTGTCAAGAATGCAAGATCACAAGGTCATCACCATCCGTTCGGTTCGAAACTTTACATATGGCTTGAGGACCACAAATTAACCTTACACATCAAAAATCAGTTCTCTGATCCCTGTGGAAGTATCCCAATGGACAGATCAGCCCATAAATTCTCAATTTGGGGCCCACATGATATCTAGATATGCTTCATCCTCGGTCCCTATGGTTAAAATGAGATGATAGAACGGATGGACGGAGCAGATTTCTCACAAACATCATGAAGGACCCCACATGGGGATCTGCGCGTGTACATTGCACGTGCATTGGACGTGCACGGTATCAAGAACCGGTCAAAGACCGGATAGGCCCGATCGTCAGAGATGCGTTCGCACGCTGTCTCACTGGCTAATCACAGTGGGCCACATACATCGTCCAAACGGACGATCTGAACCATCCATTTGCTTCGTAGGGTGGCCAAGACCCTCACTAAGGTCTTCTTCTGGTCCCATGCACGCACACACAGGAAAATTGCATGTAAACGCAGGAATGGACGGTAGTAACAAAGATCGAATGGACCACACTGAAATCAAGCCGGAATTGTCCTTCATGGACGATTTTTTGAGATAAATCCAATGGACGGTGTGGATTTGTCATCCGCCGCCGATCATGGGCCCCACCAGCGTCACGACGGAGGTCTGTGCGGGCTCTATTCCGGAACAGAGACTGCAGACAATCTTGGTGGCAACCAGTGCTGATCAGATTGACGATCCGGGCCGTCTAGATGACAGCCAAACAGATCACGACCCTTCGTATGAAGATAAAATGGATGGTGTTGACGGTATCTTCCTTGAAAAATGGATCAAACGCAAGGAGTTGTGCGTTTCTCTACGCAGAATAGATGGGCAACTGTGGAGGCTTGGCTTGGACATGGAAGAAAGTGAGAGATAGTGGAAGCTTCAACGGTTTCTTCTTGTTTTTTTTTTCTTAATTCTTTTCTTTCTTTTCTTCCTTGATGCTTTCTTTTTCCAAGGGATTTTAGCTGCATCATGTTTATCAGCAGCTAGACCTCTTAGTTAGGGCTAAGAGGTGAAGCTTGTAGCGTAATGGGAACTCTTTGTTTGCCTTTTGAATAGATTGAACTGATGTTGAATTTGGTTAATGAAGGGAATGTTTTTAGTTTTTAATGGTCTGTTGTGACTGAAATTACAATGGATCTGCAATGACTTTGAGCATGTTCCTTTCCTTTATGTTTATGACGTCAGGAAGCCCTGTTGTTCACCATAGTGTCCTGAGCATGGTCGGATGACGGTACCCTTCCTAACCCTCATGCACTGTTGATTGGTTGGTAATTAGTTTAATTCTGTTGTTTGCTTTGTCTCCTGGGCATGGTTTGGTGATGAAATCCATTCTAATTCATATACCTCTCATCTCTTGAAAACTATATCAACGACAGTTCAATTAATTTTCATGACTCTTGAAGCAGGCGTAAGATCTCCCTGATCTCTACAAGTGGATCCTCTGAATCTCTAGTTCCCTACCTCTGAATTCTTTAAAGTTTTAGATAATTATTTTACAATTATTCCTTAAATTTTATTTTGATTTAGATTACATCTTAGCCTAGTTCTAGGTCTACTTAGTTTCAGAGTACGTACAAGTTTCAGTCCCTTGGGATTCGACCTCGGTCTTATCGAATTTATTACTACATCACAACCCTGCACTTGGGGAGTGAACATGTAGCATGAAGGTATACATATGTTCAAGACATTGCTTCATCAACATTTCAAGTTGAGAATGAAGCTCAACTTTAATATCTTGTGTGTTGTCCACTTCTGTAAGCTTCAATGTTTAAAGTGTTTTAGGCTACATCGAAAAGATGAGTGCTTGTTCAAGACTCAAGATTTTGTTCAACTCAAGATGATGAACAACTCAAGAACGATAAAGTCAAGTTTTAGAAGATCTCAAGTGCAAGTTACATCATGTATAGATCTCAAGCTTCATAATCTTCAAAGGTCAACCATCATCTGAAGAACTGAAGTTTCAATGTTTATACTTCATGTCCCAGGTATGAAAGACCTCAGATTGACCTTAGGGTAGGTCATTTCGGATATACAAATCAATTATTCTTTTTTTTTTTTTTATAAGTGTTGTAGTCTGTTCTAAGACTAGTCCTGGACTTTGTTAGACTAGTCTTAGCATTGACTTGACCAGTCTAAGATATTTCAGGACCAGTCTTAAGTTTGTTGCAAATTTTCAAAATTTTTGGTTATACTACGACCAGTCTAGGAGACTGTTCGACCAGTCGTGTGAACAGTGTCGACTCGTACTACGACCAGTCTTGGATCTACGACTTAAAGTACAACAATTAAATCTAGTGCCTCACGACCAGTTCTAGGGTGCTTACGACCAGTCTTGGGGGGATCACGACCGGTTGTAGACTGCCTTTGACCATTCGTGGAACGGTTTGATCCGATCGCGCTTAAAATTTTAAAAATCTGTTTCTTCTACGACTAGTTGTAGTGTCCACAGGACCAGTCGAAGGTGCGATTTCTGCAACTATAAATAGACAACAAATTTTAGAGTTTAGTAACTCAATTCAAGAAAAAAAAATTAAGGGATCACTCTGAGATAAGTTTGTATTTATTTTAAGTTACATTGTGCATATTTAATATTCTCTTTTGTTAGCTTTATAGATTTGATTTTGTTTCTATATTTAAATCTAAATTGAAAAGGGGAATTGTTGTATTCCTTCTTCTTGGAATCAAAATCAAATAGAGCTAGCCCAACTAGTTTAATTTAAAATCAATCTAGAACCTACAACCATTTTAAAGTGAATATTGGACATTGAACTTCTTCATTCGAATTCTACTCCGATTTGGTTCTTTCGGGCTACAACAAAAGAAGAATTTCAGGTATTTTACATTTGTGTAAATTTCCTTTATTTTGATTTTATTTGAGATTAAACCAAAAAAATTTCATTGTGTTGGTTATCTGAGGAGAGTCAGAAAAACTCAGAAGAGGAATTTTTGAATTGTGTAAGCCCTTTGTAAAAGATACAATTATAAAGGTTTTAGGTGAACATGTGAAACCTATTTTCATAGTGAATGCTAATATCCACTGTGTGAGGATATTAGGAGTGGAGTAGCAATCCGTGTAGCTGTTGTTTAATAGTTGGTGAACACATAGGCGAACTACTATAATTCTTTGTGTTTGTGGATGTGTGTTTTATTTTTCTATCTTTGATCATTCAAAGCTGTGGAATGTATATGTGAATGTGAATATTATAATATTTACATTTCAAGCACTGTGGGGAATGTTGTAATAGTTTAGATTTAAATTCTTACAATTTATTTCAATTCCTTATTATTTATTTATTCCTCTTCAGTTTGAGTTTTTGATACAAAGAGCGTTCTAGAAATAAGGTTGTCCTACCATAAACCCTTGGTTTTTATGGTGTAAGGTTGTCCTTAGAACAACATTTGTATCAACCTCTCAATACTTGTTTATTGAGGTTGCTTTTCATTTCAACATTGTAAATTGATTTTCTTTATTTGGCTATCTCATTCTTTAATTCCGCTGTTATTATTTTAAATTTGACATAGTCATATTCGCCCCCCTTAAGGACTTATAGCTAGGCCTTTTCAAGATATCCTCTAATTTCTCCCATAAACTTGTTGCAATTTTCTCTCTTATGACATTGTAGAGAACCTCATCTGTTAGGCACAGTTAGATGGAGGTTCTTGCTTTCTCATCTGTTTTCTTCCATTCATCATCTGTCAAAGAATATGCCTGCTCCTCAAGGATGACATCGTCCAATCCTTGCTAAATTAGGAGCTCGATCATCTTGACCTTGCATAATTCAAAGTTATTTTTTCCAAAGTATTTCTCAACATCGAACTTAGGATTACCTGCCATTGATACTCTACTTTCAGATTTAAACTGTGTCCTAACATTTATCTCTGATACCACTTGTTGGGGGACTGCAGAAACACACACACACACACACACACACACACACACACACACATATATATATATGAATCAAGCAGAGTATTCCAACCGCACAATCAAGTCCAATTACAAAGACTTTGAATTTAATGTGGAAAAACCCTTTCAGAAAAAATCATGGCTAAAAGCGACATATATCACTATGAAAGCAGAAATTACAAGAGATAGAGAGAATAACCGATTCTAACAAGCCTTGAATCTCCCCTTACAAGCCCTCAAAAATCCTAGGAACGAATTAGAAAGCCTTGAGATACACCCTAATTCCGATTATATCCATATATATAGCCTCTATGAGAACCACAATCGAAATTGAAAATAAATCCCGCAAATATGCAACTTTATGTAACTCTGTGAGATAGTTTGATGACTCTTTGATGGGACTTCAATGGCATCGATAGATTGTCAATGGCATCAAACCCCTTCGATGTCATCGAACTAAACACCAAAATATTTCAACGACTAAACATGAAAAATCTAGATTCTTTTGATGGCATTGAGCAAGGCTTCGATGGCATCGAGCATCTTTCAAAGGCATCGAGCATGATACTCAAAGTGTTCCACAACCAACATGGAAAATTCTGAATTTTATGATCGCATCGATCAATCTTCGATTGCACGGAACTTGTCATCGACATACTTGTTGATTTATAGATATAAGACATCAATCAACATTCTGTTTCATTGATAATGCATGGCGAAAGAAGATTTTAAAAATGAATGGAGTTCGGGATTAGTCTAGACCATTCAATCTAGATTTTGGAGATCTCAGAATCATATAATAGGAATCTAAGAAGCTGTGAACAACGTTTTCCATCGAGATTTCTTGGGCTATCTCGTGGCGACAGTGACAACGACCTGCATTCTTCAATTGTAAAACCCATCTCATGAACGACAGTAGAACTTTGATTTGTGGGGTCCATGAGTTTCCTGGGGCACATCTTGACCATCCATCATAACCGGTTTGAAGAAATATGCATCAAGGTGGAAAATGCCATTAACGATAAGCTTCTTCTTCACCAAACACTCATCATCATACAACCAATATAATTTGTTGATTTAAGATCTGAGTCGATCACGGTGTGGCCTATTTGATCAGCAGTTAATCTCAAATAGCTGAATCCAGATCCGATCAATGTTTAAAAAAGAAACACAGAAGGATGATTGAAACAATGCAGAAAAATGTCCTTCCATGCATATCATGCAAACCGTATCGATTCGATGTTGAGCTTTGCACAAAGAACTTTCCTGAAGTTCTGAGAGACAACTGAGACTTGTATAAATACTCCTCTCCATATGAGAAAAAATCGCACATAAAAACTAGAAAGAAATTTAGAGAGAGATATTGGGAAAAAACAAAAAGAAAATGAGTTTTGAACTTGATGGGGAAAACTGCTGTCAAGCCAAGTCAGGTTGGTTCCAGCCCCATTGCTGGCGGGAAAGGAGAAAGAAAGAATGAGGAAGGGAAAGGAAAGACGAGGAAGAAAGAAGAAACCAAGAAGATGATAAGAAACAACTGATTTTAGCAAGTTACCTGGTCAGGGTGGAATTTGAGTCTAGATTTGATCAATAACTTTGAGTTGTCTCATACCTTTGGCTACGTCGTAGTCTCAATTTTACCCTATTCAATTCCAACTTTTTAGTTCTTATGGAATCACATTTTGGTTTATATCGTTGACATGAATTTGAATTGTATATTTGAAATTGTTATTGTGAATTTATTTTATATTAAATTTAATGGCTGAAAATTTGAATATTGTATCCATATTTTGATTTCGTTTCTTTGATAGTTGTACTTTGTGTTGATTTTAACAATTTACATGAAAGTGACAATTGCATCATACATTGAGAATTTTTCTGAATCCTTGTGATTTTTGTATCTTTCTATTTGTTTTGGAGCCCTAACAGACTGAAAAGTTGAATATTTGGTCTTTGAAAACTTTAAGAAGAATTTGATTTGATTCATGCATTGCATGAATTGAGGACTCCAGTTATTACCTTTGGGTGAGTACCCTGGTGCGTGCAATTAACCCAATGATTACATTAGGGTGAGAGCCCATGTGTGCAATTGGTCAATTGAATGAATTTAGGGTGAGTACCCAAGTGTGTGCAATATTCCCTGGTCTAGTGATCAAGTATGTGCAATATACCGTTTACTCCATGGATTGTGGCTGGGTTGGGTGAGTGCCTTGGTGTGTGCAATATACCATATATACCATTGTGTCTAGTGGATATATAGAGGTGTACACGAGTTGAGCCGAGCTTTGCCCAGCTCGTGCTTGACTCGAACTGCTCGAGTCTCAGCTCATGCTCGGCTCGGTTCGGCCTTCGAGCTCGGAATAGAAAATTGTGCTTGGCTCGGCCAAGTTCGAGTCAAGTTCATTTTTGCACAGATAATTTAAGAGAGGGAGAGGGAGGGCAAAAGCATACAATAATGAGATCTTTGAGATTACTGGATTCCAAGAGCTCGAGGACGTAAGAGAGAACTGGCCTGTTTGCGACGGGAAGAAGGGCCTTTGGAACTTCCTGTATTTTTTTGTTTAATAAATAATACTAATTAAAAATAGAAGAAAATGCTTTTTTAAAAAAAGGATTTTATTCTAATTTATTTAGAGAAATTGAAAAGGGGGGGGGGGGGGGGGGGGGGGCAATGAGCAAAGGAGGACCTTTGAAATGATGGGGTGTAGGTTTGTGGATGTGCCATCGACGAGGACTACCACTTGAAAATCCATCTCGACTAATCGGAGAAGAAAGCTGAAAGAAAGAAGTGAGGGGGGGGGGGGGGGGGGGGGGGGGGCAATGAGAAAAGGAGGACCTTTGAAACGATGGGGTGTAGGTTTTTGGATGTGCCACCAGCGAGGACTACCACTTGAAAATCTATCTCGACTAATCGGAGAAGAAAGCTGAAAGAAAGAAGTGAAGAAGAAGAGCTTTTGAGGGGTTTTATGGAAAACGCTTGCAGACTTTCGTAAACTGGCACAAGCGCCGTGGGGTCCACTGTGATGTCTGGGTATATATATCTTGTATCGAGTCGAGCTGAGTTCAAGCAGTATTCGAGTCGAGTCGAGCTGGGGCAAGATCGAACTCGACTCGAACTCATTTCAAGCTCTAAAAATCAACTCGACTCGATTCGAACTCAGCCTCGATCCAAGTCGAGTCGAGCGAGCTACCGAGCTAACTCTACTCGTGTACAGCTTTATAGATGATCATGGCCGGTTAGGTGAGTGCCCTTGTGTGTACAACAGACCAACTTTATAGGCCCAATGGATCTTTGTTAACCGTGTTGGACTGACTGAGCGAAATTGGCCTTAGATGATTTACTGATAACCGTACTAAGATAGCTGATGCATACTTGCATATTTTGCATTACATGCATGGTTCTAATTACGTAGTTTGGTATTCTTTTAAATTTGAATACTCAAAATTTTGTATTTTTATGAAATTGCATTTATGAGATTTTGTTACTTAGTTACATATGTTAAACCATACAAGGCTCTTACATGCTTTTATAGTTGACCCTGTGTTACGGGAAACAAACAGTTGCAAGTGTCATGGGAAACAGACAATTGCAAGTGATGATCTAAAAGAGGCACTTCCACCGGAAGAATTTTAAAATATTCATGTCCTAGATTTCTTTTTGGTTTTCTAGTTTGAAAGCATTGATGTAACAAGGTCCATTAGATGACTATTAAATTTAACAGTTAAAGACAATTTAATTGATTTTATGATTAAAACTATAATTATAAAGTTTGGTTTATTTTACTTCTATATGATTGATATCATCCGAATATGATTGTGATTTGAATGGAAAAAAAGAAAGGTGTGATTATGAAGCATTTGTTTATTATTCATCAAATACTCTTGAACTTGGGATCTGAGTCCTTATACTTGAGTATCGAATTTTGGGGGTGTTACAATAACAAACTACCATTAAGCATGTTAAACATGCTATCATATGCATGATATCATAAATAAGCATATTAGAGAAGAATACATATTGAATAGTTGAGTCATAGTGCATAGTATAGCGGGCTCGTAGGGGCCTTGCACCAAGGGCCGCAACCCACTTTAGTCCTATACCTAAAGTGCAAAGTAATTCTAAGATGATAGACTCCTAATCCTGAATAGTCTCATACCTATTAGGAGATGTGGCCCGTGAATATGTGACGCTTGGATTATATTTACATATCCACAATCCCAAGTGCATGAATGCATGAATACTGTACATGTCCATATATTGCATATGTACCATCATAGTCAAAACCATATCCCTAATCATAATCATAACTCCAGCGACATTCTCTCATAATGGCCCATATATGTAGATTTCCACCACACTTGGGATATAAGCCCCTGTGTGATGGTGTGAGTGACACTATTTTTCTAATGAGGCAAACATTAGGCTCATCAGACCCCTTCCCATCCAGACACATGACAATGGACTCGACCACCTGGTCTGTCAATTCCTACCATTGCAGTGGGGCCACCTTCTCTAACTAATACCCGCACACTGTCTAAGCAGTAGGTAGGCTTGTTACACCTCTGCCTTCCCGGTCTCCATAGTAAATGGTCTTGGCTTCCTGCAACTGCACTGTTCGTACTACTCGACTTCGTCAGAACAGACCCATCGGTACCAACTTAACAGGCGTAAAATTCATAAAATAGAACCACATGGGTTCAGGGTATGTCGCTTGTGATCACACAACCCGAGGCCCGCCACACTCGGTCTCATGGCCTATAAACAATATCCGTAGCAATACTCCAACTCCCCTGGAACTTGTCCAGACATACAGACCAACGTGGGGCCCCCAAACATCATGATATTGTTATATTTACGTGCCATTGATACTCATGAAATCAATTTATTAAGCAAGTCATCATGCAAATTTACACCAAGTATACCATGGTCGTTAGACCCTCATGTCATAGCCTATTATTCATGAGAAGTCCATCTAGACCCTTCGTCTCACCCAAACATGAGCCATGTCTTGGCATGGGCACCCATAAGCAATGGGGCCTCAACATGGGCCGCCTAACCCATGGTCCAACGTCAATTATGTTCTTACATCATACAATGCATCTCATGTCATCTACATCATGCATGTCTCAAATGCCATTTACATCATGCATATCTCACATGCCATCTCCATCATGCATGCATCATATGCCATCTACATCACGCATGTCTCTCATGCCATCTACATCATGCATGCATCATATGCCATCTACATTTTACATACATCTCATGCCTTTTGCATCATACATACCTCACATACCATCTATATCAAGCATATATCACATGCTACCTACATCATACATCCCTCACATGCCCTTATGGCTTATTACATTATTGCTAACGGGTCGAATCAAATATGAATACTAACCATCATCAAGTAATTATCACGTATGATCACATCCATACATTTTAGTCAATCACATTCAACACGCATACATACATGGCCTCATGAGTTGCATCACACATTAGATGTGCTTATCCCTTCAAGTAGTTGGGCTTTGTGCTACTTAGAATTTGCCTAATTTTGAGCTTCACATATGGCCTACATAATAGCTCAGTGGAATGATTGATTTGGGCTTTGAAGTGGCTTCACTATTGGGCTCAATTTGGGCCTTTCTATAAGGCCTACTACGCTGCTCAAGATGGTTTACAACGTAGGCCTAACATGCATGCACCAAGGTGGGCCACATGAGCTACAAAAACTGATAGACATTATGTACATACAATGCATCCGCCAAGGTGGGGTCCACCACGCTGTCATAGTAGTGTGACCCACTTGAGATTTGTACCTATTTCATTTTTTTTGGGTTTCCTTCGGTCCACACAACCAAACAACATGGCCAACTGTGAACATTAGGAAAAGACCACAGGGGTCGAGGGCATTCACACATCCTAGGCATATCGGTTGTGGTTGAACGCGCCGAGCATAGGCATGTATGATAGAATAATAGATATAGGGCTAGACACACAAATTTTTGATGTGATAGGATCTGGGAATCCAGCAAGGCACATGGTATACGTCCAATTAATGTTCAACATGTAATGCATGTTGATCTGCACTACCACTGTCCTAAATAAGACAAGATATAAGATTTCGACAAGTCACATATCTATAAACTAGTGGAAGACCTGGTATGTAAATGCATGAGCTCAGCTACCATAAGTCATAGGTGAGTCAGGATCTAGAATTTTACCAAGTCATTGAGTAGATGCTCAATGGATAGCTAGCGAAAAGGGGTGGAGAAGGAAAGTAATTGTGTCATGAATGTCTTTCTCTCATCACGTGCACCCCACTTGTTTCATTTGGCACGGAACCTCAAGGGTGTGAAAGATTTACTTAACCTATTTTATTTTCCTTGGTTGTACAAGAAAAGAAGCTTGAGAATATATGTTGGCTGGAATATGCATAATCTCCAAGAGAGTGGGAAGTCCGAAGAGTTCCCGACTAGAGTGACTCCTGAGTTGATCTGTGCTGTGGATTCTAAGTAAGGGCCTTGGTTATGAAAAAGGAAGGGGTTAGGCACCATTGTCTACTCGTGTAGATCAGTCTCTACTTTGTCGGGCTGTACATTTCAAGAGGGGATTCAAGGTACCAATGAATTAAAGAAAACAAAAATATTGTTTTAGCCCATAACGGTCTAGGTAAACAGAAAAGGAAGCAAAGCAAAGAAAAATGAATGAATTAAATAGAAAATAAATATTAAAAAAAAAAGGAAGAAAAGGATGTAATGCTAAACTTTCAATTATATCTTTAAACTACTCTTTCAATATACAGGATCCACAGGATGGGCAACTATAAAGCATACTCGAATGGCCTACTAGTAAAATGTATGTAAATAAAAACAAGACACAAGACACAAGTGTTTATATGAGCTTTGAACGTATAAGGAGTATGCAGATAGGAACAGGGGTGTAGCCCTCGGTTGGGTGTTTGCTTTTAATTAGAAGGAAAGGAGCCAACGAGGAGCTTGAAAAGCTTGAAGATTGGTGAATGGAGAGTTGTAGAGAATTCTGCCAAACCCTCTCTCTGGAACGAGCTTTGCCTCTTTTTAATTCTAACTCTGTCTCTCAAGAAAACCTCTGTCTTTTCTCTCTCTCTCTCTCTCTCTCTCTCTCTCTCTTCTCCATCTCTTTTTGTTAAAGCTGGGCATCGAGTTGAGTGGGACCGAGTTAGGGTTGACCCGACTCGATCCGGTTTTGAAATAGGCCAGCTCAAACTCGACCCCACTTGGTACCGAGTCCAGCATGCCTGACCCAATTCGAGTTTGGGTCTAGCCTAGACTAATCTGGACCGAGTTTGACCCGGTCACAAGTATCGAGTCGGATCAGGTGCAACGAGTATCCACAGGCTGAAATCACAAGTCAAAACCTAGATTCACTATCAGGAATTGATCCCTCTCCATCAGCCACACGATATCTCAGATCCAAAATGCCATAATGATTTTTTTAATGTATATCTACGAGTCGAGTTTCAGGTCGAGTCAAGCCAGTACCGACTTGGATTTCAAGTCAAGTCGAGTCGAGTCAAGTTACTGGGAGATTTGAACTTGAATCAGTTTGAGTTTGGATTGGATGAAGTCAACTCAATTTAGATCGACTCACCCACTCTGTTTAGATCAAGTTGGACGAGTCATCCCGTGCCCAGCTCTACTTTTTGTGAACGCTGGGTCTCCTTAAATAGGCATTTTAGAGAGGTACATGTAAGGTTCTGTTTATAGATTCGACTTGTCGAACTAAACATCCAGTGCTATTGGTTTGGGGCAAAATTTAGGCTCGGCAAAACCGAACCAAAGGAGTAAGGCGGTGAGGATGTAATTGGTCCAACGCATCAAAAGACCGCGCTTGACAAAGTGGTGGCAGGCTTTGACTTGAAACTAGCTACCCAGCCAAGGGGTGACTGATTCAGACTAGAACCGGCCAACCATTGGCCTTGAGATCAAAACTGACTACCTGTTGGTAGGTTCTGAGCTATCTAACATGTGTGGCCGAACCAGCCTCGTCAGATGTCTTTCTAACGTATTTTTAGACGTGTAACTGATTTGATTAAGGTCCTTGAGGAGACAAATAGCCTACGTTTCGTTTAACCGTTGTCTGATAGTGGGTTGTCTACGCCAACCTAAGCTTTGAATCAAGAGAATATTTGTGTTTCCCTTTTACCATGTTCATATAAACACATATGGTTTTGTTTTGGAGCCTGCCCATCCATCGAATGGGGCCCACTTCTGGTTGCAGGTTGGTGTTTCCTAGTACTCCTATGTGGGGTCTACACATCCCACCCAGTGGGGCCCATAGACCACAATCACATGGCTCACCATCTTCCTCCAAAAATAGCTACTTAAAAATAAAATGCAGAAACAAATTTTTGTTGGGTGCATTTTGGGGTCGAGTTTCTAATCACATGGAGCCCGTTTTGGGCAAGGGGGCATAACCCCCTGACATCCCTATGTATGGGCTTCAAAACCTTAAGACAAGGCTTACTAAAGATTTGTGTGCAACTTGTTACATATCACCCAAATGGATTCTTGAACTTTCTGCTCTACATTTTCTGCTGAACTATTTGTTGGCCCTATTTTCAAGATCAAAACTGGCCATCTGTTGGTAGGTTTTGAGCGATCTAACATGTGTGGCCCAATCTGCCTCGTCAGATGTCTTCCTAGCATGTTTTTACTCATGTAAATGATCTGATTAGAGTCCCTAGGGAGTCAATAACCTACGTTTAGCCGCTGTCTGATAGTAGGGTGTCTACACCAACCTAAGGTTTGAGAGGATAATTGTGTTTCCCTTCTACCAACTTCATATGACCACATCTGGTTTTGATCCATTTTGGGGCCTGCCTCACCATCGAATGGGGCCTACTTCTGGCCTCGGATTGATGTTTCCTAGTACTCCTATGTGGGTCCTACATATCCTACCCAGCGGGGCCCATAGAGCACAATCACATGGCTCACCATCTTCCTTTGAAAACAACTACTTGCAAATAAAATACATAAACAGTTGTAACATATTTTTTCTGGGTCCATTTTTTTATCGCATGTAGCCCCCTTTGGGCATGGGGGCATGACCTTCTGGCATCCCTATGTATGGGCTTAAAACCCTCAAGACAAGGCTTGCTAAAGATGTGTGTGAAATTTGTGATATATCATCCAAAATGGGTTCCTGAACTTTCTGCACTACATTTTCTGCTGAACTATTTG
The DNA here is from genome assembly GCA_037074715.1 of Magnolia kwangsiensis. Lineage (NCBI taxonomy): Eukaryota > Viridiplantae > Streptophyta > Magnoliopsida > Magnoliales > Magnoliaceae > Magnolia > Magnolia kwangsiensis. The sequence continues at coordinate 40,631,215 of CM073584.1, read as the reverse complement.
TTGGCCCCATTTTGGAGATCAAGTGCAGAGTGTGTGGGACCCATTCTAGGTGAGGTAAAAGATAACTATAATATGTGGATACTACAAGTTCCAAGTAGTGGAATCCACTAAGGTTGCACCTGGGACCCACAATAATTGGGTCCGACACAGGTCTACACATGGTTATCCTGCTAAACTATTGCTAGCCGCATTTTGGTTCTCACTTGCAGATCGTTTGGGGTCCATTTTAGGTGAGGTAAATGGTTTCTCCTACATAACTCAAGTGGTGGTACATGCAACAAGCATGTGTTGGGCGCACTATAGATGCCTAAAGTCGGCTCAAATATAAGAAAACTAGTAATATAGACATGCAATTTTAGCGGTCCCCAATTTAGGTATTGATTTCAGACCGTGTGGATCCGGCATTTGACGAAGGGACATGACCTACTGATAGAAACATGTATTTTCTTAAAAATTCCCGAGGTGGAGCCCTTTGAAGAAGTGTGTAGTACTTGTAAAAATCGAACACTTTTTCCTGCACAATTGTATTCAGAAATGGGCCAGGCCCATTTTTCGGTCTGATTTAAGATTGCGTGTTCCCTGATTTAGCTAGGTAACATAATCTCTTGATAGAATTATCCATGGGCTTCAAAACCCTAAGGTGGACCCTACTGAATGTGCATGTATGATTTTTGGTGCAAGGCCAAACATGGCTATTTGAAATATCTGCACAGCTTCAGTTGGTCTCATTTTGGGATCTGGTTCCGATCACATGGGCCCATTTAAGCTGAATTAAAAGACCATGTTTCTAGACACACGCGCACGCGCCGCGCGCGCGCGCACACACACACACACACACACATATATATATATATTAAAAAGTCCAAGTGGTGGCCCCCACATAACTCGTATGCGGGACCCCCACGGATGGCCGAAGTTGGTCCAAAATCACAAAAATCAGACATACAGTTTTCAAAACTGGGGTCTGTCCCGACTTGGGGCCCATTTCCCAAACAATTGGGGCCGAATTTCTTAAAAAGTAGTGGGACATCCTAGCCCTATGATATGAGTACTAAACATTCCCCATGGTGCGACCCTTAGCTACAAAGCGTGGGGTCCACCATGAGGTGCCAAACCGGGCTATCATTAAACAGTTCTGGTACTAGGAAAATTGAGGGAAGTACGACCCACCTAGCTCCTTGGTCCGGGAACGGATTGGCTACTCCCCCTGACACCAGCCAATGACTGGTGGTCGGTGCTATGTGGGCCCAACCGTGATGTATGTGTTCCATCCATGCCATCCATCTGTTTTTATTTTTACAGGTCATTTCATATAATGAGACCGAAATTGAGGTGTATTCAAATCTCAAGTGGATCACATTACAGGAAACAGTGTTGAATGAGGGTTGACCATTAAAAACATTTTGGGGCAATAAAAGTTTTGGATCAAGCTGATATTGGTTTTTTCTCTTCATCTGGGCCTGTATGACCTAATCAACAGATTAGATGTCAAATAAACGGTATAGTGGGCCTCAGGAGGATTTTAATGATTGATATCCAATCACTATTGTTTTCATGTGGTGTGATCCACATGAGATTTATATCCCTATCATTTTTAGTATTATATCGCTATCATTTTTAGTATGAGGCAATAAAATGGTCTCTACTACAAATGGATGAAACACATATATCATGGTGAGGCCCACGGAGCACCAACCACTAGCCAATCCGTTCCCCCTTGGTCCACTTCTCACTGGTCTCTTTAGTTTTCGGAAGCGGATGGGCTGATGTAGATACGTGTCGTACGAAGACGAGGAGATCAAAGTTACGTTATCCCCACAGTGATGTATTTATTATATCCATATCGTTCATCAATTTTTCAAGATCATTTTAAGCATTAGCCCAAAAAGAATCATATCCAAAGCTCAAATGGACCACACCAAGCTGGGATAATGATTTTTACCGTTAAAAAATTTGTAGGGCCCATCATAACGTTTATTTTCTAATCTGTTCATGAGTTGGGATTCTCTGTTATCAGGTCAACAGAGAATTCCTGTTACGCTAATCCTCATTAGTCCATATCACCACTCACTAAAAAAATAAAAAATAAATAAAAAGTAGCTTCAGACACCAAACCATTAGGGTAAGAGGAATTCTCTGTTAACCTAATAACATAGGTTCCCGACTCTTTGTTCATAAGATAAAGACGGAAAACAAATTTTAAATTGATCTGAAACTATCCCCAAAAGGATTTCAATGGTATACGTCCAATCCTCCACTGCCTTTTGCAGTGTGGTCCACTTGATCTTTAGATTTGCCTTATTTTTTGGCTCAAGCCTAAAGACGAGCTTGTAAAATGGATAGATGGTTTGGATATAACATATACCTCATGATGTGACCTATAAAATTTGCTGACGTCAATACATAGTTATATAGATGGTGTTGTACAAAAGCCCATCCGCTTCCTTAGTTTTCTTTCCTTATTTGTTCAAATTTCTAACCGTAGGGAACTTTCTATGCTAGAGAGCCCTGCTTATTTATAGGGGAAAGGGATATATAGTGATGTGAAAGGTATAGTGTGTGGGACACCAGCCAATCGGCTTCCTTAGTTTTCTTTCTTTGTTTGCTCAAAATTTCTAACCGTAGCTGGAGAGCCCCTGCTTATTAACGAGGAAAGGGATAATGATGTAGGGTAGGGGTGCACATTGAACCGTCGGAACCGTGGAACTGAACCGTGGAACCAAACGGATCGGTCCGATTTGGTCCGATTCTACACAGCACCGGTTTCAATTCCAAAAATTCAAGAACCAATGGATACGGATTGATTCCAGATTAAGGCCCTATAGAACTGAACCAAACTGAACCATGAACCGAATCGTTGATCAAACCGTAGATCCGAATCATAGATCCTATGACTTCTTCCCATACACCAATTGCAACAATGACACTTCGAGAAACTATGAAGAACTCATCTAAGAAGCCTATCTTAAGGTGAGTATCTCTAGTTCTAAACCCTTCGTCGTGCAAGTTTTCTTTTACCTTTTCTAAATCAGTTTCGATTTTGTTGCAAAACACCGGACCAGGCATTAGATGTAGTATTGGGAGATGCAACGATTGTAGCAAACAAAATGATTTATGTGAGTGAAACACTTCGATATTTCGAATCTAGAATCTATGATTGCCCCTATGAAGATAGATGATCATGTGGAGTGCTCATAGTCAATCGGGAAGCCACCAACAATAGAATTTAGGTTTATCACCTCCACTCTCTGTTTGTCCGTGGCAATTTTGGTTTGGATCTTTGAATGTACAAGTGTCCCAGTGTTCCACGGTTCACCTTCACAACATATAGGGTAGATCTTCTGGTTTTCCTTCTCCAAATCATTTTCTTCGCATGGTAAGTATCAAAAACTTCTTTCAGAGAGCGCTTGGCTACTTATCATCTGTTTCAAATTATAATGAGAAATTTTCAACTGTTCGACCAGCACATGGCTCATTCCCGAGACGAAGCCCACCCCATCTTACTTTCCAAGAGTACTCCCCAGGTGTACGGACGCCTTCAAAAGGTCGAAAATACCTCTGCTATATTTTCAAACGGATCGGCTGGTGCTCGTGGACGACCGCTGACGCTCCTCGAACTCCGAGTTGTACGAACGGTTCAAATGAGATCAACGTTACATGGGCCAGCAATTATGTACTTATTATATCCATAATGTTCTTCCATATTTTGAGATTATTTCGAAGCATTATAAAAAAAAAAAAAAAATCATACCTAAAGATCAACTAGACCACACCACAAAGAGCAGCATAAAATTGATTTTCACGGTTAAAACTTTTGTAGGGTCCACCGTGACATTTATTTTCCATCCAATCTATTCATAAGGCCACAAAGACCCCGATGAAGAGGAAAAGCAAATTCCGTAATGATCCAAAACTTCCGTGACCCTAAAAGGGTTTCAACGGTATACGTTCAATTTTCAACTGCCTTTTACAGTGTGGTCCACTTGATAGTTAGATCTATCTTATTTTTATTCCCAAGCCTTAATATGAGCTCTCCAAATAAATGGACCGTTTAGATACCTCATGATGAGACGCACAAAAAAAAACAAAAAAAAAATATAGACTACCGTGGCACTACTGCCGGTTCAGAGGCAGTGCCGCGGCAGCCAGACAGTGGCTTTTTTTTTGGTTTTTTAATTTTTAATTTTTATTTTTATTTTTATGGGGAGAACTTTTTCTCTCTTTCATTTTTCTCAAATATATAATTATGTAAATAGGCATATATAAGTATATAAAAATATTTTTCTCAAATATATAATTATGTAAATAGGCATATATAAGTATATAAAAATATTTTTCTATCTCTTAATTCATTTCTTTGTCTATTTATTTAACAAGCATATCTCCTAAACTAGAATGAGTTACGTAACGTACGATATATGATTTTGGGGTAGGAGAAGCTAATTTTGCCAACCAACATAGTAATTTTCCAAGATTCCATCGGATCGATGGTTAAAAATCTACTTCACGGTCAATCTACTTCACTTCACTGCCATTTCCACGCATTTCGCAATCAATTCACTTCACTTCACCGTCATTTCCATGCATTTCATGGTCATTCCTGGCGATTCCGTGTTGATTCACGGTCAATTCGACGCACTTCGCGGTCAATTCACTTCACTTCACGGCCATTTCCACGCACTTCGCGGTCAATTCACTTAACTTCACCATCATTTCCATGCATTTCACGGTCCTTCCTGGAGATTCCATGTTCATTCACGGTCAATTTGACGCACTTTAGAGTCAATTCACTTCACTTCACGACCATTTTCACGCACTTCGCGGTCATTTCGCTTCACTTCACCGTCATTTCCATGCATTTCACGGTCATTTCCGGCGATTCCATGTTCATTCACGGTCAATTCGACGCACTTCACGGTCAATTCACTTCACTTCACGGCCATTTGCACGCACTTTGCAGTCAATTCACTTCACTTCACCGTCATTTCCATGCATTTCATGGTCATTCCTAGTGATTCCGTGTTCATTCACGGTCAATTCGACGCACTTCACGGTCAATTCACTTCACTTCACGGTCATTTCCATGCACTTCGTGGTCAATTCACTTCACTTCACCGTCATTTCTATGCATTTCACGGTCATTCCTAGCGATTCCGTGTTCATTAACGGTCAATTCGACACACTTTTTGGTCAATTCACTTCACTTCATGGATATTTGCATGCACTTCGCGATCAATTCCCCTGCTTTTCCACTTCAAGCAGATCGGTTAGTGCTTAACACTACCAAAAAATCGAGCAAAGGCTACAGAAAAAAACCGTAGCCATAGATCTATGGCTACGGTTTTGGTCCGTGCTTTAGGGAATTGAGAATGAGTTATAGTTTAGGTTTAGGAAATCGGGTTCAGGATTGGGTTTAAGTTTGGGTTTTCAAGTTTAGGTTTAGGTTTAGGCTAGGGATTTGAGATTAGGATTAGGTGTAGGTTTAGCTTTAGAGAATTGAGTTTAGGTTATAGGTTTAGGGAAAGGTTAGGTTTAGGTTATAGGTTTTGGGATTTGGGAATAGTTTTAGGTTATAAGTATAGGTTTAGGTTAGGTTATAGGTTAAGGTTTAGGTTTAAGTTATAGGTTTTGGTTTTGGTTTAGGTTATAGGTTATAGGTTTTTGGATTTGAGAATGGGTTTGGGTTTATGTTATAGTTTTGGTTTTGGTTTAGGTTATAGGTTATAGGTTTATGTTAAGGTTTAGGTTTAGGTTATAGGTTTTAGGATTTGAGAATGAGTTCGGGTTTAGGTTATAGGTTTTGGTTTTGGTTTTGGTTATAGGTTTTGGTTTAGGTTATAGGCTATAGGTTTAGGTTAAGGTTTATGTTTAGGTTTAGGTTATAGGTTTTGAGATTTGATAATGGGTTCGGGTTTAGGTTATAGGTTTTGGTTTTGGTTTAGGTTTTAGGTTTTGGTTTAGGTTAAGGTTATAGGTTTTGGATTTGAGAATGGGTTCGAGTTTAGGCTATAGGTTTTGGTTTTAGTTTAGGTTTAGGTTATAGGTTTTGGGATTTGAGAATGGGTTCGGGTTTAGGTTATAGGTTTTGGTTTTGGTTTAGGTTATAGGTTTTGGTTTAGGTTATAGGTTATAGGTTTAGGTTATAGGTTTAGGTTAAGGTTTAGGTTTAGGTTTAGGTTATAGATTTTGGGATTTGAGAATGGGTTCGGGTTTAGGTTATAGGTTTTGGTTTAGGTTTAAGTTATAGATTTTGGGATTCGAGAATGGGTTCGGGTTTAGGTTATAGGTTTTGGGATTTGAGAATGGGTTCAGGTTTAGGTTATAGGTTTTGGTTTTGATTTTGGTTTAGGTTATAGGTTTTTGGATTTGAGAATGAGTTATGGTTTAGGTTTATGAAATCGGGTTCAAGTTCGGGATTGAGTTTAAGTTTGGATTTTCAAGTTTAGGTTTAGGTTTAGGTTAGGAAGTTGAGATTAGGATTATGTGTAGGTTTAGCTTTAGAGAATTGAGTTTAGGTTATAGGTTTAGGGAAAGGTTAGGTTTAGGTTATAGGTTTTGGGATTTGGGAATAGTTTTAGATTATGAGTATAGGTTTAGGTTAGGTTATAAGTTAAGGTATAGGGATAGGTTATAGGTTTTGGGATTTGAGAATGGGTTTGGGTTTAGGTTATAAGTTTTGGTTTAGGTTATAGGTTATAGGTTTAGGTTTTGTTTTAAGTTATAGGTTTTGAGATTTGAGAATGGGTTCGGGTTTAAGTTATAGGTTTTGGTTTTGGTTTAGGTTATAGGTTTTGGAATTTGAGAATGGGTTCGGGTTTAGGTTATAGGTTTTGGTTTTGGTTTTGGTTATAGGTTGTTGGATTTGAGAATGGGTTATGATTTAGGTTTAGAAAATCGGGTTCAGGTTTGGGATTAGGCTTTAGTTTGGGTTTTCAAGTTTAGGTTTAGGTTTAGGTTAGGGACTTGAGATTAAGATTAGGTGTACGTTTAATTTAGGGAATTGAGTTTAAGTTATAGGTTTAGGGAAAGGTTAGGTTTAGGTTATAAGTTTTGAGTTTTGGGAATAGTTTTAGGTTATAAGTATAGGTTTAGGTTAGGTTATAGGTTAAGGTTTAGGGATAGGTTATAGGTTTTGGGATTTGAGTTTTGGTTTTGATTTAGGTTATAGGTTATAGGTTTTGGTTTTGGTTAAGGTGTAGGCCATGGAAATGGCTGTAAAGTGAAGTGAATTGACCGTGAAGTGCGTCGAATTGACCATGAATGAACACAGAATCGCCGGGAATGACCATGAAATGCATGAAAATGACGGAGAAGTGAAGTGAATTGACCGCGAAGTGCATGGAAATGGTCATGAAGTGAAGTGAATTGACCGTGAAGTGCGTCGAATTGACCGTGAATGAACACGGAATCGCCGGGAATGACCGTGAAATGCATGGAAATGGCGGTGAAGTGAAGTGAATTGACCGCGAAGTGCGTGAAAATGGCCGTGAAGTGAAGTGAATTGACCATGAAGTGTGTCGAATTGATCGTGAATCAACACGGAATCGCTGGGAATGATCGTGAAATGCATGGAAATGATAGTGAAGTGAAGTGAATTGAACGCGAAGTGCATGGAAAAGGCAATGAAGTGAAGTGAATTGACCGTGAAGTGCGTCGAATTGACCATGAATGAACACAGAATCACCAGGAATGACCGTGAAATGCATGGAAATGACGGTGAAGTGAAGTGAAGTGAATTGACCGCGAAGTGCGTGGAAATGGCCTTGAAGTGAAGTGAATTGACCATGAAGTGTGTCGAATTGACCGTGAATGAACACGGAATCGCTAGGAATGACCATAAAATGCATGGAAATGATGCTGAAGTGAAGTGAATTGACCGCAAAGTGCGTGGAAATGGCCTTGAAGTGAAGTGAATTGACCGTGAAGTTCGTCGAATTGACCGTGAATGAACACGGAATCGTCGGGAATGACCGTGAAAAGCATGTAAATGACGGTGAAGTGAAGTGAATTGACCGCGAAGTGCGTGGAAATGGCCGTGAAGTGAAGTGAATTGACCATGAAGTGTGTTGCATTGACCGTGAATGAACACGGAATTGCCGGGAATGACCGTGAAATGCATGGAAATGTCGGTGAAGTGAAGTGAATTGATCGCGAAGTGCGTGGAAATGGCCGTGAAGTGAAGTGAATTGACCGTGAAGTGCGTCGAATTGATCGTGAATCAACATGAAATCGCTGTGAATGACCGTGAAATGCATGGGAATGATGGTGATGTGAAGTGAATTGACCGCGAAGTGCTTGGAAATGGCCGTGAAGTGAAGTGAATTGACCCTGAAGTCCGTCGAATTAACCGTGAATGAACACAGAATCACCGGGAATGACCGTGAAATGCATGGAAATGACGGTGAAGTGAAGTGAATTGACCACGAAGTGCGTGGAAATGGTCGTGAAGTGAAGTGAATTGACCGTGAAGTGTGTCGAATTGAGCGTGAATGAACATGGAATCGCTAGGAATGACCGTGAAATGCATAGAAATGACGGTGAAGTGAAGTGAATTGACCACGAAGTGCGTAGAAATGGCCGTGAAGTGAAGTGAATTGACTGTGAAGTGCGTCGAATTGACCATGAATGAACACGAAATTGCTAGGAATGACCATAAAATGCATGGAAATAACGGTGAAGTGAAGTGAATTGACCGCGAAGTGCTGCAAATAGCCGTGAAGTGAACTGAATTGACCGTGAAGTGCGTCGAATTGACCGTGAATGAACACGGAATCGCTAGGAATGACCGTGAAATGCATGAAAATGATGGTGAAGTGAAGTGAATTGATCGCGAAGTGCGTGGAAATGGCCGTGAAGTGAAGTGAATTGACCGTGAAGTGTGTCGAATTGACTGTGAATGAATACCAAATCACTTGGAATGACCGTGAAATGCATGGAAATGACGGTGAAGTGAAGTGAATTGACCACGAAGTGCATGCAAATGGCCGTGAAGTGAAGTGAATTGATAGTGAAGTCCGTCGAATTGACAGTGAATGAACACAGAATCGCTAGGAATGACCGTGAAATGCATGAAAATGATGGTGAAGTGAAGTGAATTGATCGCAAAGTGCGTGGAAATGGCCGTGAAGTGAAGTGAATTGACCGTGAAGTGTGTCGAATTGACTGTGAATGAACACTGAATCACTTGGAATGACCATGAAATGCATGGAAATGATGGTGAAGTGAAGTCTATTGACCGCGAAGTACGTGCAAATGGCCGTGAAGTGAAGTGAATTGACCGTGAAGTGGATTTTTAACCATCGACCCGATGGAATCTTGAAAAATTACTATGTTGGTTGGCTAAATTTGCTTCTTTGACCCTAAAATCATATGTGGTACATTAAGTAACTCATTCTAGTTTAGGAGATATGCTTGTTAAATAAATCGACAAAGAAATGAATTAAGAGATAGAAAATTATTTTTATATACTTATATATACATATTTACATAATTATGTATTTGAGAAAAATGTAAAGGAGAAAAAGTTCTCCCCACAAAAAAAAAGTTCTGCCAGACTGTCGCTGCACTGCTGCCGGACCGGCGGTAGTGCCACTGTAGTATGTGGTTTTTTTTTATTTTTATTTTTGTTTTTGTTTTTGTGGGTCCCATCATGAGGTCTGTGTTAAATCTAAACTTTCCATTTATTTGGAGAGCTCATATTAAGGCTTGGGATGAAAAATAAGATAGATTGTAACACCCCGAAAATCGGGGGTCGGGTAGAAACCCAACTCCCGAGTTCCAGAACGTCACTTATGCAACATAGATAATGATAAATGCATGTTGTCTGTAGAATGACATTAAACAAGATTGAGACTAAGCCAAAACAACATATCATACTCCAGAGACAGTTAAATTAGCAAGCGGAAGACTGTGATAAATGCATAAAATATATAATCAATTGTAAGCCTCCAGAGTGTGAACATGTTACCTGGTTAAATAAATACATGTATACTTTAAAAATGAACAAAAAGAATATACATGAGTGCTCCAAAAGTACAAAAGAAAGACAAGTGTCATGGCGTCTAATCAACCTCCCTGTAATCCCGTCAATCAAAACACGGAAGAGAAGTCCTCCTCAGCATCATACAAGTCTAGCTCCACTCCACAAGCAGTGCCATCATCTGAAACTAAAATAAGGACTGGTGGGTGTCCGGAACACCATCCCGTAACGTGAGAGTGAGTAATCAACTCAGTGGAATCATAGAGCAAAGATTAGCATGTTATCAAATCAATCATGCGATAATAGTAAAGCAAACAATCAAACATTTCTAGATACTGTTGTTAATGCATGCATGAAATGACATGATGGATGCCCTCACCGACATTCTCCCTCATACGGCACTATCTTACGCCCACGACGTGCTTTCTTCCCACAGTGTTCCACATCTTTCAGGCACATGCAGTGTGATGTGGATATGATTACCGGGTTGTTATTAGTCCATTTATACAACAGTATTGGAAAACTAAGATACCTTCCTTGTTTCAATCCCAACATAGATCCTGTCTAGGGTCGTCACTCCTAGTAATCTCATACGGTGTTATATTTGTAGGTCGTTATAAGGGCTGTCAGGGCTATTGCTCGCACTCGTTGCATCGCTACCCCATCACCTTATCAATACAGGCCTAGTTTATATCCTTAAGACTGCATCAGGACTCGTCGCCCCCATGTAGTGTCAGGATAAACTCAAGGTCACTACAAAGGGCTGCGAGGGCTGTTGCTCGTACTCGTTGCACCGCTCCCTCATCACCTTATCAATGTAGGTCGACAACAAGAATATAGTGTCCCATACCACCATAATCTGCTAGAGTAGGGTGCTTACTGGTCACTACGGGGAGGTTTGTGGCCCCAGTGTAGGCCAACAGCTTGACCACGGTGTCCCATACCACCATGCCCGGCTCATGAGTCTTTATGGATCAAGGTACCATGGTTAACAGAGTTTTCAATGGTAAGTTCAGTACCCTAGGTTCAAGCAGTTATGACTCATACAAGGTGAACATATAAAGGGCAGTCGGGTTACTTGACGGGCTCGACTAGTACGAGCGCATCTCAAGTTGAGCGACATGAAGTGCATAAAACACTTCGTGTGGCCTAACTACTACCGCCAACCCAAAACACGACTCGTGTTCATCGACGCATCCTTCGTGACAAATAAAAGCCAACCACGAATTCAATTGGTTACTGACTGCCTGGACTAGATCATAGCCCCAAGCATTTGTACACAACATCAGTGATCATATGAGGGTGACAGGAATGAATATAAATAATGCAATCATGTTGACACATGTTATAACATACGACATAAGCAAATCAACCAACACATGTATTCCATATATATAATGAAATCAATTCATGTAGCCAACATGGTGGAAATCATATACATCAGCCTATTACTTGAGAATTCAATCTCAAAACTAATTCACAACACCATTTACTCAATACAGACTAATACAAACATTTATACAAACACTTAGTCTACACTCTTTAGCCTATATAGCGTATGTCGACCCAAAGTGCGCATTAGGGCGAATCTCTTCGCTAAACCGATCATACACGCATTCCTAATATCATAACACGATAAATAGCTATGGAAATCATTTCAGCAAAATATGGACGTAAACAGTATTTCCTACAAATACCTAAAATACCCTAAATCTCATATTTTCCGTACGCAGTCGAAACAGAAAACGGACAACATGTTCTACATGTCAAATGGCGTTCTCTTCGGTAATCTACTATTAAACGACATTGAAAGCTTTGAAATCAGTCAATCAAAGCGTCTAAAATCATCACCTTTTGCCTTAGACGTGTATCGATTCGAATAGAACGTCTACGCTTCGTCAACGACGTTATGGCGACCTATATCACAAGACACATAAGCTACATCGCTACTTGTAACAAAGAAATCCCTAAAACAACTTGTGGTTAGGGTTTTCTTACCTAGAAGTGAGTTGGAATCATCAGAAAAATGATTTGAATGCGGTGCTTCGGTACGTGCAATAGCTGGTGCAAGTGGCAGGAAATCTCTCCCACAACTTCTCACAATCTCTCTCTTTCTCTCTCACCACTTTTTAGGGTTTATAGAAAATTCAGATGGGAGAGATATGAGAGTGTTTAAATCCCTTATATAGGCTAAAACCTAACCTAAATAGACTTGGGAACAAGGTATACCTGAGTTATAACCAAATCGGGACTTTTTCAAGCCAAAAGAGTGTTTCGGGAGGTCCCCTGGCCGAACGCGGTCGGACTTAAGCTCATGTATACTGGATGTTGATCACATAAAGTTTTCAATCCGGTAGAGTTCCCATATCGCACGTGGAGGACCAGTTTCAGTTCAGCGGTCACAGAGACTCGATCGAGGATTCCAAGTACACTGACCTGAGTGAGAAATGTTCCCTGATCCGAGGGTGTATTTAGGTCAGATTCTGATGGTCTGAATGCTTATACTGAACCCGCAAGCGAAACGTGCCAGATTCATTTAAATGATATTTAATTTTTTTTTAATTTCACTCTTTCTCACACTCCCTGTTCCAGGCTCAATGAAATAGCCTCAGAGTATCGGTTGGGCTTAATTTTTGAAATGATTGTCAAGTCCAGCTAAGCGGTCATAACGGTCTAAGATTATGGATATCAGACTTTTGACGCGCGGTTTAGATCCAATACAAGGTTTCAAAAGGTTCCTAGGAATAAACCGGTTTAGAGTTTGATCCTGGATTTCAGGGTAAGATAGCGTCATTGGTTCTACAAGTTTTAGGTCTTGCAGAACGTATTTAAAGCGATCAGGGACAATTTCACAGCTAATCTAACGTAGCGCTAGTTAACTTACGCTTATTTTCTAAAGGAATTAATCCTAAGTGATTTCTTTGACTTTAGAATTGGGTTCTAAGAGGTTACCAAGGTGCTATGGTTGGCCCATTGCCTAAGGACGTCTAACCCCAGGTTGGAAAAAATCCAGGGTGTTACATAGATCTAACTATCAAGTGGACCACACTGTAAAAGGCAGTTGAAAATTGAACGTACACCGTTGAAACCCTTTTAAGGGTCACGAAAGTTTTGGATTATTACAAAATTTGTTTTTCCTCTTCATTTAGGTCTTTACGACCTTATGAATAGATTGGATGGAAAATAAATGTTATGGTGGGCCCTACAAAAGTTTTAATGGTGAAAATCAATTTTCTGCTGCTCTTTGTGGTTTGGTCCAATTGATCTTTGGATATGATTTTTTTTTTTGGATAATGCTCCGAAATGATCTCAAAATATGGATGAACGTTGTGGATATAATAAATACATAATTGCTGGGCCCATGTAACGTTGATCTCATTTGAACCGTTCGTACAAACCGGAGTTCGAGGAGCGTTAGCGCTCGTCCTTGAGCACCAGCCGATCCGCTTGAAGGAAAAAGCAGGGGCATTTTTGACCTTTTGCAAGGCTTCCATACACCTGGGGAGTATTCTTGGAAAGTAAAATGGGGTGGGCTTCATCTCGGGAATGGGCCATATACTGGTCGTACAGTTGGAAATTTCTTAATTATAATCAGAGAAAATGCAAAGGCAATATACATGTGGATAGATTGAAGAGGCGATATTGATGCAGGGATGAACTTGATGAGGTCGATCACCGTCTTCCTCAAGGATAACTACTCCGAATCCACGGAGCTTCTCTAGACTCCTCACAGAGACTTCTCGAATCCACGAGGAAAGAAAGCAAGAGAATAGAAATATATTCTAATAAAATTCGAAATTAATTGATGAATGAATAAAAACGAGTTTACACCCCTTTAAATAAGGGAACCAAGCAACATGAAAGAAATCAGACTCAAACTACAACTAAAACTCCTAGAATCCGTGACTTACTATAAATAGTAAACTTACTATTTATAGACGGTCGTGATGTCTACTAGTGCGCAAGGTTTTCGGCCAAAAATAGTAAGTGTCCTATTTGGCTTCACCAAACCATTCTCCTAATTATTCTAAGAACTTTTCATGTTGGACACAACTCCTAAAGCCCAACGGATAAAGAGCTATAAGCAAACTAAAACTTACTATTTATAGTAAAAAAGAAATTAAAACGGGGAAACGACTGTTGATCAGGAGGTTTCTCGCAAATCCGGGCTGCGCAACCCGGCACAGCGGGGTTGGTTGGCTAAAGTAGCTCGTTTTACCCCAAAATCATATATTTTACGTCGGATAACTCATTCCGGATTGCGAGATACGCCCGATCTATGGTCTGATGGTCCAGATCACTTCTGTCGTCGACTGTGCCTTTTCTGATCCATCTTGGCCATGAAATTGTCCGCGACCCGCTCTACATCAGATACCAATCCTAATCTAGCATGTTACATGTGAGAATGTGGACTTCTCATCAGGTGCAGCCTGATTTGAGCATTGCCTGGCCCAAAATCAGGCAGTTCCAATCATCAGGTGGCCCTCACGTGTAGGTTGAATATAGGCATGCAGTTTGCCAAATTCAAATGGCCCACTTCATAGGTGGATTGGACTGTCAGTTCTTATGTTTGGATGAAGCTCTTTGGTTCCATGGAATTGTAGGTCTAGTGTTTGGATGAATCCTTGGGATTGAAAGAACCATTTAACGAAGAACTTCGATTCCGTGGAATGTTACATCCCACCACCTTTTTTAAATCAAAAGATAGTGACAGATCTTTGGATTAGAAGTGCAATTCCACGAGCCTCACAATTGATTAGATAACCCAAAAAGGAGAAAAAATCGGAATATTATCTAACTGGGCTGGATTTTTAAAAGCCCAAAACTGTGGAACCGATTCGGAACTAAACCATTTTTCACAGTCTGGTTCCAGTTCAGTTCTATGGTGCTAACGGTCTGGTTCCGGTTCCATAATTTGTAGAACCATTAAGAATGGTTCAGTTCCGATTTCACCCCAGAACCAGACCAAATCGACCCGTGTGCACCCCTAATGTGGGGACGCGGATTAGATACTAACAGGTTGAGGAGCGAGATCGGCTACTGAAGTGACGCCACCAAGTTATGTGGGTCTCACCATGATGTATGTGTTGTATCCACACCGTCCATCAATTTGGAGAGATCATCATATTATGGCATGATCTAAAGAATGAGTTAGATCCGAAGCTCGGGTGGACCCCACCAAAGAAAATAGTGGGGAAAGTGACGCCCACCGTTGAAACCTCCCGAAGGTCCACCATGATGTTTATTTGAGATCCAATCTGTTAATAAGTTAACACATACATTAAAGAAGGGAAAACAAAAATATCAGGTTGATGGAGAACTTTTGTGGGCAGAACTTTTTAATGGTGGCATCACTCTCCCCACTCTTTTCTTTGGTGTGGTCCACTCGAGCTTAGAATCTGATTCAATCTTTGGATCATACCCTAATATGATCTCTCCAAATGGATGGACTATGTGGATACAAGACATACGTCATGGTAGGACTCACAGAACTTGGTGACGTCACTTCAGTAGCGAGTCTATGGCCAAGTGGCACCCTAGAGCATTATTATTGGCGTTAGAAATGATGAGGTAGGGTAGATGTATGAGATAAGTGATGGTGATGATGGGGATGTAACTCAAGCATGCATTGGCTACAAGAGAGGTGGGTTGGTATTGTGTGTGATGATGAGATGAAAGCAAGATGTGCAAGCATGGGTGAAAAGGGAGGAGGCGGATTGGCTTGTGTACCACAAAGCAGCTATATAGCTGTTGTAAGTACGTGTCTACGAATGGTTCAAAGGAGATCAAATTTACATGGCCCTACAGTGATGTATTTATTATATCTACACTGTTTATCTATTTTTAGAGATCATTTTAGATCATTACCCAAATATTAATCATATCCAAAGATCATCTGCACCACGCCACAAGTATCAGAGGATATAATGATTTTCACAGTTAAACCATTTGCAGGGCCCACCATAACGTTTATTTTCCGACCAATCTGTTCATCAGGAAAAACAAATTTCATATTTACCCAAAACTTTTGTGAGCTAAAAGGATTTCAATGGTTGACGTCCAATCCCCCACTGCTTTTTAGCAGTGCAGTCCAATCATGAGCATCTCGCCAAATGGTTAGACGGTTATATAATTTATCTTTTAGTGCTTGGCCTCTTATTTGGTGGGGGATCATGATCAAAGCCACCGAACTTGCCGACTAGCTATATAGCTGGTGTACCTTACACCAGCCAAAAGAGATGACTTTGCATTTTAGGAAGCATGCATTGTTTGCAAGAAGAGATGACGTGGCAACAAGCATGGGTGAAGTAGTGATTTATTTCTTAAGGTACGGAAAAAATTTGCCTGTGTGTTTGGTAGAAATCTAATTTATCTTTTAGTGCTTGAACATGGCTTGGGCCCACAAGTCCCTATCCTAAAAGTGTTTTTGGGTCCCACTATTTTAGCCCGCGCAATCCTGTACTCTTTATGCTCTAACTTTCTAACCATGTATCGCATCGACACATGGGGATATCACTGCAATCGTGCTGATGGCGCGGTCGACATGATGAGATTTTTGCGTCCATCAAGCTCTGGCCGTCTGGAAGCCTGTCTGTGTGCTCGAATACTGTTGTTTACTGTCCAGGGAATGTGTCAGCCAAACATGTGTGTGATTGTGAGGTAATATAAGGGACCGGATGACGTAGATCGGATCATGAACACTTTCATATCCAAGATGGATTAGAGAAGGCCAATAAAAAGTAGAAGTGATCAAAACTGTCATAACCTTAAAGCAGACATATCTCGTAAACTGAAATGAATTACTCAATGTACCATATATGATTTTGGGGGTATGACGAGCTACTTTAGCTAACCAACCCAGAATAGCCGGGTTGCCCACTCCGAATTTATGAGATTCTGTCAGATCGACAATCAAATTCTATATTTATTTCCGTTTTTACTATTTATAATAAGTTTTAGTTTGATTATAACCCTTCATCCTTCGGGTTTTAGGAGTTGCACCCAATGTGAAAATAGCTTAGAATAATTAGGAGAACATCTTGGTGAAGCCAAATAAGATACTTACTATTTTTAGCCGAAAACCCTGTGCACTAGTAGACATCACAATCGTCTATAAATGGTAAATTTACTATTTATAGTAAGTTGCGAATTCTAGGAGATTTAATTGTAGTTTGCTTCTGATTTCTATCTCATTACTTGGTATTTATTTCAGTAATTAATCAATTTTAAAATTTATAGAATTTATTTTATATTTTGCTTACTTTCTTTCTCGTGGAATCAAGAAGTCTCTGTGAGGAGTTCTGAGAAATTTCGTGGATTCGGAATAATTATAGACAGTGCTCGAGCTCATCACATTCATCCCTATGTCACCGGAGTTCTACATTTTTTGCGCCATTCTTCAATGCATCTGTGATTTCCAGTGACTACACCACCATCAAATCCAATGTATACTCTAGCCTTCATTCGAACAGGTATGGCTACTCACCTAACCAAGTGGTTCAAGGTCATAACAAAGCCAGTCGAGGCTCACCTTGTCGGCCCACCCATTACCACTCTTGCTAATTAGGCACACCATGCAATTTTAGTAACAGTACGCTTTTGTACAATGTGAATAATGAATATTTTGGATGACATTATCATAATATCATCCAAGCAATATGGATTTCAGAAGGGTGGGCCATCGAGGAGGTAGGTGAGTAGCTTCACCTATTGGCACTCCATTGCATGTGTCTCACCTTAGTGCGTTGTATCGTAACTTTTAAATTTGTGATTTTGAATGGACAAAAGAGAAAACTTTGATACTCTGGGAGAGTGTGATGGATGATATGCCGGCACTTAGAAATTATTTTAAAATTGCATACATGGCATACAGATAATTCAAATTAAACTATCCAAATTATGGGTCCCTGTAAAGATGTGTCGTGAACAAAAAATTAAGATTATTTCGTAACCAACTGATTGGTGGACATTGATTGGACGATCAAAAATGAAAACCGTCCAATTAACCTGTTTCAACAAACGTCCACAAATCAGTGGTTAGGCTTGTTCATGGAAAATTTGGAATTTTGTTGGTTGATTATTGATAGCTGCTGTATTTCTTTCTCAACCGTCTGATCGTTGGCCCTTATTGAAGGGAGGAGATTCATAGTGCATGAGCGACCCATACAAGGGCACCACAACATAATAACAATGATTCGGATCACAGGAAAATGGCTCCACCTACGAGCCATCGACCGGCCACCATGTGTAAATGTGAAAACCATAGTTTTAAAACTCAGTGACTGGACTCAGAACTCAGCTGAGTCAACTCAATTCGATGAGATTATGAGCGAAGTCATCAGAAAACTTGGTCCTGACATAGACTCTGTTCAACTTGGAAAGGAAAGAGTCATTGACTCAGCTCAAAGACTGATGTAGAGTGGGTCGCGGATAATTGCATGATCAAGATGGACCAGAAAAGGCCCAATTGAAGATGGAGGTGATTCGGACCGTCGGAACTTAAAATGGAAGTTTTTTTTTTTTTTTGTTAGCTTGTTAGTACACCCACCATCGATTCACACTTCGCTGTTAGCCACCACCTATGGAATCGATACCAAGACCTCAGTGTTGAAACGAGGTATCTTTCACTCAGTCTACCACTTGAGCATGGATTAGGGTGTTACTTAAAACGGATGTATCTTGCAAATTGGAATAAGCTATCTAACGTATCATCTATGATTTTGGGGTAGGACGAGCTACTTTAGCCACCCAACACCACTATGTTAGGTTGCCCATGTCAAATTTGTGAAATACCATCAGATTTGAATTCCTGTTTTAATTTCATTTTTATTGCTTCATCCGCTGGGCTTTAGGAGTTGCGCCTGAAAAGTGCTTAGAATAATTAGGAGAATCACATGGTTGAGCTAAATAAAACATGTAAGACCTGTATCTTAGTCCATGTCATTCCGTAGGTTCTCGCGATCCTCCCGATCGAATTTCGGCAACCCTCAACTTGTATCCGACTTTGCGATCCTAAGCCGAGTCCTGCAAACTAGAGTCGGCTCGACCCAAGACTTGTACCCTAACGACCGCGCTGTCTCCCGGTTCTTATGCCACGACTCGCGCGCCAGTTTGATACCTAGACAAGGAGATGTGGGCCCGCATTCAGTTTGAGGAAAACGCCATGGATGCGAATTCTAAGAGAATCTCTACCCAATATCACATCAATCAATCAATCAAATTCCATCAAGGGTCAAAGTACATGTCAAGTACACATCACCTCACACCCCTATCCCTAAGCAACCCCATAAGTCAACATTCCCTTACACAACCCATACCCCTCTTACACAAACTACCCTAAAAGTCAACAAAGCTCTTACACACGCATTACTCACCTCACCCATCACTCCATCACCAATCCCTTTCTCTCATTACGGCCCTCTCTCTCTCATTTCTCAAACCCACTTTCCAAGCAACCAAAGAGTCCCACGTCCAAGCTCTCCCAAATCTCTATGAGAGAGTTTTGTGTGTAGCCCACTTCCTAACTCTCTCATCTCCCAGCTCAACCCTTCATTCTTTATCATCTTCAGTTGAGATCGAAGCCAAGGAGATTACCTTTCCATCGGACCAAGTGTAACACCCTGAAAATCGGGAGTCGTGTATAAACTCAACTCCCGAGTTCCAGACCGTCACTTATGCAACAAAAGTGATTATGATTCAATGTTGTCTGATTTAAAGCATTCACATGAATAAAAGTATACCAAAACTGCAATTCATACTTCAGATCCAGTGATAAAAGCAAGCGGAAGACTAAACAATATGTATATCACTGTATGGAAAAACAAAGTAAATCTCATCTGTCTCCAAAGTATGACTACATCTCTGAGTCTCATATAATATACATGAACAAAATAAATATCCAAAATGGTCCCACTGAAATCCCATCGATCCAGGTCGCCTACGCGAAGCCATCGTGATACTGCATGTACGAGAACTCGTCCTGGTCCTCGTCAAAGTCTGGCTCCACCTCCTGGATCTCAGCCTCACCTGCGTCTACAACAGGGTCTGGTGGGTGTTGCAAACACCATCCCGTAACGTGGAAGTGAGTGATCAACTCAGTGGAATCATAGAGCAAAGATTAGCATGTTCACAATTCAATCATGCGATAATAGTAAAGCAGTAAATCAGACAATCCTAATACTGTTGTTAATGCAAGATGACATGACGTGATGTATGCCCTCACCGACGATCTCCCTCATACGGCAACATCTTACGACCGCGGCATGCCACACTCCCTAGAGTGTTCCACATCTTCCAGGCACATACAATGCTATGGTGATATGATTTCCAAGTTGTTATTAGTCCATTCAAACAGTAGGATTGGAAAACTAAGGTACTTCCCTTGTATCAATCCCAACACAGATCCTGTCTAGGGTCGTCACTCCTAGAAATCTCATACGATGTATATTTCGTAGGTCACTGCAAGGGCTGCCAGGGCTGTTGCTCGCACTCGTTGCACCGCTCCCCCATCACCTTATCAATACAGGCCTACTGTACTCTACTGTAACGGAAGGGTCGTCGCCTCCCGTGGACTCAGAATACGCTCGCGGTCACTACAAAGGACTCGTCGCCTGATCAGTGTAGGCCGACAGCTAGAATATAGTGTCCCATACTACCATAATCTGCTCACGAGTCTAGGTGCTCACTGGTCACTACGGAGAGGTTTGTGGCCCCAGCGTAGGCCGACAGCTCGACCACGGTGTCCCATACCACCATGCCCGGCTCATGAGTCTTCGTGGATTAAGGTACCATGGTTAACAGGGTTTACAATGGTAAGTTCAGTACCCTAGGTTCAAGCAGTTATGACTCATACAAGGTGAACATACATCGGCCAGTCGGGTTACTTGACGGGCTCGACCAGCGCGATCGTATCTCAAGTCGAACGACATGGAGTGCGTAAAACACTTCGTGTGGCCTAACCACTGCCGCCAACTCCAAACACGAATCGCGTTCATCGATGCGTCGTTCGTGGCTATGACTAGTCAGCCACGAATTCGCTCGGTTACCGACTGCCTGGACTAAGTCTAGTCCCAAGCACTTATGGAATCACATCAGCAATATATGTAAAAGTATTGGAATTGAAATACAATCATGTGAGCATGTTAACACATGCTATAACATTCAACTTAAGAAAATCTTCAAGCACATATATTCCATGCATGTAATGAAATCATGCATTTAGTCAACATGTAGAAAATCATTTAGGTCAGCATATTAATTGAAAAATCAATCATAAACTATCACATAACATCATTTAATTCAATACATACTAATACAAGCATTTATACAAACACATACACTACACGCTTAAGTCTACATATAGTATGTCGACCCGAAGTGTGCAATTAGGCGAATCTCTCCGCCAAACTAATTATGCACGTATTCCTAACTTCCTAATGCGACAACAAACCATGTCAATCACATCAGCAAAATATGAATGTAAACAGTACTTCCTACAAATGACTAAAATGCCCTAAATCTCATATTCTTCGTTAGTTTACGAAACGGGAAACGGAGAGCATTTTGTACATGTCAAACGGCGATACCGTCAAGAATCTACTATTAAACGACATTGAAAGCGTTGGAAACCGTCAATCAAAGCGTCTAAAATCCTCACCTTATGTCTTGTAAACACGTGAATTGAAACGGAGCGTATACGCTTCGTCTACGGCGAATAGGGAACCTAATACACGAGATCCATAAGCTACATTGCTATGAAAACAAAGGAAACTCAAATCAGCAACTATTTAGGGTATTTACTTACCTACAATCGCGGTGAAATCGCCGGGAAAGCGGTAGAGGTGTGTTGCTTAAGCACGTGCAACACGTAGCACAAGTGGCAGGAAGAACTCTCCCACTCTCTCACAATCTCTCACCTTTCTCTCTCTCCCAAGCTAGGGTTTCTCTCAAATTCGGATGGGAGAGAGGAGTGAGGGTTTTAACCCCTTTTATAGCCTAAAACATGCCCAAAATAGGCTTGGGAACAATGTTTACTTGGTGCCTAACCAAATCGGGGCCGTTTCAGTCCAAAAGGGCATTTCTGAAGGTCCCCTGGCCAAATGCGGTCGGACTTAAGCTCATGCATACTGGATCTAGCACACATCCAGTTTTCAGACCAGTAGGGTTCCCAGATCGCACGTGGCGGTCCAGTTTCAGCTTAACGGTCATCGCACCAAGATCAGGCCTATAAGTCTCGTGATACGTAATAGATATTTTTCCTGATCCAAGGGTGTAATTTGGCTGTATTCTAACGGTCAGAACGCTTAATATTGATGCGTCAAATCGTGTGCCAGATTTGTATTTCAAATTCCAATTCTAACCCTATTCTCACTCTCTTCGGTCCGGGCTCAATGAAATAGCCTGTGATTATCGGTTTGACTTGATTTTCGGAATGAGTGTCAAGTCCAGCTAGGCGGTTCTAACGGTCTAAGATAGGAGGTATCGAACTTTCGACGTGCGGTCTAGATCCAATACAAAGATTCAAAGTGGTCCAGAGAACAAACCTGCTTAGAGTTTGGTCCGAGGTTTTAGAGCATTACAGCACCCTTGGTTCCACTCGCTTTGGGCCTTATGGAACGTATTTAAAGTGATCAGGGACCATTTCCCAGCTATTCTAACGTTGCACTAGCTAACCTAGTCATATTTTCTAAAGGAATGAATTTTACGCAATTTCGGGTCGAGTTGGTACTCGAGCCTAAGTACGGATTTTTCACGGGCGTTACAATCTACCCCCCTTAACAAATAATTTCGTCCTCGAAATTTTGTACCTTTTCGTACTCCTCGAGAAGCTGTGGGTAGTTCTTTCTGATCTCGGCTTCTGTCTCCCAGGTAGCCTCCTCCTCAGAGTGATGCGTCCATAATACCTTCACAAGGGGAATCACCTTGCTACGCAGTACCTGCTCCTTCCTGTCTAGGATACGTGTCGGTCGCAGAATATATGTAACATCCTCTCCTAACTGCACCTGCTCCCATCTGATGATATGGGAAGGATCAGCAACGTACTTCTTCAGCATAGAAACATGAAATACGTTGTGAACGCTCGCGAGAGGCATGGGTAAAGGCAATCGGTAAGCCACCGCTCCCACACGATCGAGGATCTGGAATGGGCCAATGAATCGTGGTGCCAGCTTCCCCTTCTTCCCGAACCGAAGGACTCCCTTCATAGGGAAAACTCGCAAAAACACGTGATCCTCGACTGTGAACTCTAGTGGCCTCCGTCTTGTATCGGCGTAGCTCTTCTGTCTGCTCTGCGCTGTAAGAAGCCGACGTCGAATAGTATCAATCTTCTCTGACGTCGCCTGCACTAACTCTGGGCCAATCAGGCTACGCTCACCGACCTTTAACCAACAATGCGGTGCGCGATAAGGTCGCCTATACAGCGCCTCATAAGGTGCCATACCGATACTCGTCTGGAAGCTGTTGTTGTACGCAAACTCCGCATATGCAAGACAATCATCCCAACTGTCCTTGAAGTCCAATGCGCAAGCTCGCAACATATCCTCTAAGATCTGGTTCACTCGCTCTGTCTGTCCGTCCGTCTGTGGGTGGAAGGCAGTACTGAACTTCAACTTCACACCATAGCCTCCTGAATGCGAGTCCAGAAGATAGAAGTGAACCGCGTGTCTCTGTCCGACACGATCTCCAACAGAACTCCATGCAAACGCACGATCTCTCTGATGTACAATCTAGCTAGCTCGTCTGCAGAGTTCGTAACTCTAATCGGTAGGAAGTGTGCCGACTTCGTCAATCGGTCGACGATCACCCAAATGGAACCCTTCCTCGTCTTCGGCAACCCAGAAATGAAGTCCATGGAAATGAAATCCCATTCCACTCTGCAATCGGCATAGGCTGCAAAAGTCCAAGTGGTCGGCGATGCTCTGCCTTCACCTGCTGACAAGTGAGACAACGGGACACGAACTCAGCTATGTGGGTCTTCATACCTTCCCACCAATACGTCCTCTTCACATCACGATACATCTTTGTGCTGCCTGGATGCATCGCGAGTCTAGTACAATGCGCAGCCTCGAGAATCTCTCGTCTCAAGTCAGGGACATCTGGGACGCATAGACGGCCACGGTAACGTAAGCCCCCATCCATACCAACTCGCCAGTCAGCGTCAGCATCATCACTGGCCTGCTCTCGAAGCTCAGTAAGATGCGCATCGTCCCTCTGCGCCCCGATGACTCGGTCATCGATCTAAGATCGCACCTGTACATGTGCGATTAACTCAAACGGCTCCTCTACGGTGAGTTTCTGCTCAAAGTCTCGCAAAAACTCGACCATATCCCACTCGGCAACCATCAGCGGAGCCGCAAACTCTATCGCCTTCTTGCGGCTCAACGCATCAGCCACAAGGTTCGCCTTCCCAGGATGGTAAGAGACTTCAAACTTGAAGTCCTTCAACGTCTCCATCCATCGCCGCTGCCTCATATTCAAGTCTCGCTGCGTGAATATGTACTTGAGGCTCTTGTGGTCGCAAAAGAGCTCGAACTCCTCTCCGTAGAGGTAATGTCTCCAGAGTCTCAGTGCGAATATAACGCCTGCCAACTCTAGGTCGTGTGTAGGGTAATTCTCCTCGTGCTTCCTTAATTGTCTCGAGGCATACGAAATTACCCTGTCCCTCTGCATAAGGACACAACCCAAACCAACGCTAGACGCGTCAGTGCATATGGTGTATCTAACCCCTTGCTCTGGCAATACTAGCACAGGGGCGGACGTAAGTCTGTCCTTCAGCTCCTGAAAAGCTGACTCCGCCTTATCATTCTAGGCGAACTTCACGTCCTTCCGTGTCAACTGAGATAGGGGTCTCGTAATCTTCGAGAAGTCCTGAATGAAGCGCCGATAGTAGCTAGCGAGACCCAAGAAACTCCTCACCTCAGTGACAGAACCAGGCTGCTCCCAGTCCTGCACCGCAGCTACCTTAGACAGGTTAACTGCCATGCCATCCTTGGACACCACATGTCCCAGAAACTTCACCTCCTGCTTTCAGAAGTCGCACTTCTTGTACTGTGCGAACAACTGATGCTGTTTGAGCGTATCCAGGACCAAACGCAAGTGCTCCTCATGCTCCTCTCGACTCCTAGAGTACACCAAAATGTCGTCAATGAATACAACGACGAATCGACAGAGGAAAGGCCGAAATACCCGGTTCATCAGATCCATGAACACGGCTGGTGCGTTCGTGAGACCGAACGACATCACGAGGAACTCGTAGTGGCCAAAACTGGTCCTGAATGCTGTCTTCTGCAAGTCTTCATCCCTGACGCGCAGCTGATGATAACCTGACTGAAGATCAATCTTCGAGAAGTACTGTGCTCCTCTCAGCTGATCGAACAAGTCGTCGATCCTGGGCAAAGGGTACTTGTTCTTCACCGTGAGCTGGTTCAGCCTGCGATAATCAATACAAAATCGCATCGAACCATCTTTCTTCCTCACGAACAAGACCGGTGCTCCCCAAGGAGACACGCTAGGCTGTATAAGGCCAAGCTCCAGCAGACCATTAATCTGCGTCCTCAACTCCTCCATCTCACATGGTGCCATGCGATACGTCGGCAGTGAGACGGGTGTAGAACCAGGAACCAGATCGATAGTGAAATCGATCTCACGTCAGGGCGGCAAACCAGGGATCTTCCTGAACAGATCCCCGAACTCGGAAACGACTGGCGTATGCTCAAGTACCTGGGCCCCAGCGTCGCGCAATAAAGTGGCGTAACTAAGTATGCGGAAAGGAAGATTTACCCGCACTGAAAACGTGAAAGGTGTGCCCTCAGGCTCGTACACCATCACCATACGAGCCTCGCAGTCAATCTCGGCTCTCGCTGCAGTCAACCAGTCCATGCTAAGAATGACGTCGAGATAAACGAGCGAGGGATCGACGACAAGATCAAGAGTCATCGTCCTGCCTCCCAGATCAACTAAACAACCCTCACACATCTGGGTGACATCCGAATAATCCCCATGAGCTGCAAAGACTCGCACGCTATCCATAGTGATAGTCTGTAATCCAAGACGCCTGACTACGGCACGCGATATCAAAGAAATCATGGAACCAGTGTCCACCATCATAAGAACGGGAGTACCTCCAATATGGGCCGTGACCTCGAAGGCTGAATGCTGGGAAGTCGGCGTCGTAGCTGCCTCAGCTGTCAATGCATGAACCCGAGCCTGCTGTGGCCGGTTCGGCCTCTGTGTCAAGGGCCGTGGAGGCTGTCTGATCTGCGATACCGGAGGTCTGAATGTAGGATGCGCAGGAGCTGACCGTATAGGCGGTGCTGATAACGCCTGTGGACGTGCACGGTCGATCTTCTGTGGCGGTGAGAACCCACTGTCCTGCATCCGAGAAAAAAAGCTCTGCGCCAAGTGGCCTGTCCTCCCACAGTATGTACATGTCAAATCAGGGCACCGAAACGGTGGTACAGGCGCTGTAGTCCTAGCAGGGGGATCAATGCGAGGCCTCTTGCCCGCGAGGGGCCTGTCCTGCATGTCTGGTCGCGGCCTAGAAGCAACCGGGCTACGAGATCACGCAAGTCGATCCACATCCTGCTCTGCCCGCATGGACATGTGAATCAACTCCGCATAAGAGGGAATGCTAACACAGCACATCTTCGACCGAATATCCGGTCGCAAACCCTCTAAAAAGCGCCGTATGCGCATCTGCTCATCAGCCAAAATCGTCGGGACGTACCTGCCCAACTTCGTGAACCGATGCTCATACTCTGTAACTGTCATAGCTGCCTGTCTGAGGCGGAGAAACTCATTCTCCCTGTCATGCCTGTAAGTCTGGGGATAATACTTCTCATGGAAGCGGAACTCAAATGCTGCCCACGTCCATACAAAGTCGGCGGCAACGGTCCGCAGTACGCTATCTCATCACATGCTGGCCTCTCTCTCAAACAGGAAGGTAGCCAGCTCTACCTGCTCGGCCTCGGTGCAATGCAACATCCGTAAAATCTTCGACACCCGGTCGAGCCAGTACTCAGCCTCCTTGGGTCTATGAGAACCCGTGAAAGTGGGAGGCCGCAAGCGCTGAAATCGCTCCAATAGGCCCCGTGTATCGGCGGGTTCCCTGCATGGTAAGCAGGCGGCGCAGGATGAGCCATGCCCTCATCCTGGGTGTATATATAAGCATCCTCAACTGGATGCGCAGGTGGTGTAGATGGAGCCGCACCCCCACCCTGGGCTAATGTCCCCACGATGGTAGTCAGAAGCTGCTGCTGCTGCAGCATCATAGCCATCATCTGCTCGAATCTGTTAAGGGGTGGAGCAGGCTGTGGCGGATGCTGTGTGGAAGTAGATGCGCGATATGGCTCTCTGACTGATGGTGTAAATGGCGGTGGTCCATCTGTAGGACCAGCGGCAGGGTAAGAAGATCGAACCGCCTTAGGAATCGGGCCCAAAGCAGGGTCCGCATGAGTGTCAGACTGCGAAGGAGTCCGATCCATATGCTCAGTCAGTGCAAGCTGAACCGTGCTCCGCGTAGCCTTAGGCGGCATTCCCTATATTCAAAATAGGGCGCAACCTTGTCAGTCTCAATTGCACAAATACACCACAATCATTCATACAAGGAGTCAAAGGCATTCCATGCATTTCATTTAATCAAAATTGTCACAATACAAGGGATATATCCTTACAAGCATCACGACGAGAAATACATGGGAACTAAGATAGTTAAAATTGCAACAGCAACGTAAGTAAAGAACTAGCCCTAACAGGCTTACACACATAAAGCAGGAAATGACTAACTGCTGATAATAATATCAAAGATCGCATCACTAGTCGGAGTCTGGGGACGGAGGAGGAGCACCCTTATCCTGTAAGCAACACAGGATCGGCTTCAAGGTGTGAGTCACCTTGCCAAATTTTTTCTTTGTAACGGCCTTGGCATCCGCGACTTCTGCGCGAAGTTCTTAGACTTCCCTTCGCAAAGCGGTCTGACTCTCCTCCATCCGAGCAATGCGATCGTCGATAGTATCCTGCGCAGAAGGAGGAGGGCTCTCATCTGTATCCTGAGCCTCCTCTTCTGCCTCTTCCTGAGCTTCTTCCTGAACCTCTGCTCTAGGTTCTTCTTCGCTTTGATCTTCCTCATCATCAAAGTCATCCTCACTATCCTTTTCAAGTTGATTTTCACGGTATTGTGACCTAATCTTCATCTTGACCATTGTCGACTCATCAATGGTATGAATCGATACCGGCAATTCCGGCCCAAGTCTATAGGCAAACTCAAGCGCAATCTTGCAAATCAGTCGGCCAAAGGGAAGCGATTCGGATGTTCTCCTTGACCTGGTTATGGGGATTATTTGTCGTAAGATGAAAGTGGCCATACATACGTTCTCTCCCTGGGCCACCAGATATAAGAAATCGACCATAAGGCGTGTACATTCAATGCGATTCGTCGACCTGGGATAAACATTGAACGTGCAGATATGGTGCAGCAGACGCAAATCCTCAGACATATACGTCGCCTTGAGGCTATTATTAGGCTGCCATGGAACCAACTTACCGCACAGAAACCTGGTGCGGCGATCTCGTTCACGTCTAGTCCTCAGATTCTTCTCACTAGGATGCACATCACCAAGAGGCACGTTGAGAAGTCGCGCAATCAACCGAACATCGATCGTAGCCATCCGATCTCTACCAAAAGGGATTTTGAACTGCAAAGGCTCCAAGGTAGGATTCTGAATACTAGCGTAGAAGGCACGAACGGTGCTCACATTAGCACGAGCGCGAGCTTCAAAGATCGGACCCCAATGCGCAGCTTCAATGCGTTCGAACAACAGATATTCGCCGAATAGTCGTCCATCTACGTCCGCCTCAAATAACACTTTGCGATCAGTGTATTGGCCATGAGGCATCTTCGATAGAATTGCTCGCCCAAGGTGTGCATGGGGATCCAAATTCCACTTTGTACGGCACTCCAGGACTGCAGCCGGACCTGCGGCGGCGCTTGAACTTGCGGCACCACCCCGCGGTCTTCTCGATTGAGCAGGACGGCTTGGCCCAGCCTCGTCTGTTGCGATTTTCCTTTTACCCATCAAAGATATGATGGATGAGAGTGATAAAAGGCCTAAAATGGCTTCCACGAAAGCCATGAAAAATGGCAAAAATGCAGAGAAGTGGCTACCCAATCTAAAAAAAGGAGATCTAGGTGTCGTAGAGGGATGCTTCAAGCTTCCCAAGGCTGTATTTTCAAGGAAGAATGCAAACGAAAAAGTGGAATGGAGCACCTCACGATTTCAGCTCGATTTGGGAGTTTTTAGAGCTCCAAATGGTGAAATCTTCAAGAGGAAGGGATTCCAACTCCCAAGGATCGATGGATGATGGTCGGTTTTGGCCAAGGAGGAATCTAGAAGCGATTTGGGATGCCGAAATTTGGAAGTGGTTGCTGAAAATCGAAAATAGGGCTAAGGGGAGGGCTGTTTGTGAAGGAGGGGGGTGTTTTAGGGGTTTTCGTGGGACGGGAGCTATGGGGGGATGATGTGCACCTCATTTAAGGGCGTGCGCCCAAAAATCAGGACCAACGGGCCCCACCGGTCGGCGATGCATCGCCGGCCAACTTTCCAGTTGGTCGGTGGGACCACATGGGTTTGGTCCCCCATGGTCTAGGGACCCCAAAAATGTGTGGTCCACCCCCTGGTTCATTGTATTTTGACCTATATGAGCCCAAACATGTGTTCAGGATTTTCCGGGACCACTCTGCAATCCCGAATACCAAACCCTATGATGCAGCATATGAATTTGGGGTAGAAGGAGCTAGTACATCCATCTAGATCCTTAGTTGCTAAATAAAGTGAAGTTAGAATGGCATTATGGCCATTTTTCATAAAATTTTACTATTCACTGTACAATTTTGTGAAAGTACTAATTTGTGTTATTTTCACATTAGGTTTGATGCCTAAAATTAAATGGATAAGAAAGAAATGAAGATCGGAGTGTTTAGAGGAGGAATTTTAAAGATTTTTGGTGAAACGGGGTTTTTAAGCCCTGGCGATTGATTACAGGAGTCGTGGTCATCCCACGGCCCAAGGATTCACTTTTGCGGGTTTAAAATCATTCATAGGACGTCTCAACCCGACTTCCTACGGCTTAGAAACTATTCGGGTTGCTTTACGCGACCCGAGATGCGTCACAGACTCGATCGTGCGATCTATTTCGATAAACGTCGCTTATCGGCGAATCTGCGATCCTAGAAGTGTTTCTAGACCCTTCTCGCACCCACCTAAGTCAAAGGAAACGACAGCGTACGTCGCGAGACCATAACCCAGGCCCAGTATACTCTCATTCATGATCTAATACCAACTTGTAACACCCTGAAAATCGGGGGTCGTGTATAAACTCAACTCCCGAGTTCCAGACCGTCACTTATGCAACAAAAGTGATTATGATTCAATGTTGTCTGATTTAAAGCATTCACATGAATAAAAGTATACCAAAACTGCAATTCATACTTCAGATCCAGTGATAAAAGCAAGCGGAAGACTAAACAAAATGTATATCACTGTATGGAAAAATAAAGTAAATCTCATCTGTCTCCAAAGTATGACTACATCTCTGAGTCTCATATAATATACATGAATAAAATAAATATCCAAAATGGTCCCACTGAAATCCCATCGATCCAGGTCGCCTACGCGAAGCCATCGTGATACTGCATGTACGAGAACTCGTCCTGGTCCTCGTCAAAGTCTGGCTCCACCTCCTGGATCTCAGCCTCACCTGCGTCTACAACAGGGTCTGGTGGGTGTTGCAAAGACCATCCCGTAACGTGGGAGTGAGTGATCAACTCAGTGGAATCATAGAGCAAAGATTAGCATGTTCACAATTCAATCATGCGATAATAGTAAAGCAGTAAATTAGACAATCCTAATACTGTTGTTAATGCAAGATGACATGACGTGATGTATGCCCTCACCGACGATCTCCCTCATATGGCAACATCTTACGACCGCGGCATGCCACACTCCCTAGAGTGCTCCACATCTTCCAGGCACATGCAATGCTATGGTGATATGATTTCCAAGTTGTTATTAGTCCATTCAAACAGCAGGATTGGGAAACTAAGGTACTTTCCTTATATCAATCCCAACACAGATCCTGTCTAGGGTGGTCACTCCTAGAAATCTCATACGATGTATATTTCGTAGGTCACTGCAAGGGCTGCCAGGGCTGTTGCTCGCACTCGTTGCACCGCTCCCCCATCACCTTATCAATACAGGCCTACTGTACTCTACTGCAACGGAAGGGTCGTCGCCTCCCGTGGACTCAGAATACGCTCGCGGTCACTACAAAGGACTCGTCGGCTGATCAGTGTAGGCCGACAGCTAGAATATAGTGTCCCATACCACCATAATCTGCTCACGAGTTTAGGTGCTCACTGGTCACTACGGAGAGGTTTGTGGCCCCAGCGTAGGCCGACAGCTCGACCACGGTGTCTCATACCACCATGCCCGGCTCATGAGTCTTCGTGGATCAAGGTACCATGGTTAACAGGGTTTACAATGGTAAGTTCAGTACCCTAGGTTCAAGCAGTTATGACTCATACAAGGTGAACATACATCGGCCAGTCGGGTTACTTGACGGGCTCGACTAGCGCGATCGCATCTCAAGTCGAACGACATGGAGTGCGTAAAATACTTCGCGTGGCCTAACCACTGCCGCCAACTCCAAACACGAATCGCGTTCATCGATGCGTCGTTCGTGGCTATGACCAGTCAGCCACGAATTCGCTCGGTTACCGACTGCCTGAACTAAGTCTAGTCCCAAGCACTTATGGAATCACATCAGCAATATATGTAAAAGTATTGAAATTGAAATACAATCATGTGAGCATGTTAACACATGTTATAATATTCAACTTAAGTAAATCTTCAAGCACATATATTCCATGCATGTAATGAAATCATGCATTTAGTCAACATGTAGAAAATCATTTAGGTCAGCATATTAATTGAGAAATCAATCATAAACTATCACATAACATCATTTAATTCAATACATACTAATACAAGCATTTATACAAACACATACACTACACACTTAAGTCTACATATAATATGTCGACCCGAAGTGCGCAATTAGGCGAATCTCTCCGCCAAACTAATTATGCACGTATTCCTAACTTCCTAATGCGACAACAAACCATGTCAATCACATCAGCAAAATATGAATGTAAACAGTACTTCCTACAAATGACTAAAATGCCCTAAATCTCATATTCTTTGTTAGTTTACGAAACGGGAAACGGAGAGCATTTTGTACATGTCAAACGGCGATACCGTCAAGAATCTACTATTAAACGACATTGAAAGCGTTGGAAACCGTCAATCAAAGCGTCTAAAATCCTCACCTTATGTCTTGTAAACACGTGAATTGAAACGGAGCGTATACGCTTCGTCTACGGCGAATAAGGAACCTAATACACGAGATCCATAAGCTACATTGCTATGAAAACAAAGGAAACTCAAATCAGCAACTATTTAGGGTATTTCTTACCTACAATCGCGGTGAAATCGCCGGGAAAGCGGTAGAGGTGTGTTGCTTAAGCACATGCAACACGTAGCACAAGTGACAGGAAGAACTCTCCCACTCTCTCACAATCTTTCACCTTTTTCTCTCTCCCAAGCTAGGGTTTCTCTCAAATTCGGATGGGAGAGAGGAGTGAGGGTTTCAACCCCTTTTATAGCCTAAAACATGTCCAAAATAGACTTGGGAACAATGTTTACTTGGTGCCTAACCAAATCGAAGCCGTTTCAGTCCAAAAGGGCATTTCTGAAGGTCCCCTGGCCAAATGCGGTCGGACTTAAGCTCATGCATACTGGATCTAGCACATATCCAGTTTTCAGACCGGTAGGGTTCCCAGATCGCACGTGGCGGTCCAGTTTCAGTTTAACGGTCATCGCACCAAGATCAGGCCTATAAGTCTTGTGATACGTAATAGATATTTTTCCTGATCCAAGGGTGTAATTTGGCTGTATTCTGACGGTCAGAACGCTTAATACTGATGCGTCAAATCGTGTGCCAGATTTGTATTTCAAATTCCAATTCTAACCCTATTCTCACTCTCTTCGGTCCAGGCTCAATGAAATAGCCTGTGATTATCGGTTTGACTTGATTTTCGGAATGAGTGTTAAGTCCAGCTAGGCGGTTCTAACGGTCTAAGATAGGAGGTATCGAACTTTTGACGTGCGGTCTAGATCCAATACAAAGATTCAAAGTGGTCCAGAGAACAAACCTGTTTAGAATTTGGTCCGAGGTTTTAGAGCATTATAGCACCATTGGTTCCACTCGCTTTGGGCCTTGTAGAACGTATTTAAAGTGATCAGGGACCATTTTCCAGCTATTCTAATGTTACACTAGCTAACCTAGTCATATTTTCTAAAGGAATGAATTTTACGCAATTTCGGGTCGAGTTGGTACTCGAGCCCAAGTACGGGTTTTTCACGGGCGTTACACTAAGAAGATCAACAGTGGGTGTTTCTTCAGCCTAGATTTCATTCTTTTCGTGATGGTCCAAGTGGGGCCTACCGATTGATGGTATGAATCTCACTTTGGACCCTAGGTGTGGCCGATGACCCACCATGATTCTCATGATCATTCCATGATGAGGCCATTCTCCATGGACCCCATAATGATGTTTATTTTTCCTTGTATGATAGGGTCATGTAGACCTTGCATTTTGGTGGAGAACGGATCTCCACCATTGATTTTGATCGGTGGGCCCACATGTTATGGGACCTACTTAATGTATGTTGCAAATCATGGAAGAGAGGGCCCATAGTGCCGGGGTCCCTCCATCACTCGCCTCTCTCTCTCTCTCTCTCTCTCTTTCATTTTGTTTGATGATGATATGGCCGTGTGGCCCACCTGGATGGTCCCCACTATGAAGTATGCATCTTATCCATACCGTCCATCGGGTGGACCCACTTGGCATCCCTTTTGAACAGGCCAGATGTAGGGGAAAACATAAATATCAGATCCCTCCAAACCAGGTGGGCCATGTTTATGTGGGACCCACCACGATGTCTGTGTTGTATCCATAACTATCCAGTGTCCAAGGACGCTGGACATCAGCCGTGTAGGTATTTGGCGGTGAGATGTGCTATTAGTAATTTTTTTAAAAAGAAAGAAGTAAAGTAGTAATTAATTAATTAATTATATATATATATGGGAAAAGGTACTATGTGCTCGACCACACGATAAGCTTATCGTGAGGTCGAGCTGTGTGGGCCCCACCGTGATGCATGTCGACCATCAACACTGTGCATTTGATAGGTCCCCTTTAAATTATGGGATATCCCAAAAATCAGCCGTATATAGAACTCAGGTGGGCCATACCATCTAAAATCATGTGAAGACACTGTTAAAACATATAAAAGCACTTGGTGGGGCCCACCTGAGTTTTGAATGCTGCTTAAACATGGTATGACCCCTAATCCTAGTGGGACACACATAATGTATGGGCTGGATTTGCAAACCACATCTCGGTGGGACCCAAAAAATGATTATGAATGTTTTAATGGTGCAAGGCCCCTCTCCACTTCTGTATGTGGTGTGGCCCACGCAAGTCACGGATTGACTTGATTTTTGAGACCTAGCTCCACGATGGAATGGTGCATCTGACTGATAGGGTAGATGTTCAAAACGCATCACGGTGGGGCCCACACAGCTTGACCTCATGGGACAGACCCGTGAGGTCGAGCGCATAGTACCTTTTCTATATATATATATATATATATATATATATATATATATATATATATATCTTATGGTGGGACCACATCACGTGGGAACCCTGGACGGTGATGGGAGGGGCCCTCCTTGGTGTATGTATGCAAGCCGTCCACCATTTGCTTGGGACCCACCCCACACGTGTGACACGTGTGAGGGTGGGGCCCACCAGATATATGCGCCTTCCATCCACTGTCCATCCAGCAAGGATGGACGGTGGACCTTATGATGTATGTGCTTTGTCCAGCCGTCCATCTGGACGCTGGACGTTGCAGCTATATATATATATATATATATATATATATATATATATATATATATATATATATATAGAAAACGCTCACCTTCGAACCAGTTTGTACGAACCCATTATACGTGATGTGGATCCAAAATCTGAACCGTTCATGTGAAGCAGCACCTCGTGAAACCCTCGGGCCCAAGTTTTACTTTGATCTAAAACTTTGATGGGCCATGAAAAATGAAAACAGTTTCCTCCCTTGATTTGCATTTCTCTTTGCTATGGTCCACCAGAATTTTAGAGCGGGGTGAAAATTTGTCATATGAGGTTTCATGGGATTCCGCATCACACGGACCGTTCAGATTAGACACCCATGGCACGTGTGCAAAGGTGCATAGGGGAGCATGACTCTCTCTCTCTCTCTCTCTCTCTCTCTCTCTCTCTCTCTCTATATATATATATATATATATATATATATATATATATATATATATATATATGGGAAAAGGTACTATGCGCTCGACTTCACGATAAGCTCTCGTGAGGTCAAGCTGTGTGGGCCCACCGTTATGCGTGTTGACCATCAACACTGTGCATTTGATGGGTACCCTTTAAATTATGGGATATCCAAAAAATCAGCCGTATACGGAACTCAGGTGGGCCATACCATCTAAAATCATGTGAAGACACCGTTAAAACATATAAAAGCACTTGGTGGGGCCCACTTGAGTTTTGAATGCTGCTTAAACTTGGTATGACCTCTAATCCTAGTGGGACACACATAATGGATGGGTTGGATTTGCAAAACACATCTCGTTGGGCCATTAAAATGATTATGAATGTTTTAATGGTGCACGGCCCCTCTCCACTTCTGTATGTGGTGTGGCCCACACAAGTCACGGATTGACTTGATTTTTGAGACCTAGGCCCACGATGGAATGGTGCATCTGACTGATGGGGTAGATGTTCGAAACACATCATGGTGGGGCCCACACAGGCCCACACAGCTCAACCTCATGGGACCGACTCGTGAGGTTGAGCGCATAGTACTTTTTCCCATATATATATATATATATATATATATATATATATATATATATATATATATATATATATATATATCCTCATGGGATCGACTCGTGAGGTCAAGCGCATAGTACCTTTTCCCATATATATATATATATATATATATATATATATATATATATATATATATATATATATATATAGGGAAAAGGTACTATGCGCTTGACCTCACGAGTCGGTCCCATGAGGTCGAGCTGTGTGGGTGCCACTGTGATGCGTTTCGAACATCTACCCCATCAGTCAGATGCACCATTCCATCGTGGGCCTAGGTCTCAAAAATTTAGTCAATCTGTGACTTGTGTGGGCCACACTACATACAGAAGTGGAGAGGGGTCGTGCACCATTAAAACATTCATAATCATTTTAATAGCCCACTGAGATGTTGTTTGCAAATTCAGCCCATCCATTATGTGTGTCCCACTAGGATGAGGGGTCATACCAAGTTTCAGCAGCATTCAAAACTCAGGTGGGCCCCACCAAGTGGTTTTATATGTTTTAATGGAGTCTTCACATGATTTTAGATGTTATGGCCCACCTGAGTTCAATATATGGCTGATTTTTGAAATATCCCATAATTTAAATGGGACTCATCAAATGCATGGTGTTAATGGTCGACACGTATCACAGTGGGGCCTACACAACTCAACCTCACGGGAGCTTATCATGAGGTCGAGCGCATAGTACCTTTTCCCTATATGTATATATAACGTATATATTAATATAATATATCATGTATTGTGGGTCTCATTGTTGAGGACGTCAACAGGTTATCCAGACCCCGCCTTAATGTATGTTTTGTATATCCCACCGTCCAGCCTTCTAGACGATGGGCCTTTCATGATATATATATATATATGCCATCCAACCGTTCACTCATTTGGTGACCGTGGACTCAACTTGCTGTATACGGTTTATCCAACCGTCCATCCATTTGGTAAGCCAGCTCCAAGGCTTGGGACTAAAAAAAAAAAAAAAGACAGATCTATATCAAGTGGACCACACTGCAGGAAAACAGTGGGATGAATTTCCACCATTGAAACCCATTGGGTTAAAGGATTTTGGACCACTATGACATTTGTTTTTCCTGATTCATATCCAGGCCTTTGTGACCTTATGAATAGATGGATGAGAAATAATACTATGGTGGGACCTACTGGAATTTAATAGTGGAAATCGTCATCACCACTGTTAGGTGCGGTATGGTTCAGATGATCCTTTGGATATGATTCATTTTTTATGATAATGTTTTAAAATGATCTCTAGCAATAGATGAATGGCGGGTTGATTTGGCGCATTTGATTTGGCCCATTTGAATCGGTCCATTTGATCGGCCTATTTGATTTGGACCATTTGAATCGGCCCATTCAATCGGCACATTTGATGTATATGAGGCCCAATGAGATGTATATGAGGCCTATGTGTGAGTTGAATGTGATGTATATGAGGCCCATTGTGATGTGAGATTCTACCATGATGTATGTGATGATGTTTTTGGCGGTCATGCCTTGAAAGCAATGATGGTTTGACGCCCACATTGTAAGAACAATGATGGTTAAATGTTCGCATTGTAACTCTCCTGATGACCCATTGTTAGGCCCATACTTGTAGTGTATAAGCCGTCTAGGCCCAGCTTCGTTACGAACAGAATCCATCGTCATAGAACATGTTTAGTATAGTTCCATGATTTATGCTCATACGCATCATATATATGTTTGATATGAGAAGTGACTGATCATAGCATATGTCTTCGGGTAGATTATTTATGGGCTCCTGAATAGGCGGTGTTGTCCTACATGAGCGCACGATACGCCCAAGATTATTGTATGACTGGATAGTGTGATTCATGCATTTCGCATCGTGTGACATGATTACTATACGCCCTAGCGACATCAGGGTCATAGCCTTTACAGGTGTGTCGTGGTTGACAAGATTGGATATCGAAAATCTTGTTCTACATGAGGTGTTATAAATATCCCTTGATAAAAGTCTCTAAATCCTTATGGTACCAAGAAGTTGTTCCAACGTCTAAACCGAGTGGATGCATGAGCGTCGAGTGTCGAATACCAGATTACTACGCTTTCCATTGTGTCGTAGTCGGTTAGAAGGGGATGCGACCTTACCTGCCTGAGAGGAGTGGGCAAAGCTAAGCTGGGTTTGAGCAGCTCGAAGAATGGGTCTGTTATCAACAAGTCGGGTCCGATATTGGTAGGCAGATAGTGAGGTCTTTTTCACTCACCTTGTTGTGCGTAATGGGGCGGCAATCTGGTTTGGAATGTACTAGACCCCGGTGATATTCCAGAGTTGAGCCGTATTGATATGTGGACTTAGATGAGGATTGATATGCTTCGATTACATCTTGCATTGCATGGCCTTGGTATGACTGACATCATTCATGCCTTGCATTGTATGACTTTGGTACGACCAATAGTATTCATGGATTCATCAGCATACTCCGCATTACTCTGATACTGGACAATTATATTACTACATTGTGCACACACTTTCATAACCCTCTAAGCTTTCCGTAAGCTTATGCACGACCGTTACGTGCAGGTGATGTTGGACCACAACAGCGTTGAGGCAGGAGCGCATAGCAGATCATCTTGAAGCTTTTTGTTCATCATTATTGTATTTTCCTTTTTCACGCACTGTACTTATAAGTTTTGATCATAGTGGAAATGTAATAGAGTTTTTAGTTGTTGTTTGTGGGTTATGCTTTTGGTTATGCTTATTACGAATCAAACTGATGTTGAAAATCCTTCTTGTAGGATTCCAGGATCGAAACCTAGTAAATGGGTGCCAAAAGCTAAGAATGGAGTACTATGGAGGTTATCGGTGCCGGATTCGATGATCGAAAATTTTGTGAATCCGATTTTTGAGTTTAGAGTGTGACAAAACACATACTAAGTCGCGATTTGTAAGAGTTTTAGTTGTAGTTAAATTTCGAAACTTATCTAGGGTTTATAGCGTTATTTAAAGAGTTGTAATATCATTTTTCATCATTAATAAATTTATTTTAAATTATCTAAAATATATTTACTACTTTTCTTCTTTTTCAGGTTTCTTTGGGTTGAGGGAAGTTCCATGGACTCGGAACAGTTATCCCTTAGGAAGACAGTGCTCCACCTCAACACGTCCTTCCCTGTGTCAAAGACTTGGTTGACTCAACACGACTAGAGAATTAGTGGATCTGATTGGACGGTGCATCTTGTGCCGAAAAGCATAGGATCTGATTGGACGGTGCATCTTGTGCCGAAAAGCATAGTACCTGAACCATCTCGACCTGGGCATCTGTTAGGCTTGGAACGAAATTAATGGGCCAGTAAGAAAATCACATTGATTGGATGTTCATATCCATCCATAACCTAGGCTTCTTTGTTATAGTCATCGGTTTTTCAATCCATGGATGGGATGGACTGGGTTTCTTTGATAAAAATGATTCTTGAGAACCACAAGCAATCCAAGATGGGCCCCAACAATTAATGGCTCAAATAATTGATTATGCCTTTTTCGACATAAATGATCCCGACCGTCCAATCATCTAGGCAATTGATTTCATTGTTAAAATTATTCAATTAGTTTTGATTCTTACATGATAGCCATGAGACGTGTGCTAGACCCCAGGTCGTGTCGGTCTGGGTAGCAAGTTTGCAGTGACTCAGCTGGAAATCTCACTGAGTCTAGTTGACTCGGCTGAGTTTTGAGTCCGAGTCGATGAGTTTTAGAACTATGGCTAGACCTAATGGACGGTCTAGATCAATTGATTGAACTGTCCAAGGACAATCTTGATGCAATTAGGAGCACTATTACTTGTAACATTCTGAGAGCATCGTATCATTTTTCTTTGAATGTATAGGCCACACATGTGCCAACATGGCACGTATGTCCGAGACGTAATGAATGCCACAGTACTGATGCCCTAGCCCGACAATCAGGTTATCCACTGGTAAGGTGGGCCACAGTTTTCAAAACAAATGTAGGGCTGTGAAAAACTTAGCCGAACATTTCTAACCTGTCCACCTGTTTCCAATATTGGGGCCCACTTAGTGAGTGGACAGGATTTATCCTTGGGAAAACATCTACAAGGGCAGACCAACGTGATGGATAGTTTGGATTTCTGACCCATGTGCCATGCTGACACATGTGTGGCATGTACACGTGCCATCTTGCACACGTGTGGGCTTGGCTAAGCTCACGAGTTTAGAACCCGAGACCTGGACTCAAACGTACATTTTGGCTCCTGACTAACTAAAGGGATGATGGGATCATCTGTGACAGATAATGACTGAAGAGCAATCTACAGTGCTGACGTGGTACAAGCATGTGACCGTTGGAGCAGATTAGGTGTGGCCCCAACCTTATCCGAGATGGTGCAGCCCTTGGATAGCCAACAGTGGTGATTGACCATTAAAACTTACTGTGGGCTTGGATCAAGCTGATCTTTATTTTTGTGTTTGTTTGTTTGTTTGTTTTTTTTTTTTTCTTTTCTTTTTTCATTCAGGTTTAGGTTTGATGACAAATAAACATTACGGTGGGCCCTAGGCAATTACCAATCACCAGTATTCTGTATAGTGTGGTCCACCCAAGTTGTGATATGGCTTATTTTTGAGCTCATGCCATAAATTATTCTGAAAGTGGATACTAAATACATACATCAAGGTGGGCCCCATGGTAAGTGACGCAGGGAAGGACGTGAGGTCGAGCACCATCTTCCTCAAGATGATAAATATTCCGAATCCATGCAACTTCTCTGGACTCCTCACAGAGACTCTTCGAATCCACTGAGAAAGAAAGAAGAAAATATTAAAGAATTTCTAATAAATTCAAAATTGATTAATGAATGAATAAAAATGAGTTTACAACCTTTTAAATAAGGGTACCAAGCAATAGGAAAGAAATCAGACTCAAACTACAACTAAAACTCCTAGAATCTGCGACTTACTATAAATAGTAAACTTACTATTTATAGACGGTCGTGATGTCTACTAGTGCGCAAGGGTTTCGGCCAAAAATAGTAAGTGTCCTATTTGGGTTCACCAAACCGTCCTCCTAATTATCCTAAGCACTTTTCATGTGGGACACAACTCCTAAAGCCCAATGGATGAAGAGTTATACTCAAACTAAAACTTACTATTTATAGTAAAAACGAAATTAAAACGGGAAAATGACTGTCGATCAGGGGGTTTCTCGTAAATCCGGGCTCCGCAACCCAGCATAGCAGGGTTGGTTGGCTAAAGTAGCTCGTTCTACCCCAAATTCATATATTTTACGTCAGATAACTCATTCTGGATTGCGAGATACGCCCGATCTAAGGTCCGATGGTCCGGATCACTTCTGTTGCCGACCGTGCCTTTTTTGATCCATTTTGGCCATGAAATTGTCCGCGACCTCCTCTACATCAGTCCCCTCCACTTGAAAGAACTCATCCTCGAGTTCTCCTCCTGCTCTGGTTCATGATACTCGGTCAGGTCCGCAACGTTGAAAGTCCGTGAGATCGCCATGTCATCTGGAAGATCAACAATATAAGCGTTATCATTGATCTTTCGGATGATTTGTACCGGTCTAATTTTTTTATTCTTCAACTTATTGTACATTCCGATCAGAAATCTCTCTTTTCGCAGATGAACCATTACCTAGTCGCCCACCTCAAACACTTTTTGTCGCCGATGCTTATCTGCTTGCTCCTTGTACTTTTCGTTTGAGGCATGCAACTTGGTTTGCACCTCCGCATGAATGCCCATGATCCTGTCTGCCATATGTTCTGCTACAATGTTCATGCCTGGGAGCTTGGGCAGAAGGACCAAGTCTAGTGTGTGGCGAGGTACTCGTCCATAAATAACCTGGAACGGAGATTTTCCTATCGAACGGCTCACCATGTTGTTAAATGCAAACTCCGCTTGAGACGAGGTCAAATCCCACTGCTTCGATTTTTCTACTGAAATACATCGAAGGAGGTTTCCCAACGTGCAATTCACAATCTCAGTTTGACCGTCAGTCTGTGGGTGGTAGGTATTGCAGAACTGAAGTCTTGTATTAAATCGAGTCCACAAAGTCCGCCAAAAGTGGCTTATGAACTTCGTGTCACGGTCAGAAATAATAGTCTTGGGAACCCCATGTAGCCGCACAATCTCTCTGAAGAATAGGTTCGCCACGTGTGTTGCATCGAGAGTCTTCTTACATGGAATAAAGTGCGCCATCTTGGAGAAACGATCTACTACCACGAACACCGAATCCATGCCGCATTGTGTTCGTGGAAGACCAAGTATGAAATCCATAGATAAATCCTCCCAAGGGCCATCAGGCACGGGCAATGGAGTATAGAGGCTCGTATTATGAGATTGCCCCTTGGAGGTCTGACAAATATAACAACGTTGGACTACCTTTCCCACATCATGTACCAACTCTGGCCAGTAATACCATTCTTCCACAAGAGCTCGCGTCTTGTCTCGCCCAAGGTGTTCACTGAGGCCACCTCCATGTAGCTCTTGAATTATCTGCTCCCTTAGCGAACTGTTCGGGATGCACAATTGATTTCCCTTGAAAAGGAACCCGTCTTGCATATGTAAGTCCCTGGGGTGACCTTCTTGGTATCTAACCCATGCATCCTTGAAATCGTCGTCATCGGCATATATATCCTTGAGGCGCTCGAACTCGACAACCTCATTGCTCATAGCGACTAACAAAGTTGCACAGCGACTCAGCGTATCAGCTACCTTATTATGTTGTCTTGACTTGTATTTTAGTACGAATGTAAATTCGTGCAAAAATGAGATCCATCTAGCATGCACATGGTTAATGTTAGCTTGACTATTAATGAATTTGAGAGCTTGATGGTCCATGCAAAGTATGAATTCCATTTGAATCAAATAATGTCGCCAGTGTCGCAGTGCCTGGACCATCGTGTATAACTCGATCTCGTATGTAGACCACTTCTTTCGCGCATCGCTAAGTTTCTCACTGTAGAAGGCTACTAGCCTACCTTCTTGAGACAAAACTCCTCCAATTCCAACATATGAGGCATCACATTCGACTTCAAACAATTTGTCAAAGTTGGAAAGTACAAGAACCGGGGTCGTGGATAATCTGCGCTTGATTTCGGCAAAGCTCCTGTCGACTTCGTCAGTTCACTGAAACTGCCCTTTCTTCATACAATCTGTAATTGGTGACACAATAGTACTGAAATTTCTCACGAACCGAAGATAGAATGTCGCCAGTATATGAAAACTTCGCACTTCATGAATATTTGTGGGAACCGGCTATTCTCTGATTGCCTTCACCTTTTCCTCATCCACCCGAATGCCCGTGGATGTTACGACAAGACCCAAAAATAATAGGTTATTAGTCATGAAGCTGCACTTCTTTAAATTGAGATACAGTTTATTTTCAGTAAGCACCTGAAGGACCTTCTTGAGGTGTTCCATATGGATAGTTTCGTCTTGACTGTATATCAAAATATCATCAAAATAAACCACAACGAATCGTCCAATGAAAGGTTTTAGAACTTGGTTCATCAATCTCATGAATGTGCTAGGCGCATTCGAAAGACCGAAGTACATGACCATCCATTCGTATAATCCTTCCTTGGTCTTAAAAGCTATTTTCCACTCATCACCTGACCGTATTCGAATATGATAGTAACCGCTCCTTAGATCCAATTTAGAGAATATTTTGGCACCCTCTAGCATGTCCAGTATATCGTACAACTGTGGTATAGGAAACTTATATTTTATAGTGATTTTGTTGATAGCTCGGCTGTCGACATACATGCGCCAACTCTCATCTTTTTTTGGAGTTAATAGAGCTGGTACAGCACATTGACTCATGCTTTCTCGAATAAGACCCTTATGGATCAACTCTTCCACTTGCCCTTGAAGAATCTCACACTCATTCGGACTTATTTGATAATGAGGCCGATTGGGTAGATTGGACTCGAGGATAAAGTCGATATGGTGTTGGATATCCCGCATGGGAGGTAACCCATCGGGAAGGTCATCAGGCCAGATTTCTTTGAATTCATATGGTAAGGGCCTTAGTCTTTCAAGAATGATGGTAGGTTCGAGTTTTTTTCCTTTTACAATTAATGCATAAGCCTGTCCTGTTTTTTTAAATTCTTCCACGAAGTCCGTATGGTAAAAAGAAAATGACCCTCCACTTTAGAAGTTTCAGGTGGTTCCTCTGGATCCATAGGGGCCAATATGGTCTTCCGGCCGTCCTTGACGAAGATATATATGTTATCTCTCCCTTTATGAGTGGCATCACGGTCAGATTGCTAGGGTCGACTGAGTAGTATGTAACATGCTTCTATATCAACCACATCGCATACTACTTCATCCTTATAATGTTTACCGATTGAAAAAGATATGGTGCACCGTTCAGTTACCTTTGTTTCGCTGACCTTCTTGATCCAACCGATTGTATATGGAGAGGGATGACGCTCTGTTTTCAATTGTAATTTTTTCACCATGATCTTCGAGACGATGTTCTCGCTGCTACCACTATCAATAATCACATCACAACCCTTTCGATTCACCGTATACCTAGTGCGGAATATGTTATGCCTCTGTGGATGCACTTCTTTTCTTGGCGCATATAATAGCTGCCTTACGACGAGTGACTCGCCGTGATCTTTCTGAACCCAACTTGATTCATCTACCTCGTCCTCGGTGGTATGTTCTTGATTTTCAACATCTGAATTTTCATCAGCGTTATCAGCATTACCATCAT
Organism: Magnolia kwangsiensis; assembly: GCA_037074715.1. Lineage (NCBI taxonomy): Eukaryota > Viridiplantae > Streptophyta > Magnoliopsida > Magnoliales > Magnoliaceae > Magnolia > Magnolia kwangsiensis. The sequence goes on along the minus strand of CM073584.1, from coordinate 40,586,426 downwards.
TGATGGTGAGGTTCGCCACCTTTCGCTGGGGACAAGTATTTAATAGGTGGCCTGGTTGGTCACAACATCGTAGTTGTTGGGCCGAAGTCGAGCATAGGGGTTCGGGATTCTACTTGAACCAGCAGCAGTCGATACGCCCCTTTGGGGTCTAGTTTGTCTGCTTCCCTGATCTCGGCTCTCAGACGTAGGAGGTTGAGTGCGTGCTCCTACATGTTCCATCCCCTTTGACTGTAGAGCTCCCTGGGGTGAACCCGTTGCAGTGATTCTTGCGGCAGAATAGGGCCGTGTGGTAGAATGTTCAAGTTGCGCTTCTGCCTGAGTAGCCAACTTGATCGCATCATTCATTGTTTAGACGGGCTGCATCTGGACCCGATCCTGGATTGCCATACGCAGTCTACCATTGAATCGGGTGACTTGCTGCAATTCAGTCTCGATTAAATCGTTACGCGTCGCCAGGCGGTAAAATTCTTCTGCGTATTCTCTCACCGACCGATTACCCTGTCGATAATTTTGGTATTGTTGGAATAATACCTGATCGTAATCGTTAAGGAGGAATCGGGCACGTAGTAGCTGCTTCATCCGCTGCCATGTGCGGATTGGTGCTTTCATCTGTTTGGTTCGTGCGAGTCGCAGTTGCTCCCACCAAGCTGAAGCTCCTCCTTTCAACTTATAGGCCACAAGTTTGACTTTCTTTGCTTTAGGGATGTCCATATAGTCAAAAAATCGCTCAGCTTCAGAAAGCCAATCGAGGAAATCCTTAATGTGTAGTTGGCCATTGAAGTTAGGAATATTAACCCGCATCTTGAATTTTTGATCTGTTCGATGTACTCGATCGCTGCCTTGTCTGGGGTGTTGGAAGATTATGTTGTCGATTTCCTCTTCACTGTATCCCCCTTCCTCAGGAATGACCTGTGGATGCCTTGCCGGTACTATCATGCGATCAGGGCGATTGCGAGTTTCAGTAATCAGCGGTGGAGGATTACCACAAGGAACACGGAGTTGCCTTAGGGTTTCTGCCAAGAGATCTGCTATACGATCCATGGAAGCCTGCAGCCCTTGCATGGCTTGCCGATTCTCTTGCATGGTTACTTCGAAACTTGCCACCGTTAAAGATAAATTTTCTAGGGCACTACCCATGAGATTGTTGCCCGACCCGTTGTTAGAAGCCATCGATTCGAGGAGAAACCTCGCTCTGATACCAAACTGACGCAGGGAAGGACGTGAGGTTGAGCACCGTCTTCCTCAAGATGATAAATATTCCGAATTCACGGAACTGCTCTGGACTCCTCACAGAGACTCCTCGAATCCACGAGGAAAGAAAGCAGAAAATAAAAAAGAATTTTTAATAAATTCAAAATTGATTAATGAATGAATAAAAATGAGTTTACAACCCTTTAAATAAGGATACCAAGCAATATGAAAGAAATCAGACTCAAACTACAACTAAAACTCCTAGAATCCGCGCCTTACTATAAATAGTAAACTTACTATTTATAGACGGTCATGATGTCTACTAGTGCACAAGGGTTTCGGCCAAAAATAGTAAGTATCTTATTTGGCTTCACCAAACCGTCCTCCTAATTATCCTAAGCACTTTTCATGTTGGACACAACTCCTAAAGCCTAACGGATGAAGAGTTATACTCAAACTAAAACTTACTATTTATAGTAAAAATGAAATTAAAACGGAAAAATGACCGTTGATCAGGGGGTTTCTCGCAAATTCAGGCTGCGCAACCCGGCATAGCAGGGTTGGTTGGCTAAAGTAGCTCGTTCTATCCCAAATTCATATATTTTATGTCGGATAACTCATTCCGGATTGCGAGATACGCCCGATCTAAGGTCCGATGGTTCAGATCACTTCTGTCGCCGACTGTGCCTTTTCTGATCCATCTTGGCCATGAAATTGTTCGCTACCCGCTCTATATCAATAAGGGCCGCACCTAATCCACTTCCGTGACTAGCTGGCCATTCATAAACGTAGTGTGCCTGCCTTGAGGATAAGATATCAGTGTACCTTACCTACTTAATGGCTAAGTGGCGCATGTAGGATCGCGTACATATACCTCCAACATGTGTTCTCCCTTGCTTTACATGGTAGGATACTTTCTTACACCCTATCCATAGCTGAAGTGGTAGACCGAGTTTCTTACACCTTGATCCATAGCTGGAGTGATAGACTGAGTGAACCTCGTTTCAACATTGAGGTCTTGGTATTGATCATGAACTGACAATGTTGCGTACTAACAAGCTAACAAAAGGGGAAAAAAATGATAGAGTACTTTCACCTTATATATATATATATATATATATATATATATATATATATATATATATATATATATAAAACTTACAACAGTCATTCATACAATGGATCCCTTATCTTTTATTTCACAGTCCCACACCACCTAAGAGAGAAGTTTTGCTATTATATTATCGTATAGTTGTAATAATTAATATTGTAATGAAAAATATAACTTATAAATTTTGAACTCACATCATGTTTGATGAGTTCTCAAAATATATCATCTAAAACCGAACGCATCACATGAACCGCTCAGATTTTGGGCCATGACAGTGTGCGTAGGTGCACAAGTGAGCATGTTTCTCTCTCTATATATATACGGACCACAATTTTCAACTTCGCTACTCTTAAAGAAGAAAAAAGACATTTTCTTAATTCCTTCCTAGGACATCCTCTCTCGGGAATTTTCTATTGTCCAAGCTTGTTTGGATAAATGAAATTCTTGTGGGTGTTTTTGGTAAAAATCCCAATAAAATACTCAAAACAACTTTTATTTTAATATTTTTCTTTTTATTTTAGAATCTTTTCAATTACTTAGGTTGTGTCTGCATATGATCAAATATGGCCATCTGATCATTATATTCTGTCATGCCTGGAACAGGGACAGCGCTCCCGGAAGACACCTCTTCTGGTGTTGCCTTTCCCATATCTTCTCGTTGCCACTACTTCAACTTGGCGTCTTGCCTTCTTCCAGCCCTTTGCAAACGGCCGTGACTTGCAACCAATTTGCGATACCTTTAGGGCTTGTTTGATAGCTACTTAAAAAATGATTTCTTATCCAAGTGACTTTGACATGCAAACAATTTGCAATACCTTTAGGCTGTCTGATTTTTCAAATTCAATGTAAATGCCTCTAAGTAGTTATTACTCTTTTGCCATGTTTGAAAATGCATATGTATTTCTGCTTGGAAAACCAGTGCAAAAAGATTTTTTGGGTCCCACTATAATATATATGATGTATCGGTGCCGTCAATCAATTTTAGTGTAACATTTTAAAGCATGAGACAAAGAAAGAGACAGATCCAATATTCAAGTGGCCCACACCAAAGGAAATGGGGGCCCAAGAAGTTTTTAAAGGTAAGTGTTTGGTTTCCTAAATCCTGTGGTGTGGTCCACTTGAGCTTTAGATGCACCTCATCTTTTTGGTCATACCCTAAATTCAGCTGGGATTATAGATGGACGGTGTGGATAAACCGTATACATCACAGTTTGCCCCAAATGTATTTGACTGTTCTCCCTTTTAGTGCTAAAAGTAAACATCAAATCAAGCATAGGTGTCTCAGCTGTAATTATCAAGGGAAATAATTATTACCCCATTTGCAAAGTATTTACTTACAGGGTTTTGGAATGGAAAATCAAACACACCCTTGGGGCCTGTTTGAGTACCACTTAAAAATGAGTTCTTAAGCTATTTAGCCATAATTATCTATTGCAAATCAGTTTTTTTAATGATTAAAAATATAACAAACCATTTTACATGAACTATGACATATAAAGACTGAAGAGCAATCTACAGTGCTGACATGGTACATGCATGTGATCGTTGTAGCAGATTAGGTGTGGCCCCAGCCTATCCGAGACGTGCAGCCCTTACCATGGGCCCACCTTGATGCATGTATTCTATATCCACGCAGTCCATTGGTTTATCAAATCATTTTAGGGCATGAGACCAAAAATGAAATAGATTCATATATCCGGTGTACTATATAATAGGCAACATTGGCAACTAACCATTAAAACTTTTCGTGAGGCACAAAAGTTTTGGATTGGATATTTGGTTTTTTTTTAGGTTTACGTGACGCTATCAACAGGTTGGATGGCAAATAAGCATTACAGTGGGCCCTAGACAATCACCAATCAATCACCAATATTTCGTATAGTGTGGCCCACCTTCATTTTTGGGCTCATGATATAAATTAACCTGAAAGTGGATATATAATACATACATCAATGTGGGTCTCATGGTAAGGGCCGCACCTAATCCACTCCTGTGACTATCAGACCATTCATAAGCATAGCGTGCCTGCCCTGACTGAGGATAAGATATCAGTGTATCTTACCTATTGAATGGCTAAGTGGCACACGTGGGACTGAGTACCTATGCCTCCAACATGTGTTCTCCCATGCTTTACATGGCAGAGTACTTTTATCCTTTATTTTTTTTACTTAGAATAGTCATTCATACAATGGCTCCCTTATCTTTTATTTTACAGCCCCACATCGCTGAAGAGAGAAAAGTTTGCCTACCACATTATAATTTAGTTGTGGTAATTGATATTGTAATTAAAAAATATGACTTATACTTCAACAAGGGTAATAGACCCATTTCAAAATAAGAATAAGAATTGGTTCTGATCGTTGAAATCACGTTATATTTATCATTTTTAATATTTACTAGTAAAATGTATGTGCATTTTTAATATTGTAATTAAAATGTATGTGCATTGAATAGGCTTTTTAATATTTACTAGTAAAATGTTCTCATTTTTAATAATTACTAGTAAAATGTATGTGCATTGAATAGGCCTTGTGCAACGGCTTCGCTCGAACCCGTGACCTTTAACTCTGATACCAATTAGGGGCCACAATGATCGACTAACCTGCCTAAAAGCTTAAACTGTTATGGACTGATATATACCTTTATCCTAGTTGGACCAGGTACCCACCATACTCTGTTGAGCTGGCCTGCACACTGGTTCTCGTGAGAACTCGTCTCACGTTATGTGATCCCAAAATTTGAGCCGTCCACGTGATGCAACACCCCTTAAAACCCAAAGGCCCAACTTTTGATCCAAAACTTTGGGGGGTTATGGCAAAAGAAAATAATTTCCTCTCTTGATTTGCATCTCTTTGCTATGGCCGGGGATCATGTTGAAAATTGGGCCTTAGTGGTTTCATAGGGTGCGGCATCACATGGACCATTCAAATTTTGGGCCCATGACATGTGCACAGTGAGTAAGGGTTAGTTGTCCTGCATCAAAAGTGATATTAGAGCGGAATGTCTTGTGTTCGAGATTCCTCATAGGGGATGATAATGCATAGTCTGTGCGAAGTGGGGGCCCACCCACCTTGTGTGAGGCGAGACCCATTGGGGTGGGCTACCCATGTGAAGAGGAAGGCTCGTGTGAGGTGAGATCCATGTGAAGTGGAGCCCACAAGGAGGGTTTGACTGAGGGCCTGACCTAGGCCATGAGATAAAGAAATTGATTCATCACACTCTATTAGTTCGAGCTTTTAGAGCAAGTTGTTAGTTGTCCTACATTAGGTGAGGGAGGGCGCGCTTAAAGATAAGGTAATTTAGTAATTTAAGAAAAGGATGATCCAAAACGTTAATAGTCGTTAGCAAAACTAACAAAAACAGGGTAATTTAGTTATTAAAAAAAAAAAAAAAAGATAATGCAAAAGTTAATAGTCATTAGCAAAACTACACACACACTTGCAATTAGTGTTCAAAATATCGGTATCACATTATGTATCGCACCCTTAGGATACAAATACATATCGATTATGGCATGAGATTATATCATTTGTATCTAGTAATTTATTGTACTTTTTTAAAAATATCAGTGAACATTAGGAAAATAGTTGAATTTTTCAATGGAACTTCAAGGATTGTTAAAAAATACCTTAATACACACTTTTAAATCATATCATCTCGAAAAAGAAGTGTGCATAATTAGTTTCCTTTGTATAAGGTCATTAGTTATGTGTTGTCTAACTGAACTAATGCAACTATATTCAAATTGAATGCATAACATTTACAGCGTGTGTGATGATCATTTCATCAAACACACCTAAACACTTCAAAATTAGTCTTAATTGACAACTAGTTGAAGGAATTTTTTTTTTTTTTTTAAATTAAAATAATTTTTTATATTGATTTTTAATTAAAAATTATTTTTATTTTTTAAAAATTGACAAGGACTTGACAAATTAGTAGATCAACCCTCATACATGCTTAATTTCATATTTGGATTGGAGTGCAACATTGCAAGCAATTTAGAAGAAATTGAGAAAATTTCAAATTTTCTCAAATTTTCTCCAAAGCAGACCACCTACACTTAAATTTTGAAATCATAATGCATGTGATGATCATTTCATCAAATACTTCGAAATTAGACCCAATTGGCAATTGGTTGAAAGGAAAAAAAAAAAGAAAAACCATGGAAAACATAAAGAACCAATGGATATCGAAATCAAAGCTTGAACTTCATGATTTTTCATGCAAAATATAAAGAACCAATGGATTTATAACAATTTAACACTGATTTAACATAATTTCAACAAAAAAGGGATCCGAAATCGAAAATACTCACTGGATAAAACGTGTGAGACATGTAACAAGGTAGTAGAGTTTTGAACCATCCACAAGGGTTTCCTCTTTCAAAAAGAACACACCTTTATTTTCTTTTTACTTTTGTATAAAATACAATGCACACTCCTTTATACAGGAGCAATCGAGCTTACTCCTTTCTTTTCTATGTGAGATGAAAACAAGCTTTGACAAAACCACTAAGCAAACTGAATATGATATCACCAAAAACATTGTGTAAAACCTACTTTAGTAATAAAAACCTACAACGCATGAAATTTGCATTGAAACACTTGGTGTCAATACAGAATAATTCAAGAATCAAAATTACAATGTTGAATATTTCTACAGCCGAAGCAACCATCCAAATCTCATCTCATCAAACAAGACTTGTAGAAGACAGAAGAACAACTAACATACTTCCATGAAAAATTACCATGTCTAGCTCCATGAGTTAAATCTCATTGCATGCTCAAGGCAGAATCAAACATCTCTTTTAGAGCCTTCTTTACACCATCATCTGCAAAGATGAATTCAACTGCATTTCTCGCCAGCTGAAACATTTCATCCTTGCCTAGCCCTTCATATATCAAGAAGTAGAAAAACTAGATCACTATCTACTAAAGATGAGTCTTGGTGTTTTAAGTTTTAATTAATTAATTATTATTTTTTAATGACAAAGGGGTGTCCCCACCCCTTTTTTAAGGTGTTGCGAACCACGTACATCAGGTAAAGCACAGGGAGGATAATCGAACTTGTGCCTATAGGGAGCAAACCCATGACAGTAGCCATTCGCCCAAACCGTGGGCGGGTTTGATTAGCATTTTCATTTTAAGCGTTTAGAGAGAACAAAAAAGGTAATTAATCAAGAAGGGTGTGAGAGGTGATTCAAGACAGATGTGCCAACATGATACATACACATGATCTTGGCCAGTCATCAGGTGGACTTCCCAACCCCAAATAGCAGACTAGTCCATTTATGAAGTGGGTCACATATGGATGCTGAATTCGACAATCATTCTTTTTCTCCAACAGCCATTTTTCCCATGAGAAAAGCTTCAATACTTTGACAAGTGTGATGGATGATATGGAGGCACATAGAAATTGCACACATGGCATACAAGCAGTCAAATTAAATAGTCCAAATTATGGTACCCAGCTTAGATGTATCATGAACCAAAAGTCATGCTTATTTGATTATCCAACTACTGGATTTGTGGAAATTTATTAGACAGTTTAAAATGGAAATTATTCAATGGTCCCATTTCCACAAATAAGCGTGCACAAATCAGAGGTTAGGATTGTTCAACCAATCTGATCTTGTGATTGTTACTTGGCGACAGTGAGCTGCACAATCTAGTCAGTTTTGTTTGAGTTAACATATGCAACGTGTACAATTCCTGAGTGCCTGCATATCAAGTGTCATCATATGCAGCCTGAATATAATATAACACCTCTTTTCCCATACATTTGTGGACCATCTAATCATTGGATGTTGGGGTGTGTTCATGGTGTGCCCAACTGATGACTGGCTGAGATCATGCACACATGAACCATGATCGTACATGTTGTGAATTGCCTCAGTAACATGGATAATATCCGTACCAAAAGTCGAAGCAGCAAGCTTGTACTCCTGAGAAAGGCTGGTAGAGAATACCCCTGGGTCATCAGTGCACAGGATCAACGGATGCTTTGCTTTGTAAAGATCAACTGCATGAACAAAATATATATGTGTTGTTACTAAAAACAATATGGGAAGTTCTAAAAAATGTGGAAACATATGCTACAACATACTTGCAGTGACATTTTATATAAGAAGAAATCTAAACTGAGGACAACAACTAATTTCATCATGTGATTTAAATGGCATAGTGGTCCATTATCCCAACCATTCATTGGGTGTGTTTTGCTCAAGTTGGAACACCATCCATGGATCGCATTGCTGGTTCTTTCCCATTCACTGATGCTAGTTGCCAATGGTCTCTTTTAACATCATTTGTAAGCTATCAAAGGGCTAAGATAGTCCTATCAGTAGCAATTTTGTACTGTTTCCAATCTACAGACCCACCCAACAAATGGCTTGATCATGGACTAATGGACCATTATGCCATGTGTCAGGAGGTCAAACAAGAAGCACCAATGCTCTGGTGCACCAAATATATAACCTGAGCTTTGCTAAGCGCACGGGGCGTGCGCAACAAAGCTTGTGCATATGCCACACATGTGCCAGCATGGCACAATAGGTCCCAGCTCAAATCCATCCATCAGAACAGCACCATTACATTGATGCCCAGTCCAAGAATCAGATTGATCCACTCGTCAGGTGGGCCACAGTTAGCAAAACAAACGTATGGCTCTGAAAAACTTGGCTGAAGTTTCCTTACCCATCCACCCATTTCCAATATTGGGGTCCACATGCTGAGTGAATCAGATCTATTTTTGGCAAAACATGTAGAAAGTTGGAGTAACGCGATGGATGGATTGGATTTTGCATCTATGTGCCATGCTGGCATATGTAACGTGAGGCGTGTACATGAGCTTCAGTGCACGCCTAGCAAAGCACATATAACCTTTACAGAAAGGGAACAAAAGACCGAACCGAAATGATGATCATCTATGCAAGAAACTGTTTCAGTCCTGATATTGGATGTCAAACAAATCTCCACCTACATGAGTATTGTGAAAAGCATAGCCATGAGACTGAAGCAAAATAGGCATAAATGCAAGCAACAGGTATTATAAAGAAAACCGTGGAGGAAAAAGAGGATAACACAAAATTTAACTGGAATCTTAGATAATTTCAACTGTCTCCAATCTTCATCTTCAAAACAAATGGCATGGCCTATCCTTTGCGGTTGGAATTCGAGCATTGCTTGGACTTCCTTCTGTTTAGGCACCTAAATGTACTAAGTTGTGAAAATAAACTAGTCAGTGTACATAAAATGGCAATGAAGATTGATTCCAAGATGAATTCATGCTGCTCGGAATGCCTCACACACCTCTCCACAATGAAGAGATATAGGAAGGCCTTGTTCTTTGGCAAACTCCAATGCTGGGAGAAAGGTTTGCCTGTGACACGATGCAAACAAAATGATGGCAAGTCGTATTTTTTTGTGATACATAGCATGAGAAATACAACTTGCTCTATAGAAGTTCTATAAAGTGCGGTCCCCGCAATACACATCACCAGCATGGATGGTGATACCATTGATTTGTTGAGTGGCCATAAGGATACGTCATAGTCCGGAGATAGCAATTAGAGCACAACCCCATTTGACCATTGGGAGTTTCACCCATCAGACGTGTACCTTTCTTCATTTTTCTACATTGATTTGCCACCAATCAGATGGCTACAGTAGTCGATCACCTTCCTTTTTACAATATGGCTCATCCACTTGATGGTCCACCAAAGCAACAGTCCCGATCGCCATTCAGTGTCCAGGGCATTGTGGAGATGTTTCAAGGAGCACTTCATGGAGCACCATGAAGGGTGCACATTATCTCCCCTTCACATCATACATTTAGCTGATATCATAGCTCGTGTGAGGAAGTACCATTCACCCACAACAGGATTGCCGGAGAGGTCAATACCAATGACTCCCAAATCCTTCATTTCCAACGCCAGCTGAACCTGTCCAAAAGGGAAAATCTTAGATGAGTGGATCTCCAAGGCAATGAAAACTTACATATCGCATTCCTCTGACATACTGTTTCCATTGCTGATGCAGTGGTCTCACGGCGGTCAATGCTAAGAAGAAGGCGCACGTATATTTTTCTTCTATGTTTTCTGTTGTATGCATCATTTGTATGTGGAGACTCTGAGAAGTTTTCGGTGCTCTCATTAGAAGGAATGAAACAAACATCAACTGCATCTACAGTCCTCAAACCTTCAATCACTGCTTCCATGTAAGATCGTTTGCTCATTCCAATTGCTTCATTCTTCTGCAATTTAGGGAACAAGATATTCACTCATTCAAATGCCAACAATCATCAGAGAAGGGCTAGACTAAAATATGTGTTTAACATAATTCAGAGTTGTGGCAACTCATCCACCTTATAGGTGGGTATAAATGCATGCTAATCCAGACTGTCCAAAAAATGGGCCTCACCACTGAGTATAGCCAAAAATATACTGATCAGACAATCTTAACTGTCTGATTCCTCCCATTGAAGATGAACAGATTACCATTATCTTTATAGCCGTCCATTTAATGGGCACCAATCAGATGTTAGGATTTTGGACCATGCTCCTCAATGAGGCCCACGATTTGCAACAACTCGCTTTGTAGCTACTCATCCACCAAAAACGCGGCACACATGCATGCTAATCAGGACCATCCAAATACTGGGCCCCATCATGGATAGAGCATAGGTAAAAATCAGTGAACAAATGATTTTAACGGTCTGATTTCTCCCATTGAATATGACCGCTAAGCATATTCTTTCTAGTCATCCATTTGATAGACACCAGTCGGATGGTAAGTATCATTTGATCAGTGTGATTCTTCAACCATGCTCCATCCACCGTGATGCCCACAATTTGGATGCCCCAGATTGGCATGCATGTGTGCCTCACGTACAGTGGAAAAGTATAACATGGTTGTTGCAGACACATTCTAGTTTAGCACCATCAAAGAAACACATGCTAAGAGAAAAAAAAGAAATAAATAAACTCAGTTACACGAATGGAATACCTTCGGAGTTGTTCGTAGCTCCAGATAGACAACATTCTCAGCAGCAAAATCTTCAATGACCTATTACAGAAATAAACAGTGAATCAAAAATACTCTCAAAATTGTGTGGGGCTTGTTCAAGCTTCATAACTGCACATTCACCATACTTCCTTGGTGATTCTTGTGACGGTTGTATGGTCAGTTGTTAGTATGCGAATCAAATCAAACAGCTTGAAGCACTCAGGCAAACAGCGATCATCTGTGTAAAGAGAATAAGGAAAACTGTAGTTGTTAGAGTAAAAGAGGAGAAACCAGCCTTGATTGCATATTACTGTGAGTTATAACTAGAGGACTGATCTGTATATAAAACAAGAAGTGGCTTATATCTTTGCAGTGCAATTTTGTAAAGAGGAATTATAAGGTTCTGATGCATCAACCGCCGAATTATGTCTATCTGCAGACCAAATATCAGAGATTTACAACTCTCCCATCGGCATTTTGAGGCATGGCCCATCCAGGGCATGGTATGCCGTAAAGGCCGTTACATAAAGGTAACAGTGGCAACCGTTACACGTTATGAGGTCGTAACAGTTGTAACAGATATTATGAATTTTATTTTATTTTTTTAAAATGACATGTAACTGCCATTAATGGCCTGTTACACTCCCTTGTAAAGGCCATAACAGCCCTGTAATGGTCTATGACAGGGTGAATACAGGTTTTTTGGATGTTTTTTTTTTCAACACTATGGAGCAAATACAACTTTTTCGGATATTTTGCTTTCAATAAAATAAATAAATAAATAAAACCGTAACAGGCATTACAGGGGCTGTAACAGCCGTTATGATCTGTACCATAAAGGTAACAGTGGTGGCCATTATGGGCACCGTTACCATTACAGAATACCTTGATCCAGGGTTGATCATATGATTCATATCGTATCAATGGTCATATCACAAAAGCATGGACCCACCCCTACGGACATAGGGAACAATGTACATACCTTTTGAGCATAATATTACACACTTCCTCTCAAATACATATAAACCTAGAGGGCTTAATGTTTCATGTTTCTTTTTAAGTAAGAAAAATCACATGCTTTACACCAGAAATATGTTCAAGGTAAGCAAAACAATTGAGAAAAGTAAGAAAGGCTAATAAAATGCATACGTACTTTTCAAAATTACATGCTCCACATCAGAAAAAACTATGACACCCTTTTCACCCAAGGCTTTTGCAAGTTCTCTGCAAAGAGAAGGTTCAAGAAGAATAGACATGTAAATAGCCAAATTCATCATGCTGTACATTTTCTATAAAACAACAATTCAGTAAATAGTTTAGCTCTAAATTTTCAAATTAAGGTCAATCAAATAACATCTTAGACCTTTTTAAAATATTCAATTTAGACAATTGACATTTGACATGGTGGGCAGAATGCATCACACGTGTAAAATGCACATGATACCACTTGGGCAGTGAAACCACTGCAACTTGGGTCCATCCTTTGTCTTTTTCCCTTGATTAAGTGCTGTTTTCAAAACCTACATGACATAGATCCTTCACCATTATCCCCAGAGGGATGCAAGGAACATACAGTTTGAAGTAATTGCATTCCACAATAGGAATCTGTTAATATTTCCAATTAGTAATGTCTTTTTTCCCCTTCTTAATGTTTTTTTCTCTCCTAAGTAAGAATGAAAATTTAGTGATGTGTATATGATGTATAACAGTATAAGTCGTTGCAATGATTGGTAATTCAATTACGGTTTATCTGTGGAAATTAGACATGACTTAGCGAGGCTAATCAATAGGCCAGGTAGAGATTATTAAACATAACCAGTGGCTGCTCTGTTTGGGCTTAGTAAGCTTGGCTTGTCTGTCACTGCATGCAGTAGACCTTAACCGTTTGCAAATTCTCCTTTGCAGATAGCGTGCGATAGTTAGGCTAACATGGAGCATGGGTCATGACCTTGTTGCAATGTTAGTGGTGTTTGGTAAAAATGCATCAGTGGGTTCCTTGATATTTGTCCAGCGGACCGCTGGAGCATTTCCTTTCTATTTTCGGTGCAATGGTGGTACATGCAATGTTTTATGCAAGTGCCATTATGCTCAGCGGGCCTGTATAACAATGCATGCTCTAGAACCAAACTATTCAAAAATTCCCCTTTGTGGGATGAGTGCAATGGTTGGGTTAACATGAATCATTGGCATGTAAGTATGCCCACGAACATCGATTGATGTGATATGATAAAAAGATTGATTTTGACCCTCCATGTGTATGTGACTCATGCTCAATGGCATATGCGTCATAACTTCAATCCATAGCCGTTCTTTGCTTGCTTGCCCTTTCGGGTGCATGTGTAATGGTTGGCTGGGGGTTAATCATTGTGGGGAATGTATTGTCATGTAAGTGTTGTCAATGTCAGCCTCTGCAATGGCCAGCTCCCAAGAGGCTGTGTAAAGAGAAATGTTGATGTCTTCTGGGAAGACGATCAAAAACTTGTGCCAAACTGCCAATTAACCTTTAAAATGCCAACCCAAATTGCCAAAAGAATGCTAAGATGATGATAAGGGAGATGAATTGCCCGTGAGAATATACACATTTTACCCACAGTCCAAATTCTAGATGATTAACTGATTCCAATAAAAGGTAAATGGTCCACACATGATGCCCATATATGAATTGGATGACAGGAGGTAACATACAATGCTCAGCCCAAGAGCTTCTACAACAAACTCGGGTTTTCAGTATGTGGTATGTACACATTGGGCCAAATGGTTTTGTGATCCGAAACATTGATATGAGTGGACATAATTCTGGTGGCCCACACTCCAAAAATCTCCCAAATGAGAAAATCCAAAGCCTAGATGTTTAAGAAAGAAATGACATAACAGTTCATTTTCAACCAATAAAAAGCCAAAGAATCAATGGCTAGGATTTCTATTCTGGGTAGCTTTTGTGCATGAATCATCCAATGCAACATGCACAGCATCAACAGTTTGGATCACCAAACCATGGGCCTACTAGTATAAAGTGAAAACACAAGTACACTAAGGAAATTATCAGTCCAAACATTGGGGAATACCTCTAAATAGAGAGGACACTAGAAGCATAAATATAAATCCATATTTCCCAAATTTTAGGCATGGGTACGGATTACTTTACATGATGATACCATGAGAAATTCTTAGGAGTTTAAAGAACAAACGCTATATGATGCTATATGGCCGGTATCATATTGACTATGGTACCCCAAGCATATATAAGTTTCCAGTTATCCTTAATCCCATTCCATATATAATGTTTATTCTTAAAACTTCTTGTCATGTTTGATCATGACTGATGACTACAAGGATAAGTATAACTATCACACTGGAAGTTATTATTCAACTAGTAAAACAACTAACACAGATGATGATTTAAACTTTACATGAGAAATAAGATGCAATCATAAAGAGAGAAAATCTTCAAAAAGAAACCTAAAAATCAATGAAGAAAATGAATCCATATTGAGGTCAAGATTGGGATGTATGTATACCAAGTGTACTAAGGATACAGATGCACCTAGAAATTCTGTGCGTGGCATGCATTTTCTGAACTCAAATTAAACCAACTAAATGGTGGAACCCATTGTCGGTAGGCCAGTCCCAGAATCATATTGATCAAACAATCCTAACCTCCGATCATCAACACTTGTTAGTTGAAATTGGAACATTAGATTTTTATTTTTTATTTTTTCTTTTTTCAACCATCTAATAAATGTGCACCAATCCAATAGTTGGATGACCAAATATCCCCCCTCTTTTTTTTCTTTTTTTGGTTCATACTAAACATGGACCTATATTTCAACAGTTTAATTTGAATTACTTGTATGCCACTTATGCAATTTCCAAGTAATTTCCACTTGTCTATCATCCATCGCACTCTGCCAGAGTATCCAACTTTTTCTCAGTTTACCACACATTTTTTCTTTTGGTGATAACCCATGGAGAAGGGTACAACCAGAATTGAAAACTAAGGCCCTGTTTGGACACACCCAGAATCGGAATGGCATCAAAACACATCCCAACCATGCAGATTGTGTGGAAGAGGAACTGTTTGGCTATCCGGTAAAATGTGGCTAGTGGGATGCACTAATGGTCGCATTCGCATAACATGCTCCAAGACAAGATAACGATCACCAGTCCTGGCCCATTATCATCTCATCCTCATTTTGTGGGGTGCTCCTCGCATTCCATAGACATTCCAAACAAGCAAATGAGAATGGAACCTAATGCACACATTCTGTAGAGGAGATTCCATTCAGCACTAAACACCACCACCCACAAGACGCAACCATCTTATTACCTGGAATCATAATAAGAATGAACCCGAAATCATCCATATGCATTCTAAACTACATTTGCATCCACATTTCATGGATAATTCAAACTGGCCCTAAAGTATCAAGAATTCAAGATGACCTTAAGGCCAAAAGGTAGATAGTCTGTAGAAGTGCCCTAAACTCTGGTTCACAGGCCGCCTGCTCTTGAGAATCGGAACTGCTAACGCAATTCATTATGCAATTACCCCACATCCCACACGTGGACGCTCTGCACATGTGTATAAAAAAATGACCACTTTCCCTTTTTAGCCCATCACTCTTTCCTTTTCTTTCAAATCTCTATATTAGGAAATTTCATCTTTCTTTCATATCTTTATATTAGGGAAGGAGTAATCTTAAAATTTTCTTATTCAGGTACTTTTTTAATTACAATACTTTGTTATTTAGGTGCTTTCATATTTTCTTAGATATTGGCTAGTTAGGAATTCTATCTTTAGATTTCATACCTTTTATTACAGACTGTAAGATTTGATTATAAATAAGGCATATGGCCTATGGAATAAGACAAGTTAGATGACATTCTCTTTTATGAAATTCTTTCTTTCTTTCTTTTTTCTCCACGATAACTGTTGGGGGGGGGAAGTCTTGCTTTTGTGATCTCTAGCATTTGGCTAGAGGATTGTTGGGTCTTTCCCACAATTTCTTCTTTTCTTATTAATTTATTTGCTTCCCCTTTAGGGGTTTGCATTAATTCGGCACCCCAATGATGGCCAATTGTGAGAAACCGCGGCCTACTGGACGAACCAGTGCACCCAACCTACAAAGGGGTATGGTTTGCGGTTCACAAGGAAACTCCAATCAATCAATGGGGCACAGATTGCATGGTGACCCTACCACCACCGACCTCCATGGTGGCAGGACTCTGTGGGGCCCACCATGATGTATTTGTTTTATTCATGCCATCCATCCATTTTGCCAGCTCCATTTAGGCCATGAGCTGAAAATTGAAGCATGTAAAAAGCTAAATTGGACCACACAACAGGAAACAGTGGGAATAACAACGCTCACCATTGAAGCCTTCCTAGGGCCCACAGTGATGTTTATTTGTCATCCAACCTATTCACAAGGTCACAGAGACCTGGATGAAGGGAAAACACAAATATAAGCTTCATCCAAAACTTCTGTGGGCCCCAAGAAGTTTTCAACAGTAGGTGTTCCATCCCCACTGTTTCCTGCGTTGTGGTCCACTTGAGCTTTGGTTACGCTTCAATTTTGGGCTCATGGCCTGAAATAAGTTAGAAAAATGGATGGACGGACTGGATAAAACACATACATCACAGTGGGCCCCACAGAGTCCTTCCACCAAGGAGTTCAGTCACCACGCACTCTGCGTTCCCATGAATGAGCCATCCATAACAGAGACCATAGGATGAACGGGCACAGCCTCAATGGCAGCCCCAGATAAAGTCCCAGGGACTAGAGTTTCGCGTAGTCCTCCGGACTTTCATGGAGACTTCTATTGGTTAAGATTTTTGGAAATGTCATTGATACACCGTATATTTTAAACTTTTGGTAATAGAATCGTACTAACTTGGGGATATGTATAACCAAAAGTGGAAAGTGTGGGTGTGTTTATTAAACAGAGTGGGTGTAGAAAATCGCCACTCAAAAGCCCAAATGCAAATGAAATGAAAGAAAGAAGACACCCAAATGAAAAGGAGCGAGCGAGCGAGAGAGAGAGAGAGAGAGAGAGATACAGAAGAGTAGAGTCTCTGACGGAGCCGTTGAGGTGAGCGTGGAGTTCGATCTTCGGTACACCTACATACCATTCCATTCCCTCCCCTCCTGCCTTCGAATCCTCTTCTCCCATCTCTCTCTCTCTCTCTCTCTCTCTCTCAGAGGGGTAGCTGAGGAATTATATCCGTCGCGAGGACCACCTCTATAAGGAAGAGTAGAAAATGCGGAAGTAAGATACTCTGGCAGAGTATGACGCTTGATACACAAGCGCTCAAAACTTGTACACGTGGCATACAAGAACTCAAATTAAACCGACTAAACTGTGGAATCCACTGTCGCTAATCCTCATTCCTGAAATCAAATGGATTGTGATATAGAATGTATCACAGATTCGTTCCTAACATAGTGGGGCCAAAAGGAGATGAACCGTAAATTGACCATAACTTTTTATCTGAGTAGTGTTATGGGGTGCACAACCTATTAATCTTTACTGAAACGGGTCATCCGAGGTGAATTGACCCACAACGTGGGTCGCATCTGTTGTTTCGTTAGAAAACGCGCGCTTTCAAATCAAAAATAAATTTTTAGAAAAATTTTACTATTTTTAATAATTTTGATTTTTTAATATTTTTTTTCATTTTTAGAGTTTTAGATTTTCTTTATTTTTAGAAATAACTTTTAGTTATATTAGGACTCTTGATAAAATTTATTTGAAATTTTTATTTTTAAAAATTAAGAATTAAAAGAGTCTTATTAGAATTAAAATTTTTATTAGAGTTAAAATTTTGTAATTTTTAGTAATTACAAATTTTAGTTTTTTTTTTTTTAATTAATGGTATAAGGAAATGCATTAGACGATTATCAATCATTCATTAATTAATTTTGAATTTTATTAAAATATATTTATATTTTTTTGTTTTCTTTCCTCATAAATTTGAAAAGTCTTTATGAGAAGTTCAGAGAAGCATCATAAATTCAGAGTAGTTATCCTTGAAGAAGACGATGATCAACCTCATCACGTTCATCCCTATATCAAGTTACAACTTATGTGTAAGTGATATTTGGTCACCCTTTCTCAAGCTCATTGTGGGACACCTTCCCGAAGGAGATTTGGAGCTCAAAAGAGACGCAACACAGGAAATACGAGAAATAGTAGACAATTAGACCTCAACTATTAAAATCTTCCGTGTCTATTGGAGTTTTGGATCTAGTGGTTGATTTTAGTAATTTTCTTAAGGGTTATTATTTTTTTCATTTACCCTACAAATTATGGTAAATAAATATTTATTATTTAATTAAAGAATTCAGGCCAGCCGCCTTACGTCGTTGATTGCTACAATCATTAGATTTGCTTTGAGGGTAATACTAAGGAGAGAAAATTAACATTTTTAAGACCCACTATAATGTATGTGATCCATTACATCCATCCATCCATTTTATCACCTCCTTTTAAAGCATGAGCTTAAAACCTTCCCAAGACTCACTGTGAGATCAATGATCCTGATCAATGCATGATTTGCAACTGCAACAAACAGGTGGAGGTGGATGGTGGCACTATTTAACTTCATGGGTGTCACTCAATACATAAGATGGATAATGCGCAGGCGCCAGGCATTGCAGACATGGCCCACCACCACTAAAACCAAAACATGTAAGTTGTGAGACCCACTTTTTATTATCATCACACAAGATTTAAGACTTATCTATCGCTCTAAACCACTGGTTAATGGGCATTAGTTTATTAAATTGAGAGCGGTGATGTTTCATCTTGGCCGTCCATGAAAAATCACCAATGTTTCATCTATACCGTCCATCTAAATTAAGGTAAACGATCTCAATATTTTAATTTCTCTTTTTAGCATATAGTGTTCTATTGGCGGCATTTCAATCATTACACCCTTTTGGCTTGCCTTACCATCATGAATTATGTCAAAATCACTTGCGTGGAGATAATCCAAAATATGTACATGAAAAGATATTCATTGGAATGTGTGTGATTCTAGGGTCTGCTGGGTTGGTCGTGGTAACAGATATTATGTCTTAAATGAATTATATTATAAAACTTTATGGGCTCATATCATTTATGTGTTTCATCAATGTCATCTATTTATCTTGCCAGATCATTTTAAGGTTGAGCTAAAAAAAATGAGACAAATCCTAAGTTCAAGTGGCCCACAATGGAAGTAATGACGTCCACCGTCCAACCATAATTTTCTATGGTGTGGTCCACCTGAGCTTTGAATTTGCCTCATACTTAGGTTCATGCCATAAAAAAAAAATAATATATATATATATATATATATATATATATATATATATATATATATATATATATATAAATGAATAAATGACATGAATATAAGACAAACATCAGGGTGGCCCAAAGAGTTTTGCCTTGGAAAGAAGTTAGAATTTTGTAACACTAATAGAGTCAAGCAAAAATCATCTTTATACACTCTCTTATTTATTTATTTTGAAGCATATTTCATTGGATCAATGGCAATGCTGCACTATTTATCTTGACTAGTCATGGCCGAGACCTAGCTTATTCTACAACGGTTTGTTAATCCAAATGTTTAAACCCATACTTTAATACCAATATTATTATAAACAATGTTTATCTTATAAAATCCATTTTCAAGTGTCCAAATCAAGGGTTAATATTGATTAGCATTTTCAAAGCTTCAGGGAATGTTTCTCTTTAGGGTATTGAAGATCCTACTGGTGGGTTAAAAAAGGATTGGCAACCCTATTACAAAATACCACAAGAAATCAAAAGAAAATCGCGGAGTAATTCCCAAATCTCAGGCGATTCTCTCCTCATCTTTTGACTGTTGATTGACAAAGTTAATTTGTTTGTTTTGCACCTTTATAAAAGAGTGTCGATAGGTCAATGGCTACATAGTAAGAATTGTCTCCTCTTAACTTTGAAAATGCATTCTACATTTGAAACAAGATTTATATTTGCCATAGCTTAAGGATCTTGTTATCAAGAGATATGTAGGTCTCAAAACCACCTATAGACCCTTTAAGTACACTCACTATAATTGAAAGGAAGGAAGAAAATAAAACTCAAATCTCAATTCTTTTAATCTGAATTTACCTACCTAACGTAAGCATCAGAGGGTCCACAGTCATCACCGGCTCCTCCATTGTCTACATCTTCTTATTTATGTGTAGATCCATTAGTGGGCTTACGTCCACGATTGATTACATCTGTTCAATTAGATTTTGACAATAACAAATCTTAATCATTCACATTGTGCATACATCAATAGATACAAACTTAGTCATAATACATCCAAATATCTAGATATGGAAAATGGGTTGGAATCCATTGGCCTTGACTGTAATGACCTGAAATTTGAATGGTTGAGTTACACAGGATGCAACATTTAATGGATGAATGGTTAAGACATGCATTGAGTCCACATGATGGATTGTTCATATTCAATGGTCAATGTTCACATAATTTAAGATCTAGATTTGATGAATAGTGCCTTGAGTTGGATGGTCTTGATCCGTCAATCATCATCCAAAGATCAATAGTCCACACTCAATAGATAGTAGAGATAATGACATCCCGTTGAAACCTTCCTGAGGCTCACATTGATGCTTATTTGTCATCCAACATGTTCATAAGGTCACATGGATATGGGTAAGGAAAGCACAAAAATTAGCTTGATGTAAAACTTCTATGCTCAGGAATTTTTCAACTGTAAGTGTTTAATTCCCCATTGTTCTCATGGTTTGATTCGCTATAGATTTTAAAATTCTTCAATTTTGAGCTCATGCCCTAAAATGAGTTGGTTAATTGGATGGATGGCATCACCTGTGGGCCCGCATAATTTACTCAGTATGGTACCTCTCCAAACATGAGAGGAGATCCAAAATGCAAACCAGCCACACCGCAAGAAATAGTGGTAATTAAACACAATTATTGAAACCTTTTGAGTCTATTGGAGTTCTCGACATTAGTGGTTGGTTTTAAAACTTTAACTAGTTTTTTTTTTTTCATTTTCTCTAAAAGGTAGTAAATAATTGTAATTAAGTAATTATTATTTACCTAAAAAATTCATGTCAGCCGCCCTTAGCATGTTGACAACTATAGTCATTTGGTTTGTTTTGATACCAATACTGAGAAGAAAAACTAAAATTAGTGAGAGCTACATGCCATGCCGTCTATCCATTTTATTAGCTCCTAAATGAGATGGATCCAAGGCTAAGGTAGATCACACCACTTGAAATATGGGTAATTGAATGCCTATCACTGAAAACTTCTTATGGGTCATCGAAAGTTTGGATGAAGCTGGTGTTAGTATTTTTCCTTCATCCATGTACATTTGACCTTATGAACAAGATGGATGACTAATATATATCACTATTTGCCTTAGAAAGGTTTCAAGTCTCAATGGTGGGCATCATTATACATGCGACTTCCTGTTACATGGTCCATTTAAGCTTATGATTTTCCTTAGTTTAGGGCTCATGCCCTAAAATGAGTTGGTAAAATAGATAGATGACGTAAATTAGATACATACATCATAACAGGACTTACAAATTTCACACACACAATCCTCATCCTAGTTTGAAAAAGGCAATTTTAAAAATTAAGGCTTAAATGCAATTTCTTCAAAATAGCATAAAAAGGTAGGTGGTAAATGGAAAATAAAAATAAAAATAAAAATCCCCTTAGAACCTTTTTGGTTAGCTTTTAATATAGGTAAACTTTGTCGGCCCACTATGACATATGTGTTTTATCCATGCTGTCCATTCATTTTGTCAAGAGGGGATGAGCCTAAAATGAGGCAAATCGAAAACTTTTGTAGCCTCGAAAAAGTCTTCAATAGTAAGTGTTGATGCAGTTTTTTGGCAGACCCTCCGTGGTTAATCCTCTTGTACCTGCATAAGTGTAAAGGAGAAACAAAGAAGACCCTAGCTGGTGCAGGGGACTCTTTGGTGCTCAAGTCAGGAACGAGGTCTTTTTTATAGGGTAGAGTTTCTAGAAAAGAGACACCAGTCGAATGCTAGGATTAGACTTGTGTACCTTTGATAGTTGAGGATACCTCTATATATATAGGGAAGATAGTCCAATCATATGAGGATTTGTCCCGATATCTTAGAGATCCGTCCGGATCCGGGATCTTCACGAGATTTACGGATTCCGATGTTATCGGGATCTGATCTTATCTTCGGAAGATTTGGGCAGAGATCTTCGGGATTACGAGAGATTCTTCTATAGCTTAGGTTTAGATCAGTTCCCATAGGCGGGTAATGGCTCGGGAATGAACCATACCGATTTTCTCGATAGATCAGCATTCACCATCTTCGACCAATGGTGACGGATCAATATTCACCATCTTCAACCAATGAGTGGGTCAGAGGATTTGTGTTTCCTTTAACTGGGCGCTAATGGTCATTGACCTTGTCATAAGACGTCGCTTGACTTGTAACCGGACGTTGTCCGATCTATGGAGCTATGACCGATTTATGATCGAATAATAACTTATCTGGGGTAGATATATGGTCAGCCTAGATTCGTGTCCTTTGAATGTCCTTACAATTGTCTCGACCTTCTTGAAGGTTGGCCTGTTTTTGGATGTAGACGCCTTATCAGGCTTGAGTGTCACTGGGCCCGTGTTGGTTAAGAAGATTTAGTCTATTCCATAAGCCGACTTATAGACATGAAAATTTTCCCTCTAACAGTAAACATTCAATCCCCACTGTTGTGTATTTAACTTGAGTTTTGGATCTGCCTCATCTTTGAGATCAAGCCCTGAAATGATCTAGAAAAATAAACGAACAACATAGATATAACACAACTGCTATGAGGTTGAGTTTGACTTGATTTTAAATGTGAAATTTAACTCTATTACAAACATGAAGCACTTATCATAATTATAATTTTACCACTGTTTAGTCACAATTAATTAAACCAAACAAGCCCATGTAAGTGTTAATGGTGCAAGTTTCCATCCCCACCATTTCTTAAGGTGGCCGCCTAAGTTCTGGATTTCTTCATTCTTGGCTCATGTCCTAAAATGAGCAATTTGGGGCTACAGGAAAGTTTCGTCCAACTTTTATTTAAGTGCCTGCGTATCATGCATCGCTCTCCACCGGAGTAACAAAACATGAATAGTATCCTAATTTACTGTTACCTCAAAATGGAGCCAGTGGTTCGGTTATCCGCACTGTTGATATTACGGTCCTTGCTTTGGATGATAATATATCAGATTGGAGGTTTCGAATCCGTTGGTGAACTGCACATAAATAGACAGTCAAGAAAAAATACAGTAAGAAACCAGAAAAAGACAGCTTTCATAGCTAGAATCTCGCACTTTAGGAAATTTTTATGGACATACTCTATAGGTTGTGGGTCAGATGAGATCAACGGTCCGGATCAATGCGTGAGTTACACCTGCAAGCTCCAACAAACAGGTGGGGATGGATGGGGAGGCTACTTACCTTCTTGGGTGTCACTCAATACATATGATGATGCGCAGCATGGCCCACTACCACTAAAACCAAACCATGTAAGTTGTGGGACCCACTGTTTAGTGATAATCACACCAGAATTATGACTTATCTATCGGTCCAAACCTCTGATTAATGGAGATTTGTTTACTAAATTGGGGGCGGTGATATTTCATCCTGACCATCCATCAAAACTCACTAATATTGTTTCATCTTGACCGTCCATATAAATTAGGTAAACAATTTCAATAATTTAATTTCTCTATTAAGGATATAGTTTTCTATTGGCTGCATGTCAGTCACTGCGCTCCCGAGAAGCCGTAAGCTTTTGGCTTACCTTACCATCGTGAATCGCGCCAAAATCACTTGCACGGAGATAATCCAAAACATGAACATGGAAAGATCTTCGTTGGAATGTGTATGATCCTGGGGTCTGTTTGGTTGGTAGTAGCTACGGATACGATGTCTTAAATGAATTACATGATAAAATTCCTTGGGCTCCCCATGATTTATGTGTTTCATCTATGTCATTCGTTTATTTTGTCAGATTATTTGAAGGCATGATCTAAAAAAGGGAGCAGATCTTAAGTTCAAGTGGATTCATTTGTTTTGCTAAATCATTTTAGGGCATCATCTAAAAAAGGGACAGATCCTAAGTTCAGTGGCCCACAAGGGAATAATTATGTCCACAGGCAAACCCACTGTTTGTTTTTCGTGGCTCTGCCTAAGCTTTGGATTTGCCTCATGTTTGAGCTCATGCCGTAAAATAATTTGAGAAAAAACAAAGAATAACTGATATAGATATAGGACCTATATCATGGTGAGGCCAAGGAGTTTTGCCTTGCAAAGAGGCTGAATTTTGTCAAGGTTATAAAATAGAGTTCAACAAAATTCATTTTTATGCTTTTACCATCAATTAGCTTTTATTTATTTATTTATTTTATTATTAATTTTTTTTTTTTTTTTAAATTTATTTATTTTTACCAACATTTAGCTCTAATCAAATAGGAAGCATATTTCATTAGATCAATGGCAATGCTGAACTACTTCACTTGACTGGCCATGGTGGCGGGGACTCGGGTTATTTTACAATGGTTTGTTAATCCAGATGTTTAAAGCTGTGCTTTAATAGTATAGTATTATTATAAACAATTTTTTATCTTGTAAATTCCATTTTTAACTGCTCAAATCAAGGCATAATATTGATTATCATTTCCAAAGCTTGAGGGAATGTTTCTCTTCAAGGTATTGAAGATCCAACAGCTGGGATGTTATGTTGGCATGAGTTGTAAATTAGAGTGATTGTAGGAATAAATGGTCGCTGTAATATTAGAGAGATTGTAATTCCCTAATAAAAGGGTCAAGTTTAGCATGTCTAGGTGTAATATATGCGTAGCCTAATATAAGACATAGGAGACTACTAAATGTAGCATTCCATCTCTATACAATGAAAGATGAAAAAAGATACATAAAATATTCTTATTTTCTACAATCTGTCATGGTATCAGAGCAAGCATGGAAGACAGCAGACGTGATCCCCTGCTTCTTGCTATTTGTAGCCTCCTAAACTAATGTCTTCCCACCCTACTTCTCCCATGGCCTACACTACTTCCAACCTTGGTGAGTCTCCATCATCTTCTACCTTGATGGAATTGACCACGAATATGATTGAAGCTTTGAATAAAGCGTCAATCTCGACACCGACAACAGATGTGGGTGCAGCACCGATTGACATCAAATTGGATGGATCCAATTATGCTCTTTGGTCCCAATTGGTTGAGATGTATATCGCAACCAAAGATAAATTGGGATATATCAATGGTGACTTTCCTTAGCCATCTCCAATGGATTTCACGTTTAGGCGGTGGCTAACCGACAATGCAATAGTCAAAGGATGGTTAATCAATTCTATGGAAGCCTCTCTTATCAACACCTTCATTCGATATCCAACCGCCAAATAAGTGTGGGATGCTATTGCCACCACATTTTTTGACGGAAGTGATACCTCCCAAGTCTACAAACTCTGACGACGTGTAAGAAGACTAAAGCAAGCTGGTGGTTTGCTGAAAAAGTTCTACAACGAATTGTAGGGACTTTGGCGAGAAATCGATTTTCGTCACCCAAATCACATGGAGTGCCCGATTGATGTCCAACACTATAACTCCATCCTTCAAGAAGACAGGGTGTACGTTTTCTTGGATGGCCTTGATGACCGCCTGGATCATATCCGCAATGGAGTATTACAGATGCAACCTTTCACTAGGGTAGAGCATGCATATGCCCATGTCCGTCGAGAAGTTGTCCGACAGGCTGTGATGACAGCAATTGGCGGTGCAGACGGCGCAGTCCTGGCTTCCAAAAGCGTTAAGAAAGGCTTGAGTTTTGCCTCTAATGGCAGATCTTTGTCTCTAAACAGTAGCAGGTCATATGTTAGTCCACATCAGAAGCATAAAACCAATACCAAGGGGACCAAATGCTCTCATTGTGGGAAAACTAAGCACACCCGTGATACATGCTTTAAATTGCATGGATATCCAGACAGGTGGCATGATCTTCAAGCCAAGAAGAGGTGTGATGGAGCCACTAATGATGCCATTACTGGTAAGGTTACCGTGGCGGCAGCAGAACCACACTTGTCCCTAATTCTGACCGAATCCTCTACCTCTAATGCAGGTATGGCTCTACTTGGGTTTAACAACAGTGATGATTGCAACACATGAATTCTTGATTCTGGAGCAACTAACCATATGACATTTGATGCATGGGATTTCTGTCAACATACTCCTCCTCGGCTGGCTAGTATTGCTAATGCCAATGGAGTTATCTCTGCGGTAAAAGGAGTTTACATTGTAATGTTATCACCAGCTTTATCATTAGCTAATACCTTACTTGTGCCTTCCCTTTCTCACAAGTTAATATCCGTGACTCAAATTATGAAAGAACTCAATTGCACCGTACTAATTTACCCGATATTTTGTCTTCTTCAGGATATTCTCTCGAAGGAGATCATCGGGCGTGGTACTAAGAGGGGGGGCTCTATTATATGGATGATTTCAGCATGGGCTGCATACATCATGTTGGTCAATCGTGTGATACCAAGGTGGAGCAGATTTGGCTTTGGCACCGTCGGTTAGGCCATCCTTCGTTTGATTATTTGCAGTATTTGTTTCCTGATTTATTTTCAGAGTTGTCTGTTTTAGATTTTAAGTGTGAGACTTGCATTTTAGCTAAGAGTTATCGAGTACCTTATCCTTTATGTATGAATAAAAGTGAAATTCCATTTGCTTTAGTTCACTCTGATGTGTGAGGGCCTTCCCCGAAGCCTACTTTGTCTGGTTTCCGCTGATTTTTTATTTTCGTTGATGAGTACACTCGAATGACTTGGCTATGCTTATTACACCACAAGGATGACGTCTTTACTGTGTTTTAATCTTTTCATAATATGATTCAAACTTAGTTCTCCGCTAAGCTTCAGATTCTTAGGTCCGATAATGGTGGCGAGTATCTAAATCATCAGTTTCGTGATTATTTCCATCATCATGGACTGATTCATGAGACATTGTGTCCTCAGACACCTCAACAGAATGGTATTGCCAAGAGAAAAAATTGCCACATTCTTGAAACAGCTCGAGCACTTCTACTTGGAGCGCATGCTCCGCGCTCCTACTGGCTTGGTGCGGTGGCTACTGCGGTGCACCTAATCAATTGGATGCCCTCCAAAGTACTCGAGTTTAAGACCCCACTGCAAACTCTGTCAACCTATATCACCTTACCCACGACATTGATCTTCCACCTCGCGTCTTTGGGTGTGTTGCCTTTGTTCACCTCCATAAAAATCAACGCACGAAGCTTAACCCATGTGCTCGTCGCTAACTCTTCTTAGGTTATGCTATCCATAAGAAAGGTTATCGCTATTACGACCCGAATACTCGACGCACCTATATGACTATGGATATTTCTTTCCTTGAGACCGACACTTTCTTCTCCCCTACATCCCATTCCTCTCTTCAGGGGGAGACATGAGATGAAGAGTTGAATTGGCTGAAGTTTGACTGGTTTGGTGGCACTGAGAATACAGAAATAGTTGTACCAGCTAACAATTCGTCTCCTGATATATCTCCTGACGCTGCAAATATATCCCCTGAAGCTGCTTCACCCCCTACTCCTCAGTTCCTAACGACTTGTCTCCTGAGAATATCACCAAGGTAAGTTCTCCTACCACACCTCTTGTCTCAAATAACGAAGTTAATTGTGGTTATGAGCTACCTTGCAGACATAATCATGGCAAACCATCGAATAGATACTCACCTCAGATCGAGGCACAGAAATCAAAATATCCCATTGCCAATTATGTCTCTACAGAGAGTTTTTGAACCACTCAAGAACTTTGCGAATAATCTATCTTTGCACAATATTCCTACAAGTGTTGACGAGGCATTAAAGGATCCAAGATGGGTTTAAGCAATGAAGGAAGAAATGGAGGCATTAATGAAGAACGAGACATGGATCCTTGTTCCTTTACCTGAAGGATAGAAGACAGTAGGGTGCAAGTGGGTATTCTCTATAAAGTACAAAGTTGATGGAACAATCGAGCACTACAAAGCACAACTGGTAGCAAAAGGCTATATTCAGACATATGAGGTAGATAATTATGAGACGTTCTCACCAGTGGCCAAATTGAATACTATTAGAGTTCTGTTATCTCTTGCAGTAAACCTGGACTGGCTGTTGCATCAATTTGATGTGAAGAATGCCTTCCTCCATGGAGATCTTGAGGAGGAGATTTACATGGATGTTCCCCCAAGATATAAGGTGACCTCTGGTTAAGTCGTGTGTAAACTACAATGAACACTTTACGGCTTGAAACAATCTCCTCGAGCTTGGTTTGGACGGATTAACTTCGCGCTATGAGGAAGTATGGTTTTCGACAGAGTAATTTAGATCATCTCTCTTTCTGAAACATCAAGGAAGCAAGATAACAGCTTTAATAGTGTACGTAGATGACATAATTATTATGGGAGATGATTAGGAGGAGATCTCGAAACTTCAAGAGCAATTGGCAGCCGAGTTTGAAATGAAAAATTTGGGAGGGCTCAAGTATTTTTTGGGGATTGAGGTTGCTAGATCCAAGCAAAGTATATTTCTTTCTCAACGAAAATATACCTTCGACTTACTATCAGAAGTTGGATTACTGGAATGTAAACCTACCGATACACCAATAGTCCAGAATCACAAACTGGGAGAATATCCTGACCAAGTGCCAACAGACAAAGGAAGGTACCAAAGATTGGTTGGGAAGCTCATTTATCTCTCACATACACGACCCGATATTGCTTATGTAGTGAGTGTGGTGAGCCAGTTTGTGCATTACCCGAGTGAAGATCATATGAGTGCAGTTATCGAAATCCTCGAGTACCTAAAGTCTTCCCCTGGAAGAGAACTCATGTTTTCAAAGACCAATCCTCTAAGGATTGAAGGCTATATAAATGCTGACTAGGCAGGAAATATTTCTGATAAAAAGTCTACCTCGGGGTATTTTACATTTGTTGGAGGAAACTTGGTGATGTGGAGAAGTAAGAAACAAAAGGTAGTAGCATTATCAAGTGCAAAAGCAGAATTTCTTGAGATGGCTAAGGATCTTTGCGAACTCCTATGGCTAAGAAGGTTGTTGACAAAAATTGGCTTCACTCCAAACTGTGAGATGGATCTCTTCTGTGACAACAAAGTTGCTATCGATATCTCTCATAATCTCGTCCAACATGATCAAACCAAACATGTGGAGGTAGATCGGCATTTTATCAAAGAGAACCTTGAAGCCAAGATAATCCAATTCCCATTCGTCAAGTCCAAAGATCAATTGACAGATATTCTTACCAAAGCTGTGTGTAGCAAGAACTTCTACAACTCACTTGACAAGTTGGGCATTAAAGATCTATACGCACCAACTTGAGGGGGAGTGTTGGCGTGAGTTGTATATTAGAGTGACTGTAAGAGTAAATGGTGGCTGTAATATTAGAGAGATTGTAATCCCCTAATCAAAGGGTCAAGTTTAGAATGTCTAGGTGTAATATATGCGTGGCCTACATAGGAGACTACTATATGTAGCATTCCATCTCTGTACAATGAAAGACGAAAAAAGATACATAAAATATTCTTATTCTTTACAATCTGTCGTGGTAGAATCCATAAAAAGGGATAAGCAACCCTATTGCAAAATATCACAAGAAAACAAGAGAAAATCGTAGAGTGATTTCCAAATCTTTGGACAATAGTCTCCTCATCTTCTGGTTGCTGATTGATAGAGTTAATTTGTTTATTTTGTATTTTTATAAAAGAATATCGATAGGGCAATGACTACATAATAAGAGTTCTCTCCTAACTTTGAAACGCTATGCATATATCAATAGTTGTAGACTCAGTCATGATACATCCAAATATCACCTACATCATGGTGAGGCCATAGAGTTTTACCTTGGAAAGAGGTTGAATTTTGTTAGGCTTACAAAATAGAGTTTAGCAAAATTCATCTTTATGCTTTTACCATCAATTAGCTTTTTATTTTTTTTACCAACATTTAGCTCTAATCAAATAAGAAGCGTATTTCATTGGATCAATGGCAATGTTGCCCTACTTCTCTTGACTAGTCACGGCGGGGACTCAGGTTATTATACAACGGTTTGTTAATCCAGATGTTTAAACCTGTGCTTTAATAATAGTAATATTATAAACAATTTTTATCTTGTAAATTCTATTTTCAACTATTCAAATCAAGGGTTAATATTGATTAGCATTTCCAAAGCTCGAGGGAATGTTTATCTTCAAGGTATTGAAGATTCGACCGCTGGGAAGGTAGAATCCATAAAAAGGGATTAGCAACCCTATTGTAAAATACCACAAGAAAACAAGAGAAAATCGTAGAGTGATTCCCAAATCTTTAGGCGATACTCTCCTCATCTTCTGGCTGCTGATTGATAGAGTTAATTTGTTTATTTTGTATTTTTATAAAAGAATATTGATAGGTCAATGGCTACATAATAAGAGTTGTCTCTCCTAACTTTGAAAAGTTATGCATACATCAATAGATGCAGACTCAATCATAATACATTCAAATATCACTACAACAAAAAGGGGCTTTTCTGACACTTTTTTGGGGGGGGGGGGGGGTGGAGGGGGGGTTACCGGCGCTAAGTAAAACTGGGCGCTGGTAAAATGTATCTATAAATACAAAAAAAAAATCTACTCCTCATTATGATCCCAGCCCCTGACTCTCTCCTTCTCCCTGCCCCCCGACTCTCTCTCTGCAACTTCACGAACTGACTCTCTGTCTCTCTCTTTGTGCAACTCCATATTCTCAGCGGGAACCAACTTCTGTTACAACTCCAGTAGCTACCCACCGCAACTCTCTCTCTCTCTCTCTCTCTCTCTCTCTCTCTCTCTCTCTTTCCCTTCTACTAAGCAGGAGCTCTCTCTTAATCGGGCACCGAAGCAACTTTCGTATGTGGCATAATCACTCTCAATTTCCCTCTCTCAGGTCTCTCTTTGTGTCAATGTCGCGCTCAATCTCTCTCTTGAGATCGAGTATCTTCAATGTTGAAACTCTAATTAGGATTTTACAATGGTGAATTCCTAATTAGGGATTTACATTATTGAAACCCTAATTAAGGATTCATTATGTTGAATCCCTAATGGGTGGATAAGATTCATCATTTGATCTAATATTTCAGCCTAATCTAAAACTTCTGTAGCCTCTAAGATGATTTTGAAAATGGGTGTTTAATCTACTCTGTTTATTTTGGCGTGACTACTTGATTTTGGATCTCATTCATACTAAAATCAAATCCGTTAGACCTATCAGGGTTCTGTATGATGTATGATGGACATTTGTTTGTTGAATGTAGGTCCTTTACTCTTCGTAGAAAAAATGCATGCACAGGATCTAGACTGCCCTAGTATGTAAGGATGGACATATTTTAGACATTGATATAATGGTTAGAATTATTTGTTCGGTGCTATTTAGGTATATGGACCATCCATAGTTTCTAACATTATTTTAACGATTTGAATCACAACTATGTGAAGTAGCATAGAGGATTAACATCTAACAAAGCATTCTTGCTTTCTGATCTTCTATCATCACAGCAGTGTTGATGTCACACGTCTTCATAACGCTAATATTTCCTTTCTATCAGTAAAATCAGAGCAGGGAATGTTAGCGCTGCTTTAGAAAGCGACCTAGTGCCTTTTATTTTGAGTTGTTACCAGGGTCTGCTGCCTAACCTGTTGCTACCCTTTGTTCAAAATGGTATTATATCCATTCTTTGGATATGGGAAAGGCTAAAACCATCAAAACATGCATATAGGTTGTCACAGTCTAGGCCTTGATTTTGAGTTGTTACTGGGGTCTATTTGCCTTGATAAATTTATTACTTTTAGTTTTAGTTAGCCTATGTTGGCCTTGCCCATTGATTGCTGTAATGCCCTGAAAATCTTAGGTCGAGCAGAAGTTCAACTCCCGAGTTCCAACGCATCACCTATGCAACATGGATAATGATGATTAAATGTTGTCCATGTTAGCGCACTAAACATGAGTGAGATTATACCAAATGAGCATATCATACTTCAGAGACAATTAAATTACGCAAATGGAAGACCATGTTAGGTATGTATAAAACAAATAAGTGGTGGTGCATCTCCAGAGTATAATCATGTTCCAGGTTAAACAATTATATGTATTGTTTCAAAATATAAAATATCAAAATGTGTAGGTCCGTCTACATCATAAAATCTCTATAGCCTTGACGATCAGAATGCGGCCTACATGAACCCGCCAGAATACTACATATACGAGAACTCCTCCTCATCATCATAAAAATCAGGCTCCGCTTCATAAGCTGCGCTATCATCTGCAACTAAGACAGAGTCTGGTTGGTGTTTTAAAACACCGTCCCAGAGTGGGAGTGAGTGATTAACTCAGTAGAACTATAAGGTAAAGGTTAACATGTTATTAATTCAGTCAAGCAGTAATGATAAAGTAATATAACAACCATGTCATAGGTTACTTTTGTTAATGTAGGAATGATATGCGATAATGATGCATGCCCTCGCCTACACTCCCTTAGCGACTTTATCTCACGTTCACGCATGACATCCTCCCGAAATGTGCGCTTCCTCGCCAAAGCACATGCAGTGCGGTGCATGATCGTGTTAGCCAATACTTAATTAGGTTTATTCATACAACAAGTTTGGAAAACTAAGGTACCTCCCTTTGTATATTGACCCAACATCGATTCATCTAGGGTCGTCAATCCTAGTAATCACATACGATAGGTAGTTCCGGGGCATTACGGAGAGGCTCGTCACCGTCAGCGTAGGCTTGGTTTATACTCTAGATTACTATGGAAATGCTTGTCACCTCAACATAGACCTAGTGTAGTCTCGAGGTCACTACGGGCTCATCACCTGATTGTAGGCCAACTGCTAGAATACAGTGTCCCATACCATCGTATTTGGCTTACGAGTCTTGGTTGCTCATTGGATACTACGGGCAGGCTCGTCGCCCCAGCGTAGGCGGACAGCACGACCACAGTGTCTAATACCATCATGCTCGGCTCATGATTCTTAGCGGATTGAGGTACCAAGGTTAAACGAGTTTTCAATGGTAAGTGGTACCTTAGATTCAAGTAGTTGCGTCCATAC
The DNA here is from genome assembly GCA_037074715.1 of Magnolia kwangsiensis. Classification (NCBI taxonomy): domain Eukaryota; kingdom Viridiplantae; phylum Streptophyta; class Magnoliopsida; order Magnoliales; family Magnoliaceae; genus Magnolia; species Magnolia kwangsiensis. Next base: position 40,552,905 of record CM073584.1, on the reverse strand, counting down.
ATGGTAAACATATAATGGCCATATCGGGTTGCTTGACAAGCTCGATTGGCATGAGTGTACGTTGAATTGGTCGACACGCGCTCTCCATGTGGCCCAGCCACTGCTGGCAATCTCCGTACGACTCAGAATCCTCAAACATATTTGTGGTGGCGAAATTAAATCAGCCAATCAATCAGGAGTTATTACCGATAGCCTGAACTATGTAGCAGTCCCAAACATACTTAAACATAACAGGAAAGCATATGTGATAAGCATATCAGCAATAAACAATTAATTCAAACAAGGGAACCACTTGAGCATTTTTATGAAGTACAAATAAACATGCTTTCATACCTATACATTTCATACGTAAATCACATCAAATAATCTAAGTTACATGAATGGATTTATACACATAGCTAAGGTAGTTGAGAATCTTATCTCAATACCCATATAAAATATAATTTACCAAATATTTACTCATTCAGACATTTCTATAAACACTTACACTATACACTTCAACATACATGACGTATGTTGGTCATAACATGTATTAGGAAAAATCCTTTCACCAAGGAGTTGTCACCTATACAACAATCATATATCCACGACAAATAATCATGACAAGCACGAATCCAAATTCCATACCTATTCAAATATTTTTACAAACACTTAGACTACACACTTCAACATACATGACGTATGTTGGTCATAACATGTATTAGGGTAAATCCTTTTACCAAGGAGTTGTCACATATACAACAATCATATATCTACGACGGATAATCATGACAAGCACGAATCCAAATTCCATACCTTTTCAAATGTTTATACAAACACTTAGACTACACACTTCAACATACATGACGTATGTTGGTCATAACATGTATTAGGGCAAATTCTTTCACCAAGGAGTTGTCACCTATATAACAATCATATATCCATGACGGATAATCATGGCAAGCACGAGTCCAAATTCCATACCCATTCAAACATTTCAACAAACATATGAATTACACTATATTCAACATAGTTCATATATATCTATAAAGTGAGAGAAACCTGGGTATTTGACCCAAAACTGGTCCAAATTACAGGCCACACCATGGTCGGTACAGAGGCCCGATGGCCTTGAAAATTTATAGGGTGGTCCTTCCATGGGTATATCACACCCCCATAAAATTTTATAATTTTTTGACATCTAAAAATATTTTAATTAATTCAAATAAGACAATCTGTCCTGAAACTTGGACTGATCTGGACACCATATTATAGTGGGCCGGTCCAGCCACCACCATGGTGTGTACAGGCGTCCAATGGCTCCAAAATTTTGTAGGTAGGTCCTAAAATGTGTTTAACACATCCCTGTAAATTTTTACAATTTTTAGACACTCAAAAGTATTTTAATAAATTTTTAAGAATATAATCTGTCCAGGGTGAACTATTGCCGGACTATAGCTGTCCTGAATTTGGGCCATCCAGTGGGTGGGTTCTGCGCCTCCAAAATCCCTGAAATTTGGACCCAAGGTCCCTCATCAAGCCTAAAACAAGTTTAGATGTAGAAATATGGCCCAACTTCTTAGAAGGTATTTTTAGAATTTTATTTTTTTGGGACTATGCTACTGGACTGAACAACAGAAATTTCTGGCAGTCCAGTATGTTGGCCCACCCTTTTGGATGCCCAAATGAGATCCCTTGGCCCTGAAATTGTGTAGGTAGGATCAACATGGGTGGGAAACCTCCCTATAAAAATTTAGAATTTTTGAGAAAGTAAAAATATTTTATTTAACCCCTGCAATTTTTGTACAGATAAGTATTCCTAAAGAAATCTACTGCTAAAAAAATATTGCTGGAAATGTGACTGTCCCTATGTTTGGGACCACATGGGGTGAGATTGGACCCACCAAAACCCTTGGAAAATTGGAAAAAAGGTGTTCCTACAACTGGATAACAAGTGGGGTCCACTGGGGTGGTCCACTTATTCCAGAAACTCAGGTAAAAATGCTCATTTCTAACTTATAGTGTTGCTGAGCTGTCTAGAAATTTCTGGACAGTTAGCCCACTTTGGCCCATCCCATGGGTCTCGATCATGAGGGAAATGGTGTGGGCCCCATTCCACATCAAAGTGGGATCCATGCACTACAAAATTCTTAAGAAAATTCGGGAGAAAAAGGCATGTAAACAGATCCAAACATTAGCTCAAAAGTCATGTTCCAACTGGGCCTGAAATCTAGATAGCAACATATGTTGTCCATACTTCAGCCCATATAAATTAATCAAAGGGTTTATGGCCCTGATTCAACATGTGGGGTCCACCTTGATGGGTTAAAAAAATTTCAGACCCATGAGCTCACTCAGACCTCCATGAAAATGTCATTTTGGAGGTCACCCAAACCATGCATGCATGGTGGGCTTGGACATCTAGTCAAGTGGGCTTGGACTTCCCATTTAGTTAAGGGTCTGAGATGTTGCTGACCTCTCCTTGGTGGGCCACACATCATCAGAATACATAGGAGAAAAAAAAGGAGAGAAAGAGAGAAGGAAGAAGCAATCGGCCATTGGTGGAAGGTCCCGCCACTAATGGACCTTCCACTCCACAATCTACACCATCCACCATGTATATACTTACATAAAAGCTATTATGTATCAAGATAATTTTCTGGAGAGTAGGGACACCCTCTCTACATACATGCAAAGGCCTAGATGGCCTATGAGATACAAGAATAAAGGAGAAGGAATCATGGTGGGTCCATGGAGAATGGCCCGCCATGGAAGGGAATGAGTAGGATCTAGGCCCATGGCCTTCATCCTATGAGCCATGTAGGACCTCCACCATGGATTGGTGGGTCCTACATGCTTCCATGCATGTAGCAAAAGGGAAGGGAGAAAGGAAAGAAGAAGAAGCACCCACTTGTAGAGATGGCCACAAAACTCCACCACTATATTCTAGGCTTGAAGGAGAAGAGGTTTGAAGGTGAGAGATGGATTTCTAGTGGTTGGATTGTGGAGGGAAGAAGGAAGAAATGTGGTTAGAATTTTCAGCAAGGTAGGATGTTTTAGAGGTTCTAGCATGGGAGAAGAGAAAATGAAGGAAGAGAGAGAGAGAGAGAGAGAGAGAGAGAGAGAGAGAGAGAGAGAGAGAGAGAGAGAGAGAGTTGTAGGGAGGCAATCATGGCCTATGGTGACAATAACAAAGTGCTATGCTTAGTAGGTCTCTTGGTGGTGTTTGTGGTTAGTGGTGTTAGTTATGGATCTTTGTGTAGTGTGTGGGTAGTGTACCTTGGAACTTGTGCCAAGGGAGGTGGTGGTCCACACATGCATTCCACCTAAGTGGGCCACATGATCAATGGTCATATAATGAAATGTATATAACTTTTGATCTACATATTAGATGGACGCACAAGACGCAGCGTTGGAACTACGGTGACGATGCGATCGCAATGGCATAGGTTTCAACTAGATCCGAGTCGGGTCTTCATGACTGGACTTATAGATGACCGCAAACACTGTCCAAGGGTCATGGGTCATCGGGATTCGACCGGTAGGACTGCGGAACCAAGGTGAACGGAAAGCATACTTACACACACATGCACACATGCGAACTTGGGTTGGGTCTCACAATCCTCCCCACCAACAAAAAAATTTTATCCTCAAAATTTACAAAATCGAAACAACAAAATGTATAAACATCATCATATATATACCTTAATCATCAACACAAGGGAAGGCAACGCAAGAATACAAGCAATCAATAATCGAACAAATGGGGTTAATGTTCCCTAATCTTGGCAAACATGCGATGAGATCCATCAATACGTGCTCCCACTTCCACTCTGGAACACTCAACGGCTGAAAGGGACTAGGGGGGGGGGGGGGGTCTTAGATGATCGGCCTTGACACGCTGACAAATGTCACACTCGACCACAAAATTAGCAATCTGGCGCTTCATCCCCTTCTAGAAGTACTGCCTTAATAACAAAGCAAGCCAACAATCTTAACATTGGCAATACCGAACTATTCAGTGGGCAAGAACATCTCACCAGCCAAAATGGAACACGATAATATCATCGACCTAACACAGCGATCTTCCCAAAAATGTTGATACTGATAATCTCTTACGACAGACTCTAATAGAAATTTGATCAAACAAAAGCCCTTCGATACAAAAGAGGGCTCGCACGCTCCTGTTCTGCCTGTCCGGGGGTCTTAGGAACGGGCTGACGGGTCTGAAGAATATCAGTGACGACCTGCATCAACTGCTGGAGATGTTCAGCTCTTACAGGAATCGTCAGATAAGCGGGGGTAGCACTGGCCACTAACGGAGGCACAGGTACGGCGGGAGCCTCAGGAATAGGTACGACAGGCTACAGAGAGGAAACAAGAATCTCAGATGGTGGAGCAAAAGTCACTCGGATCACTGGAGCGGAATGAGAACCATGTCCATGGGCATCATGGCCACCGGCGTCACCATCATGGGCGCCTCGACTAGACGACATGGTCTATAGAAAGAACAAAGGTGATGGACACCTAGGAATTAGAATCCTTGAAGGCTCAAATGAAATGAGGGAAACTCACTCGGGATACTACTTATCCTAAGCTCGCAGCAGATATGTGATATTATCCAAAATTATTTCAGAATTACTTGTTATGCTCTGATACCATCTCCTGTCACGCCTCAGACTCGGTAAGCGGACCTCACAAGGAACCCGATGACCGGTTCTGGCTGCAACAGCCTCCCTAGTACCCCATTCTTGGCTCATGAGATAGGTTTCAGTCCTGGGATCCTACAAGGAGGATTTTTATAACAATGTAATCATCTCCAATATGAGCATATCCAAGATCACATCAAGTAAATCTGAGAATAACAAAGGCACACATCACAAAATTCACTATGAATTTGAACTTTTACAAGCTTACATTAGGTCCAAAAGGACATACATAAGATAACAGAAGAAAGAAGGAAGAGAATCTGCAACACTGGATTCTCATATCGTACACCTATCCAAGCTCCACTGCTAAGATGCCAACTTACGATCTCCTGCACGCATCAATCGTGCATAAGCTTATAGAAAGCTTAGAGGGTGGTGAAAGTGTGTGACAATGGTGCTTAGAAGAAGATAGAGAATGCAGAAGGGGGTCATGATCAATATCAATACCACTAGCCTTATCAAGGCTATCATGAATATAAGAAGCTATACCAAGGCAGTATGATAATGTAAGAATCCATACCAAGGCTATATAGTGTAATGAGTAATGTAATGCAATGAGTACTGGGTGCCATGCCAAGGCGATGCATTATGAGGCTTACACAGTCGATGCAAATGCAATGCGAAGTAATGCTAGTGCTCATATCTAATCACATATCAAGTACATTTCCATCATAAGGAAATCACCGGGGTCCATTACACTACTGGATGACTGCCACTCTATAGACCCCTCACAGTCAAACGAGCATAAGAGACCTCACTACCCACCCGTGGGCAGTCAATCACCAGCAAGGCCTGAAGGTAGCGGACCCATACACGAGTTGGTCAGACTCAGCCTAGCAATGCCCTCTTACATCAGGCGAGTAAGGCCACACCCCTATCCAATCGACTACACGATAGTGGGAGTCATGGCCTAACGGTATGAGGCCCTCATGCGCTTATATATTCCACCCGGTCACGGCACTGGAACAGATCCTTGGTACCATGAAAGTTTTAGGAATTTCACCCATGTGCATCCTATGCACCCGGTATGCTCAAGTAACATTTCTGGTGTCCAAACATGGCCATCCATGATGTATTTGTGGAGGCCACAACCCTGATGAAGCAAGAACGATAATGCTCATATGCTATGCAATGCCAGATGCATGAATAACACAATCAACCATTCATCAATCCCAAGCAACCAACGTGCTCAAGAGGGGCTACTACGTCCCTCGGGGAAAGTATCATGCAATGCCCAATGACACAATATGACCACAGACACATAGTGTCAACCAAGCATATAATGATGTACATGGGCCATGAAGATGGGTCTATACACATTATGTAGCGATATACAAAGTAGTACACTCCTCCTATCCAAGAAGGGACTAAGACTAGGTACTTAGACAATATCCTTAAGGAATTCAACCTCTAGTGGGGGCCCATTTACCTGGGGTAGCCCACGAGACTAAGCATACAAACTATGTGTCTAAGTAATATAGAAGTGAGTCTAGCAAGAGTTTAAGATGAGCATCTAATCACATTTAGATATAACCGGGCCTAGAGGGGTTCATAATGGGAACATTTAAGCCATTCCCCAAAAAGGCATATCAATCATGAACTATATGGATGGAAGGCCCAAGGCCTACATTTAGATAAAAACACAGGTAACCACATACATATATATTCCTCATATAGGCCATGAGAAAAGGATATAATATCACCTTTAACAACATGGGCCCCAAGAGGGAAATCAAGGCCTAAGGCTCAATTTCTAATAGCCATAGAATCCATGCATTAAGTTGGACTTGGTGGGCAGCCCGCGTACACAATATACGACCCGAAAATAAGTTCAAGTTTGGAGGAAATGGGCCCAACAACATCAGCCCAATAACTAGCAAATTAATTGGGAAACCAAGGGCCCAATACTATCCTTATCTTAGCCCACAAGTCCATCAAAATGGTGGAAGTCAGCACAATATATGGTTGAGCCAAGCTAAGACGTTCCAACCTACTCTGGGCCCATGGGATGCCCCAAAAATCTGATCTAAGATGGGGTTCTCATGTGATCACTAAAAGTGACCCAAAAGAATGCATTGATTAAGCCCAAAGATTATAAGAAAACATAAGCATGTAACACGTACACAGGTTCTCAATATGGTGGGCCCCACAGCCAAATAAAGTTTTAACCATATAATTTTAATTTAAGGCCCTTTGATAAAATTTTGGTCCGTTTGACTTCCTGGGCCTGCTAAGGTCCAGAAATTAGTCAAATAATCTCATGAAGGCCAACAATACTCATAGGGGGCCCCACCAGATAGAGGGTGTGCATACATCATGAAAAGGTTAAGTGGGCCTGCTAATGGACTGGGAGTCCAACAATAACCCAAGGCAGAGAGTGCCTCCATGATCGGGCAATCCAAGGCTTGGACAGCCTGGACCAAACATGCGTTGAGGTAGGCTCCACATGCATCCATATTTAGCCTCAAATAAACAGTCAAGGGTCTATGGTGGGCCTTTAACCATCCATAGAGGAACCCATGTGCCTACCCTAGGATCACCTAGGAGGACATCCAACCTTAACTGGTTTCCAAGAGATAGCCCGCCACTACTCGTATAATGTAAGGTCTAAAGCCCAAGCAATGCATGACCTAATGGGCCATACACCAAGCCCAACTCATAGGCCATATAGTGGGCCCTCAAGTAAGGTTTGGGCCCAACCACAAAGGCCATAATTCCACATATTGTGGTGGGCTTCATGGGTAGCCCAGTAATTCATTTACATGACAAGTTTCACATTTAACACAAGTGAGTTGGGCCTCACTTTTGGCCCAAGTACAGGGTCAGTTTAGAGGGCAGTCAATGGCCCGACTTCTTGTGTATAATTGCCCCTAAGCCCATCACAATAGATAGGAGAGTACAAGCCTAAGATCAATGGGCCTATCCAAAAGAATTGAGTCCACAAGGCCTACTTGCTAATACAAACATGCATATACTATATCACATAATGGGCCCTAAAGAAATGGCCCAAAACAAAAGCCATCCAATTCATACATTATAGTGGACTTGAGGGTAGCCCATAAGCTTAAGAATACACATGGGCAAGGTCTATACTGATAGTGTGGACCTTGCCACATCAGCTCAAAGACTTAGCAAGGCCCTCCACAATATACATTTATGTGGGCCTTGCAAGTCAGCCCATAATTAAGCATTTTATGAGGGCATCAAGGCTAATAAATACACATGATCAGCTTGTAAACGGCCTATTGATCTCATAAATCAATAAGGTCAGTCCTTGCATAATCTTGGGCTCAAGAAAAAAGTTTTCAGCCCATTGAGCCTATAAAACTATTAAAAATTCTGGTTAAGGCTAGCCCACAAAATCACCACAAAGGTGGGCCTCAAGGGGGCACTCATTAAGCCCAGAATATCTAAGGAAGAAAAGTAAGGAGTGTGTGCAACACTCTCTCAAATCTGGTATGCCACAATAGTTCCTAAACAATCAACCATGTAGCAAATTTTGGGCCCCTTGTTGGAATTTCAGCCCACCCATTTCCTGGGCTTGCTGGAGTCCAGAAATTTATTTAATTTAGATGGGTTATTGACCCATGGAAATCCACATATATCACGGTGGGCCCCACCAGATAAGAAGGGAGATATATAACACTTACTTCAAGTGGGCCATGCCATTAGAATGCAGGCCCAACAACCCAAGGTAAGGGTGTGCCTGGGTATTTGATCCAAAACTGGTCCAAATTTCAGGCCACACCACGGTCGGTACGGAGGCCCAATGGCCCTGAAAATTTATAGGGTGATCCTTTCATGGATATACCACACCTCCATAAAATTTTATAATTTTTGGACATCTAAAAGTATTTTAATTAATTCAAATAAAAAATTTATCCTGAAACTCGGACTGATCTGGACACCATATTATAGTGGGCCGGTCCAGCCCCAACCATGGTGTGTACAGGAGTCCAATGGCTCCAAAATTTTGTAGGTAGGTCCTAACATGAGTTTAACACATCCTTGTAAATTTTTATAATTTTTACACACTCAAAAGTATTTTAATAAATTTTTAAGAATATAATCTATCCAGGGTGAACTATTGGTGGACTATAATTGTCTTGAATTTGGGCCATCCAATGGGTGGGTTCTGGGCCTCCAAAATTCCTGAAATTTGGACCCAAGGTCCCTCATCAAGCCTACAACAAGGTTGGATGTAGAAATATGGCCCAAATTCTTAGAAGGTATTTTTAGAAATTTTTTTTTTTAGGACTATGCTGCTGGACTGAACAGCAGAAATTTCTAGCAGTCCAGTATGTTGGCCCACTCTTTTAGATGCAAAAATGAGATCCTTTGGCCCTAAAATTATGTAGGTAGGCTCTACCATGGGTGGGCCACCTCCCTACAAAAATTTATAATTTTTGGGAAAGTAAAAATATTTTATTTAACCCCTGCAATTTGTGTACAGATAAGTATTCCTAAAGAAATCTACTGCTAAAAAAATATTGCTGAAAATGTGACTGTCCCTATGTTTGGGACCACATGGGGTGGGTTTGGACCCACCAAAATCGTCAAAAAATTAGAAAAAAGGTGTTCCTACATCTGGATAACAAGTGGGGTCCACTGGGGTGGTCCACTTATTCTAGAAACTCAGGTAAAAATGCTCATTTCCAACTTATAGTGTTGCTGAACTGTCTATAAATTTCTGGACAGTTAGCCCACTTTGGCCCATCCCATGGGTCTCAATCATGAAGAAAATGGTGTGGGACTTATTCCAAATCAAAGTGGGGTCCATGCACTGTAAAATCCTTAAGAAAATTTGAGAGAAAAGGGCATGTAAACAGATCCAAACATTAGTTCAAAAGTCATGTTCCAACTGGGCCTGGAATCTGGACAACAACATATGTTGTTCATACTTCAGCCCATATAAATTAATCAAAGGGTTTATGGCCCTGATTCAACATGTGGGGTCCACCTTAATGGGTTAAAAAAATTTCAGACCCATGAGCTCACTCAGACCTTCATGAAAATGTCATTTTGGAGGTCACCCAAACCATGCATGCATGGTGGGCTTGGACATCTAGTCAAGTGGGCTTAGACTTCCCATCTAGCTAAGTGTCTGAGATGTTGCTGAACTCTCTTTGGTGGGCCACACATCATCAGAATACATAGGAGAAAAAAAAAGAGAGAAAGAGAGAAGGAAGAAGCAATCGGCCATTGGTGGAAGGTCCCGCCACTAATGGACCTTCCACTCCACAATCTACACCATCCACCATGTATATACTTACATGCAAGCTATTATGTATCAAGATAATTTGTTGGAGGGTAGGGACACCCTTTCTACATGCATGCAAAGGCCTAGATGGCCTATGAGATGCAAGAATAAAGGAAAAGGCATCATGGTGGGTCCATGGAGAATGGCCCACCATGGAAGGGAATGAGTAGGATCTAGGCCCATGGCCTTCATCCTAGGAGCCATGTAGGACCTCCACCATGGATTGGTGGGTCCTACATGCTTCCATGCATGTAGCAAAAGGGAAGGGAGAAAGGAAAGAAGAAGAAGCACCCACTTGTAGAGATGGCCACAAAACTCCACCACTATATTCTAGGCTTGAAGGAGAAGAGGTTTGAAGGTGAGAGATGGATTTCTACTGGTTGGATTGTGGAGGGAAGAAGAAAGAAATGTGGCTGAAATTTTCAGCAAGGTAGGATGTTTTAGAGGTTCTAGCAATGGGAGAAGAGAAAATGAAGGAAGAGAGAGAGATCAGAGAGAGAGAGAGTTGTAGGGAGGCAATCATGGCCTCTCTCTCCTTAGTTAGAGAAACCATAATGGCCTATGGTGACAATAACAAAGTGCTATGCTTAGTAGGTCTCTTGGTGGTGTTTTTGGTTAGTAGTGTTAGTTATGGATCTTTGTGTAGTGTGTGGGTAGTGTACCTTGGAACTTGTGCCAAGGAAGGTGGTGGTCTACACATGCATTCCACCTAAGTGGGCCACATGATCAATGGTCATATAATGAAATATACACAACTTTTGATTTACATATCGGATGGACGCACAAGACGCGGCGTTAGAACCGCGGTGATGATGCGGTCGCAATGGCTTAGGTTTTAACACGATCCAAGTTGGGTCTTCATGACTGGACTTATAGATGACCACTAACACTATCCAAGGGTCATGGGTCACTGGGATTTGACCGGTAGGACCACGAAACCAAGGTGGACGGAATGCATACTTACACACACATGCACACATGCAAACTTGGGTTGAGTCTCACACAACTCTTGCTCAAGTTCACATATCAGTACAGGTCCTGTCTGGGATCATCACCGGGGTTTAGTACACTCTAAATGGCACTGCCCCTCTCCCAGTAGCACAGTTTAAGTGAGCATAAGAAACCTCACTATCCGCCTAGCCAATAGTCTGTCAATACCTATTCGGCACGTCGATAGCGGACCCATTTATGAGCTGGTCAAACTTAGCCTAGATATGCCCCATAAACTCAGGTGGGTAAGGCCTACCCCCTCCTAACTGACCACGATACAGTGGGAGACGTAGCCTCCTAGTATTCTGCACTCGAGCACTCATGTATTTACTCTGTCTCGACGTTGGGGCGTCTCCTGGCCATAGAGGTTTAGAAATTTTTACCCATGGACATCTATGGCGCCTGTATGCTAGAACTAACATTTCTGGTGTCCCATCTTGCCATCCACGATATGCCTGTGGAGGCTACGGCCTTGATATCACTAGGGCGTATAGTAATCACAATGCAAGATGCATGAGTCATACAATCCAGTCATGCATCAATCTTGCGCATACTATGAGCTCATGTGAGATGACCTTCGCCTATCAGGGAGTCTCATAACAACATGCCTAATGACATATGCAATGGTCAACCACATCTCATAACAAACATGTAGATGATGCGTATGGGCATATATCATGATGCTATGTAGTCACATACTCATAATCGGTATCAATAACTGACATCGACAATTAACCCCGATAATGTGGACATTTAACCAACATTGCCTCTAAGGAATGACCCACACAAAGCCTAACATATAGTGGACCCATGGCCTCACGTAAGGGTCAAATATACAACACCATGGGCCTCAATCAAGAGCTTAATACACATCATGATGGGCCTTTCACATGGGCCTAACACACATCACAATGGGCTCCATCGCCTGGCCCTTAAATGCATCACAATAGGCCTCATCGTGTAGGCCTCATATACATCACATTGGACCTTAAACATGGATTGAATACACATCATAATAGGCCTCAAATATTGACTACATATACATCACATTGGGCCCTGACAATCAGAATCAGCAATCGGTCACGACAAATCAGAATCGGTAATCGGCCTCGATCGATAATTAGCCTCGATCGATAATCGGCAATCGGCCACGACAAATCAAAATCGGTAATCAGCCTTGATCGATAATCTGCAATCGTACGACTAATCAGAATCGGTAATCTGCCTCGATTGATAATTGGTAATCGGCCACGACAAATTAGAATTGGTAATCGGCCTCGATCGATAATCGGCTACGACTAATCAGAATCGATAATCAGCCTCGATCGATAATCAAAAATTGGCCATGACAAATCAGAATCGGTAATCGGCCTCGATCGATAATCGAATCGACAATCGACATTGATGAGAATGACCTAACAAGGCTTAAGGGAAGGTTGCAATGAGGACCTCTAACCATCATTGCCCATCAATATGGACATCTAACCAACATTACTCCTAACGAGTGGCCCACATAGGGCCAAACATATAGTGGGCCCATGGCCTCACACAATGGTTTCATAAATCAAGTGGGTCGCATCACATGGGCCTAATGCACATCGCTATAGGCCACATCATATGGGCGGGAAATACATCTCAATAGGCCTCATCATATGAGCATGAATATATCACTATGGGCCTCACTAAATGGGTTGAAAATACATCACAATAGGCCACGACGTATGGGCCAAGTATACATCATCTCAATGAGCCACGATGCATGGGCCCTAGTACATCATAATGAGCCGTGACCCATGGGCCTCAAATATAATAAGTGGGCTGCATCAATGGGCCTTATACACCTCAGGTGGGCCCTGCTCATGGTCCTCAAATACATAACATGTGGGCCCTACACATGGGCCTTATACACATCAAATGGGCCATGTATTTAAGCCTTGAACACATCAAATGGGCCACGCGTCATGGGCCCAATACATATCACAATGGGCTTACATCAATGGGCCGCACTAATGGGCCTCATACACATCAAGTGGGTTGCATCAATGGGCCACACAAATGCACAGTAGGTAGGCCCTGCACATGCAGCAGATGGGTCCCACCAGATGATTAGTGTGGATATAGAATGCATACATCTAATGGGTCACACGTCCCACGGACGGTGTGGATCGTAAATCAAGGCTGGCCCTATATGACAGGGATGGTTAGGATGGAACATATGAGGTAGGCTCTGCTCATGGGTTCCAAATACATTACAATGGGCCTTAACCCATGAGCTTTGAATACACCTCAATGGGCCTCAACCCATGGGCCCTGATATATATATCATAATTGGGTGCCTAAATACATTACAATGGGCCTTAACCCATGGGCTTTGAATACATCTCAATGGGCCTCAACCCATGGGCCCTGATATATATATATATATATATATATATATATATATATATATATATATATATATATATATATATATATATATATATATCATAATGGGGTGCCTGCACTAGACTACGTGGATCAAAATACATCATGGTGCATCCCATCAAAATAGTTGGACAGTATGGATATAAAACATATATATCAGGTGGGATCCATGTGTACAACGGGTGCATCAAGGTAGGCCTTACACAGATGGACTGCATGGAACGAAATACATATGTCACGCGGGTTCCACATCCCATGACAAGAGATTGGGTGGTGTGGATAAATAAATACATCATGCTGGTCTATACTGCATATGGATGGTATGCTTATACAACACATATAATAACATATAATAAGGAGGGCCCCACCGTCCAGTAGCTGTTGGACGGTGTGAATATAGAATGCATGTATCAAGGTGGGCACCTCAAATGGACCACAAAATACATCAAAGTGGGCTTGTCGGATGGGCCACAAAGTATATGAAAGTGGGCCTGACAAATGGGCCACAAAATACATCAAAGTGGGCCCGACAAATGGGTCACAAAATACATCAAAGAGGGCCCAACAAATGGGCTACAAAACACATTAAAGTGGGCCCGAAAAATGGGCCACAAAACACATCAAAGTGGTCCCGACAAATGGGCCACAAATACATCAAGATGGGCCTAATTACGTAGGCCTTGCATACATCACAATGAGCCTCATAATATGGGTCTCATATTTATTAAGGCAGGTCTCAACAACGGGCCTTATACAAACCAAGGTGGCCTCAACAATGGGCCTTATATAAACCAAGGTGGCCTCAATAATGGGCCTTAAATTATCTCCAAAATGGTTGGATGGTTTGGATGAAACAAATGCATCATGGTAGATCCCATAGTGATTGAAAGGATGGACGGCATAGATAGGTACATACCCATGGTGGGGCCCACACTAATGGGAGGTGTGGATTACAATACATACATCAGGTGGGTCCCATGTGGGGCATAGTAAAATGTTTATTTTCCATCCAACCCATTGATAAGGTCACTCAGACCTGGGGCCCACAGTAATGTTTATTTTCCACCCAACCTGGGCCCACTGAAATGTTTATTTGCATCCAATCTGTTCATAAGGTCACGTGGACCAGGGACCCACCATAATGTTTATTTGCATCCAAACTGTCCAGGGGCCCACGGTGATGTTTGTTTGCCACCCAAACTGTTCATAAGGCCACGTGAACCTAGGGCCCACCATAATATTTATTTGCAATCTAACCCGTTGTTAAGGTCACACGGACCTGGATGGAACGGAAAAATAAATTTCATATTTGATCTGAAACTTTTGCAACCCAAAAGGGCTTCAATGGCAGACTTTCAATCCTTACTGTTTCATGTGACGTGGGCCACCTGAGTCACCTATGTGGCTGATTTTTGGGTGGCCTGCAGCCAGGATGAAGGCCCACCAAACGCATGGTGTGGATGGTTAGAAATCCTCCTTGTAGCATCCCAGGATCGAAACCTGGTAAATGGGTGCTGGGAGCAGATAATGGGGTTCTACAGATGTTGTCGGCGCCAGATTCGGTGATCGAAAATTTTGTATGCTCGGTTTTCAAGTTTGGGTTGTGACAGTAGTGATACCTAATGTCAATGTGCTTGGTACGTGAATGCTAGATTGGATTTTTAGATATATTTATCGCACTAGAATTGTCATAACATAACACCATTAAATCCTGTGAAATTTCATAATCCCTTAGCATTCTATTCATCCATACAAGCTGAGTACATGCATTTCCAGTTGCGATATATTCAATCTCAGTAGTTGAAAGCGATATAGAACTTTGCTTCGTATTGAACCAAGAAACTAAATAATTTCTAATATAGAAACAACCACCACTGGTTGATTTTCTATCATCGATATTACCAGCCCAATTAGCATAAGTGTACCCAGCTAACTGAACACTAGTATCATTGGATACCAAAGACCCAAATTTACAGTACTTGCAACATATCGAATAATCCGCTTAATAACAGTTAGATGTGACTCTTTAGGGTCAGATTGATATCTAGCACAATTACCAACAATAAAAGCAATATCAGGTCTACTTGCAGTTAAATAAAGTAAACTGTCAATTATACTGTGGTATAATTTAGGATCCACATTTTTACCTATAAAGTCTTTTAAGAGTCTTAATGTTGTACTCATAGGAGTATCAAAATTCTTACCATTCTCAAATCTGAACTTTTTAATCACGTTCAGAGCATATTTGGTCTGAGAAATGAAAATATCATCAGGTTGTTGTTTTACTTGCAACCCTAGGAAACAATTCAATTCCCCAACCATGCTCATTTTGAACTTAGATTTCATTAAATCTGTAAACTCAACGGTCATGTTAGTATAGGTAGATCCATATATAATATCAACAATATAGATCTGCACTATTAAGATATGATCATTATGTTTCTTAACAAAAAGAGTTTTATCAACATTTTTCATTTGAAAATTGTGACTTAGTAAAAACTTAATCAATTTTTCATACCATGCCTTGGGAGCTTGTTTCAAACCGTAGAGTGCCTTTTTTAAACGATAGACATGATCAATATTTTTAGGGTCTTCAAAACCCATTAGTTGTTCAACATACACTTCATGTAGATCACCATTTAAGAAGGAACTCTTTACATCCATTTGATAAATTTTGAATTTCCTAAAGCAAGCAATGGATATAAATAGTCTGATTGATTCAAGATGAGCTACTAGGGCAAAGGTCTCATCATAATCAATGCCTTCAATTTGAGTGTACCCTTGTACAACCAGTCTAGCCTTGTTTCGAATTATATTACCAAGTTCATCAGACTTATTTTTAAAAATTCACTTAGTACCAATAATGTGTTTATCTTTAGGTCTAGGAACAAGATACCAAACATCGTTTCTCACAAATTGGTTGAGCTCTTCTTGCATTGTAATTATCCAGTTTTCGTCAGTAAGAGCTTCTTTTACGTTTACCGATTCAATCTGGGATGTAAAGCACACGTAATTACATATATCTTCTAGTTGTCTATGAGTGTGCAAACCAGTGAGAGAGTTTTCAAGAATCTGAGTGGTTTGATGATCTTTGACAGTCCTCAGTTTAGAGTTATTCGGACTTGATGAAGTCTCTGGTTTGTCCATTGGAAGAACTTCATCATTATCTGAACTTGAGGCAGGTGTATTCAAGTGATCGTCAATAACCACATTAATGGACTCTTAAATAACACCGGTCCTCTTATTTAGTACTCGATACGCTCGACTGTTTAAAGAATACCCTAAAAAGATTCCTTCGTTACTTTTAGTATCAAACTTTCTCAGATTTTCACGGTCACGTAAAATATAGCACTTGCTGCCAAAAACTCGAAAGTATTTGACAGTAGGCTTCTTATTAAACCATATTTCATAAGTCGTCTTACCGTTTGATTTTCTTGTATAGACCCTGTTGATAATATAGCATGCAGTATTTACAGCTTCAACCCATAAATTTTTAGGGAGCTTCATACTATTCAACATCACATTTACCATTTCTTGAAGCACTCTATTTGTTTTTAACAATACCATTTTATTGTGGTGTTTTGAGTGCAGAGAATTCATGTGATATTTCTTGATCACAATAGAATTTCTCAAAACTGCTATTCTCAAATTCTGATCTATGATCACTACGGATCTTACAGACTTAAGAACCTTTTTCTGTTTGGATTCATTTGAGAACTCTTTTTACTTCATCAAGGGTTTCTTATTTATCCCTTAAAAAGGCTACCCAAGTGAATTGTATAATCATCCACGATCATCAGTATGTATTTTTTGCCACCTTAACTCTCCGTCCTAGTTGGTCCCATAAGATCCATGTAGAGAAGTTCGAGAGGTTTAGATGTGGCATTGGAGGTTAAGATCCATAAGGTACCTTTTTGTGAGCACTCCTAGTTTGTTTGCCAATCTGACATTCGCCACATACTGTTTACTTTTTATAATTTAGGTAGACCTCGTATCAGTTCTCTTTTGCTTAATTTGTACAGATTACAGTAATGTACATGTCCAAGAAGTTTATGTCATAATTCAGTTTCATCGGTATGGACCATATAACACGATTGACTAGATGAGCTAGAATCACTAACAATATAGCAGTTTTCAGAAGTTCTACGACTAGTCAATATTACTGAACCATTTTTATTTAAAATTTCACACCCTAGATTAGAAAATTTAACACTATGATTTTTATTGCATATTTGAGATATGCTTAATAGATTATGTTTTAACCCTTCAACGTATAAAACATTCTCAAATAAAGGGAGATTAAACAGTTGAACTGTACCTTAGCCAATAATCTTGTAGTTGCTACCATCACCAAATGTGACTGAACCATTAGTCATGTCTTCAAGAGTGGTGAACAGATCTTTGTCACTAGTCATGTGCCTGGAGCATCCACTGTCTAGTTACTACTTTAAATGGCTTAAAGCTTTGAAAGCGGTGTGGGAAACCAAGCAAGTAACCTTAGGAACCCATTTCATAACTGTTTTGGGTTTAGGAGTATAGTTGGTCTTCTTATATTTGTAGTTGTTGTAAGAATGACCTACTGAGTTAGATTTTAAGAGCTCCTTAAGTAAATAAACTATTTTCTCAGCTAAAGGGTTTAGGTTTTGATTTTTATAGTTGATATGGTTACTTTTAGGTTTGAAAGATTGAAAAGTTTTGGTATTTTTAAAAAACTTTTGATTAAAACATTCCTCTTTTGAGTTTGAAGACTCTCCTTTCACAAACTTAGGAGGAGTATTTTTCTGTTTAGGAGGAAGGTTTTTATTGTAGCCCAAACCGAATTGGTCACCACATTTTCTTGATCCAGATAACAGTTTTTCTAACGTTGGATCACCTTGGGCATACCTCCATGTGTCCTTTAAACTCAAAAGTGAAAAGACTTCAAGTTTTTCATTTTCAGATTTTAGATTTTCAATCAGGAAGGTTTTGAAATCTAAATTGCATTTCGATTTTTCAAAACAATCTGAAGTGTGAGATTTTTCTAAAACAAGAGAATCAAAATTTTCTTTAAGTTTTAAAAAATTTCTCTTTTTGAATTTTTAGTTTTACGGTAATTTTACAATTTTCTTGTATAGGGCATTGTAAGCATCTTGAAGATCTTTTTCATTTTCATGATTACTATTCAAAATTTCTTCACTGGTTAAATCATCGTGATCTGAAAAAGTGAACTTAGCTAAAGTCATAAGGGCTTTAACTTCATTGCCGAACTCAGTTTCAGAATCTTCTGATTTAGAAGAGGCTTCAAAGCCAGAAGATTCATCCTAAGTAGCCAACATTCTTTTCTTTTTAGGTTTGTTCTTTTTAAGACATTTGTTTTCTAAATGCCCATATTCTTAGCAGTTGTAACATTGACTATCTTTTAAAGATTTCGAAGTTTTAGATTTATGTCACGCCCTAAACTCGAAAATTGGGCTCATAAAATTTTCGATCGCCGAATCTAACACCGACAGCCTCCATAGAACCCCATTCTCGACTCCTAATGCCCATTCGCCAGGTTTCGATTCTGGGATGATACGAGGAGGATTTTTAACGTCAGTTTGATTCATAATAAGCATAACCAAAGGCATAACCCACAAACAACAACCAAAAACTTCATTACATTTCCACTATGATCAAAAACTTTAGAAGTACAATGAGCATAAAAGGAAATACAATGATGATGGACAAAATCTCCCAAGTAATCTGCAAAGCGCTCCTGCCTTAACGCTGCTGCGAGCCAACGTCACCTGCACGCAACGGTCGTGCATAAGCTTATAGAAAGCTTAGATGTGGTGAAAGTGTGTGCGCAAGGTAGTAATATGAATATGAAATATCAGAGTAATGCGGAATATGCAGATGGATCCATGAAAAACATTAGTCGTACCAAAGCTACGCGATGCAAGACATGAATGATATCGGCCATCCCAGGGCCATGCGATGTGAAATGCAACTCAATCATACAAATCCTCATCTATGTCTACACATCAATATAGCTCAAATTTGGGATATCACTGGGGTCTAGTACAGTCTAAACCAGATCGCCACCTCATCGTGCGCAATAAGGTAAGTGGAAGAGACCTCACTATCCGTCTGCCAATATCGGGGTCGACTCATCGATAGCGGACCCATTCCTCGAGCTGGTCAAACTCAGCCTAGCATTGCCCCCTAAACTCAGGCGGATAAGGCTGCATCCCCTTCCAACCAACCACGACACAGTGGAGAGCGCAGCCATCTGGTAATCGGCACTCAACGCTCATCTACCCACTCGGTCTAGACATTGGAGCAACCTCTTGGTACCATAAGGGTTTAGGAACTTTCACTCAGGGATATCTATAGCACCCCATGTAGAACAAGATTTTCGGTATCCAATCTTGCCAACCACGATGCGTTTGTGGAGGCTACGACCCCGATATCGCTAGGGCATACAGTAACCATATCACACGATGCGAGATGAATGAATCACACTATCCAATTATGTAGTAAATCCTTGCACTTATCGTGCGCTCATGTAGGGTAATACCGCCTAATCGGGGTCCCATAAATAATCTGTCCGAAGGCATATGCTATGATCAGTCACTCCTTATATCAAGCATACATATGATGCGTATGATAATGAATCATGGAACTATACTAAACATGTTATAATGAAATGAACTATCCTTACAATGCAGATGGGCCTGGACGGCCTATACACAATAAGTATGGGCCTAATAATGGGCCCTAAGGAGAGTCATAATGTGGACATCCAACTAGCATTACACTTGCAATGTGGACGTCAAACCAACATTACTCCCAAGGCACGATCGTTGTAAACATCGTTACATAATCTGTGTTGGGATCACACATTGCAATGGACCTTAGGTACATCCCATTGGGCTTTAAATACATCAAATGGGCCATATCATATGGGCCTTTTATTCATCAAATGGGCCACATAAATGGACTACACCAATGGGCCTTATGTGCATTGCAATGGGTCATAACCCGTGGGCCTTGAATACATCAAATGAGCCTAATCACACGGACCTTACATCCACATCAAATGGGCCCCAATGGACTACCACATACAAATCAAGATGGGCCTCACCATATGGGCCGATTAAATGGGCCGAATCAAATGCGCCTCAGGTATAACAAATCGGGCCCACCCTCATATATATATATTTTATAATTTAAGATCCAACCTATTCACAAGTTATTATAGAGTTAGATGAAATGAAAACAAATATCCACGAAGTTGGAATCTACTGTTGCCCTTGGAAGTTGAACGGTGGATGACACGGTCCACTATTTAAATGGTGGGGTCCATTTGATTTTCAGATCTGAATCACTCATTTTTCATGTCTTAAAATGATCTCATAAATGGTTGGACAGTATAGATGCAACACATGCATCATGGTGGGCCCACCATCCAAACCGTGGACGACGTAGATATGACACATTCATCATGTGAGCTTGTGGACTTACTGCCAACGAAGAACAGCAAGGTGGCCGCTGTACAGGCAGCTTGTTGCGCTCAAAAGGGCAGAGGTGGGCCTTACATAGGGCCCACCACCATATACATATTATGAAAAAAATATAATATAAAATATATAATATATAATATCTAATATATATATGTAATGGTGGGACCCACGGAACTCGCTGGCGATAGATGATAGTGGACCCCACCATCAAAACAGATGGACGGCATGGCCCGGAACACATACATCATGTGGGGCCTACAGCCTACTGACGCTAGAGAGAGAGACACAGAGAGAAATATAGAGGGAGAGAGAGAGACAGAGAGAAATATAGAGGGAGAGAGAGAGATGTAGAGAGAGGAGGGCACGTGGCCCTTCTTTTTTTTTTTTCTTTGCTTTTTCTTCCTTCTTCCTGACGCAACAGAGGTGGGTCCTACGTAGGCCCACCATACATATGAATATGGGAGAGGGTGGCAGTGAGCTCGCTGACTCTCCGCTCTCCACGAGGTCGAGTTGTGTGGGCCCCACCATTGAGGTGGCGATGCATCTGACCCAACTGTCAGATGCATCGTCCCAGCGTGGGCCTAGGTCTCAAAAATCAAGTCAGACCGTGACTTGTGTGGGTCGCACCAGATACAACAGTTAAGAGGGCTACCCTCCATTAACACATTCAAAATCATTTATTAGGCCCACCGAGATGGGGTCCACAAATCCAGCCCACCCATCATGGGTGTCCCACGTGAATGGACAGTTAGACCAAGCTTCAGCCGCCCAAAACATAGGTGGGTCCCACGTACAGGCCACCCTCTAGGAGGCCGTACAAGACCTCATGTGTTGAAACGAGGTATCTCTGCTCAGTCTTCTAGTTGAACTATGGATCTGGGTGTTCAGCGAGGCCCACACGAGGTGGGTCCCACCGTTTAACAACGGTGGACACCACATGTGATGGTGTGGCCCACAAAAATGGTTGGACGGCGTGGGTGGGGTCCCATGGGCCCACTGTGTTCACGCTTCACGGTCAGCCACCCCACTGGGAAACCAAGACCCTTGTGTTGTAACGAGGCATCTTTCACACGGTCAGCCACATGAGCCATGGACTGGGTGGGTCGTGCTGCCTACCAGTTGAGCTATGGGACTGGGTGTTACTGGCCAGTGTCCAATCCCGACGCTGGACGTGGTCATAACACAAAATCATGGTGGGTCCCACAGGAACGTGGCCCACCTAAGTTTTGAATCAAGCCGATACTTGTGTTCTCCTGTATCCAGGCCCACCCAAGGATGGACTGCAAGGTGGGCCCCTTGGATAGAATGGTGTGGATCATACATGGTAGTTAGGGGCCCACAACACATAAGAAAGAGAGAAAGAGACATCGGTAAGGATGGAGGGGCCACGCCACTATGGGCCCCTCTTGATAGAAAGCCTAAATCAAGGTGGGTCCCACCATAAGTGGGCCCTTACATCATAAAAATACAAGAAAATGAAGATCAAAGATCACCCACCGGTTTCTTCTTGCACCCTTGGCCTCCTTAGCTCCTTAGCGTCGATTCCAACAGAGGAGATGAGAAATGGATGGCTAGGATGGGAGATCTTGGGATGGAGAGGTGGGCCACACATGGAGTTGGAAGACTTGGAGAAATTCTCATACGTATGGGATTTTTCTTGCTTAGAATTAGGTTTGAAAATGAGAAAGAGAAAGAGTTCTAAAGGGAGAGAGTGGGAGAGAGTGATGGGTGATGGATGTGGTGAGTGATGAGTGTGTAAGAAATCCTTGACTTTTGTGGCCTTTTGTGTAAGAAAAGCATGGGCTTGTAATACCTTTTTTGACTTTTGTGGTTGCTTGGGTATGGGTGAAAGGTGATGTGTACTTGACATGTACTTGATATGTGATGGATTGATTGATGGGATTGATGTGACATCTCGTAGAGATTCTCTTAGGTTTTGCCACGTGCGGCGTTTTCTTCACACCGAACGTTGGCCCACATCTCTTGACCAGGGTATCGCCTCGGCGCGTAAGTCCCGGCATCTAAACCGCAGCGATGGCGCGGTCGCTATGGTAATGGTCTTGAGTTGAGTCGATACGGGTTGACGGCATATGAATCAGGGTCACGCGTTAATATCGGTTAAGGGTCGAAGGTTGCTCGAATTCAACCGGTAAGACCGCGGAAGTATACGGAACGGTACGAACTAAGACACGAGGCTTACAATTTAGATTTAGATCTTTTCTTATCATTTGATTTTTAAAAATTAACTGTTTTTTTACTTTTAAAAATTTTGTAATACTTTTTTGCTAAAAGGGGCATATCATCTTTAGAATTTTCAAAATCAGAATTTTCTTGAGAAATACATTTAGAAGATTTAAGAAAGATACATTTACCTTTAGGAGCTTTAAAGTTTAACTTGTAGGTTTGTAAAGAGCCAACTAATTCTTCTAGCCTCATGTTGTCCGTATCATGAAGTTCCTAGATCGCGGTTACCTTAGGATTGAACCATTCAGGAAGTGAGGGTAGTATTTTTGCACAAATTTTACTTTCTGAGATTTTATCACCAAGACCCCACATAGATTCACAATGTCATTTAATCTTGTATAGAAGCCTATGAACATTTCATTTTCTTCCATACGTATTTCCTCAAATTTGGTTGTGAGGATTTGAATCTTAAATTTCTTAACAATTGATATTCCCTCGTGTGTCATTTCTAAAATATCTCAGGTTTGCTTTGTAGAATCACAGGATATAATTCTTTTGAATTCATCAGGTGATAGCACTACGTGAAAAATGGAAAAAAAGGATGGATTTCGAGATGGTTCTGGACCATCTCTAAAATTGTTTGGTTTAAAGACTTTTAGAGACGGCCATAAACCGTCTCTTAAATTTTAGACGGCCCTTGACCGTCCTTAATATTGTCTTAAAAATTTGAACGTTCACAAATCGTTTAGGACGGTCATGGACCGTCTTATATGCGGTCATCTGAGACAGTCATGGGCCGTCCGCATTAGCGACGGTCTTTGACCGTCTTATATGTGGTAATCTGAGACGGTCATTGGTCGTCTGAATTAGAGACGGTCATTGGCCGTCTTTTACTTGTAATCTGAGACTGTCAAAGCCCGTCTCTATTAGAGACAGTCCTTAGCAGTCTTATAGCCCTGCCAAAGATCATTTTTATTAGAGACTGGGAAAGACCGTCTCTATCAGAGATGGTTTAGGACCCTAAACTGCCTCTATTGGAGACTATCAACGACCATCTCTATTAGAGACGGTCCTAAACCGTCTTATAGCCCTAAAACGTCTTATAACCCTATCAAAGTCCTAAACCATCTCTAATGCTTAGGTCAAAAATTAAGAAGCTCAAAAAAATTATGAATTTTGAAAAAAAATAGTTGAGAAGCTTAGAAAAATAATTAACAATGTTTAAGAAAAATTTAAATTTTGAAAAAAAAATTATAATTTTATAAAAATCTAGATTTTGAAAAAAAAATTAAGAACTTTGAATAATGTTGATAATTTTGAAAAAAAAAGTTTCGATAAAAAAATGATATTTTGAAAAAGAAAATTTAAAAAATTAAACAAAATTGTGAAAAAATTGATAAATTGTAAAAAAATATATTTTTTAAAAAAGAAAACTAAATTTTGCAAAAAAAATATTAAATTTATTTATAAAAAAAATGATATTTAGTTAAAAGAGTAAAAAAAATATACATTTTGAAAAAAAAATGTTAAATTTATTTACGAAAAATAAAATTACTAAATTATTAGGCACATCCACTAATTGAACCTTTATTCATTTTTGGATAATCTAATCAGTTTAAATTGAAGAGTAAATAACTTCAGATGTTTAAATCAAATTTCATTGAAATTGTTGATCAATCTTGTATGCCCAATATCTTTCTCATATGTAGCCTGATTGAGGTGAGTAACTAGTCAAATTGAGAGTACTGATAGTAAAATAGAGTGAATGGACTAGACATGTAAAATGGGGCAAATATTCTGGTTAAAATTGTGACCCAACTTACTGACCTTGTGAGAACCTACGAATTGATGTTAGTAAGTTTTGTGGGCCCCATCATGATGTGTGTCGAACATCAATACTGTGGCTTTGATGTGTCCCCTTTAGGTTATGAGATATCTCAAAAATCATCGGTATACGAAACTCAAGTAGGCCATACCATTTAAAACTATGTGAAGACATCCTAAAAAATATAAAAGCACTTGGTGGGGCCCACATGAGTTTTGGATGCGGTTGAAACTTGGTCTAACCCCTATCCAAGTGGGACACACATAATGAGTGGGTTGGATATGTGAATCACATTTTGGCAGTCCCAATATATGATTATGAATGTTTTAAGGAAACCTTTCTCTACTACATTTAGGTGAGTTACTTGTTACCCTTACCAGAGTAAACCTGTGGGGTCCACTATTATTTATTTATTTTATCCACTCCATTCATCTATGTTAACAGATAATTTGAAGTCTAAAGAACAAAAAGGAAGCATATCCAAAGCTCAAGTCGACCACACCATAGGAAATAGTGTGATTGAACATCTACCATTTAAAATTTCTTGGAGGCCATAGAAGTTTTGGATCAAGCTGATGTTTGTGTTTTCTATTCATTCATATATTTTTGATATTATGAACAACCTTTAACCATTTTTGGATAATTTTATCAATCTATATTGAAGAGTAAATAACTTCTGATGTTTAAATCAAAATTCACTCAAATTGTTGATCAATCTTGTTTGCCCAATATCTTTCTCATATGTAGCATGATTGGGGCGAGTAACTAGCCAAATTGAGGGTAATGATCAGTAAAATAAAGTGAATGGACCAGACATGTAAAATGGGCCAAATATTCTAGTCAAAATTGTGACCCAACTTATTGACACCCTGAGACTCTAAGAATTAATGTTGTAAGTTTTGTAGGGCCCATCATGATGTGTGTCCAACATCAACACCGTGCATTTGATAGAAGTTTTAGATTAAGCCGATGTTTGTATTTTTCCTTCATTCATGTCTTTTTGATATTATGAACATGTTGGATGACAAATAAACATTACTGTGGGCCCAAGGTATTAACGATGGAAATCATT
The DNA here is from genome assembly GCA_037074715.1 of Magnolia kwangsiensis. Lineage (NCBI taxonomy): Eukaryota > Viridiplantae > Streptophyta > Magnoliopsida > Magnoliales > Magnoliaceae > Magnolia > Magnolia kwangsiensis. The sequence goes on along the minus strand of CM073584.1, from coordinate 40,526,978 downwards.
ATTCCACACTGTTTTGTGTGGCATGGTCCACTTGAGTTTTAGATTTATCGAAAATTCAGGATTAACACACACCGTTCATCCATTTTTCAAGATCATTTTATAGAATTATCTATAAAATGAATCATATTCAAAGATTAAATGGACTACACCACATAAGGAGAACAGATTGACTACTCCCCCTACACCATCTAATGGCTAGTGGTTGGTGTTGTGTGGGCCCCACTATGATGTATGGCCCCATAACCGTCCTTCTTTAGAGACGGTCCATGACCGTCCTTCTTCAGAGACGGTTTATGGCCGTCCTTTAAGTAATACGATGCCCCAAAATATGACGACCCTTGCAATGGTCCAAGACCGTCCTTTATGGTCTTTTGAGACAGTTTTTGACCGTCTTCTGTTTACTGTTTTGGCATAGTGTAGTGTGCAAGTGATTGCATTTAGTACTTTTGCATTTATACTACTCTCACTTTCTAAAGTGTGTTCTAAGAGAAATAAGGTGTAATTCTCATAGATTTAGATGCATCGATTCCAGTTACTTTAGTGGTAGGAGGAGTCTATTCATTCACTGTGGCTAGCCACATACTCTCATCCATGGATTTAAGGAAAATCCTAATCCTGGCTTTCCAATAGGCATAATTGGTGCCATCAAATGGTGGAGGACTAGTGACTGAAAAGCTATCAAAATTTGACATCTTATGAATAACTTAGATCGGTTATCTTAGAAAATAAATTTAAAAATATAACAATTAATACGAGCTATTAGGCTCGATACCACTTGAAAAGGGCAAGCTATATGTATTAGAGGGGGGGGGGGGGGGGGGGGGGTGTAAGCCCCGTATCCCAGACCGTACCATTCTATAGACTTCCACGGTCTTACCGGTCGAATTTCGGCAACCTTCGACCCTTAACCAATATTTGCGTGCGACCCTGATTCGTATGCCTTCAACTTAAGACCTTTACCATAGCGACTGCGCCGTCGCTGCGGTTCCGATGTCGCGACTTGCGCGCCGAGGCGATACCCTGGTCAAGAGATGTGGGCCAACGTTCGGTAAGAAGAAAATGTTACGCGTTGCGAAACCTTGCGAAACCCAAGAGAATCTCTACGAGGTGTCACATCAATCCCATCAATCCATTAATCCATCAATCCATCACATGTTAAGTACATGTCAAGTACACATCACCTTTCACCCATTCCCAAGCAACTACAAAACTCAAGAATCTCTTACAAACCCATACCTCTCTTACACCAAAAGCCCTCAAAGTCAAAAAGTTCTTACACCACCCATGCTTTTCTTACAAAAATGGCCACAAAAGTCAAGATTTTCTTACACCCATCACTCACCACATCCTTCACCCATCTCTCTCTCCCTTTACAACTCTCTCTCTCTCTTTCTCATTTTCAAACTCAAAAAAATATAAGGAGAGAAATCCCATACGTATGAGAATTCTCCAAGCCTCTCCCTCTCTTTCAAAACTTCAAGTGTGGCCCACTTTTCTACCCCATGATCTTCCATCCTAACCATCCATTCCCCATCTCCTCCATTAGAATCAAAGCTAAGGTGCTAAGGAACTCATAGAAGCAAGAAGATCGAACGGTGGGTGCTCCTCTAGATGTAAAAAAATCTAATTTCTATAGCCTAGATGTTTTCTTTCTTTCATGAGGGAAGTGTAGGACCCACCAATCAATGGTGGAGATCCCATACAATCCCATGGTTGTGGCCTAATGGCCTACCTTATGCATGCATGATCCATGCATGGGGCCTTTCTCTATGGGCCCCATCATGGTAGTTTTATTTCATATCATATTATGTTTGGATCATCTAGACCTTATAACCATGGTAGTTTTATTTCATATCATATTATGTTTGGATCATCTAGACCTTATAATCATGATAGTTTTATTTTATATCATATTAAAATGCATCCTCACCATGCATTTTAATTATAGGCCATACATGTGCAAGATCCATGTTATAAATGTAAACCTAAGTATGATGTGCGGGTGTGATTGATCTTAGGAGGGCTCAATAGTGGCGGAGCCCCTTTTCCTATGGCCGGATTGTTCTTCTATCTCTCTTTTCTCTCATTTTATTTTCTGATGTGTGCGGCCCATTAATGTATTTCTTTTTTTATTTAACTTATATAATAAATTTTGTCTAAGTACATGTTGCTGTCCAGAATTTTTTGGACAGTTTCTGGTTATTTTTGGACCAGATTTTGGGACTGTTTGGGAGACTATTCATACCTATTAAATAACTTTTCTAAAAGGTGGGGATCTCATCTTGATGTCTCCCAAATTTCAGTCCCAACTGACCTTCATTGGGGTCCCAAAGGTGTGGTCCAAGTGAGGTGGACAGTCTGAATTTTCTGCACTATTCCAGCAATATTCCACCATGGACAGTTGGATTTTTAAAATTAATTAAAATACTTAGAGATATCTAAAAATTATGAAATTTTGTGGGGGTGTGGCCTACCTATGGAAGTATCACTCTATGAAATTTCAGCCTCAAGTGACCCCGTTTGGGTATCCAAAAGAATGGGCCAAGATGGTTGGACTCCCAGATTTTTTCTGGTGTGCAGTCCAGCAATATGCCTTTATAAAAAATCAAAATTCAAAAATATTTCTTCTGATGATGGGCCACCTTTTTGGGTTTCCTCTCATTATATGCATAATGAGAGACCTTGGCCCTCAATTTTCAGAGTTTTAGAGGCCTTAGACTCACTCCAATGGAGTGCCCAAATTTAAGACAACAACATGTTATAATTATGTTGGCCTTGGGCTGAATTTTGAGGAGTGGGGCCCACCATATTATAAAGATCTTAGAGGAAATGATTTATACCTTTAATTCCTTAAATGTTGGGCTTAATGAATGCACTTTTGAGGCCCACCACAGTTGAATTTAATTGGGTCCATGAATGTAGCTAGTTGTTAAACTATTTAAGGCCCATAGAGTGGACCCATTTAATGTGTTCCAAGGCCCATGGGATTAGGCCCATTTGATGTAATTTAAGGCCCATAGAGTGTACCCATTTGATGTGTCCCAAGGTTCATGAGATTGGACCCATTTGATGTATTTTAAAGCCCATGGGATTAGGCCCATTTGATATGTATAAGGCCCATGGGTCGAGAACCATTTGATGCAATTTAAGGCCCACATGTTATGACCGATTGCAATGCACATAAGGCCCATTGGTGTAGCCCATTGATGTAGCCCATTTGATGAGTAAAAGGCCCATATGACATGGCCCATTTGATGTATTTAAGGCCCAATGGGGTGTACCTAAGGTCCATTGCAATGTGTGATCCTAACCTGGTTTACGTAATGTTATTCACTACGGGCTATACTTTTGGGGCAATATTGGTTTGACATCCATATTGCGAGTATAATGTTGGTTAAATGTCCGCATTGCAACTCTCCTTAGGGCCCATTGGTAGGCCCGTACTTGTTGTATGCAAGCCGCCTATGCCAGCTGCGTTATAAGGATAGGGCATTACTTTATAACATGCTTAGTATAACTCTATGACGCACAGCCTATTTGTATTGGTCCATTTGATCGGCCTACTCGTATCGACCATTTGATTGATTTAGCCCATATGATTGATTAGGCTTATCTTGATATATTTGTGGCCTGTTGCTAAGGCCATATATAAGGCCCGTTGTTGAGGCCCACCTTGATGTGTATGAGGCCCATTGTTGAGGCCCACCTTGATGTGTATGAGGCCCGTTGTTGAGGCTCACCTTGATGTGTATGAGGCCCGTTGTTGAGGCCCACCTTGATGTGTATGAGGCTTGTTGTTGAGGCCCACCTTGATGTGTATGTGGCCCGTTGTTGAGGCCCACCTTGATGTGTATGAGGCCCGTTATTGAGGCTCACCTTGATGTGTATGAGGCCCACCTTGATGTGTATGAGGCCCGTTGTTGAGCCCACCTTGATGTGTATGAAGCCCGTTGTTGAGGCCCACCTTGATGTGTATGAGGCCCGTTGTTGAGGCCCACCTTGATGTGTATGAGGCCCGTTGTTGAGGCCCACCTTGATGTGTATGAGGCCCATTGTTGAGGCCCACCTTGATGTGTATGAGGCCCATTGTTGAGGCCCACCTTAAATATATATGAGGCCCATGTTGCAAGGCCCATTGTGATGTATGCAAGGCCCATGGGTCATGGCCCATTACAATGTATGTAAGGCCCAATTGGTGCGGCCTATTCGATATATTTATGGGGTACATGTCATTAGGCCCATCCTGTTGTATTGGTGACCCGTCTATTGAGGCTCACCCGTGGTATATATTTGAGGCCCATGTGTAGGGCCCACCTATTGTGTATTTAAAGCCCATGGGTTGTGGCCATAGTGATGTATATTAGGCCTATGTGATGTAGCCCATACTGATGTGTATTAGACCCAGGTATGTGACTCACCTACGAAGTATATTTGAGGCTCATTGTGATATATCTGAGGCCCATGGGTGCGACCCATCCAGATGTATTTGAGGCTTATGAGCAAGGCCCATTGTGATATGTGTTAGGCCCATGACCAGGGCCCACCTGTTTCGTATATTTGGCCCTTATGTGAGGCCATGTGCCCATTATATATTTGATTCTATGTGGGCCATTCCTTGGGGGCAATTTTGGTTAAAAGTCCACATTGTCGACGCCGGTTATTGATACCGTTTATGAGTATGTGACATCATAACATCATGATACATGCCCATTCGCATCATCTGCATGTTTGTTATGAGATGTGATTAACCATTGCATATGTCATTGGGCAGGATGATGTGAGACTCCCTGATAGGTGGAGATTATCTCACATGAGCGCATGACATACGCAGGATTGATGCATGATTGAATTATATGACTCATACATCTTGCATTGTGTTGTGATTACTGTATGCCCTAGTGACATCAGGGCCGTAGCCTCCACAGGCATACATGGATGGCCAGATGGGACACCGAAAATCTGTTCGAGCATCGGGCCGCCATAGATGGCCGTGGGTGAAAATCCCTAAACACCCTCTTAGTTTCAGAGGATGCTCCAACGTCTAGATCGAGTGGGTAGATAAGCGTTGAGTGCTGATTACCAGATGGCTGCGCTCTCCACTGTATCGTGATCGGTTGGAAGGGGATGCGGCCTTACCCACCCGAGGGAGTAGGCATGGATGGGCTGAGTTTGACCAGCTCGAGGAATGGGTCCGCTATCGGTGAGCTGGGTACGTATTGGTAGACTACTGACAGTTGAATAGTGAGGTCTTTTCCACTTACCCAGTTATGCGCTTGATTGGGGCGGCAGGTGGTGTTAAGTGTAATAGACCCCAGTGATTTTTCCAGAGAGGAACCGTACTGATATGAGGACTGATATGATATTATGACACCCCATCACTGTTGTGCATGTGGGCGGGTGCACGTGGGCGAACGCTGATGTGGGCAGGTGTGATGTGGGCGGGGCTGAGGCCTAGGCGAGCTACCACACTGGACGAGCTACCAACGGTTGGCAGGCTACTGTGCTGACAGGCTACTGAGTAGGAGTTACATACTCATTAATTCATCCATTCATTATCCACTCGGGCTGGTGGTGCGCAACTAATTGTTGTGTATCTTCGTTATGGTAAGGATTTCAGTTGGGCGCGTGACTAATCTGAGATCAGGAGTTTACCACGTTGAGTTAGATTATCCAAATTTAGGTATGAGACTGGTTTGGATAGAGGTTCCTTGTGGTGGATCCCGTAGCCTGCGATACTACGTACTATCATCCCAACATCACACTCCAGTATGGTCATTCCATTAGCACCATATACTGCATATTCCATTACATCTTCGGCGTGTGGCATTGTGGGTTGTTATGTTTCTGTATTCCTGTGACTTAGATGAGATTGATGATACTTGTTAGCTCTTTCGAATTGTGTATTACATTATATCCTTGTCATTCGACATTTGATTATCTATGACTCATCATTTGCATAGCTGTCCTATATTGCGTATTCTGATACTGATTAACTCATGGATTTGTTCATACTTCCGCTTATTCTGTTATCGCATGATTGTAATCTTGTCAGTATTTCTGTTTACGCTGATAATTCCTGCTCTTATCAGTGTTTCTACTTATTCAGTCATTGTATGGTTTATGGATTAATAGCTTTTCGGTATTGTATGATTATGATATTATATTGAATACTTGACACTTATCTCGTGCACACACTTACACCACCCTCTAAGCTTTCTATAAGCTTATGCACGATAGATGCGTGTAGGTGATGTTAGGTTGCAGCAGCATTGAGTTTGAAGCATACAACTTTTTTCTGGAGCTTTGATTTTGACACATATATTTTCCTTTCAGCATTGTATTCAAATGATTATATTAGTGGATATGTGATGATGATGTTGCCTTTATGATTTAGGTAAACTTGTGGTTATGCTTATTACTAGTTAAATATATAAAAAAATCCTCCTTGTAGGATCTCAGGATCGAAAATCTGACATATGAATGCTAGGAGCCGAGAATGGAGTACTACGGAGGCTGTCGGCACCGGATTCGGTGATCGGGATTCCTATGAATCCGATTTTCGGGTTTGGGGTGTGACGGGGGGTGAGGGGTGGGGATAGGAATATGTCAAATTTAAAATGATAACAACAGAATAAAATAATAAGATAGCTAAGTAAAGGAAAGATAACAATCCATAATACAAAATGTAAAGTAACCTCAAATCTAGTTGTTCTAAGGACAACCTTTCATTATAAAACCAAGGGTTTATGGTAGGACAACCTTACTAGAACAATTAGAGAAAAAAAATCTCAAACTAAAAAGGAAATAAAGGAAATAGCAAGAAAGAAATTCTAAACTACTACAACATTCCCTACAATGCTTGAAATGAAAAATTACAACATTCACATCCACACATACATCCCACAAACTTGAATGATAAAAGATATAGAAAATAAACAAATATTCAAATCACAAGACACAAAGAGTTATAGTGGTTCGCTTGTGTGTTCATCAACTGTTAAATAACAGCCACACAACTTGCTACTCCACTCCTAATATCCTCACACAGTGGATATTAGTGTTTACTACAAAAATAGATTTTTCTCAGGTTCACCTAAAACCCTCACAATTGTGTCTTTCAAATGGGCTTACAAAATTTAAAAACATACACTCTAAGTTTTTTGGTTCTCCTTAGATAACCAATACAATGAGATTTTTCTAGCTTAATCTTAAAAGAAACCAAATAACATAAAAGATTTACATAAATGTAAAATACCTGCATTTCTCCTTTTATTGCAGCCTGGAAGAACCAAGTCGGAGTAGAAGTTCGAATAGAGTCCAATGCTTACTTTGAAATGGTTCTAGGTCTAAGTTAATTTTAGATTAAATAAAGTCAGGCTAGCTCTATTTGATTTTGATTCCAAGAAGTGGAATATCACAATTCCTCTTTCAAATCAGATTGGAATGCAGAAACAAAATCAAATATGAAAAGCTAACAAAAGAGAATATTAAATATGCACAATGTAGATTAAAAAGAACACAAACTTATCTTTTAGAGTGATGCTTTAATTTTATATGAATTGGATTATCAAACTCTGAAATTCGTGCTCTATTTATAGTTGTAGAAATCGCATCTTCGACTGGTCCTGAGGACACTACGACTGGTCGAAGGTTGAATAAATTTTTGAATTTTTGAGCGCGATCGGATAAAAGTGTTTCACGACTGGTCGAAGGTTGTCCACGACTGGTCGTGACCTGCCTATGACTGGTCGAACCAAGCTTGATTTAGTCGCTGTAGTTTGAGTCGTAGATCCTGGACTGGTCGTAGGACGAGTTGTGCATTGTTCACATGACCAGTCAAACAGAGTCCAAGACTGGTCATGGAAGAACCAAAAATTCTGAAAAATTGCAACAAACTTAGGACTGGTCCTGGAATTTCTTGGACTGGTCGAGCCAGTGCTAGGACTAGTCGAATAAGGTTCAGGATTAGTCTTAGAACAGTCCAAACACTTACAAAGTGATTCAATTTGGTTTATGTATACAAAATGACCTACCCTAAGGTCAGTCTAAGGTCATTTATACCTTGAATGTGAAGTATGGACATTGAGTCTTTATATCTTCAGATGATGAATGATCTTTGAAGTTCATGAGGCTTGAGATCTTGACACATGATGAAGCTTGAACTTGAAATCTTTAAAACCTTAAACTTGTAGTTCTTGAGTTGTATTTCACCTTGAGTCTTGAACAAGATCTCGTAGCTTTAAAACTCTGAAGTCTTTAGGGGAGAACAATGTACTTGTTCTTTGCATTTCTTGAAGAAGATTATTGATCTTGTCTTGTCCTGGAGTGTGATACAGAGCCTTGAACATATATATACCAATGTGCTACATAAGACACAGATTGAAGTTTTGGCACTACAAAATTTGACAACTAAAGGATCAAGAAACCATAACACTTACACAATTCCCTATACACACTACACGCACACCACACAAATTCTATAGAAACACCACCCACTTCAACAAACACTACCCAAGCCTAGCTTAAAGCCTAAGCATTGTAAACTCCTTCCTATGTAATGATGACTTCTCTTACAAACTCTTCATGAACATTTCTCTCTCCTTATCTCTCTCTCTTTCTCATTTCCCTCCATTAGCTTGCAACACCCCACCCTCTAATGTCCCTCTCTCCCTCTTCTCTTCAGCCCTCTAATCCCCAAATCCTTCTAAATCCTACCATAAAAAATAGATCTCCACCATTTAAAGGTTATTTTCAGTTTTTCAAAGAAATTGGAAAAGTTACTTTTAGCTACGAAAATTTTCGTAGCTAAAAAATGTGGATGAAACTTTTAGCGCCAAAAATTTTCGTCGCTAAAGGCTGTAAACAATTTTTTAAAAAAATTGAAAGGTTTACTTTTAACTACGAAAATTTTTGTAGGTAAAAAACGTGGATGAGACTTTTAGCGACGAAAACTTTCGTAGGTAAAAAACATGGATGAGACTTTTAGCGACCAAAAGTTTCGTCTCGCTACATGCTGTAAACAATTTTTCAAAAAAATTGATAGGTTTACTTTTAGCTACGAAAATTTTCATAGATAAAAAATGTGGATTAGACTTTTAGCGATGAAAATTTTCATCGCTAAAGGCTACAAACAATTTTTTGAATAACTCGATAGGTTTACTTTTAGCTACGAAAATTTTCGTAGCTAACAAATGTGGATGAGACTTTTAGCGACGAAACTTTTTGTTGCTAAAGGCTGTAAACAATTTTTCAAAAAAATTGAAAGGTTTACTTTTAGCTATGAAAATTTTTGAAGATAAAAAATGTAGACGAGACTTTCGACGAAAAGTTTCGTCGCTACAGGCTATAAACAATCTTTTAAAAAAATCGATAGGTTTACTTTTAGCTATGAAAATTTTCGTAGCCAAAAAACGTGGATTAGACTTTTAGCGATGAAAATTTTCGTCGCTAAAGGCTGTAAGGTTTACTTTTAGCTACAAAAATTTTCGTAGGTAAAAACCGTGGATGAGACTTTTAGCTATGAAAAGTTTCGTCGCTAAAGGCTGTAAATAATTTTTGAAAAAATTGAAAGGCTTATTTTTTGGGCCCACCGAGATGTGGTTCACAAATCCAGCCCATCCATTATGTGTATATCTTATTTACCCTGTCCATCCATTTTGTCAACTTATTTTAGCCAATGAGTCCAAAAATAGGGTAGATCTAAATCTCTGGAAAATTATGAAAACTTTTTGGGGCCACAAAAATTATGGATCATGATGATATATGTGTTTTCCTTTTCATCCATGCCAGTGATGTTATCAACAGGTTGGATGAGAAATAAACATTGCAATTGGCCATGGGAAGTTTTTAAATGTTGATGTTTGATCATCATTATTTTCCTGCGGTGTGGTCCACTTGAGATTTTAATCTAACTCATTTTTGAGCTTATGCCCTAACTTTATATAAAAAAATGGATAGACAATGTGGATAAAACACATACATCATCATAGCCTATAGAGCTTTGACTCGTGGATTGGTGGTGTTAGGGTCACTTGCCAAATCGCGTGCAAATCCTACACCTCCACTCTGTCCATCTATTTTGACAGATCATTTTAGGTTATGATACCAAAAAGGAGGCAGATAGGAGACTTTGGTGGACCACACCACAGGAAACAGGGGTCACAGTTGTAGTCATTTAGGTGGGGCCTATATAGTTCCATAATAATTTCCACCACAAAAATTCATCTATATAGATAATTTTAGGGCATGGGTCAAAGAATGAGGCTGATCAAAATCTCAAGTTGATCCACCACAAAAAAAAATGTGGGGATTGAACGCTTACTAATAAAAAAATTCAGAGGGCTGCGGAAGTCTTGGATCAAGCTGATATTTGATTTTTCTCTTCTTCCATGTCTTTTTTTAACTTATTAATAGGTTAGATCTCAAATAAACATCATAGTGGCCCTAAGAAAGTCTCAACGGTGGTTGTCACTGTCCCCACTGTTTTCAGTGGTGGGGCCACTTAGAGATTTGGATCTGACTCGTTCGTTTGATCATCCTATAAAATGATCTCTCCAAATGAATGGACAGTGTTGATATAATACACACATCATGGTGGGGAACACAGATCTGACTTCTTTTTTAGATCAACTGTTAAAATAATCCGTTAAAATGAATGAACGGAGTAGATAAATAACATACATCACGGTGGGCCCCACAAGACTTAAAAACTAGGAGACGGATTAGCTACTCCCCCTAACACCAACCCCATGGCTGGTGGTCGGTGCTCCGTGGGGCCCACCATGATGTATGTGTTTCATCCATTCCATTCATCCATTTTTACAGATCATTTTAGTAATTTATATAAAAAAATATTATAGGGATATAAATCTTAGGTGGACCAAACCATAGGAAAAAAATAATGATTGGATATCCACTATTAAAATCCTTCTACGACCTAATGTACTGTTTATTTAACATCCAATCTGTTGATTAGGTCATAAATACCTAGATGAAGGGAAAAAATAAATATCAGCTTGATCCAAAACTTTTATGGCCCCTAAAACATTTTTAATGGTCAACGTTCACTAAGCACGGTTTCCTATAATGTGGTCAACTTGAGATTGAGATATAACTCATTTTTTCCATAGGAAACCGTGGGAATAATGTTTCCACCATTGAAACCTTTCTATGGCCCATGGTGATGCTTATTTGTCATCCAACCTATTCGTAATATCACAAAGACATGGATGAAATGAAAACATGAATATCAGATTGATCTAAAACTTTTGTGGCCCCCATGAAATTTTCAATGGTAGATGTTCAATTCACACTTTTCGGTAGTGTGGTCCATTTGAGCTTTGGATATGCTTCATTATTAGCCCACAGTGATGTAAGTGTTTTATCCACACTGTCAATCCATTTTTCCAGATCATTTTAGTGGTTGAGCCCAAAATTAAAGCATATCCAAAGCTCAAGTGGACCATAACACAGGAAACAGTGGGAATAATGATTTCCACCGTTGAAATCTTCCTATGGCCTACAGTGATTTTTATTTGTCATCCAACTTGTTCAATAGATCACAAATACATGGATGAAGGGAAAACTAAAATATCAACTTGATCCAAAACTTCAGTGGCCTCCCAAAATTTTTTAATGGTAGATGTTCAGTTTATACTGTTTCCTATGATATGGTCCACTTCATATTTTTATAGGCTTCATTTTTGAGCATTTGTAATAAATTTATATGTTAAAATGGATGAATGGAGTGGATAAAATGAATAAATCATGGTGGGCCCCACAAGATTTACTCAGTACGCTTGCGAACGGATTGGCTACTCCCCTGACACCCGCCAATGGCTGGTGGTCGGTGCTCTGTGGCCCCCACCATGATGTATGTGTTTCATCCATGCCGTCCATATATTTTTACAGATAATTTTACAAAATGAGCACAAAAATGAGATATATCCAAATCTCAAGTGGACCACATTACAGGAAACAGTGTTGAATGAGCGTTGACCATTAAAAACATTATGGTAGCCATTCAAGTTTCAGATCGAGCTGATTTTTTTTTTTTCCCTTCATCTGGTCCTGTATGACCAAATCAACAGATTGGATGTCAAATAAACAATACAATGGGCCTTAGGAGGATTTTAATGGTGGATATCCAATCACTATTATTCTCATGAGGTGTGGACCACCTGAGATTTATATCTCTCTAATTTTTGGCATAAATCTCTAAAATGATCTTTAAAAATGGATGAATGGAATGGATGAAACACATACATCATGGTAAGGCCCACAGAGCACCGTCCATAGTCCCGCCCAAAATTGGGCGTGCGCTCAAAACAGAGCCGCGCCCAATCTCTCTGACATAACTCATTTTGGTATTATGAAATAAAGGTGAGTATTAAAATGTATGGACGGCATAGATAAACCACATACATCATGGTGGGCCCCACGTAGTCCCTAACAGGACCGTCCAATACCCAATTCACACCCAAAATGGGTGCGTGCTCAAAATAGAGCCATGCCCAAAAAAACCCAAAAAAAACCTAATCCTCTCTCTCTCTCTCTCTCTCCATTCCCTTATTCCCTCTCTCTCTCTCTCACCCGATCTCTGCTCACTATTCCTCTCTCTCTCTCTCTCTCTCTCTCTCTCTCTTCGTCCTGATCTCCTTTCCCTTTCTCTCATTCTCCTTCATCTCTCTCCAATGCATCTCTGACATCTCTTTTATCTCCCTCACATCATCTTTTTGCTCAGACCTCCATTGCAACTGCCATGAAGCTCCTACCCGAAGCAAACACACACCATTTAAAAGCCCCTTTTCATATTTTTTAGGGATCTCGTAAAATCGAAGAAATCTGAGGCTTCTCTCCATACGTTTGATCTCTTCCACTCTCTGTATCTATTTTTCCCTTTCAGATTTCATGCATGTTGACTGTTTGATGAAATGGCTCAAGATCCAATCCTGAGCCTGACCTGTAACCCCCAAATGGATAAAAATGCTCTAATCAATCACTGGGATCTGATTGGTGGAATTTTTGACATATGGTCAATACATGGCAGCAAACCATAGATGAATGTTCTGGATCACATGCATACGTGCCATGTTTGCTGAGATTGAGTGCTTAATAACTAACTTAGATGTCAGTATTGGATGCATTCTCTTTATTATATATGGTGGGTAGAATTCTTTATTTATTTTGGTTGTATATCACTTTCGGGCCTTCCCTACAACTGATAGAGCATGTTTTATTAACACTGATTTTGTTTTAGGAATTGCATGCTTCATATCTATAATTTTGTTTGTTTATGCTGTAGAAAAGAAATGTTATTGACTTTGGTGTGATTTCAAAATAGACATTTGTACTTCCTGTTCTCTTGATTTTGTTCCTTTTTTTTTTCTTGGTGCCTGTTCGCTTGGCCTCTCCATCAGCGATGAGGGGGTCACTTAACACCTTCGATCGCTTTGTTTCTTTCTTCTACTTAATGAAACTGTTATCTAAAAAAAAGGATGACCCTGCATGAAAAAAGTGATTGTGCCATAAATCGTACACAGATGTATTCAGCTTAAGGTAGACTGTTAAAATCATGAGATCCACTTTAGATGGGTCATGAATAAAGATTATGCTAAGCCAATGTCCTACTTGCTGATCAGTAGACATCCAGTGAACTGTTAATTTGAAAAATATTCTTCTCTCCTAACCTATGAACACCTGTCAATTCAATTAGGGGAGGTAGTTTTGCACACCATGGTCTAATTGATGTGTAGGCGGCTCACCATGGATTAGACTTGTGGATTCAATTTTTATTTATTTATTTATGTATTTATTTATTTATTGCTAAGCTTGGGTTCGGGTTAACGCCTGAATGGTTTCTCAATCAAGGCCTACCTAGTTCCAGACCGATTTCTGTCTTATCTTTCTAGTTGAATAGACTAGCAGACATGTTTTAATCTTAGAATTAGCTGCTCTAATTTCTCAAGAACTAGTTGTTTCTGTCTTCTCTTTCTAGTTGAATAGACTAGCAGACTACTGGAAATTACTTCCACAGTCAATCCTATTTAGCTCTAAGGTCTTTTATGGTTGGTTTTTAGCTTTTCTGAATTAGATATTTTATATGATTATAGGTCATGTTGCTGGTGACATGTTCCACTGGAAAGCAACAATTATGTGGCCAACAGATAGCCCCTTTGCAGGTGGTGTATTTTTGGTAACCATTCGCTTCCCACCATCTTTTCAGCTTTTATGTATGTTGTACCTTCATTTACCTCTAATTGTTATATACTAGGGATCCAATATTAGACATATGGGACCAAAAGGCTATGATTATGATGATGGTGACAAGGAGTGAATTTACATTTGGATTTTCATGTAAGTAAGGTTTGCATGATTGCATTCTCTGTCTTTGAAACATGAAAATTGTAAGCCATCAAGGTGGATTGCAAGTTCTCTTGGCCCATTTGGTGAGGTTCTTTAAAACCTTCAGGGTGGCTTGGGTAATGCAATTAGAAAGATTGATGCATTCTTTGAGGTTAGGCTTGGTTAGCTATCCTTTTTCTTCATTCCGATCTATATATTTAATTTGTTCTTTATATTCTTTGAATTTGTAGCTATGGTTCGACCAAGTGTGGTCTAAGGCAACTCTAAGCATTTGAAGGAGTGCAAGCAATCCAAGGTTGGAGCATACAGTGTCGCTAGGCATGGTATTAATAGATTTGCTTCTAAGGTAACTTTGGTGGCATTTCCAAATGCCCTAATGCCCGTAGCTTTCCTTCTAAAAATTAATGTATTTTTTTTGAGTTCTACAATCATAACAGTGCAACTGTTTATTTCATTTCTATCAATCTTTAAATTCCCTATTAGATATGGACTATGATTTTCTTGAAGTTAGAGCCATGTCTAGTTCATACTTGCTCAAGTTTTAAATTGAGTCTAAATAACTAGCTATGGACTATGATTTTCTTGAAGTTAAAGCCATTGTTCCACGGCTGATGGTCTCAAGTTTATGAAGGTGCAATCTTCTCTCTTACCCATCAGAAAGAAAGGAAGATGTAGTCTGATTTATCAACTTATGAACCCATGGATCAACTTTTCAAGTTCGCACTTCTCTTTTATGGTGTCAGCTAAACCAATTTCCCCATTAGCTTTACCCAAATATTATTCGTTAAGAAAAGGAGAAGACCTTAAATAGTGTCATGATCGAGTTGAGTCAACTTGGCTTTCATGACCATCTAATCTCAGTTAATTCTATTAATCATCTGATTCTTCCTTCTAAATTTGGACTACTCGAATTTGTGAGAATTAGTTTACTTGTTTTTCCTTTTCCCTTCAATTTATGTCTGTTACTTTTTGTGTGAGGGAGATGGATACTACTATTTACTATTCTGCATGGACCATTATCCTAACAGCATTTTCCTCTAGGGAATTTTTTTTTTCATAGCTCATTTATTGTCACATGTTACATTCTTGAGTCCTCTTCAATCATCTAAAGGAGATACCACATGCAAACCCTTCACAAGATTCAATGTTTCCATTTTGTTGGTAATAATGCTTAGATCTTTACCTCAAAAATCAGGTTGTCTCATCCTCAAAAGGACCAAAATATACAAGTCAACTAATGGTTACAACAACCTTTCTAGTTGTCATTTGTTTTATTTCCTTTTTTTGTTAGAATAGAGAGGTAATTTCATCATGGCTTTGATATGCTCTTTTTACAGGATAATGATGAAAATACAAAGAAAACTAAGGGAAAATGTGATATTTCAGGTGGCTTCGACATGTTTTTTTTTTAATAAGATAATGATGAAAATACAAAGAAAGGTAATGGAAAATGTTATATTTCAGGTATGTTGTGTCACAACCATTTTAGTTTTGTGTTGCTCAGTATAGAATTTCATACAGTTGGGAATAACTTGGATGATCAGATTCATGAAAGTTGTGAGTGTTAGGCAAGTGACTTTCAGTACTGCACCAAGGTCATATATGGGCAAAGTTATCATTGTAGCTTGTGTGACTACAAAGTCATGAAACTAGAAACCTTCATAAGTGTTCATTCCTCATTTAGATACATTCGATTTATATAGAGCTACCTTGTGGTAATGACACTCAAATTGGCCTTGTAGTCCACATCATGCATGCATCTTGCATTCTATTGCCTACTTGTACTAGACACTGGATTGTGGCTCCATGTAATATATAGAAGAAAAAATATATCAGTTCTATTTTATGTGCATATGGAAAGGCAGAACATTCTGCTACTAGTGCTGAATCTTTATGCTGAGTATGAGTGTATGACTACATCTTGTTGTCCTTTAAACTTTTTACATGTACATGACGAGGGGCTGATGTTGTCGTCTTTTTACATGTACATGTTATGGTTCCACTGATATATGAGGTACGCTCCTCACCTCTTATATTGCTATGTGTATTCTCATTTCTTATGAGCTATCTTGTGTAAAAAAGTGTTGTTATTGTTGGAGAAGATGTTTGAATGATTTATAGACCGGCTTAGCGTATCTTGTTCATGAGTATTTGGTTTATGTGCTATCCTTCTAATATGGATAAAATAAGCAAATGACTTGAACTAATTTTTTTGCATAAACCTACTAGGTTGAATGCCGTATTTTATAGATGCAATTGGAAGTATGATGGCCCTTTCAGAAAAGAACTATTTCAAGTGGATTTTGGTTAGAAGATTTAAAATAGAAAAATCCAATTTCATGATCACTCTGTAGAATAATTCACTTTCACTGTCTATCTCTATTTTCTTCATGGTGCACAGGGCCCAGTATCTGTTGCAGAGGAAATTGATGAAGTCAACCAGTTGCTTCAAAATGAAATCGATTTAAGAAAGGCTGTTGAAGAGGAGGCTGACAATCTTAAAACTCAACTGGTGCAGTTGAAAAAAATCAAAGGTATGGTTACTCATTAATGAATGTGTAGCTTCTTTGTCATCATGCATGGCTCTAGTATTCATGAGCCTGGTTTTTCTAATATCACAAGTGGAGGCCATCCCTTTAGTGGAAGACCACTAGCACCTTGGTTCAATCCTAAATAGAAGATGAAAAACAATAATTAAAGTTTAGGATTCATTCTCAACGATTGAGCATTTGTGCATATACATATGATGTCTTGTGCTCACATGTGCTAATTCTAAGTCATTAAGTGGTGCCGCCCACAATAACATGCTAATGAAAAAAATAAAGAAACCCATGTGCTTTTTTATTTTATTTTCTTTTTTCCTGTAAGGGTGTTCGAAGGTTTGAAAAGCAAATAAATTTGGTGTAATTCCTGACTCTGGGTGTAATTTTTCTACTGTTTGTTCACTATAAGTGGTCCACAAGATGGATGATCCAAATGCACCAATTGCTCTCTTTAACTACACTACAGGGTTTCATCATTGTCGTGCTTTTATGTAGAGTTGTTCTATTTTTTGGACTCGATGAAATCAATTGCCATGGCTTATTATGTCATTACACTATGCGAAAATAGCAAAAAAAGGACAGTTGAAAACCATCTCAAATGACCAAAAAGGACGGTCGGTCATATTTTGAGGCGTCATATTACTTAAAGGATGGTCATGAACCGTCATTCTTATTGACATTCAAAGGACGGTCATGGACCGTCTATAAAAAAGGACGGTCATAGACCGTCCTTAAAAAGGACTGTCAGGTGAAATAGCTGTGAAGACCGCTTTAGTTAAAGTAGGAATATGTCAATATATCCTAGAGGGGGTGAATAGGACTTTTTAAAGTTTTACAGTGTATTTAAAAATCCTATTGTACTAATCCTATCAGATATACAATTAACAGGATTACTCAAATGTAACTCTACTGGCTTCCAAGCCTAGTAGAGGATCCAATCACAAACTATTCAGAAGATAACAATATAGAACTTAGTTCATGCTGGATATAACTATGTATGTGTGTGAGGTGTGATATCAGATATTCAGATATTGAAATAATAAAGTAAATCACACAAACAAAGCAATCGCAAACACAATCATTTTTATAATGGTTCGACTACTTGCCTACTCTACTCCCGGCTGCCGTACTCAACCCTTGAGTGTACCGAATTTCACTAAGGAGGTTTCCCAGGGTTCACCTCAAACCTAAGATTTTAAATCAGGTTCACCTTCAACCTTTACATGGAGGTTTCTACTTGGTTCACCTCTAACCCTGGAGTTTTACTGGTTCACTCCTAACCAGATGTTTATGCTCTCCATAGATCAAGGGTCCACACAACGCACTCGAATGTTTATGCTCTCCACAGAGCAAGGGTCCACACAACGCACCCACTACATACACTCCCGCCGAAGGCCTCCTATGAGGACTTCAAAGGGTGAGCAACACTCAAGACCGAATCCTAGAAAGGAATGATCACAAGTGTCCTCTGGACTCTAGATACTTACAGATAATTTGATGAGTCTCATTCAGCGTAATGACGAAGATCTTTTCCTTGTTGTTAAGGAGTCTTCGACTCCCTTGATCGGCAATAAAAGATGTACCAGTACTTGGCCTCGGGTTGGGTCAAGGTTAGGATGGAAATCCACACTCTTAGAATTTTCCTATAAGGAAGATAGAGTGATTCCCATCATCTATTCATTCAAGGCATCCCAGCTTAATGATATACTATTAAGATAGTTGCTGAAGGATCCTTGAATGCGGAAGTTCATTTTCCAATCCACTCTATTAAATGTCAATGAATGAGAGTGGATTGGAAGATGAACTCTCGTGAGAGAAAGGGCTTTGGGTATATGATCTAAAGGTAAAACACACAAAAGCACTCTCTTCTTTCTCTACCAGCAATGTAGACAAGTCTCTCTTTATATAGGCAAAAGGTTCCAACGGATATAAAACGGTCATATTTATGACAGAGTTCGATATCATCGAGCAGGGTCGATATCATCGAGCGTATACTCTCGATGGGATCGACTGTCCGCTCGATAACACAAACTCAAATGTCATATGCTTTTGAAACCTTTTGCTAGCTGGTTGATGAGATCGATACTGGTGTTGATGTCATCGGATTTTGAACTCCGATTCCATCGATACTGGGATCGATCTATCGACATTTGAAGCATGACAAAGACTAGCCTTGAAATATTTTAAGTTTTTAGGATATGATCAGGGAACGACTGATATCATTGGAATTTGAATATCAATGATATCGAGGCCGTGTCGATGGGATCGATAAATCGTATAGATTTACCTATAAGCTCGCTGGATAGTTTGTGATCATTCTCGATCCAATCGACTCGACCTTGATAGCATCGACATAAGAATATCGATTTTCTCAAGTGGCTCTCGATTAAAGTTAAAAATAAACTGAAGTATTTGCTGGAAGAAATGTGCGCCTACTATCGATATAATCGATGACCTTCCAATATGATCGATATTTGAATTCAGATTGAATCAGGAATGACATCGATATATCGAAGCACATAGTAATTTTCTTAAGAAAATAGAGGCGCTAAAAATCTACCTGTCGATATTATTGAGCCACTTCCAATGGGCTCGATATTTGAATATCGATGATATCGATAGGTGTATAGATATATCGATAAATCTATCCAGATGAGTATGTAGTTGCTGGACACTTTTAGTCCTCTTATCGATAGTATCGATCAAGTGTTGAGGACATCGATAGCGCAGGTCGATCATATCGAAATGTGTATCGATACAATCGATAGGGCAAGCAAACTTAGAGATTCTCTAATATTTGAAAATTTTCACTTACCCAAAAACTCTCATATGTTCTAAGTTGTTTTTAAGGGTTTTAATCACCTGGTGTTTTGGGACATGGGATGTAAGGCTATGATTTACCTATGGCGAGCTTCCACACATCCGGTTGAGGCAAGTGCTTGAATTGATCTTCTGGTAAGGTTCTGTAGTCCGACTGACTCAACACACATGATAATTGACAAACTAGGGCACTAACAGGTGCACTTTCATCATGAACCATCTCTTATGACCATTAAAAGGACGATCATCGACCGCCCTTCAAAAGGACTGCTATTAACGGTCTCTTATGAGCCTTTAAAGGATGGTCACTGTCTTTTAAAAGAATGGTTATGGACCGTCGTTAAAAAGGAATGTTATGAACCGTCTCTTATGAGCCCTATAAGGACGGTTATGGACTATCCTTAAAAAGGACTGTTATGAACCGTCTCTTATGACCCTTAAAAGCACGGTCTTCGACCATCTCATATTTGAATATTTAGAAAAATATGAACGACATAGAGCCGTCAGAAATTTCTAAATATGAGACGGTCGATATACACCTGTTACAATATATTTCATTGTATTTTTCCTGATATACACCTGTTATATAATATATTTCATCATATTCACATTCACATCCATCTAAACCCAAACTACGTAAATCCATCCAAACATAAACTACATTCATCCAAACATAAACTACATCCATACAAACATACAATCTTATCCACATTACATTCATCCACGCATAAATATATATAAGTTTAATATCATAAATAAAGAAAGAAAAAAAATCAGCAATAAATTTCTCTGTCTTTCATCTAATAAAAAAAATATTCGACCAACAAAATATTATAATTCAGAATCATGAAGAATTGCAGAAACTTCTTCCAAAAAAGTGGGCACTTTTTTAAAATAAAACTGATCATTAAAATAAAACTAATGCAAGCAAATAATGCAAAAAAGTGTTTCTATTTAAGTTAAAAGAAACAACAACAAAAATTAAAGCTTTGTAAAAAGAGGCATGTGTTAAAAGGGATACATTTTTATTTGTTGCCATGTGATTGGGCTACATTATTACAGCAATCGGGTTAGGGTTCAGGATCACGTTTAGGTTTGGGTTTTCAAGTTTGGGTTTAAGTTTACGTTAGGGAGTTGAGATTAAGATTAGGTGTAGGTCTAGGTTTAGGGATTTGAGAATACATTTATGTTTTAGGTTTAGGTTTAGGTTTAGGTTTTAGGTTATAGGTTTAGGTTTAGGTTTAGGTTTTAAGTTTAGGTTAAGGTTCAGTTATAGGTTATAAGTTAAGGTTATAGGTCATAGGTTAAGGTTTAGGTTATAGGTTTGGTTTAGGTTTAGGTTAAGGTTTAGGTTTAGGTTATAGGTTTAGGTTTAGGTTTAGGTTAAAGGTTATAGTATATAGGTTATAGCTTTAGGGAATTGAGAATAGGTTAAGGTTTAGGTTTAGGAAATCGGGTTCGGGTTCGGGATCGAGTTTAGGTTTGGGTTTTCAAGTTTAGGTTTAAGTTTAGGTTAGGGAGTTGAGATTAGAATTAGGTGTAGGTTTAGGTTTAAGGATTTGAAAATACATTTAGGTTTTAGGTTTAGGTTTAGGTTTTAGGCTTAGGTTTAGGTTATAGGTTTAGGTTTAGGTTATAAGTGTAGGTTATAGGTTTAGGTTTAGGTTAGGTTATAGGTTAAGGTTTAGGGAATTGAGAATAGGTTAAGGTTTAAGTTTAGGAAATCGGGTTTGGGTTCGGGATCGGGTTTAGGTTTGGGTTTTCAAGTTTAGGTTTTTAGGGAGTTGAGATTAGGATTAGGTGTATGTTTAGGTTTAGGGATTTGAGAATACATTTAGGTTTTTGGTTTATGTTTAGGTTATAGGTTATAGGTTAAGGTTTAGGTTTTAGGTTTAGGTTAAGGTTAGGTTATAGGTTATAAGTTTAGGTTATTGGTTATACGTTAAGGTTTTAGGTCATAATTTTTGGTTTAAGTTAAGGTTATAGGATTAGGTTATAAGCTATAGGTTTAAGGAATTGAGAATAGGTTAAGGTTTAGGTTTAGGAAATCGGGTTCGAGTTCGGGATTGGGTTTATGTTTGGGTCTTTAAGTTTAGGTTTAGGTTTAGGTTAGGGAGTTGAGATTAGGATTAGGTACAGGTTTAGGTTTAGGGATTTGAGAATATATTTAAGTTTTAGGTTTAGGTTTAAGTTTTAGGTTACAGGTTAAGGTTTAGGTTTTAAGTTTAGGTTAAGGTTAGGTTATAGGTTTTAAGTTTAGGTTATAGGTTATAGGTTAAGGTTTTAGGTCATAAGTTTTAGTTTAGGTTAAGGTTATAGGTTTATATTATAAGTTTAGGTTAAGGTTTAGGTTTAGGTTCAGGTTTAGGTTTAGGTTTAGGTTATAAGCTATAGGTTTAGGGAATTGAGAATAGGTTAAGGTTTCGGTTTAGGAAATCGAGTTCAGGTTTGGGATCGGGTTTAGGTTTGGGTTTTCAAGTTTAGATTTAGGTTTAAGTTAACGAGTTAAGATTAGGATTAGGTGTACGTTTAGGTTTAGGGATTTGAGAATACATTTAGGTTTTAGGTTTATGTTTAGGTTATAGGTTATAGGTTAAGGTTTAGGTTTTAGGTTTAGGTTAAGGTTAGGTTATAGGTTATAGGTTATCGGTTAAGGTTTTAGGTCATAAGTTTTGGTTTAAGTTAAGGTTATAGGTTTAGGTTTAGGTTATAAGCTATAGGTTTAGGGAATTGAGAATAGGTTAAGGTTTAGGTTTAAGAAATCGAGTTTTTGTTTGGGATCGGGTTTAGTTTTAGGTTTTCAAGTTTAGGTTTAGGTTTAGGTTAGGGAGTTGAGATTAGGATTAGGAGTAGGTTTAGGTTTAGGGATTTGAGAATACATTTAGGTTTTAGGTTTAAGTAGGTTATAGGTTATAGGTTTAGGTTAAGGTTTAGGTTTAGGTTATAAGCTATAGGTTTAGGGAATTGAGAATAGGTTAAGGTTTAGGTTTAGGAAATCAGTTTCAGGTTCGGGATTTGGTTTATGTTTGGGTCTTCAAGTTTAGGTTTAGGTTTAGGTTAGGGTGTTGAGATTAACATTAGGTGTAGGTTTAGGTTTAGGGATTTGATAATACACTTAAGTTTAGAGGTTTAGGTTTAGGTTTTAGGTTAAGGTTTAGGTTTAGGTTATAAGCTATAGGTTTAGAGAATTGTGAATAGGTTAAGGTTTAAGTTTAGGAAATCGGGTTCGGGTTCGAGATTGGGTTTATGTTTGGGTCTTCAAGTTTAGGTTTAGGTTTAGGTTAGGGAGTTGAGATTAGAATTAGGTGTAGGTTTAGGTTTAGGGATTTGAGAATACATTTAAGTTTTAGGTTTAGGTTTAGGTTTTAGGTTATAGGTTAAGGTTTAGGTTATAGGTTTAGGTTAAGGTGAGGTTTTAGGTTATAAGTTTAGGTTATAGGTTATAGGTTAAGGTTTTAGGTCATATGTTTTAGTTTAGGTTAAGGTTATAGGTTTAGGTTATAGGTTTTGGTTAAGGTTTAGGTTTAGGTTTAGGTTTAGGTTATAAGCTATAGGTTTAGAGAATTGAGAATAGGTTAAGGTTTCGGTTTAGGAAATCGAGTTCAGGTTTGGTATAGGGTTTAGGTTTGGGTTTTCAAGTTTAGGTTTAGGTTTAGGTTAATGAGTTGAGATTAGGATTGGGTGTAGGTTTAGGTTTAGGGATTTGAGAATACATTTAGGTTTTAGGTTAAGGTTTATGTTTAGGTTTAGGTTAGACAGTTGAGATTAGGATTAGGTGTAGGTTTAGGTTTAGGGATTTGAGAATATATTTAGGTTTTAAGTTTAGGTTTAGGTTATAGGTTATAGGTTTAGGTTATAAGTATAGGTTTTGGAATTTGAGAATAGGTTTAGGTTAAGGTTATAAGTATATGTTTAGGTTATAAGTATAGGTTTTGAAATTTGAGAATAGGTTGAGGTTAAGGTTATAAGTTTAGGTTAAGGTTGTAAGTATAGGTTATAGGTTTAGGTTAAGGTTTAGGTTTAGGTTATAAGTTTAGGTTTTAGGATTTGAGAATAGGTTTAGGTTAAGGTTATAAGTTTAGGTTAAGGTTATAAGTATAGGTTTAGGTTATAGGTTATGGTTTAGGTTTAGGTTATAAGTATATGTTTTAAGATTTAAGAATAGGTTTAGGTTAAGGTTATAAGTATAGGTTTAGGTTATAGGTTAAGGTTTAGGTTTTAGTTATAAGTATAGCTTTTGCGATTTGAGAATAGGTTTAGGTTTAGGTTATAGGTTATAAGTTTAGGTAATTGAGAATAGGTTTAGGTTATAGGTTTAGGGTGTGGTTTAGGGTAAGGGTGTGGTCCCTGCAAATATAGATATAAACATGGCCTATCCAAATGGCTAGGCCCCTCCAATGATGTCCATAGAAAATGGACAGCTTCATCATGATCATAACAGTGGTTCCCACCTTCTAGGGACCCCCACTCATTCAGATAGCTTCGATCCATATCTGGGTCTACTCCATTAATTTCGAGTAAATATATAAACACGGCCTATCCAAATGGTTAGGCTCCTCCAATATTGTCCATAGAAAATGGACAGCTTCATCATGGTTATAACAGTTGTTCCCACCTTTAAGGGATCCCCGCTCATCCTGATATCTTCGACGCACATCCGGGTCTGCTCCATTAATTTTGAGCAAATACATAAACACAACCTATCCAAATGGTCAACCCCTCCAATACTGTCTATAGAAAATGGATAGCTTCATTATGGTCATAACAGTGGTTCCCACGTTGCAGGGACCCCCGCTCAACATCCAGATAACTTTGACACACATCCAGGTCCACTCCATCAATTTCAAGCTAATACATTTTAAAATAACATAAATATATCTAAAAGCATCTAGATACCTAGGGAAGGCCTCCCCTATTTGTATTGTTGGTTACTCATCCCTTTGTCTACAAGCCACAATTGACCAATAATTTCTATCGCTACTTGTACTCTGAAACCAACAAAAATATAACCGGGAAACAATATAAGGAATAACAAAAAATGAATTTACCTGTACACATCATTAAATGTTTCCCTATAAGGTGGTGATATTATATCTTTAATAGCCACAACTTATATGATAGAGAAAAATGCAACCGATACAGTTTGTTACAATTCAAAGGAGAAAAGATTTGTGGCTGCACCGATATTCTAGTACATTATGAACAGTTGCCTATGTACCCAAAATGTCAGATTGGGATCAAGCCACTACGTTTAAATACACTTGGATATTTTAAGTACACCTGGTCTGCTAAGTGGCCTACAAAATTCAAATTTTTTCTAGAGAAAGCCTCCTTTTATCCCCATTGCAAATTCAATACCTACATTTGAGATTCCATTCAAAGAAGCTTAAAGGACAAAAGAGTAGCATAAACTAACCCATTTACACGGGCTCCACTCCTATGATAGTTCACAACCATTATGAAAATGGTGGGTGATTCATCCTCCTCGCATATAACACTCTTTTGTGGCTATCCAGACCTTCCAAATTGTGGGGTCTAGTTGTGGCTATCAAATAAATGGTTAATGGTAGTATAGTCAGCAATCTGAATTTTATGGAAAAAGAAAAAATTAGATGATTAGAATCATTGTCTTTAGGTTTAACAATTTGGAAGGTTTGGATTGCTTCAACCATGCCATGTTTATGGTCTTATCTTTTTGAAGGGTATTTCCAAATGTATCATTATGAAAGAAAAGGAATTAAACAAAGCAGATATACCTTAAAAGGAAAGCCATTTCCTTAAGACTCAGGGTATTGACTTTCTTTTTCATCTCAACAAGCTCAGGAATGTCATGCATGTGCTTCTTTAAGTATGCAAAGACAAGATTTCTGGCACAAAACAGTATGCAGTAATAAACATTGTGAGAGTTCAATAAATATAGCCAAATCACAAGATATGTATTTCTCCACTGCAAATCACTAAGCTTCATGAGCACCTTCCCATGCTGAAGGGTTTGCAAACAGGATCTGTCACAACCCTATTCCAGCAACATAGGTCTGTGGTATAAAGCACAATATTTAGTCAATAAGAACAATCATGATTGTCTTGTCATTTAGTGGCCTAGAATAAAATAAACAACAAAGTAGCATACCATCTTCTCAGCAACATGAGGGTGTGATGTCTCAAGCAAAAAGGCAATTATCATTGGTTCAGCTTCTGTCTGATGGTTGGATATCAACACAACATTATGACCCTATGAATCAAAGTGTAGAAGTATTGATCATACCTGTTAGAGCCGGGAAAAAAAATATTTGGTGGAAAAATTGAAATATATTTGTACTTCATTTCAATTGAGAATCCAAACATATGTTATATAAGAAATAACAAGGGGTTTTCTTTATCTCCAAAATATCCAAAATTTCATAGACATTTCAATGTAGTCTTTCATGAAAATAACAAGGATATTCCAAAAATGTTGATTCAAAAGAAGAAAAGAAGAAAATGTTTATACAATTCTTAGAGTTAGTGAGGATGCATGATGTCCTACAGGTTTGAGTTAGTGAGTATAATCTTTCTTCTGCATTTTGTTCCATAAATATTCCTTTTGACTCTTGGTCATTCCCATATTTATTGATTAAAGAAACAGAGAATAAAAGTAAACTCCCAAAGTTCCTCTGTTCTCAATTTCTTTCATTGGATTAGCGTGTTCCTGATTTTACAATGGCAGAAAAGATCTATTTCCTACAAAGGAGAACAAAGTAACCCACCAGTGCAAAGTTCTTTAATTCATGTTGAAGAACCATTTAAGAACAGGGATGGATGGCAGTTTACACCCCATGATTAAATAACTTACCAGTCAACTCAGAATGGTTGAACAAAACCCAATTCCAAGAAAATGTTCCCTAATAAAAGCATGCTAATGCATATGAGTCACCTTCTTATTCACAACTGCACAAATATTGCCACCTGGTAAGAAAAATTAGACAAAAAAGAAACATAGATGGCTTTCTCCAGCTCCTTAGCTGTCAAGAAATTCAGCTTCAAAAGAGTTTTTAGAATCCAAAAGCATTAGCCTTGTCTTGATCATATTTATCTTTCTTAATAAAATCCTCCCAATGTTTCCATTGACATACCTACATCGCGACAAAGAGGAAAAAAATGCTCTTAAGTAATCATATACCACTACCGATGATAGACGAAAAGATAAAACAGTTCAAGTTAGAATGATAGGACAACAAGGGCTCTAACATGACATGACAAAAAGATAAAATTTAGAATTTTAATCAAACTAGCTGGGCTTTAGCACTAGCACTAAAACATGTAGAGAAGAGCTTTACTCGGAAATCTTTGGTGGAGTTGTTACTGCTACTGTTATTGTTACTGCTCAAAATTCAAGTGTAGGCTATCAAGAACATGAGGTTTACAGTGGATAGAATTGAATTGTGCTAGTATTGGTAATGCGTTGTAAAAAAAATTGTATGGAGTTCAAATGATAATTTAAACCCTGACTACAACTGACTATTTTTAATATCAACAATGCTTTCAGTACGAACCTCTTGTAATGAGAAAAGAAGTCCAAATCTGAGTATTTGCATCAGTGTAACATAAACTTGAGGAATAACCTAATATTTAAAATGAAAGACAATGTTGGCTTACCTGTGCAAAGTGCTCGAAAATTCTCTACAACAATGAGAAAAACAAATAGAGATTAGGTGACATCCAAAAGCCATATGAGATAGCACTGGAAGTGGAACAATCAACAAAATGGCAATGGGTTGCAACTTGCAAGGAAAACAAAATTGCAGAACAAAAGTAAATGAACTGGAAAACTTGAAGACCATGTCTTCTAAAAACTGATTTTTGGGACTACAAAAATATATAGCACAATTATCAATGGAAAAGGATTTAGAACTATCTAAAGGTATCTTTAACAGAGTATAAAAAAATGAAGAAACCTTAGTTCTTTCTTGCCTATTTTATATTGGGTAACCCATATGACAGATTTTAAGTTCAAGACAAAAATTACCTAACTTCCATTGACTAGTAAATTGTCTTGGCTTTCATGACTATTATCTTGTGCTCACAAATATAGTAATACTATTGTAGTTGGTTTGGTCAAGATGAACTGGTGTACCATAGATCATGACAAGCTAAACAGGTCCAAATATTGACTGTTAATATGCATAAATGGAGGTAAAAGAGAAGATAGAAATCAAAATAGGTTTGATGGAGA
This sequence comes from Magnolia kwangsiensis, assembly GCA_037074715.1. Lineage (NCBI taxonomy): Eukaryota > Viridiplantae > Streptophyta > Magnoliopsida > Magnoliales > Magnoliaceae > Magnolia > Magnolia kwangsiensis. The sequence continues at coordinate 40,499,039 of CM073584.1, read as the reverse complement.
TCAACCTTAAACTTTTAAGTTGAGTCATGTAACTAAAAGTAGCGGATTTCATAAGCTTGTAGGACAGAAATTAAAACACACACACACACACACACACACACACACACACACACACACACACACAATAAGGAAAATGTCATTTATCAATAAGAAACTTTTTAGTTTAGTAGTTCCAGGTATTATCATCATCCATAGAGAATTGTTGTAACTAAAAGTAGTGTATTTCATAAGCTTGTAGGACAAAAATTAAAACACACACACACACACACACACACAATAAGGAAAATGTCATTTATCAATAAGAAACTTTTTAGTTTAGTAGTTCCAGGTATTATCATCATCTATAGAGAATTTTTGCAAGAAAGAAAAAAAAAATGCCACTTGATTCGAAACTCACTACAACAACTTGGGATTGCCTAAGCTTTGTTTACTTAGTCAACAAAAAAAAAAGAAAAAAAAAAGAAAATTGCTACTTCATTTGAAACTCGTTGTATTAGCTTGGAATTAAGAAGAAGAAGAAGAAGAAAATTGTTGCAAGAAAGAAAGAAAATTGCTGCTTGATTCGAAACTCGTTGTATCAATTTGGGATTGCCTAAGCTCTGTTTATTAAGTCAAGACTAAAATTTCATTAAAAACCAAGTTAAAAATCAATTGGGTCAATTTTTCAAATACTCAGCAATTGTTTCTTACCTCAAATGAGTCAATCTCAGAAATCAAAGTACTAATTCCATTTCGAATTTGAGCTTTGCAAAGAAATTAAAAACATCATCAAACAAAAGTTTCAACACAATTTTATCATAACATGAATGCCATATACTAAATCGAAACATCTATAGAAAGAGTTCTGCATATCAAATCCCGGCACAATCAACTCATGTCAAACCAAAGACATAAAATACATTTTTTTGAAAATGCAAACTGCAGATAGATCAATTTCTTGGCTTCTTCTCCCAGTTCTACTTCCCAAAATCAGAAGAGAATATTTCAACTGAAAAGCCCAATTAAAATTTCCAACCTGGACGCAACATTGGAACTCCAAATAATTCAATTTTCAAGCATAATCATCATGATTAAAATAGTAGGAACTAACAAAAATCCATCTATGATGAAAATTGAAAAAAGAAGAAGAAGAAGAAGAAGAAATTTTAGAATAAATGAAACCCCTCTACACTTCGGCAAGAAAATGTTCAAAATTGTATTTAAAATATAAATAAAAATCAAATCCAATGGAAACTAACAAACAATTAAAGACTAACAATATAAGTGTTCTTCAAATGTTGTAATCCAAGGTAGAGCTATTATGAGTACAAAGGAAAATATAGATAGTGATTTTGATGTGTCCTGAATACAAGTATAAAGGAAAAGAAAGAAAAACTGCTTTATATAATATATTATTCTAAACTAGAATGCAAGGGGATGGTTTCATAAAAAATAAAGGTCATTCTATTATAAACTCACTTGAAAGCAAAAGCAAATAGAAGAAATATTGGAGAGGTGGATTTACACTGCAAAGAAAGAATGTGATAAAAGAATATCCTTCTACATTGGAAATCTCATTGTCCCGTTTACAAACTACTCAGTATTCAATTCAAAATCAAAAGCTAATTATGCATCAGAACATAAATATAGAGGGAACAATAGACCAACCATGGTGGCAAATGTCACGAATATGAAAAAAAGGGACACATTGCTCAGATTTATATCCAGGGAAGCTCCAATAGTCGTTGGTACAACTATGAAAGGCAAAGTCCATCTGTAGCACTAGTTGTTAGAAAAATTAATAATAAAAAAATTAGCAGCACTAAGATTTACCTTCAAAGTTAACACTACAAGGATAATAATTGTAAACACTTAAGTGTTGGGAACATCCGGGCCCTCCATTCAGCAAGTCCATAGTTACCCTCCCATTAAAACATTCAAAACTCATTTATTGGGCCCACCTAGATGTGGTTCATAGATCCATGCCTCCACATCTTTACTATATATGTAACTGACATGCGTGTATGAGATCCAGGCCCTCCATTCAGCAAGTCCATTGTTAATGGACTGTACATCAAAAATAGAACTAACTAGAGGATCCTAATTGTTTAATAGCTGGAATACAAATGTGTCACCAAAAGAAATTTTAGCAGCGGCTCACACCCAAAGTAGAAAAACTCAATCATCAGATTGTAAGAATTGTCTAGTCAATGCAATTCTTGATTAGTGTCAATCAATAGCGGAGAACATATATGGATGGCTGAGGATCTCTACCCTATTTTCTATTTTCATGCCCCGATATTATTAAATAGTCCTTAAAATTCAAATAAACGTGTGTAGATGTGACCTCACAAAGGCATGCCAAAACATGATGTATTTTCTGACATCCAAACCACCCAAAAGGCGGGGCTCAACATGAATATTCATGGATAGCTAATGGCCGGATAAAATAGATGTGATTGTGGTGTCGATCAGTTTGGCATGCCTAAAATCCCCAAATCTATAAGCCCTAAAATCCCCCCAAATCCATAAGCCCTAAAATCTCCAAATCGAAAGGGGAAGTGAGATAGATAGAGATGAAGGAAGAGAGATCGAGAGAGAGTACCTTCGATTTGATGGTAGTAGTTGTTGATAATGGGAGACGATCAACCTCTTGTGATGGTAGTTGTTGTTGATGGAGGTTGGGCGGCCATGCATTGGGACCAGATCCGCTGCTACTGCAGATGGGGAAGACTGTGAAAGTTTGGAGAAGAGGAGGGCGAGAGAGAGAGAGGAGAGGGGGATGCGGATTAGCTACTGACAGGTTGAGAGAGAGAGAGGGAGAGGATTAGGGCGAGAGAGAGCTGCCGGACGTGTATTAGATATAGGTTGAGTAGCGAGTTGGCTATTGAAGTGATGTCACCAAGTTCTGTGGGCCCCACTATGATGTTTGTGTTGTATCCACACTATCCATCCATTTTGAGATAATATTTTAGGGCATGAGCCAAAGAATGAGGTAGAGTAAAATATGTAGTGGAGCTCACCACAGAAAACAGTGGGGAGAGTGATTCCCACCGTTGAAACTATCCTAAGGCCCACCATAATTTTTATTTGAAATCCAACCTGTTCAAAAGTTAAAACAGTCATGAAATAAGGTAAAACACAAATATCAGCTTGATCTAAAACTTTCGTGGCCCTTAAAAAGTTTTTAATGATCGGTGTCACTATCCCTATTGTTTTCTATGTTGGGTTCCACTGGAGCTTTGGATTTATCTTTGGATATTGCCCTAAAATGATCTCTCCAAACGGATGGAAGGTGTGGATATAAAACATACATCATGGTGGGGCCCAAAATTGAGAGGTATATAAATATCAAGTGGACCACACCACATGAAAACAATAGTGATCAGATATCCATCATTAAAATCCTATGCAAGGCCCACTATACTCCTTATTTGGCATCCAATTTGTTTATTAGGTCATACAAGCTTAGATGAAGGGGGAAGAAATCATCTCTCAATTCAAAACTTTTATGGCCCCCAAAATATTTTAAATGGTTGACGCTCATTCAACACTATTTCTTGTAAAGTGGTCCATTTCAAATTGGGATATGCCTCATTTTTAGTTTCATGCCATAAGATGATCTTTAAAAATAGATGGACGACATGGATTAAACACATACATCATGGTGGGGCCCACACAACAACAACCATCATGGTGGGGTGCACTTGAGTTTTGTATACAGATGATTTTTGAGATATCTCATGACCTAAAGGGGACATATCAAATCCACGGTGTTGATGTTCGTCACATATCATGATGGGGCCCACAAAACTTACTAACATCAATTCTTAGGTTCTCACGAGGTCAATAAGTTGGGTCACAATTTTGACCAGAATATTTGGCCCATTTTACATGTCTAGTCCATTCACTCTATTTTACTGATCATTACCCTCAAATTGATTAGTTACTTGCCCTGATCATTCTACATATGAGAGAGATATTGGGAAAATAAGATTGGTCAACAATTTGAGTGAATTTTGATTTAAACATCTGAAGTTATTTACTTTTCAATCTGGACTGATCAAATTATCCAAAAACGGTTAAAGATTGTTCATAATATAAAAAATATATGAATGAATAGAAAATAAAAACATTAGCTTGATCTAAAACTTCTATGACCTCCAAGAAAGAGGTTCAATCACATTATTTCCTGTGGTGTCGTCCACTTGAGCTTTGGATATGCTTCCTTTTTGTTCTTTAGACCTCAAATTATCTGTTAACATGGATGAATGGAGTGGGTAAAATAAATAAATAATAGTGGACCCCACAGAGTTTACTCTGGTAAAAGTAACGAGTAACTCACCTAAATGTAGTAGAGAAGGGTTTACTTAAAACATTCATAATCATATATTGGGCCCACCTAAATGTGATTCACATATCCAACCCACTCATTATGTGTGTCTTGCTTGGATGAGGGATATCAGACCAAGTTTCAACCGCATCCATGTCTATATTAACTTATAAATATATTGGATCTCAAATAAACATCGCGGCGGGCCCTAAGAAGGTTTCAATAGTGGGTGTCACTATCCCACTCTTTTCTATGGTGGGTCCACTTGAACTTTGGATCTGCCTCATCAATCAGATGCACCATTCCATGGTGGGCCACGAGCTTAAAAATAAAGTCAATCCATGACTTGGGTGGGCCACACCACATACTATAGTTGAGAGGGTTACCCTCCCATTAAAACATTCATAATCATTTATTGGGCCCACCTAGATGTGTTTCATAGATCCAGCCCATTCATTATGTGTGTCCCACTTGGATGAGGAGTCAACCCAAGTTTCATACGCATCCAAAACTCATGTGGGTCCCACCAATTAAATGCTTTTATATGTTTTAGGGATGTCTTCACATAGTTTTAGATGTTATGGCCCACCTGAGTTTCATATACGACTAATTTTTGGACTTAAAGGGGACACATTAAATGCATGGGGTTGATGTTCTACATACATCACGGTGGGGCGCACATAGATTAACCTCATGGGAAGTTCCCATGAGGTGACCTCATAGTACCATTTCACTATTTAGGTAACTCCTTCATGGGTGTTACTCTAATCGTGTAGGTCCCACCTTGATATATTTTATGTATATTGACATCGTCCATATATTTTTCCATCATGTTTTAGGATGTAATTTTTAATCATAAGAATTCAATAATTTCAAGTGGGTCATACCAATCAAAACAATGATGAATAACTATTAAAAACCTTTTGAAGGCCACAAAAGTTTTGAATCAATTTGATCTTTGTAGTTTACCTTCATATAGATCTTCCTTACATTATCAGCAAGTTGGATTGCAAATAAACATTACTAAAACCTTACGATATGGGCTCTTTATAATTTTTAATGGCGAGGTACTATATTATCATTCTTTCCAGTGGGGTGGTCCACTTAAGATTTTAATCTACACAATTTTTTATACCCTGCCCAAAATGGGTTGGAGAAACATAGGGGCGACAAAGATATACAACACATCATCAAAATCTCACTTTTGTTATCTAACTTTTCAATTTTTCATGTCAAAATATAAAATTTACTTTTCTTTTTTAATATATATATATATATATATATATATATATATATATATATATATATATATATATATATATATATATATATTTATAATTTGTCAATTTTTTTACAATTTTGTTTAATTTCTTAAATTTTTTTTTTCAAAATATCATTTTTTTAATATCACTTTTGTTATATAACTTTTCAATTTTCATTGTCAAAATACAAATCTAGTTTTCTTTTTTAAAAAATATATTTTTTTACAATTTGTCAATTTTTTCACAATTTTTTTTAATTTTTTAAATTTTCTTTTTCAAAATATCATTTTTTATCGAAATCTTGTTATATAACTTTTTAATTTTTATCGTCAAAATACAAAATCTAGTTTTCTTTTTTAAAAAAAATATATATCTTTTTACAATTTGTCAATTTTTTCACAATTTTGTTTAATTTTTTATATTTTCTTTTCAAAATATCATTTTTTTATCGAAATCTTTTTTTATTCAAAATTATTAACATTATTCAAAGTTCGTAATTTTTTTTTTCAAAATCTGGATTTTTATAAAATCACAGTTTTTTTTTTTTCAAAATCTAAATTTTTCTTAAACATTGTTAATTATTTTTTCTAACCTTCTCAATTTTATTTATTTATTTTTTAAATTCATAATTTTTTTTGTTGGGAAGTTTTGACCTGAGCATTAAATATGGTTTAGGACCGTCTCTAATGCAGATGGTCTTTGACGGTCTCATATGACTGCTATAAGATGGCCAAAGACCGTCTCTAATTAAGATGGTCTTTGACAGTCTCAAATTATGACGGCCAATGGCCGTCTCTAATACAGACGGTCATTAACAGTCTTAGATTATAGTAAAAGATAGCCAATGACCGTCTCTGATGCAGACGGTCGTTGACAGTCTCAGATTACTAGTAAAAGATGGCCAATGACCATCTTTAATGTGGATGGTCTTTGACCTTCTCAGATGACCGAATATAAGACGGTCAAAGATCGTCTTTTATTATAGATGGTTTATAGCTGTCTTTTATCCTTAGTTAATGATGGATTTTGACCATCTTAAATGATTTGTGGACGTTCAAATTTTTAAGACAATATTAAGGATAGTCAAGGGCCGTCTTAAATTTTAGAGACGGTTTTAGAGACGGTTTATGGCCGTCTCTAAAGCGTCTTTAAAACAACCAATTTTAGAGACGGTCCAGAACCGTCTCGAAATCTGTCTTTTTTTTTTTTTCTTCCATTTTTCACGTAGTGTTGGCTTTGATCCGAATGTTAGAAGGTGAATCCTTTAGATCATGTAACAACATATTTTAAGGTCATGTTCAATTGGCCGTCTTTCATTGGCACTTGGAAATAACTGCAAAATCATTTTCTACAAAATGGACTTGTATCTTACGTCAATTAATTTCATGGCCTTTTGTTTGTAATCTATAGGATTATTTCTTAAGAAGATAGAAGATGGTGATAAATCTCAAATATATAGGTCTGTAGCCAAAAAAATTAGTTTCTTTCTCTTGGGATACTAGTTAGCCTATTAATGAAAACAATGTCTCCGTCCATAATACGTTTGTTTATGATTTGACCAACTTTCAAATATGTATGTCCTTTTGAACCTTCCCAAATTGCACAAGTGGCTGAACCATCTCTGTATGTTACACATAATTTGTCATCCACTAGTTTCTGTAAATGAAAATATGAGGATTGATCTTAACAGTATGGTCGTCATGCACATAGATAGAAAATGCTTGCAATGAATGTTTATGAGTACTTAGTAATTTTGGAGTCCTTGGTTAGGGTTTGGGCTGATAGTACAAGTGGAGTCGACACTTTTGAAGTCCAAATTCATTCTTTTGAAAAATAGAAAAATGAAAATATTAGTAAATATGGATTTTCTTATTAATAAGAAAATGGAAGGTAAAGAAGAGACATAATTGAAACTTTGCACTATGAAATGTAATATTAACCATCTTACTTTCCCCATTAAATTTGACGTCCAGGAAATGGTCCTTTTCAAGAAAATCATGGATTTAAAACCATTAAATCCTTCTCAGAAATTTGAGTTTATTGAACTAAATTGAATTATTGCAATTCAATTTTGTTGAATATCTAAATGCAAGGTTTCCATGAATTAGGCAAATGAATTCGTTCTAACCCATTTTGTTGAATATCCAAGTACAAGGATTTTTTATTATTTATTTATTATTATTATTATTTTTTGTGATATGCGATAGCTTTTCAGAATTCATATGCAGGTGCATACTTGTGCTCATTCACATGGACTTTGACTATCTTTCTTAAATTTCTTTGGTTTTTCTAATTTTTGTATCTAATTTTGAATTTCTAGGCCCTAAAACAAGATTCGAGGTGCCGTCAATAATGCTAATAGAATCCTCCAAATCAGATTGTTGATTGGACCTGATTTTATTTAAATGATCTTGATAATCCATTTTATTTGAATGAGTAGACCCGAATGTGCATCGGAGCAATCCAGATGTTGAGTGGGGTCCCTGAAATGTGGGAACCACTGTTATGATCATGATGAAGCTATTCATTTCCTATGGACAACATTGGAGTGGCCTGGCCATTTGGACAAGCCGTGTTTATATCTGTATTTGCTCGAAATTGATGGAACAGACACAGATGTGTGTTGGAGCTATTTGGATGTTGAGTGGGGGTCCGTGAAAGGTGGGAACCGCTGTTATGACCATGATAAAGCTGTCCATTTCTTATGGACAACATTGGAATGGTCTAGCCATTTGGATAGATTGTGTTTATATCTGTATTTGCTCGAAATTGATGGAGCAAACCCGGATGTGCGTCGGAGCTATTTGGATATTGAGCAGGGGTTCCTTGAAGGTGGGAACCGCTGTTATAACCATGATGAAGCTGTCCATTTCATATGTATAACATTGGAGTGGCCTGACCATTTGGACAGGCCGTGTTTATATCTGTACTTGTAAGGACCACACCCTTAACCTTTAACCTAAACCTATTCTCAAATCCTAAAACCTATAACTACAACCTAAACCTTAACCTAAACCTATAACCTATAACCTAAACTCAATTTCCTAAAATTTAACCTACAACGTAACCTAAACTTATACTTATAACCTAAACCTATTCTCAAATCCCAAAACCTATAACCTAAACTCAATTCCCTAAACCTTAACCTATAACCTAACGTAAACCTATACTTATAACCTAAACCTATTCTCAAATCCCAAAACCTATAACTATAACCTAAACCTTAACCAAAAACCTAAAACCTATAACCTAAACCTATAACCTAAACTCAATTCCCTAAACCTTAACCTACACCTTAACCTAAACCTATACTTATAACCTAAACCTATTCTCAAATCCAAAAACCTATAACTTAAACCTAAACCTTAACCTAAACCTATAACCTATAACCTGAACTTATAACCTATAACCTAAACTCAATTCCCTAAACCTTAACCTATAACCTAACCTAAACCTATACTTATAACCTAAAACTATTCTCAAATCCCAAAACCTATAACTATAACCTAAACCTATAACCTAAACTCAATTCCCTAAACCTGAACCTACACCCTAACCTAAACCTATACTTATAACCTAAACCTATTCTCAAATTCCAAATCCTATAAACCTAAACCTTAACCTCAACTTAAACGTATAACCTAATGCTATAACCTATAACCTAAACCTAAAACCTAAACCTAAACCTACACTTATAACCTATAACCTAAACCTACACCTAAAATCCAAACGTAAACCCGATCTCAAACTCGAACCCGAACCCGATTTCCTAAACCTAAACCTTAACATATTTTTAAATCCTTGAACATAAACCTATAACCTAAACTTAATTCCCTAAACCTTAACCTATAACCTAACCTAAACCTAAACCTATAACCTACACTTATAACCTAAACCTAAACCTATAGCCTATAACCTTAACCTAAACCTAAACTTATACTTATAACCTAAACCTATTCTCAAATTCCAAAACCTATAACCTAAACCTAAACCTAAAACCTAAACCTAAACCTACACTTATTACCTATAGCCTAAACCTAAACCTAAAACCCAAATGTAAACCCCATCTCGAACCCGAACACGATTTCCTTAACGTATTCTCAAATCCCTAAACTTAAACCTACACCTAATCCTAATCTCAACTCCCTAACGTAAACCTAAACCTAAACTTGAAAACCCAAACATAAACCCGATCCCGAACTTGAATGCAATTTCCTAAACCTAAACTCATAACCTTAACCTAAACCTATTCTCAAATCTCAAAACCTATAACCTAAACCTAAACCTATATAACCTTAACCTAAACCTAAAACTTAACCTATAACCTAAACCTTAACCTATAACCTTAACTTATAACCTAAACCTATAACCTAAACTTAATTTCCTAAACCTTAACCTATAACCTAACCTGAACCTAAACCTATAACCCGAACCCGATTTTCTTAACCTAAACCTTAACATATTCTCAAATCCCTAAACCTAAACCTACACCTAATCCTAATCTCAACTTCCTAACCTTAACTTGAAAACCCAAACCTAAACCCGATCGCAAACTCGAACCTGATTTCCTAAACCTAAACTCATAGGTTATAGGTTTAAGGTATTTTTGTTTATGATGTTAAGGTTATATGTATTTATATGTGAATGAATGTGATGTGAATAAGATTGTTTGTGTTTGGATGAATGTTTGAATGGATTTACTAGTTTAACTTTAGATGGATGTGAATGTGAATATGATGAAATATATTATATAACAGTTGTATATCAGGATGAATATGATGAAATATATTGTAACAAGTGTATATCAGGAATTTTGTGCAGGAATATTTTTTTTTAAAAAAGAGACTTTTAGCAAAGAAAATTTTTGTAGTTAAAAGTTTTGCAAAATATTTATAGCGACGAAATGTTTCATAGCTAAAAGTTTTGCAAAATATTTTTAGCGACGAAAAGTTTCGTAGGTAAAAGTTTTGCAAATATTTTTAACGACGAAAAGTTTCGTAGCTAAAAGTTTTCCAAAATAAGAAAAATTTTCGGAGCTAAACGTTATGCAAATATTTTTTAGTGACAAAAATTATTGTAGTTAAAAGTTTTGCAAAATATTTTTAGCGAGAAAAAATTTTCGTAGCTAAAAGTTTTGCAAAATTTTTTAGCGACGATAATTTTCGTAGTTAAAAGTTTTGCAAAATATTTTTAGCAATAAAAAAGCTAAAAGTTTTGCAAATATTTTTAGCGATGAAAATTTTCATAGTTAAAAGTCTTGCAAAATATTTCGTCGCTAAAAGTTTTTTTAGTGATGAAAATATTCGTTGCTAAAAATCTTGCCTTTGTCGACGATTTAAATTTTTCATCAATAAAAACCTCCTGTGTTGCTCTTTTAGCGAAGAAAATTTTCGTCGCTAAAAGATTTTAGCTACGAAAATTTGGCTTTTGGTGAAGAAAATTTTCGTCGCTAAAGGTGAGATTTCTTTTAGTGAAATGCAATCAACCTTTAGAGTTTTTTTTTTCTTTCTTTCTTAGAACTTTTTTATAATAACACATTTACATCGAGGTATTTATTTAATTCTTATTCTTATTAAGTAACCTGATTAATTAGTGGGCATTATCATTATTTTAGAAAAAATCAGTCTATAGATTAAGTGATGTTAGAGAAAACTAACTGAAGGTACCCATTTGACAATAACTTGATTAGTGAGGTAGCTTAATGAAAACTTAATTTAAAACAGGTATTAAAATGTGAATATCATGATGACGTACTATTTTGTAAAATTCTCAATTTTATTTATTTTTTGTATGTCAACACTCTCAGACGCATGGGATGGTTCAGTGATCTGAGACATCCAAGTCCTTGTACTGCCATATTTAACGATCCAGACCTTTGATTTTTGAAGTTGAATATGAAGAATTTTTTTCTTTTCAATGTTCTAACTTCATCTACAAATAGTGATGGCAATAATCAACCGCTTAGTTCAACTTGATTTCGCTTGCATTAATCTTAGGTTGTCAAATGTGAAATTACGATTCGGGTCAGCGCAACGGTTTTAAGCCGTACCTAAAAGCCCTGGGCTTGCCTCAACATGGACCGTTCAGATCATCGGACTATCTTAGCCTGTGGGGCCAAAATCGGGCCATATTCGTTATCTCAGTGCCTTGAGGACGAAAATGAAACAGTGGAGACAGAAGAACCGGTGAGAGCCATCACTCCACACATGTATGAGGGTGACATACCGTAGATAGCCCAACATCCTACACGTACCAACCGAGGCTGCCATGCGGTGGGCCTTATTTTGTAAACCACACCTTATTTAACAATCACAGCCATCTATTTAGCACATTCACCATTGAAAATCTACCACTAGCAATATTTTCTACCGTAGGTTTGAAGGCCACTGACTGGATGGCTTGGATTGGTCAATTGGATGGCCCCCAAATCATTAACTCACCCACTAAGTATATAGTTGGAGAGTAGAGTGGGTCCAACCGAGTCCAGCTCAGTTTAGCCAGTAGTTAACCAAGCTTGAACTCAGCTTGGGCTTGGTCTTCAAGCTTGATTGGCTAGCTCAACTTGGTTCCGTTAGTAGCTTGTGTTAGTTGGAGCCTATGCGACATTTTCTCAAACATAGAACACATACTCAATTTTTCACATAATGCAAAATAATAATAGCAGTGTACAAGTATTTCCTCAAAAATTGAGCAAGAAACATCAAAATCATGATTTGAGAATAGTTTTATATTACGAAGTAATTTTTTTTTAATGATTTATTTTGTATCCATTCCTTCCTCACAATTAGCTACCCTAATCAAACACTTCATTGAGTCATTTCATCAAACACTTGATGAGTAACATCAATATCAAAATAATCGAGTCACCGAGCCAATCCGATCCAAGTTGAGTTGAGGTTCCATCCGAGCCAAGTCAAGTTCGGACAAGCTCAGACTCAGCTAAAAAAATCATCTCAACTTAGCCCGAATTGAGTCAAGTTGAACTTCCTCGAGCTCAATCGAGCGAGTTAACCGAGCTAACTTTGTTTGTGTGTAGCTCTAGTGAAGAGATGCCCATGGCATATTCGTAGCACGTGTGATTTCTATCACACGTGTTAACATTCATCTGGTGTGGCCTACCATGAACATTCGTTCGTCCAAACACCCAGCAGTTGTAAGACCCGTATCTTGGTCCGTACCTTTCCGTACACTTCCGCGGTCTTACCGGTCGAATTCCGGCAACCTTTGACCCTTAAACGATATCGACGCGCGACCCTGATTCATGTGCCGATAACTCGAGTCGACTCAACCCGAGACCAATACCATAGCGACCGCGCCGTCGTTGCGGTTCCGATACCGCGACTCGCGCGCCGAGGTGATACCCTAGTCAAGAGTTATGGGCCAACGTTCAGTGCGAGAAAACGCCGTGCGTTGTGAAAACTAAGGGAATCTCTACGATGTGTCACATCAATCACATCAATCTCATCAATCAATCACCCATCAATCCATCACATGTCAAGTGCACATCACTTCCATCTCTTTTCCCAAGCAACCACAAAAGTCTTCATCTCCCATACCTCTCTTACACAAAAAGCCACAAAAGTCTTCACCACCCATACCTCTCTTACACAAAAGCCTCAAAAGTCAAGCTTTTTTTACACAACCATCACTCACCCATCCATCCATCACTCTCTCTCTCTCCCTTTACATCACTCTCTCTCTTTCTCTCTTTCCCATTTCAAAAAAAATCTCAAAGCCAAAGAGTCCATACGTATGGAATTTGCAAGAGCTCTTAAGCTCCAAGTGGCCCACCTTCCTACCCCATCATCTCCCATCTCAACCCTCCATTCTTTATCTTAACCATTGAAGTTGAAGCCAAGGTGACAAGGAACCCTTAGGAGTGAGAAGATCGGACGGTGGGTGCCTCTATAGGGTAGATTTATTTATTTTTTTTGGTGGACCAAGTGAGGCCCACCGATCAATGGTGTGGATCTCACTTGGTACCCTAATACGTGGCCGATGGACCACTTGGATCACCATGATCATTTCATGATGGGGCCATTCTCCATGGACCCCATCATGATGTTTATTTTCATTTGGAAAGGTCATCTAGACCATCCATATTGGTGGGGAAAGGATCCCCACCGTTGATCTTTAGTTTTGATGGTCACATGTGTAAAATGACCCATTTGATGTATGATTTCATGTATGGGAGGGCCCATAATGACGGGGTCCCTCCATCACAAGCCGTGTCCCACTCTCCATGTCTCTCTCCCTCTTTTATTGCTTTTATTTTATTTTATTTTATTTTATTTTATTTTATTCTTTTATGCTATAGGATGGTGGCCCACTTGAATGGATCCCACCTTGATATAATTATTTTTATTCAAGTGGGGCCCACCTTAAAAGTTAAACTCATGTCACCCATCATGTGGTGGCCTACTTCATCAGGGCCCACCATTTTCAAAAGAAAGAAAGAAAAATAAATAAAAAATAAAATCAAAACCGTCTAGCGTCCCAGACGCTGGACGTTTCAATGAAAGAGGAAAAGGAATGAAAGGGACTTGGGTGGTCCCCTTGCATAGGCCCCACCCTGATGTTTATGTTCGATCCAAGCCGTCCATCCTCTTACCCACGGCATTTTAGCCGTTGGGTAGAAGTTGGGATCTGATCCAATCACCTGGTGGACCATAGCGTCAAATATTGCGCCCTCACCATTCGACTCTATTTTCTTATTTTATTTCACTTCCTAAGCTCAAAAAAATTTGAACTCTAGACTCATTTCGTCTGTTTCGGGCCGCTAATCGCAATGGCCGGGGCGGATTTCACTTTAGCGGGCCTTACATGCGAAAAATCTCGAGAAAAAAGTATTTTCTCAAATTTTAAAATTCAAGAGGCAGAGCCTCTGGTTGTCAGTGAGCTGGCAGCGCTGTACGCAGCTGCTTGCAGCCGTCCAGGCGGGCGGGCGGCGTCCAAGCCAGGGACCCACGGCTCCAGCCGTGGGCCCCACCTTAATGTTTGTGTGACATCCAACCTATTCACGAAGTGGGTCCCCTCCTCAGGTGGGTCCCCTCCAAATTTCAGGTCGATCCAAAACTCAGGTAGCCCACACCACATGAAATAGTGAGTTTGTGCAACTACCATTGAAATCTATTTTTGGGCCCATAGAAATTTCAGATCAATCTGAAATTTTTATCCTCGCTTCATACAGGTCTGGGTGACCTTATGAGCGGGTTGGATTTCAAATAAATATTACGGTGGGCCACATTTGTGGGACCCACGTTAATGTATATATTTCATTTTCACCGTCCACAGCCCGTGGACGGTGAGACCCACCCTGTTGCATGTGTTTTACACACGCCGTCCATCTGTCTTAATGATGGGGCCCACTGCCAGCTACCCATATTATTTTCTGTGGGACCCACCATTATATATTTATGTATGTTATATAGTTTAAATGTATATTTTATAGTATGAAAATTATAGTGGGCCCTAGACCATGTGTCCCTATGAATAGTTTGGATGGAAATAAATGTTTTGTAAGGCCCATGAGTCGGGACCCACTTAATTTCAAAAGGGCTATGGGCTAGGCCCATTTGATTTATAAAATGCTTATGGGCTAGGCCCATTTGATTCATTTAAGGCCTAAGAATTTGGGCCCATTTGATTCATTTTTGGCCTAAGAGCTTAGGCCCATTTGACGTGTTGTAAGTCCATGGGACTAGGCCCAT
The DNA here is from genome assembly GCA_037074715.1 of Magnolia kwangsiensis. Classification (NCBI taxonomy): domain Eukaryota; kingdom Viridiplantae; phylum Streptophyta; class Magnoliopsida; order Magnoliales; family Magnoliaceae; genus Magnolia; species Magnolia kwangsiensis. The sequence goes on along the minus strand of CM073584.1, from coordinate 40,483,755 downwards.
TTGATGTACTTCAAGGCCCATAAAATTGGACCCATTTGTCGCATTCTTAAAGCCCATGGAAGTGGACCCATTTGTTATATTGTAAGACCCATGGGACTAGACCCATTTGATTAAAAAAAAGGGTCCATGGGATTAGGCCCACTTTGATATGCATGCAAGCTCATGGATTAGGCCCATTTGAATTGTTTAAGGCCTAGGGATTTAGGCCCATTTGACTCATATAAGGCCTCTGGGTTGAGGCCTATTTGATATACATTTGGGTGCCCAATTGGTGTGACCCATTTGATACATATTAGACTCTTGTGACTAGGTCCAATTGATGCAATCCAAGGCCCACGGGTTTGACCCATTGCAATGCACATAAGACCCATTAGTGTGGCCCATTTATATGGCCCATCTGATGAATAAAAGGCCCATAAGTTATGGCCCATTTGATATATATGTAAGGCCCAATGGGATGAACCTAAGGTCCATTGCAATGTGTAATCCCAATACAGGTTATGTAGCGACGTTTAAGAAGATCGTGCCTTGGGAGCAATATTGGTTTGATGTCCACATTGCGAGTGTAATGTTGGTTGGATCTCCAAATTACGACTCTCCTTAGGGCCCATTACTGGGCTGTACTTATCGTATATATAGGCCGTTCAGGTCCATCTGCATTGTGAGATAGTTCATTTTATTACATCATGTTTAGTACAGTTTCATGACTCATGATCATACGCATCATATGTATGCTTGACGTGAGAATTGTCTGATCATAGCATTTGCCTTCGGGCAGGTTGTTTATGGGCTCTCGGTTAGGCGGTGTTGCCCTACATGAACGCACGGTATGCGCAGGATTGGTTGCATGACTGGATAGCGTGATTCATGCATTCCGCATTTGTGTGACTTAGTTATTGTACGCCCTAACGACATCAGGGCCGTAGCCTCCACAGACGCATCGTGGTTGGCGGGATTGGATATCGAAAATCTTGTTCTACATGGGGTACTATAGATATTCCTGGGTGAAAGTCCCTAAACCCTTATAGTACCAAGAAGTTGCTCCAACGTCTAGACCGAGTGGGTAGATGAGCGCTGAGTGTCGAATACCAGTTGGCTGTGCTCTCCACTGTGTCGTGGTCGGTTAGAAGGGAGTGCGGCCTTACCCGCCCGAGAGTAGGGGGCAATGCTAGGCTGAGTTTGACCAGCTCGAGGAATGGGTCCACTATCGACGAGTCGTGCCCGATATTGGCAGACCGATAGTGAGGTCTTTTCCACTTACCTGATTGCGCGCGATGTGGCGGCAATCTAGTTTAGAGTGTACTAGACCCCGGTGATATTCCATATTTTGAGCTGTATTGATGTGTGGATATAGATGAGGATCTGTATGCTTGAGTTGCATTGCACATCGCATGGCCTTGAGATGGCCGATACCATTCATGTCTCGCATTGCATAGCCTTGGTACAGCTCATGGTATTATGGTTCTATCTGCATATTCCGCTTTACTCTGATATTGCATGTTCATATTACTACCTTGCGCACGCACTTTCACCACCCTCTAAGCTTTCTATAAGCTTATGCACGACCGTTGCGTGCAGGTGACGTTGGTTCGCAGCAGCGCTGAGGCAGGAGCACGTTGCGGAGCGTTTTGGAATTTTTTTGTTCTTGCCATTGTATTTCCCTTTATGCTCATTGTACTCATAAAGTTTTTGATCATAGTGGAAATGTAATGGAGTTCTTGGTTGTTGTTTGTGGGTTATGCCTTTGGTTATGCTTATTACGTATCAAACTGACGTTAAAATCCTCCTCGTAGCATCCCAGGATCGGAACCTGGCGAATGGGAGCTGGGATCCGAAAATGGGGTTCTACGGAAGCTGTCGGCGCCGGATTCGGCGATCGAAAATTTTGTGAGCCCGGTTTCCGAGTTTAGGGCGTGATAGCAGTCCACACATCGGGTGGCTGATAGTTTGCATGGAATGTGGATAGTTGTTCAACCTCCTTTAACCGTGCATTTCTTTGTCAGTAGGCCCACCTAATGATCAGATCAACCTCATTTTTAAAATCTTTTCTTTTCTTGTGGAGGAATCTCGGACCTATATTCCTCCTGATGTGTGGCTTGGATTTCTATCACATGGGTCAAGCTACCATGTAATTCCTCCGGCATAAATGATGCAGCTGGTAGCCAGCTACCGTAGCTCCGGGCGCGGATGGGGTACCACCCGGGAACCTAGCCAAAGACGGTAGGTCCTGTCAGCAGCTTTGTGGGTCCACTGTATTGTATATGTTTTATCCACGCCGTGCATCCATTTTGATAGATAATTGTAGGACATGATCTCAAAAAAGTAGGCGTATTAAAGGCTCAATTGACCACACCACAGGAACAGTAAGGATTATCGTTGAATACTTCTTAGGAGCCAAAGAAGTTTTGGATCAAGCTGATATTAATTTAGTTTTTCCATACAGACCTATTTGACCTTGTGAACAGGTTAGATGGAAAATAAACAACATGGTGGGCCCTAGGAAGTTTTCAACGGCAGGAGTTCAATCCCGTTGCTTCCTTTGGTGTGGTCCACTTGAGCCTTGGATCTGCCTTTCTTTGGACTAATATATGATCTGTCAAAATAGATGAACGCCGTAGATAAAACATGTATATCACAGTCGGTTCTACAGAGCTCCCAACATGACCGCCCGTCTCAAGCTAGGTCCCGTGGGTAGGTCCTACCTAATCTGCCATTATAGTTCCCACCTCAGTGTATCCGTTGAGGACGCGTATTGCGTCCTACCCCTACCAGGACAGTAATCCGTCCGGGCAGGGCGATGTAGGGCCCATGGTAATGTAAGTGTTTTATCCATGTTAATTGCTTTTCTTAAATCATTTGAAGGTATGCATGTAAAATTGAAGCAGGTCCACAGCTCCAATGGATCACACCGGAGGAAGCTGCAGTGATTATGACACCCACCATTGAAACTTTTCTAAGGGCCATCGTGATGTTTTTTTATCATCCAATCTATTAATAGGGTCATGTAGACGTGGATGAAGTGAAAAAACAAATATTAGCTTGATCCGAAACTTCTCCAGCTCCCAAGAAGTTTTTAATGGTGGACATTAAATCCCCACTTTATGGTCCAATTAAGCACTGTACCTTACTCGTGTTTGGATCATATCTTAAAATGATCTGAAAAAATCCGCGTCCATGTGTTGTATATCTACACCGTATTAGCTGCGACCCGAATCCAGCAAGGTGGGTGGGACCATGACCATGGCCCCACCTCAATGTATGTGTTGTATATGTACACTGTCCATCCATTCTGCTGGATCATTTCATGGGATGGGCCGAAAAATGAATCACATCCAAATCTCAGTTGGACCACACCAAAAGAAACACTGATCAATGAACTCTCACCATTAAAAACTTTCAAGAGTCCACTGCAATATTTATTTTCCATCCAACCTGTTCATAAGGTCACACACTTCGAAGAAGGAAAACAGGAATATCAGCTTGATTCAAAACTTTTGGGACTCATAAAAAGTTTACAACGGTCATGTACCACACTGTTACTTGTATATTCTAATTGAGATTTGGATATGTATTATTTTTGGGCGGCCCATGTCATAAAATGATATGACAGCATAGATAAGCAACACATACATTGAGGCAGACCCATGGTCAGGGTCCCACCCACATGGCTGGATCTGGGTCACAGCTAAGTAGGTCTATTTGTTTATGCCATAGTAATTAATATTCCAATTTGATTGACATTGAAAGATTAAATCAATTCTCCATTCATTCAATGAATGTCTTATTAGATAAAGAATTTCTGAATACTGGCTATCAGATAAAGATTCTATTTCTTTCTTATCTAAAACCTTGTTGCAGATTTAATCTATGATTTCATCATAAAGATCCAATGAAAAAGAAAAGATTAAAATAATTTGTTCAATTGTCAGAGTCTAGGAATGATGACTGTGGCTGATTTATTTATTTATTTATTTGAGGAGGAATCTTGGCAATGGAATCCTCTTGATGAGTGGCCTGGATCTCCATCACATATCATAAGTTACCACACATGAGAGGCCACTGCGAAAAACGCTCATTTCCTCGGTAGCATTCAGGTGTATCCAGACTCGTGGAGAATCAAATTAGAAGTTGTGTAAAGGACTGAAGATATTTTGTATACAGATGTATTCAGACTCATGCACTAGAGTATCTGAGTGCTCATGGCCATTGAATCAACATTGAATGGGTGATGGCTCTTATAGAATAAAGTTGAAAAAGAAAGCTCCAAATTAAATTAGTTATCCAATCATTCATTTGATGGGTGTCATTGTTATAAAATTTCTCAAGATGAAAATAATCTATTTCTTTTCTCTAAAACCTTTCACGGATCTAATTAAGGTATAATTTCATCATAGATGTAGAATAATAATAATAATAATAATAATAATAATAATAATAATAATAATAATAATAAAGGATAAAGGATAAAAAAAAAAAGAAATATTGAGAATTCTTGATGTCTCTATATATATCTCCGAATTCGGAGATTAAGGATTTGAAATGATGTAGCTGTTTCATTGATTCTTCCATGAGATTTCCTTTCAATTGAAATTTGTCCATTCAAGATGAATTATGATCACTATGAACCATTCATGGCTGAACATCTGGACTGTATATAGTGGCACTGTATCATGGATAGGCCAATTGTGAAAAATAGCACTAAACGGATAAAATTTAGCCATTAATATGAGAATGTGGCAGTTGGTTAGGCTTTTTTTAAAAAATAATAATAATAAAACCTATCCATTTTGAATAATCAAGAACCTTAAAATCAGTGGTTAGGATCAATCAAGAACCTATGTATCAAATGTCATATGCTGCGGAGTATCATATAACAGACACATTCTCCATCAAGTACAGCTTTGTTGCTGGTGTAATAGACCGACATGTCGCTGCAGTGTTGGATACAAGATTATTAAAAAAAATAAAAATACATTGCCAACGGGCTGAAAGTGATCCTAAATAAAGTTGTATCACCTTATGAAGCGGGTTTCATGCTGAAGAGATAAATCCAAGATAACATCCTAATCACCTAATGTAACGTCATAAATTTCGAGGGTCGAACAAGGCTCTACTCCCAAGATCCAATACATCATTTATATAATATAGATAATGATGTTCAGATTTCGTCCATATGATTAAGTTATACATGAGTGAGATCATACTAAAACAACATATCATACTCCAAAGATAGTTTAATTAAACAAGCGGAAGTCTAAAGCATATATATATATATATATATATATATATATATGTGTGTGTGTGTGTGTGTGTGTTTCACAACTCCCAACGTATGAACATATAACCGAGCTGAATATGTATATGTATTGTTTCAAAATATACAAAATGTGGAACTGTAAGATGTCCAACTAAGCCAAATGTCCCAGCGTTCCCTAGGTATCAGCACGAGCTCTACATAGACCCGCCCGAGAGCTGACAGTAGGAGAACTCCTCCTCCTCGTCCATAAAGTCCTGCTCTGTTGCATAAACTTCAACATCGCCTGCATCTAAATCAGAGTTCGGTTGGTGTTTTAAAACACTGTCCCAGAGTGAGAGTGAGTAATTAACTTATTGGTACTATAAGATAAAAGTTAACATGTTATCAAGTCAATCAAGCAGTAACGATAAAACAACATAACAATCACTTCCTAACTACTCTTGTTTATACAAGAATGGAATGCAAGTAATGATGTATGCCCTCGCATCAAAGGTCTTTCAATAAGCAACTCTGACACCCAATTTCTTATATGACATCACTGCCTCATGTGTGACTTTCACGCCTTTAAAGCACGTCCTAACTAATGCAGTGCAATTGAAAAAGCCAAGCTATTAAGTCCTAGGGGGGGGGGGGGGGGGGGGGGGGGGGGGTGAATAGGATTATGCCAAATTAAAAAATTAACAGTAAAATTTAAACAAATATAAATACCAATAGCAATAAACGATTCATAAAGCGGAAATGTAAAACAACCTCAAAAATCAAATATTAAGAGGTTGATACAAACTTGGTTTTAAGGACAACCTGACACCAAAAACTAATGGTTTATGGCAGGACAACCTTACTAGAACGTGGGTGAGAATCAAAAACTCAAATTGAAGAGGATATGAAAGAAATAGAGACTAATCTATTACAACATTCACATCCATAAATACATCCCACAATCTTAAATCACGAAAGATAAAGAAAATAAACTGTAAATCCACCAAGCACAAAGAATTATAGTGATTTTCTTATGTGTACACCAACTTTTAAACAACAGCCACACAACTACTCCACTCCTGATATCCTCATATAGTGGATATTAGCATTCACCATGAAAATAGGTTTTTCAAGGTTCACCTAAAAACCCTCACAATTGTGTCTTTCAAGTGGGCTTACATAATTCAAAAACTCTACACTCTGAGTTTTCTGGATCACCTTAGACAAACTAAAACAAAGAAATTTTTCTGGCACAATCTCTATGAAACCAAAATAAAGAATTTACAACACTGCAAAATACCTGGATATTCTCCTTTTGATGCAGCCCGGATGAACCAAATCGGAGTAGAAGTTCAATGTCCACACTTAGTTATGAAATGGTTATAGGTTCTAGATTGATTTTAAATTAAATCACCTTAGGCTAGCTTAATTTGATTTTGATTCCAAGAAATGGGAATACTTCAATTCCTCTTTCAAATAAAATTAGAATGCAGAATACAAAATCAAATACAAAGAAAGCTAATTAAAGAGAATATAAAATAAACAGTAAATAGCTTAAGAATATCACTAACTTATCTCTTAGAGTGGCGTATTGATTTAACTTGAATTGAATATAAAACTCTGAAATTTGTGATCTATTTATAGTTGTACAAATCACACTCTCAACTGGTCCTGAGGTCGATACAACTGGTCGTAGGATCAATAAAATTTTAAAAATATGGGTGCGATAAGATAAGGCCGTTCCACGACTGGTCGTAGAGTCTGCTCGACCGGTCGAGTCCTGTCCATGACTGGTTGTGTGGAACCCAATTTAGTTGTTGGACTTTGAGTCGAGCCTGTAGGACTGGTCGAGTCTTGTCCACGACTAGTCATGTAGAACCCAATTTAGTTGCTGGACTTTAAGTCGAGCTTGTAGGACTGGTCGAGGTCTGTTCATTCGACCGGTCGTGTAGTATCCAGGATTGGTCGAGGATTTAACAAAAAATTTTGAAAATCAGTAACAGACTTAGGATTAGTCGAGGAATTCTTGGACTGGTCGATGCAATGCTAATACTAGTCAAGTATAGTCCAACACTAGTCGAGAAACAGTTTATGCACTTATAAAGTGACTCAATTTAAACTATGTATTCAAAATGACCTACCTTATGGTCAATCTAGGGTCATTCATACCTTATACATAATATATGAACATTGAAACTTCCTTTCTTCGGTTGATAGAAGGTCTTTGAGGTTCACGAAGCTTGAGATCTTGACATATATAGAAGCTTGAACTTGTGACCTTTTGAAGCTTAAATTTGACTAACATTGAAGCTTGAGCTTGAGGTTCAAAGTACAGGAATGCTGTCTTGACTTGAAGCTTGAACTATGAATCGTGAAACATTAAATTCACACTTGCTGTTGTACTCGAACATGAATAGTAATTTTACTTTTGAAGCTCTTGCTGTAAAGACCATTGTTCTTGCACTATCTTGAATATATCGATGCACTGGACAAGACATAGATTTCAAGATATTTTGGCACTATAAAATTTGACAATTATAAGAGCTAGAAACCATAGCACTTACAATCTTCCCCTTTGTCAAATTTGTGACAAAACACACTTCATAATAACATAAGCATTATACGCACAAAGAATCATGCACCAGTTATCAAAAGAAACCAGTGACAATCTGGTTAAAGAATCATGCACTAGTTATAAATAGGTTAAACCAAATCAAATCAATTCGCATCAATTCCACCAACAATACTCCCTCTTACTCCCCCTTACCACGAAAAAAATAAATAAATAAAAAAATTGGAAAGATAAACTATAATCCATCCACATGTCCACATGTCCACCAACCACAAACAAATTCTTCCCCTTTTTGTCACAATATGACAAAGGAAGGAACCAATAAATAAAAGTAGAAGTAGATATATAAGGAAGAATAAGAAGAATAATGGGCAATAATGGAGCAAGATAACTATATAATAAATTCATAAGCAAGTTATGTTTAAGCATAACTAATCAAATTAAACCAAGTACAACGAAGTACAACCAAGTTATGTGAGACCCGACCCGAGTTCGCATGTGTGCATGTGTGTGTAAGTATGCATTCCTTCCATCTTGGTTCCGCGATCCTACCGGTCGAATCCCGGCGACCCGTGACCTTGGATAGTGTTTGCAGTCATCTATAAGTCCAGTCATGAAGACCCGACTTAGATCGAGTTGAAACATATGTCATTGCGACCGCATCGTCATCGCGGTTCCAACGCCGTGTCTTGTGTGTCCATCCGATATGTAGATCAAAATTTATGTACATTTCATTATATGACCATTGATCATGTGGCCCACTTAGGTGGAGTGCATGTGTGGACCACCACCTCCCTTAGCACAAGTTCCAAGGTACACTACCCACACACTACCCATAACTTACACCACTAACCAAAAATACCACCAAGAGACCTACTAAGCATAACACTTGGTTATTATCACAATAGGACATTATGGTTTCTCTAACCAAGGAGAGAGAGGCCATGATTGCCTCCCTACAAGTCTCTCTCTCTCTTTCCCTCTCATTTCTCTCTCTCTTCTCTTCTTCCTTAGCAACTCCCCTCCAAAAAATCCAGCACCTCTTCCCTCCATTCCAGCCCCTTCTCCTCCTTTTTCTTCTCAATCCCTCCATTGAAAACTCATCCCAACCATTGATCCATGTTGCTTGGAGCCTCTAGATGATGGTGACGTAAATTTCAAGGTTTATCTAGGTGGGTGCTTTCTTCATCAGTAAATCTTTTCTCTCCTCATGTAATCTCTTTCCTCTCTCTCATTTGGATGTGTAGGACCCACCAATTAATGGTGGAGATCTTACACAACCATCTAGATGTGGCCATGAGGCCCACATTGTACATGTATGTCCATGCATGGGATTCTTCCCTTGATGGACTCCTTGCATGTAGATTTCTCTTATTTTTCTAAGTATGATGGATCATCTAGGCCCTTGCATGTGGCTGGGATGGCATCCCAACCACTCATTTCAAAGATCTAAGCCATGCATCATAAGATCTAGTTGTACAATGTGTTTATATTATTGTTTGTGGTTGTGATTGTGTGGGGACGGCTTAATAGTGGCGGAGCCCTCCCCTGATGGCCGGATACTCTTCATTCTCTTTCCTTAGTTAGAAATCTGATGATATTATGTGTGGTCCACTTAGTAGGCCTGGATTGCCCAAAAGAAAAAGCCTAGGAAGAAAGGGACATCTATACTCAACCTACACCATGGTTTAGATGCCTCTTTTTGCCACCTTAAATGTTCTTGTAAGGGTGAAAATTTGAGGGTTTGTTTTGAAAAATTGTGGAGCCCACTAGGGTGGGCCATGACACCCAATTTATGGGCCAATCCCTTCCTTAATAGGCCCATAAATTTGTTTTATTCCATGCATACAGATTTTTTTTGTTGGACTTGGACTTAAAATTGGGACTGATTAGGAAACCTTTTGTACCCATCAAATATATTTTTCTAAAATTTAGGGATCTCATATTCATGTACTCCAAATTTCAACCCCATCCAATCTTGATAGAGGTCCCAAAAGTGTGGTCCAAGTGGGGTGGACAGTCTGGATTTTCTGCACTGTTCCAGCAACATTCCACCCTAGACAGGTTGACAATTCAAAATTTATTAAAATATTTTTGGGTGTCTAAAAATTCTGAAAATTTACAGGGATGTGGTCCACCCTTGGTAAGAAATACCTGAAAAATTTTAGGGCCAATGGACCCCATTTGGGCATCTAAACAGGTGGTCCAACATAGTGGACTGCCATAAACATTCTACTGTGCAGTCCAGTAGTATAGTTCTATAAAAATAAAATTTTAAAAATATTTTCTCAAAAGGTGGGCCATATTTCTGAGCTCCATGTTAATTTAGGCTTGATGAGAGACCTTGGGTCCAAATTTTAGAAATTTTGGAGGCCCAGAATCTACCCATTTGGGTGGCCCAAATTTAGAACAGTTACATTCCAGCAATAGTTCATCCTGGACAGATTACATTCTTGAAATTTATTAAAATACTTTTGAGTGTCTAAAAATTGTAAAAATTTATAATAATGTGTTAAACTCAAGTTAGGACCTACCTACAAAGTTTTGGAGCCATTGGATGCCTGTACACACCATAGTGGTGGCTGGACCGGCCCACTATTATATGGTGTCCAGATCAGTCCAAGTTTTAAGATAGATTATTTTATTTGAATTAATTAAAATATTTTTAGATGTCCAAAAATTATAAAATTTTATGAGAGTGTGACCCACATATGAAAGAACTACTGTATAAAATTTCAGGGCCATCGGGCCTCTGTATCGACCGTGGTGTGGCCTGCAATTTGGACCAGTTTTGGGTCAAATACCCAGGCACACCCTTACCTTGGGTTGTTGGGCCTGCATTCTAATGGCATGGCCCACTTGAAGTAAGTATTGTATATCTCTCTTTTATCTGGTGAGGCCTACTATGGGTCACCATGGGTCATTAATCCATCTAAATTAAATAAATTTCTGGACTTCAGTAGGCCCAGGAAATGGGTGGGCTGGAATTCCAACAATGGGCCCAAAATTTACTACATGGTTGATTGTTTAGGAACTATTGTGGCATACCAGATTTGAGAGAGTGTTGCATACACTCCTTTCTTTCCTCCCTTAGACATTTTAAGCTTAATGAGTACTCCCTTGAGGCCCACCTTTGTGGTGATTTTGTGGGCTAGCCTTAACCAGAATTTTTAATAGTTTTATAGGCTCAATGGGCTGGGAGATTCTTTCTTAAGCCCAAGATTATGCAAGGGCTGACCTTATTGATTTACGAATCAAATGGGCTATCTATAAGCTGACCATGTGTATTAATGGGCCTTGATGCCCTCATGAAGTGTTTAATTATGGGCTGACTTGCAAAGCTCACATAAATGCATATTGTGGAGGGCCTTGTTAAGTCTTTGTCTGATGAGGCAAGGCCCACCCTATCGGTATAGGTATCTCCCTTGTGTATTCTTGGACTTATGGGTTGTCCTTAAATCCATCATAATGAAGGAATTAGATAACTTTTTTTTGGGCCATTTCCGTAGGGCCCATTATGTAATATAGTATATGCATGGCCACCCCTTTTGTGGCGGTGATTAGGCCATTTGGACTCAGTTCTTTTGGATAGGCCCATTGATCTTAGGCCTATACTCTCCCATCTATTATGATGGGAATAAGGGCAATAATATGCAAGGAGTTGGGCTCTTGGCTGCCTACTAAATTGACCTTGTACTTGGGCCAAAAGTGAGGCCCAACTCACTTGTGTTAAATGTAAAACTTACTCATGTAAATAAATTACTGGGCTGCCCATGAAGCCCACCACAATATGTGAAATTATGACCTTTGTGGTTGGACCCAAACCTTACTTGAGGGTCCACTATCTGGCCTATAAGTTGGGCTTAGTGTATGGCCCATTAGGCCATGCATTGCGTGGGCTTTAGACCTTATATTATATGAGTAGTGGCGGGCTACCTCTTGGAAGCCAGTTGAGGTTGAACGTCCTCCTGGGTGATCCTAAGGTAGGCCCATGGGTTTCTCTATGAATAGTTAAAGGCCTACCATGGACCCTAGGCCATTGTTTAGAGCTTAATGTGTATGTATGTGGAACCTACCTTAACGCATGTTTGGTCCAGGCCATCCAAGCCTTGGATCCCCCGATTATGGATGCACTGTCTGTCTTGGGTTACTACTGGACTCACAATCCAGTAACAGGCCCACTTGATCTTTTCATAATATATACACACTCTCCATCTGGTGGGGTCCCCCAGCGAATATAGTTGGCTTTCATGAGATTATTTCCACATAGTCAACTGATTTCTGGACCTTAGCAAGTCTTGGAAGTTAAAATGGCCAAAAGTTTATCAAAGGGCCTTAATGTAAAATTTTATGGTTAAAACTTTATTTGGCTGCGGGGCCCACCATTTGAGAACTTGTGTATATGTTGCATGCTTATGTTTTTTTATAATCTTTGGGCTTAATCAGTGTATTCTTTTGGGTCACCTTAGTGATTAGATGAGGACTCCATCTTAGATCAAAATTTTGGGGCATCCCATGGGCCCAGAGTGGGCAAGGTCGTCCCAGATTGGTCCAACCGTATATTGGGCCGACTTCCACCATTTTGATGGACTTGTGGGCTAAGATAAGGATAGTATTGGGCCCTTATTGCCCACTTAAATTGCTAGTTAGTGGGCTGATGTAGTTGGGCCCATTTCCTCCAAACTTAAACTTATTTTCGGGCCGTATATTGTGTACGCGGGCTGCCCACCAAGTCCAACTTAATGCATGGATTCTATGGCTATTGAAAACTGAGCTTGGACCTTGATTTCCCTCTTGGGACCCATGTTGTTAAAGGTGGTATTATATCCTTTTCTCATGGCCTATTATGAGGAATATATATGTATGTGGTTACCTGTGTTTTTATCTAAATGTAGGCCTTACGCCTTCTATCCATATAGTTCATGGTTGATATGCCTTTTTGGGAAATGGCGGTTAAATGTCCCCATTATGGACCCCTTTAGGCCCAATTATATCTAAATGTGATTAGATGCTCATCTTAAACTCTTGTTAGAATCAGTTCTGTATTACTTAGACACATAGTTTGTATGCTTAGTCTCGTGGGCTACCCTAGGTAAATGGGCCCCCACTAGAGGTTGAATTCCTTAAAGATATTGTCTAAGTACCTAGTCTTGGTCCATTCTTGGATAGGAGGAGTGTACTACTTTGTATATCACCACATAATGCGTCTAGACCCATCTTCATGGCCCATGTACATCATTGTATGCTTGGTTGACACTATGTGTGTGTGGTCATATTATGTCATTGGGCATTACATGATACTTTCCCCGAGGGACATAGTATCCCCTCTTGAGCACGTTGGATGCTTGGGATTGATGCATGGTTGATTGTGTGATTCATGCATCTAGCATTGCATAACATATGAGCATTATCGCCCTTGCTTCATCAGGGTTGTAGCCTCCACAGATACATCGTGGATGGCCATGTTTGGATACCGAAAATATTACTTGAGCATACCGGGTGCATAGGATGCTCATGGGTAAAATTCTCAAAACTTCCATGGTACTAAGGATCTGCTCCAGCTCCGTGACCGAGTGGAATGTATGAGCGTACGAGGGCCATATACCGTTAGGCTGCGACTCCCACTATCGTGTAGTCGGTTGGATAGGGGTGTGACCTTACTCGCCTGATGTAAGAGGGCATTGCTAGGCTGAGTCTGACCAGCTCATGAATGGGTCCGCTACCTTCAGGCCTTGTTGGTGATTGGCTGTCCACAGGCGGGTAGTGAGGTCTCTTACGCTCGTTTGACTGTGCGGGGTCTGTAGAGCGGCAGTCATCCAGTAGTGTAATGGACCCCGGTGATTTCCTTATGATGGAAATGTACTTGATATGTGGATTGGATATGAGCAATGGCATTACTTCGCATTATTGCATTTGCATCGGTTGTGTAAGCCTCATATTGCATCGCCTTGGCATGACGCCCAGTACTCATTACAATACATTACGCATTGCACTATATAGCCTTGGTATGACTTCCTACATTATCATACTACCTTGGCATAGCTTCTTGTGTTCATGATCGCCTTAGTAAGGCTAGTGGTATTAGTATTGATCGTGACTCCCTTCTACATTCTCTATTTTCTTCTGAGCACCATTGTCACACACTTTCACCACCCTCTAAGCTTTCTATAAGCTTATGCGTGATTAATGCGTGCAGGAAATCGTAAGTTGGTGTCTTAGCAGCAGAGCTTGGATAGGTGTGCGAGCCAAGGACCCAGTGTTGCATATTCTCTTCCTTCTTTCTTCTGTTATCTTATGTATGTCCTTTTGGACCTGATGTAAGCTTGTAAAAGTTCAAATTCATAGTGAATTTTGTGATGTGTGCCTTTGTTATTCTCAGATTTAGTTGCTGTGATCTTGGGTATGCTCGTATTGGAAATGATTATTTTGTTGTGGAAATCCTCCTTGTAGGATCTCAGGATCAGAACCTGCCTCAGGAGCTGAGAATGGGGTACTACGGAGGCTGTTGCGGCCAGAACCGGTCATCGGGTTCCTTGTGAGGTCCGGTTACCGAGTCTGGGGCGTGACAAGTTAAGACAAGTACAACCTCATAAGTCAAAAGAAATCTAAGTATCATTAAAGTTATTACAAACCAAGATAAGCAAAAAACTAATCAGAACTCGATGAAGGAGCAGGTATGGTAGGATCAAGTTTATGAAGTCCCTTGTTAAGGAGCTTAAGATACATGCGCATATATTTGAATTGCAAATCATGGGACACATTCATATTCTCTACCTTCTCCTCTAAAGATCGCAACCACACATCAAAGTCAGAAGGCTGATAATCAGGATCATCAGCTGAATCGGATTTGATCTCATTAAAAATATTATCCATGTTAATGTCATCTGGAGGTAAATCACCTTCTTCTTCATTCACTGCAGTAGCTCCTCCAACACCCACATTGACTTGGCCATCGACCAATCTCAGATTCATTTTGTTTATATTGGAGTTGTTGAAGATTAGGTGTTGAATGAGACCCTCTCCAACAGGCATAGCCACTAACATATGGGTGGCCAACATAGCCATAAGATAAGCGAAAGGGATATCATTGTGTACAGGATGAAGACAAAATTGAATGATGTAATGACAGATTAAAGAAGGAAGATATACATTGGTTCCAAAAGCAATGGAATGAAAAATTCAAACCATAAATGTAGTGAGTTCGGTTTTATTACCAGAACGAGGATAAACATTAAAAATAAATATCCTGTAAAGGACTGTATATGTGTAACAAATACTTTCAAGCAAGCGCATTTCTATTAGTACTCCATTGTGCATCTATATTACATAATGCTCTAGTAAGCATTTATTTTTCAGATTCAGATGGTTTAGCTACTAGAGTGCTAATGGGAATACCTTCATCATTGACAGGTATGTCCATTAGACTAGAGATCAAATGTCGGTCTACTTCAAATGGACCTTCTCTAGTTACAATAATAAATGCAAGATTTTCAGTAGAAAAATCTGAAATACATACATATATAACTTGCATAATAGACCGGTATGCCGGCCCACCCCAATGTATAATGTTATCCCATCCTACAGATTGGAGAAGAGGAAGGATTTCAAATAGAGCAAGATGTTCAACATGAACAGGTTTTTCAACTATAACATTGCGCAACCTTATATCCCGCACATAAGGAGGATCATCTTCGGGTGACTGAAGGTGGTGCATTGTGATAGGTGTCGACATAGACATTGAAGGACTACGAGAACTTTTCTTTTTTCTTATACCTTTCATTTATATCTAGAAAATCAAGGAATTAAGTGATTACAAAAGAAGTAGAGTGAGTTTTCTCAAGATCAGATTTTGGGGAAGAAAACTCCAAAAACCACTATGAAACAAGAAATAAAACACACCAATGATGAAAAAGGGGTGCTATGAACTTGAATCTATAAGGAAAATGGAAATAAAGTACTAACCTTGAAGAACTAGGAGATGGGTTCGACCGGTCGACCTACGATCCTGTAGAGAAGAAACCCACAATGAAGAAAAAAAGATTTCCTCCCCAAATAAAGCACCAGCCCGCGCTACACGATTGGTCAAGTACATGCTCAAAATATGCGATTTTCATAAAAAATTAAAATTTAAACATATAAAATAACAAATATATATATATATATATATATATATATATATATATATATATATATATATATATATTATGATACAGAAATGCATGAATAATCAATTCAAATTGCACATACCAAGATCAAATTTCAATTTTAAAAACCTGCTTTTGTCAAGCGGTTTTATGAATATGTCCGCAAGTTGAGTCTCGATAGGTATATATTCCAAAGAAATTGTCTTTTCTTCCACTAATTCACGAATATAGTAATATCTAATGCCAATGTGCTTGGTTTGTGAATGTTGGATTAGATTTTTAGATATATTAATTGCACTAGAATTATCACAATATAAAGCCATAGAATCCTGTGTAATTTCGTAATCACTTAGTATTCTTTTCATCCATACAAGCTGAGTACATACATTACCTGCTGCAATGTATTTAGCCTCAGAAGTTGAGAGCGATACGGAACTTCGTTTCTTACTTTGACAAGAAACTAAATAGTTCCCTACATAGAAACAACCACTATGAGTTGACTTTCAGTCATCAATGTTACCAGCCCAATCAGCATCCGTGTAACCATTTAATTGAACACTAGTATCATGTGGATACTAAAGAACCAGATTTGCAGAGCTTGCAACATATTGCATAATCCGCTTAATAACAATTAAATGTGACTCTTTAGGGTCAGATTGATATCTAGCGCAAATTTCTACACTAAATGCATTATCAGGTCTACTTGTAGTTAAATAAGGCAAACTTCCAATCATACTACGATATAGTTCATGATCCATACTCTTACTTGTAAAGTCCTTTGAGAGTTTCAAAGTAGTACTCATAAGAGTATTAAACTTTTTCCTATTCTCAAATTCAAACTTTTTAACTAAGTTTAGAGCATATTTAGTTTGAGAAATAAAGAAACCATCAGGTTGTTGTTTAACTTGCAACCCTAGAAAATAATTCAATTCCCCAACCATGTTCATTTTGAACTTAGATTTCTTAAGATCTGCAAACTCGATAGTCATGTTAGCACAGGTCGATCCATAATAATATCATCAACATAAATTTACACTATTAAAATGTGATCATTTTGTTTCTTAACAAATAGAGAGCTTGTTTCAAATCGTAGAGAGCCTTTTTTAGGCGGTATACATGATCAAAATTCTTAGGGTCTTTAAAACCCATTGGTTGTTCAACATATACTTCTTCAAGCAAATCACCATTTAAGAAAGCACTCTTTACATCCATTTGGTATATTTTGAACTTTCTAAAGCATGCAATGGATATAAATAGTCTGATTAATTCAAGATAAGCTACTGGGGCAAAGGTCTCATCATAGTCGATGCCTTCAATTTGAGTGTACCCTTGTACAACCAGTCTAGCCTTGTTTCTAATGATATTACCAAGTTCATCAGATTTATTTTTAAAAATCTATTTAGTTTCGATAATGTGTTTGTCTTTAGGTCTTCGAACTAAGTACCAAACATCATTTCTAACAAATTGATTAAGCTCTTCTTGCATCGCAACTATCCAGTTTTCTTCAGAAAGAGCTTCTTTTACGTTAGCTAGTTCTATCTGAGATGTAAAGCACACGTAATTATACATATCTTCTAGTTGTCTACGAGTGCGCACACCAGTGAGAGGGTTTTCAAGAATTTGATTAGTTGGATGGTCTTTAATAGTTCTTAATTTAAAGTTATTTTAACTTGATGAAGTATCTGGTTTATCAGTTAGACATACTTCATCATTTTCTAAACTTGAGACAAGTGTATTTAAGTGATCATCAATAACCACATTAATAAACTCTTGAATAACACTGATCCTCTTATTAAGAACCTGATACACTCGACTATTTAAAGCATACCCTAAAAATACCCCTTCATAACTTTTGGTGTCAAACTTACCCAGATTTTCTCAGTCATATAAAATGTAGCACTTGCTGCCAAAAACTCGAAAGTATTTGACAGTAGGCTTCTTATCAAACGACATTTCATAAACCATTTTATTATATGATTTTCTAGTATAAATGCGGTTAGTTATATAACACGTAGTATTTATGGCTTCGACCCAAAGATTTTCAGGGAGCTTCATACTATTTAACATTACATTAGCCATTTCTTGAAGCACTTTATTTTTTCTTTCTACTATACTATTTTGTTATGGTGTGTTGGGCATAGAGAATTCATGTGATATTCCCTGATCACTACAAAACTTCTCAAAATTGGTATTTTAAAATTCTGATTCATGATCGCTACGGATCTTACAGACTTGAGACTCTTTTTCAGTTTGGATACGTCTAAGTACCCTTTTTAGTTCATCGAGAGTTTTTGATTTATCTCTTAAGAAGACTACCCAAGTATATCTAGTAAAGTCATCAACAATTACCAGTATGTACTTCTTGCCACCTCGACTCTCCATTCTAGTTGGTCTAATAAGATCCATATGGAAGAGTTCGACTCTCCACCTCGAATCTCCCAAATCTATATAAGTTGCGGTAGTATATATGTCCAAGACGTTTATTCCATAACTCGGTCTCATCGGTATGGATCATGTAACACAATAATTTAGATGAGCTTGAATCACTTACTATGTAGCAGTTTTCAGAAGTTTTGTGACCAGTTAATATTATAGAACCATTTTTATTTAAAATTTTGCACCCTAGGTTAGTAAATTTTACGCTATGATTATTATCGCATATTTGAGAAATGCTTAATAAGTTGTGTTTTAACCCTTCCACATATAAAACATTATCAAATAAAGAGATGTTAAAGAGTTAAACCATACCTTCGCCAACAATCCTGCAGTTGTTACCATCACCGAATGTGACTGAACCATCAGTCATATCTTTAAGATTGGTGAATAGACCTTTGTCACCAATCATGTGTCTGGAGTATCCATTGTCTAGGTACCACTTTGAATGGCTAGTAGCTTTGAAAGAAGTGTGGGCAACCAAACAGGTAACCTTAGGAACTCATTTCATTATAGTCTTGGGTTTAGGAGTATAGTTGGTCTTCTTATGTTTGTAGTTAATATAAGACCGACCTGCTGAGTTGGATTTTAAGAGCTCCTTAAGTAAATCAACAATTTTCTCAGCTGAAGGATTATGATTCTGATTTTTATAGTTGATATGGTTACTTTTAGTTTTTAAGTATTGAAAAGTTTTAGCCTTATTAGATTAGTTTTGATTCAGACTCTTTCCTTTTGATTTTGAAGACTCTCCTTTCACAAACTTAGGAGTAATATTCTTATGTTTGGGAGGAATACTTTTGTCGTAGCCTAATCCAGATCGGTCGCCATATTTTCTGGATCTAGATAATAGTTTTTCTAACTAAAGCTCACCTTGGGCATACTTCCATGTGTCCTTTAAACTCAAAAGTGAAGAGACTTCAAGTTTTAGCTTTTTGTTTTCAGATTTTAAGTTTTTAACTTGGGAGGTCTTGAAATCTAAGTCGCACTTAGTTTTTTTAAAATAATCTGAAATGTGAGATTTTTCTAAAATAAGTGAATCAAAATTTTCTTTAAGTTTTGAAAACTTCTCTTTTTGAAGTTTTAGTTTAACAATAATTTTACAACTCTCCTTATAAAGTGCATTATAAGCATCTTGAAGATTTTCTTCATTTTCATGATCACTATTCAAATTTTCTTCACTTGTTGAATCATCATGATTTGAAAAAGTGAACTTGGCTAGAGTCATAAGGGCTTTAACTTCATTACCCGACTCGGTTTCAAAATCTTCTAATTCAAAAGAGGCTTCAGAGCCAAAAGATTCATCCCAAGTAGCCAACATACCTTTCTTTTTGGGTTTGTCCTTTTTAGGACACTTGTTCGCTAAATGTCCATATTCATGACAGTTGTAACATTGACTATTTTTTAAAGATTTCTAAAATTTAGATTTAGATATTTTCTTTTCATTAGGTTTTTAAAAATCAACCCTCTTTTTACGCTTGAAAATCTTATAAAACTTTTTAGCTAAAAGGGGCATATCATCTTCAAAATTTTCAAAATCAGAATTACTATTTTCTTGAGAAATACATTTAGAAGATTTAAGGGCGATAGATTTACCTTTAGGAGCTTTAAAAGTTAACTCATAGGTTTGTAAAGAACCAATTAATTCTTCTACCCTCATATTATCCGTATCACGAAGTTTCTGAATCGCAGTCACCTTTGAATTGAACCGTTCAGGGAGTGAGCGTAGTATCTTTGCACAAAATTTACTTTCTAGGATTTTATCACAGAGACCCCATATAGAGTTCATAATGTCATCCAATCTTGTATAGAAGTCTACGAAGGTTTCATTTTCCTCCATATGTATTTTCTCAAATTTGGTTGTGAGGATTTGGACTTTAGATTTTTTGACGATTGTTGTTTCCTCGTGTGTCATTTTTAAAATATCTCAGG
Organism: Magnolia kwangsiensis; assembly: GCA_037074715.1. Lineage (NCBI taxonomy): Eukaryota > Viridiplantae > Streptophyta > Magnoliopsida > Magnoliales > Magnoliaceae > Magnolia > Magnolia kwangsiensis. The sequence goes on along the minus strand of CM073584.1, from coordinate 40,463,441 downwards.
CTTGCTTTGCAGTATCACAGGATATAATTATTTTGAATTCATTCAGTGATAGTGCGCAAGTTATAGCATTTACAGCCTTTGCATTGGCACTACTCTCATTTTACTGACGAGTGGTCCAAGAAAAATAAGGTGTGACTTTTATTGATTTGGATCCATTGATACCAGTTACTTCAGTGGTAGGAGGGGTCCATTCAGTCACTATGGCTTGCCACACGCTCTCATCCATAGATTTTAAGAAAATCCTTATCCTGGCTTTCTAATATGCATAATTGGAGCCATCAAATGGTGGAGGCCCAGTGACTAGAATGCTGACGGATTTTAGCCGCCGGAAACGTCGGCGGCTTTTAGCATTAGCTACAAACGCTGACGCACCCTTTACCGACGGACCTTATAATAGCTAAAAGTCATTGGGGAAGGTCATTGCCGACGGTTTTTAGCCGTTGGCGTTGTCCTATTTTGTGGTAGTTAGCTCAGATCAATTAGCTCAGGGGGGTGAATAGGACTATGCCAAATTAACAAATTAACAGCAGAATTTAAGAAAATATAAATACTGATAGCAATAAAGAATGCACAAAGTGAAAATGTACAATAACCTCAAAAATCAAGTATTGAGAGGATACAAACTTAGTTCTAAGGACAACCTGACATAAAAAATCAATGGTTTATAGTAGGACAACCTTACTAGAACGTGGGTGAGTATTAAAAACTCAAATTGAAGAGGATATGAAGGAAATAAAGACTAATTTATTACAACATTCACCACATAATGCCGAAATATAAAGATTACAACATTCACAGCCACAAGTACATCCCACAATCTTAAATCACAAAAGATAAAAAAAATAAACTACAAATCCACCAAACACAAAGAATTATAGTGGTTCGCTTGTGTGTATACCAACTGTTAAACAACAACCACACAACTACTCCACTCCTAATATCCTCACACAGTTGATATTAGCGTTCACTATGAAAATAGGTTTTTCAAGGTTCACCTAAAGCCCTCACAATTGTGTCTTTCAAGTGGGCTTACACAATTCAAAAACCCCACACTCTGAGTTTTCTGGATCACCTTAGACAAACCAAAATAAAGAGATTTTTCTAGCACAATTTCTATGAAACCAAAATAAAGAATTTACAAAACTGTAAAATACCTGGTTTAAGACCTGTATCCTAGTCCGTACTATTCCGTCGACTCCCACGATCCTTCCCGTCAAAGTTCGGCAATCCGTGACCTATAATCGATGTTTGCACATGACCCTAAGTCGTATCCCGTGGATTTAAGTCAGCTTAATTTGAGATTTGTACCATTGCGACTGCTCCGTCGCCGCGGTTCCAGCACCGCGTCTTGCATACTGATCCGATACCCAAGACAGAAGATGTGGGACCGCATTTATTTCAAAGAAACACCGCATATTTGTAATCCTAAGGAAATCTCTTCAGCATGTCTCATTAATCAATCAATCACTCAAATCAATCAATCAATTATCTCATGTCAAGTACAAAAGCAACCCATGCTTTCTTTCTCCACAAGTCAAGCAACTTACAAAGTCAACAAATCCCTCACTTCACCCATCAGTCACCTCACATCCATCACTCTCTCCTTACAACCACCATCCTCTCTCTTTCTCTTCACATTTCCCAAGCAATAAATTTCAAGAAAAAGAGGGATGGACGTCCATGGTTTTCCAAGAGAGAAAGTGAGATGTGTGTGGCCCACTTTCTATCCCAAAATCCTTCATCTTAGACATTCATCTCTCATCATCCTCCATCAAAATGAAGCATAAGGAGATCGGCGTTTCATCGGACCAAGAAGATCAAACGGTGGGTGCTTCTATAGGCTACTTTTCATGTTTTTATGATGGGCTGATTGAGGTCTACCGATTGATGGTATGGATCTCACTTTGGACCCTAGATGTGGGTGATGGCATACCTTAATGCTCATGATCATTCCATGATGGGACCATTCTCCATGGGCCCCATCATGATGTTTATTTTTCTTGCATGGATAAGGTCATCTAGACCTTCTATTTCAGTGGAGAAGGGATCTCCACCGTTGATTTTGATCGGTGAGCCCATACAAAATGGGACCCACTTGATGTATGTTGTGAATCATGCAAGGGAGGGCCCATAGTGCTAGGGTCCCTCCATCACACGTGTCCCTCTCTCTTTCTCTCTCTCTTTTTATTCTTATTATGTGATGATGTGGCCATGTGGCCCACTCGGATGGACCCCACCATGAAGCATGTATTTTATCCAAGCCATCTATAGGTGGGGGCCCACATTATATATATTTGTACCCACACCATCCACCATTTAGTGGCCCACCTGAGCAAGGCCCTTACCTTACATGCATCGTTTGCCCAAACCATCTAGTGTCCAGGGATGCTGGACGTTAATTGAAAGCCTAAATATAAGCTTTGGTTCAAAGCTTTTGGGGAAGGGCCACTTATACAAGCCCCACCTTGATCCATTAATCAAATCCACACCGTCCATTCCATTGCTCAGAGTATTTTAAGGGTTGAGCCAAAATAGGAAGAAAATCTAATATTCTGGTGGGCCATAGTGTTGAAAATAGTATTTATTACCGTTGAAATCTACCTTGATGTTTTTACCCACCAAAACGCATCGTAATTGGGCTTGTTTGATCCGTCTTGAGTCCTAGAATCCAGTGGTTGAGCTGGATTCACTTGATGCGGGCCCCACATCTGAAAAATCATAGGAAAACTATTTTTTAAAAAAAAATACATGCATGGAAGGCTGGTGCTATCAGTGTCCTCGCTGCTTGTTTAAAGGTGGAGCGGTGGGCCCCACCACAGGCCCCACCACAATGTATGTTGCACATCACCATCGTGCATTTGTTGGGTCCACTTTAAACAGCGAGTCACCCTAAAAATCAGCCATATAAAGATCTCAGGTGGCCCACACCATCTTCAATTGTGTGAACATATGTTAAACCTTATGAAAGCATTTGATGGGGTCCACCTGAGGTTTGGATGCACCTGAAATTTGGTCTGACCCCTTAATCTAGTGGGACACACATAATGGATGGGTTAGATTTGTGAACTATAGATTGGTGGGCCCAATGTACAATTATGAATGTTTATGGAGGTTAAAGCCCTCAACCGTGGTGTGTGGTGCAACGTCCTGCGCTGGCCAGGGATCGTGGGTCCCAGCCACGATGCATTTGTTCCATCTATGTCATCCATCCATTTGCCTAGACGACCAGTGGACCCCACGCTTGATGTCTATGTTACATCCAAACCGTCCATCCAGATGGCGGGCTAGCCTTAAGACTTGAGACTAATGAGGCAAATCTGCCTATCAAGCGGACCACACAGCAAAAGCAGTGGAGGATTGAATGTCTACCATTGGAATCTCCCTGGTTCCACAAGTTTTGGATAAATATAATATTTATTTGTTATTTATTTTTGGTTTGTGTGACCTTATTAAATAAATTGGATGGTACATACATGTTATGGTGGGCTCCATGTGGGACCACTGATGTATGTTTTGTAATCCACACCTTCCATTAGTGTGAACTCCACCATGAGGTGTGTACTTCATCTATGTCGTCCATCCCTATGGGACCCACTATGATGCATGGGTTGTATCCAAACCTTCCAACCATTTTCAGAGATCATTTTATGGCTTGAGACTAAGAATGAGTCAGATCTAAGGTTCAAGTGGACCCCACCATTGAAAATAGTGGAGACAGTGACATCCACCGTTCAAACTTCTTAGGAGCCACATTAGCTTCCAATTAAGCTTATATTTTGCTTTCACTTCATCTAGCTCTATGTTAACTTATGAATTGGTTGGATCTCAAACACATCACGATGGGCCACTCTGTGATATGATCATCCATTGAGGCCCACTTTGATGTGTTTTGTGGCCATTTGTGAGGCGCACCTTGATGTACTTTGTGGTCCATCTGTCAGGCCCACTTCGATGTATTTTGTGTCCCAATCGAGGAGCCTACTTTGATATACATGTGACTCATCAGGATGTATCTTTGACCCATGAGCGGGGCCCACCTGCTGCGTGTTTTGAAGCCCTGGTGCAGGTCCACCTGTGATGTATTCAAGGCCCATGGTGTAATACCCATATCCTAGTTCGTACTGTTCCTTAGGCTTCCGTGGTCCTCCCGGTCGAATTCCGGAAACTCGTGATTTATAATCGACAGTTGCGCGCGACCTTGAGTCATATTCCGTGTTTTAGAGTCGGCTCGACCCAAGACTTATACCCTAGCGACTGCACCATCACCGTGGTTCTGACGCAGCATATTACTCGCCGAGGCGATACCCAGGCCAGAAGATGTGGACCCGCGTTCAGTTTGATAAAAAATACCGCACGTTGCAAAACCCAAGAGAACATCACATCAAATCCCATCAATCTCATCAATCAATTTCACATCACTTCATATGTCAAAGTATAACCCCATCCCCAAGCAACCCCATAGTTAAACTCCCTCTTACACAAAGTACACCCACCACATCACTCACCCATCTCTCTCTCTCTCTCTCTCATCTCCCTCTCCCTCATTCTCTCCAAGTAACCCACGTCCATGGCTCTCCATGGGAGGAGCTTTGTGTGGCCACTCTCTACCATCCAATCCAATCTTTCAAAGCCAATCTCAACCGTTGAAAATGCCCTCTTGGAGCTCTAGGGTGCATAGGCGGAAGAAAGAATAGGCAATTAAAGGTGGGTGCTTCTCTTTCTCTCTTTCTCTCCCTCTTTCATTTTTCCTTGGTGATGTGAGTGGCCCACCTATAACCTATGTATTGCATACATGCCGTTCACCTAGTGGGCCCACCTAGCAGTCCTTTTAGGTGGGCCTAATTGGAAAAAAATACACAAATATCTATTTTTATCCTAAGTTGGTGGGTCCCATACGTGTGGACCCACCCCAATGTTACGTAAACAGTGCCAATGTGGGACCCACCTTGAAGAAATATGGTTCACATCGTCCATCCAGCGTCCCTGGACGCTGGACGCTGGATAGGATTTTGTGAAGGGTGAATAGGCCGTCCGATGCACTGCAACGTCTGTAAGATGCTTTGCAGGAACAAAGATATCATCTTGATTTCCAAACTTTTAAGTGGGCCACTTATGTAGACTCCACCTTGATGTATAAATCTAATCCAAGCCGTTCATCCTTCTCCCTAGATCATTTTAGGCGTTGAGCTGGAATTTGAGATCAATCTGACAATAAAACGGGCCATATCACAGAAAACTATATTTTTCCACCATTCAAGGCTATTAGGACCTACCTTACTATTTTTACATGCCAAACATACCAGATATTGGACTTGTTTGGTGTGTTTTGAGCCCTAGAGTCCATTGGACGGATTGGATTCTCAAGAAATGGGCCCCACCAGTGAAAAACCACAGGAAATCTATATTTTTTAAAAAAAAGGGGGGAAAAGGGATGCAGTAGCTGTAGGCGCTGCTGCTATCAGGAAGCAAACGCTGCCTGCGCACTGGCGGGCAGATGGACGGTTGAACCCATGGCCCAGCCGTGGGCCCCACCATGATGTATGTTTTGTATATCCACACCGTGCATTGGTGGGTCCATTAGGCCAGTGGGACCCCCACCAAAAATCATCTTGATCTAAAGCTCAGGTGGCCCACATCATAGGAAACAGTGACATTGAACAACTACCATTGAGAACCTTTCTGGATCACAGAAGTTTTGAATCAATATGAAATTTATTTTTCCCCTTCAAACCAAGCACGTGTGACCTTATCAACGGCTTGGATGGCGGATAAACATTATGTGAGCCCCATGTGGGACCCACTTGCATGAAGCAGATTGGCTCGAGTACCGAACTAGCTATATAGCTGATGTTGGACGTCAGCAAGGTAGGTGGCCCACCACTAACATGTATATCAGGGCCGTTCATCACGTGGGACCCACTTTAATGGCACGTGTGGCCAGCACGTACGTGGGACCCACCTTGAATGTATGTGCCTTGCATCCATCGTCAGTCCAGCACGTCCAGAAGATCTGGACGCTGGACTGGATGGTGTATATTATATTATATATATTATATATATAATATATTATAATTATTATTATATATATATAATATTTATGTGGGCCACTTCCACGTGGATCCACCATGATTTATGTATTCCATCCACCGTCCATGCCAGGACTGTGGGACCTACCCCGATGTATCTGTCAGTCCTTGATGTCCATTGTATGGACGTGGGATCCACCATTATGTAAGTGTTTTATTCATGCCATCCGGTCCACGTGTGTGGGCCCCACACCATTGTGGGATGCTTCCACACCGCCCATCCAGTTTTCCAAATCATTTTAGGGCCGGGACCAACGGCCAGCGTGCGGGTCAGCAGACAACAGGCCCACCACTAATGTATGTCTCATCCACGACCATCTATTATGCATGCTGCTGGAGAGCCGTCCAGCAGCTGTAGGGCCACCTGACGTGTGCTTTGATCCACCACCGTTCAATGGAAGGTCTATGGGATCTACCATGATTTATGTATTTTATCTGGGCCATCCTGATTGTATGGGACCCACCTTGACGTACGTGTTTTATATTTAGCATCCGTCTATCTACCCCAGAACGGCGGGACATCTCCCACTCTGTCGTGTGTGTTGTATACACATCGTCCATCCTTTTTGTTAGTGGGTCACATCTGTGGACCCCACCCTAATGTATCTGTTGTATCTGCACCATTCAGAATGTTGGACGGTGAGATCCACCTTGGTTGAATACGTGAGATTCACACCATCGATCTATCAGGTGGACCACACTGTAGAAAACCGTGGAGATTAAACGGCTACCATTGGAATCTCTTTTGGGTCACATGAGTTTTAGATCGATATAATATTGGTTTTTCCTCTTGAATTTAGGTCTTGTGACCGTATGAATATATTGAATAGAAAATAAACGTTATGGTGAGACCTACCTTGATGTATTTACGGCCCATCCATTAGGCCCACCTGGATATATTTGGGGCCCGTGGTGCGGCCCACTTGATGTATGAGGCCCTTTGGTGCGGCCCGTGGATGTAGCCCACTTGATATGTATGAGGCCCATGTGCAGGGCCCATCTATTGTGTATTTGAAGCCTATAGGTTGTGGTCGATTGTGATGTATTCGAGGCCCATGGGCGAGGCCCAATATGATGTATATGTGGCTCATTTAGTGAGGCCCATGTAACGTATTCGAGGCCCATGTGCAGGATCCACCTATTGTGTGTTTATGGCCCATAAGCAGGGCTCACCTGTTGTGTATATGAGGCCCGTTGGTGTGACCCATTGATACGGCTCATGGTAGTTGTATGAGGCCCTTGTATGAGGCCCATTGCGATTTACATTAGGCCTTTTTGTGAGGCCATGGGCCCACTTTACGTTTGGCACTATGTATGCCACTCCTTGGGAGCAATGTTAGTTAAATGTCCACATTGATGGGCAATGATGGTGGGATGTCCACATTGTGACCTTTCCTTAGGCCTTGTTAGGCTCATTCTCATCATTCCCTGAGTGGGTTAACCCAAATAAATGGGCCCCATTCGTCGTAGACGGATGGCTTCGTGTTATCGAATTTGATATAACCATGGCTGAGTGCTGATCTTTATACTATAGTTGATCGACTGTTCATCTATGGACCCTGCGTTGCTTATCTGCTGATTATCGGTGCCATTATTGTGGCCAATTATCGATTATCGATCGAGGTCGATTATCGATTCCGATGGCCGATTACCGATTCTGATTCGTCTTGACCGATTGCCTATTATCGATCGAGGCCGATTATCAATTCTGATTCGTCTTGGCCGATTGCCTATTATCGATCGAGGCCGATTACCGATTCTGATTCATCTTGGCCGATTACCTATTATCGATCGAGGCCGATTACCGATTCTGATTCGTCTTGATCGATTATCTATTATCCATCGAGGCCGATTACCGATTCTGATTTGTCATGGCCCATTGCCGATTATCGATCGAGGTCGATTACCGATTCCGATGGCCGAATACCGATTCTGATTCAACTCGACCGATTACCGATTATCGATCGAGGTCGATTACCGATTCTGATTTGTCGTGGCCGATTGCCGATTATCGATCGAGGTCGATTACCAATTTAGATTTATCATGGCCGATTGTCGATTCTGAATGTCGGGGCCTAATATGACGTACATGCAATCCGTATTTGAGGCCCGACGTGATGTCTATTCAACCGGTGTCTAAGGCCCAATGTGTTGTATATTGAGGCCTAGGTGATGGGGCCCATTATGATGCATTTGAGGGCCAGACGAAGGAGCCCATTGTGATGTATGTTAGGCCAATGAGCAGGGCTCACTTGTTGTGTACATGTAACCCTTGAGTAAGGCCCATTGTATTGTATATTAGGCCGTTGTGTGAGGCCGTGGGCCCATTATATGTTTAGATCTAGGTGGGTCATTCCTTGGGGCAATGTTAATTAAATGTCCACATTGTCGAAGCCGATTGTTGATACCGACTATGAGTATGTGACAGCATAGCATCATGATACATGCCCATACGCATCATCTGCATGTTTGTTATGAGATGTGATTGACCATTGCATATATCATTGGGTAGGATGATATGAGACTCCCTGATAGATGGAGATTGTCTCACATGAGTGCACGGTATGCACAGGATTGATGCATGATTGGATTATATGACTTATGCATCTTGCATTGTGTGTTGTGATTATTGTATGCCCTAGCAACATCAGGGTCGTAGCCTCCACAGGCATATCGTGGATGGCCAGATGGGACACCAAAAATCTGTTCTACATGGGGTGCTATAGATATCCCTGGGTGAAAGTTCCTAAACCCTCTTTGTTCTAGAGGTTGCTCTAATGTCTAGACCGAGTGGATGCATGAGCGCATGAGGGCCGTATACCGTTAGACCGTGTCTCCCACTGTGTCGTGGTCGGTTGGAAGGGGGTGCGGCCTTACGTGCCCGAGAGGAGGGGACAATGCTAGGCTGAGTCTGACCAGCTCGAGGAATGGGCCGGGCCTGATATTGGCAGGCGGATAATGGGTCTCTTCCACTCACCTTATTGCGCGCGATGGGGCGACAATCTGGTTTGGAGTGTAATAGACCCTGGTAATTTTCCAGAGAGGAACCATATTGATATGTGGACTTATTGAATAGGAGTTTCATGCTCATTCATTCATTCATTATCCACTTGGGCTGGTGGTGCGTAACTAATTGTTGTGTACCTTCGTTATGGTAAGGATTTTGGTTGGGCGCGCGACTAACCTGAGATCAGGAGTTTACCACGTTGATTCTGACTATCCAAATTTAGGTATGGGACTGGTTTGGATAGAAGTCCCTTGTGGTGGACCCCATAACCTACGATACTGCGTACTATCATCCCGACTTCATACTCCAGCATGATTATTTCATTCGCATCACATATTGCATTACATCTGCAGGCATTTGATATCTTGGGTTTCTATTTCTGCACTTATATGGCCTAGACAGATTTAGCAGGATTTGTATATTACATGGCATCCTTGGCATTTGATATTTGACTCTTTATGACTCCTTATCGTATAGCTGTTATATATTGTGTATTCTGATATTGATTGACTTATAGACTTGTCCATACTTCTGCTTACTCTGTTATCGTATGATTTATATCTTGTCAGTGTTTCTTCTTATTCAGACATTGTATGGTTTATGGATTATAGTTTTCCGGTATTGTATGATTATGACATTGTAATTGAATACTTGACACTTACTTTGTGTACACACTTACACCACCCTCTAAGCTTTCTATAAGCTTATGCACGATAGATGCGTGCAGGTGATGTTAGGTTGCAGTAGTGTTGAGCTTGGAGTGTGTAGCGGTCTTCTGGAGCTTAGTTTTTTTCGATTTATGTATTTTCCTTTCAGCATTGTACTCAAATGATTATATTAGTGAATATGTGGCGATGATGTTGCCTTTGTGAATTGGGTAATCTTGTGGTTATGCTTATTACGAGTTAAATGTACCTTGAAAAAAGAAAATCCTCCTTATAGGATCCCAGGATCGGAATCTAGCGTATGGACGCTAGGAGCCGAGAATGGAGTACTACGGAGGCTGTCAGTACCGGATTCGGCAATCGAGATTCCTGTGAATCCTATTTCCTGGTTTGGGGCGTGACACATGGGTTGAGCTCATTGTGATGTATTAGGGCCCATGGGTTGAGGCCCATTGTGATGTATTAGTGCCCATGGGCTGAGGACCATTATGATGTATTTGGAGCCCATGGGTTGAGGCCTATTGTGATATATTTGGAGCCCATTGGTTGAGGCCCATTGTTATGTATTAGGGCCCATGGGTTAAGGCCCATTGTGATGTGTTAGGGCCTATGGGTTAAGGTCCATTGTCATGCCCAAAACTCGAAAATCAGGCTCACAAAATTTTCGATCGCTGGATCCTGTGCCGACAGCCTCTGTAGTACCCCATTCTCGACTATCAGCATACATACGCTAGATTCCGATCCTAGGTTCCTATAAGGAGGATTTTTCAACTTATATTTATCTCATAATAAGCATAACTACAAGTTTACCTAAATTAAAAAGGTAATATCATCATCACATATCCACTAATATAATTATTTGAATACAATGCTGAAAGGGTAATACATATATCGAAAATCAAAGCTCTAGAAGTCTACTGCATGCTCTGAGCTCAACGCTGCCATAACCTAACGCCACCTGCACGTATGTATGTGCATATACTTATAGAAAGCTTAGTGGGTGGTGAAAGTGTGTGCACAAGGTAAGTGTCAAGTAAGTAATATAAGAGTAATTAGATTAAGTGGAAATACTGACAAGCCCATAAATCATACAATATCAGAGTAATGCAAAAGCATGTTGATAAGCCTATAAATACCATCGGTCTTATCCATGCTATACAATGCAAAAATATAATAAAAATAATATTATATACTTGAAATGGCCAAACTATATGTCTTAGAGGGGGGGGGGGGGAGGTGAATAGGACTATGTCAAATTAAAATAAAAATAACAGCGAAATTAAAGAAAGAGAGATAGACAAATAAAGAAATCAATTCAAAATGCTGAATTAAACTGCAACCTTAAAATTTAAGTCTTGAGAGGTTGATACAAATGTTGTTCTAAGGACAACTTTACACCAAAAACCAGAGTTTATGGTAGGACAACCTTATTTCTAGAAAGGTCTTTGTATCAAAAACTCAAAATGAAGATGAATAAATAAATAGTAAGGAACTGAAATAAATTGCAGGAATTTAAATCTAAATTATTACAACATTCACCACTATGCTTGAAATGTAAATATTACAACATTCACATCCACACATGCATCCCACAATTCTGAATGATAAAAGATAGAAAATATAAAACACACATCCACAAAACACAAAGAATTATAGTGGTTCGCCTGTGTGTACACCAACTATTAAAAAATAGCCACAAAGATTGCTACTCCACTCTAAATATCCTCACACAGGGGATATTGACGTTCACTATCAAAATAGGTTTTACAGGTTCACCCAAAACCTTCATAATTGTGTCTTTTAGAAAAGGGCTTACACAATTCAAAAACCGCACTTCTGAGTTTTTTGGCTCTCCTCAAATAACCAACACAATGAGATTTTTCTAGCTTAATCTCAAAAGAAACCAAAAAGAATGGAATTTATAATAAATATAAAATACCTGAATTTCTCCTTTTGTTGCATCCCGGAAGAACCAATCAGAGTAAATGATCGAATGTAGAAGTTCAAAGTCCAATACTCACTTTATAATAGTTTTAGGTTCTAATTGATTTTAAATTAAGCCAATTAGGCTAGCTATATTTGATTTTGATTCCAAGAATAAGGAATATCACAATTCTTATTTTCAATTAAGATTGAAATGTAGAAATAAAATAAAATTAAATAAAGCTAACAAAAGAGAATTTAAATTATGCACAAAGTAGCTTAAAATGAACATAAACTTATCTTAGAGTAATTCCTTGATTTTACTTAAATTTTTATATGAAACTTTGAAATTCGTGCTCAATTTATAGTTGCAGAAATGACATCTTTGACTGGTCCTGTGAACAGTACGATTGGTCGTAGGGGAGCAGATTTTTGAATTTTTTAGTGCAATCGGATAAAACCGTTCCACGAGTGTTCGTAGGGTGTCTACGACTGGTCATAGGTCACCTTCGATTGGTCATAGGTTGCTCACGACTAGTCGAAGCCAAGCGAATTTTAACGTTGTAATTTGAGTTGTAGGTGCACGACTGGTCAAAGGAGCAGTCGACACTGTTCATACGACTGGTCGAACAGACCCCAGGACTAGTCAAAGCTTAACAAAAAATTTTAAATTTTTTCAACAAACTTACGAATGGTCTAGGAAATTATTTGATAGGTCGAAGCGGTGTTAGTACTAGTCAAGCACGGTCTAGGACTAGTCTTAAAACAGACCAAATTCCCAAATATGAAACATTTGCATTATGTATCCGAAATGACCTACTCTAAAGGTCAACTTAAGGTTAAACATACCTTAATAGTGAAGTAAGGACATTGAACTCTTAAGATATGTACCATTTAAAGAAAGTGAAGCTTGAAGCCTTGATATAGCTTGTCCTTAGAAGCTTCAATTACACAATCTTGAATCTTGACTTGTAACTTGTGAATTTAGTTGAACATACTCGAATATTGACTTGTAAACTTATCTTGTCTTTCGGAGTCGATCTTGCAAGACAATGTCGTGGCTTGACATATCTTGAGTTGAGCATTGTGCTTCATTGATGTAGTCAACATCCATACACTATGACTCCCTTCATCCATACTGTGTTTTGAACATGTATGCAATTTCACAAAGTACAAGAAGTGTTTTTAGCACCACAAATTTAACAACATAAAGGGACTTTCAACCATAGCACTTACAATCTCCCACTTTGTCAAATTAGTGACAAAACATACTTTCAAGATATATTACATAAAGTAAAATATCTAGTTAAAGAGTCATGCACTAGTTATTATCAACCGGCACACATTTATAATATCCTAAACCTGCAAATCAATTCAACATATATTCAACATATAGTAGTCCACCTCTGCACATACTCCCCCTGAGTAACATATATTATGCAAATCCCTCCACATAACTTAGACTCCATTCTCCCCCTTTTTGTCACAATAGGACAAAGGAAGTAATGAACAAATGGCAGACGAGTTATGAGAGTGAAAAAGATAGGATAATAGGATAAACAATGCATATAATCCTTAAAAAAAGATAAGTTAAAAGTAGTAACAATCTCATAAACAGAGAGAGCAGAAGTAATTATAATGTTATTGCAGTCTAATAAAATAAAAAGAACTAATTTGAGCCAGATGAAGGAGCAGGTATAGAAGGATCAAGTTGGTGCATGCCCTTGTTCAAGCGTCTGAGATATTTGCGCATAGATTTGAACTACATGACATCAGTAACATGCATATTCTTAACCTTCTCCTCCAACGCACATAAACGCACATCAAACTCAGAAGGCGCATAATCAGGATCATTAGTAGAATCAGACTCAATTTCTTCAAAAATATCATTCATGTTAATGTCATCCGGATGAAGATCACTAACCTCTTCCTCATTTTCAGCTTCAGCACCACCATTACCATCACCTTGGCCAGGAAGCACATTTAGCTTCATCTTATTAAGGTTAGAATTGTTAAATATCAGATGATGGATAGGGGCTTCTCCAATAGGCACGTCGACTAACATATGTGTATCTAAAAGAGTCATCAAATAAGTAAAAGGGATGTCATTGTGACCTGGATGAAGTCGAAACTGAATAATGGATTGACAAATCAAGGATGGTAAACAAACATGAATACCATTGGTAACAGAATGAAGAATACGAACTATGAAAGATGTCAATTCAGATTTATTACCCGATCAAGGATACAAGTTGGACACAAAAATCTTGTGAAGAACTTTGTATTTGGGTAATAAAAACTTTGAGGGGAGCGCATTCCCTTTATTCGTCCATTGTACGTCCAAATTGCATAAGTCTCTAATGAGCATACGTTATTCAGTTTGTAAGGGTTTTTCAGATAAAGTATGGATAGGAATGCCCTCATCATTCACAAGAATTTTCATAAGAGCTAAAATCAAATGACAATTAACGTTAAATGGTCCTTCTCTTGTGGCTATTTTAAAAGTTAAATTTTTTGTTGAAAAATCACTTATGCAAGCAAACATGGACTGGGCAATGGACCAATATGCTGGCCCACCCCAATGCAATAAGTTATCCCAACTTACAGTTTGAAGAATAGGAAGGATATCATATGAAGCAGCATGATTTACATCAACAGGACATTCTATAATAACGTTCCTCAATCTAATGTCCCGTACAAAAGATGAATCATCTTCGGATGATCGAAGATGACACTTGGTAATAGGAGTAGATATAGAAGAAAATAGATCATGGGATGTTATCTTTCTTCCTCTATATTCCATATGTAACAAAGATTTGAAGGAAATAAAGTGTTGCAATGGATTGAGAAATGATTTTTCTCAAATCAGATTTGGGTGAAGAAAAACTTCAAATCTCAAAAAAACTAGAAATAGACAACTTTAAGAAAGAGATAGAAGCAAACTTGACACAAATCTACAAAAAATAAGCAAATAGAACACTAACCTTGATGGATTTGGAAGGTGAGTTCGACTGGTTGAGCGTCGGCTTGTCGGAGCGAGAAGTTGAAATAAGGAAGAAATGAAGATTTTCCCAATTTAAGTCAATTACCTTGATTTACGACTGGTCGTGGGCTTTCTTCAACCGGTCGTGCTATGACAAGTCGAGGAAATCCTCGACTGGTCGAGTACCACCAAAAACCTGATTTCTTGCATATTTCACAAAAATTGAAATCTAACCTAGCAAATATATACAATATGATACAAATAGGCATAAATAATCATTTTAGAATGCACATGCCAAGATCAAATTTCAATTTGTTAAACCTACTTTTTTCGAGCAGTTTAGTGAAAATGTCAGCACGTCAATTCTTGATAGAGATATATTCTAAAGATATAACCTTTTCTTCTATTAATTCATGAATATAATGAAATCTAATGTCAATATGCTTAGTACGAGAATGCTGAATTGGATTTTTTAAAATATTTATGACACTAGAATTATCACAATATAATAACATAGAATCCTGTTTAATTCTATAATCACTTAGCATACGTTTCATCCAAACAAGCTGCGTACATGCATTACCAG
Source organism: Magnolia kwangsiensis (assembly GCA_037074715.1). Taxonomy (NCBI): domain Eukaryota; kingdom Viridiplantae; phylum Streptophyta; class Magnoliopsida; order Magnoliales; family Magnoliaceae; genus Magnolia; species Magnolia kwangsiensis. The sequence continues at coordinate 40,448,191 of CM073584.1, read as the reverse complement.
CTGTGATATATTCAGCTTCAGCAATTGAAAGTGATATAGGACTTTGTTTCTTACTAAACCAAGAAACAAAACAGTTTTTGATATAAAAGCAACCACCACTGGTTGATTTTCTATCATCAAGATTACTAGCCCAGTCAGCATCCGAGTTCACAGCTAATTAAACACTAGTCTCATGTGGATACCAGAGATCGAGATTAATAGTACTTGCGACATATCGCGTAATCCACTTGACAGCAGTCAAATGCGATTCTTTAGGATCAGACTGATATCTAGCACAAATACCAACACTTAGAGTGATATCGGGTCTACTAGCAATTAAATACAGTAAAGTACCAATCATACTCTAATATAATTTCGGATACACATTTTTACCTGCAGAATCTTTTACGAGTTTCAAAGTTGTACTCATAGGAGTATTAAAATTCCTACCATTCTCAAATTCAAATTTCTTAATAAAATTCATAGCATATTTAGATTGAGAAACGAACATCCATCAGGTTATTGTTTTACCTGCAACCCAAGGAAATAATTCAATTCCCCAACCATGCTCATTTCAAACTGAGATTTTATCAAATCTGTAAACTCAATAGTCATATCAGTACATGTAGATCCATAAATGATATCATCAACATAAATTTTTACTATTAAAATGTGATCATTATGTTTTTTAATAAACAAAGTTTTATCAACACATCCCATTTGAAAATTATGATTTAATAGAAACTTTGTTAGCTTCTCGTACCATGCCCTAGGAGCTTATTTTAAGCCGTAAAGTGCCTTTTTAAGGCGATATACATGATCGGCATTTTTAGGGTCTTCAAAACCCATCGGTTGTTCAACATAGACTTTCTCATGCAGATCGCCATTTAAAAATGTACTTTTCACATCTATTTGGTAAATCTTAAACACGCAATGGATATAAAAAGTTTAATTGATTCATGACGTGCTACTGGTGCGAAGGTTTCATCATAATCAATACCTTTGATTTGGGTGTAACCTTGAACCACTAGCCTAGCCTTATTTCTAATTATATTGCCAAGCTTGTCAAACTTATTTTTTAAAATCCATTTGGTTCCAATGATGTGTTTATCTTTAGGTCTAAGTACAAGATACCGAACATCATTTCTCACAAATTGGTTAAGTTCTTCTTGCATCGCAACAATCCAATTTTCATCAGCAAGAGCTTCTTTTACGTTAGATGGTTCTATCTGGGATGTAAAACATACGTAATTATATATATATCCTCAAGTTGTTTATGGGTACGAACACTAGTGAGAGGGTTTCTAAGAATCTGTGGTTGGATAATCTTTAACAGTCATCAGTTCAGAATTAGTCTGTTTAGATGAAGTATCAGGTTTATCAATTACAAGAACTTCATCATTATTAGGACTTGAGACTGGTGTGTTTAAGTGATTATCAATGACCACATTAATGGACTCTTGAATCACACTGGTCCTTTTGTTCAGAACCCTATAAGCTCAACTGTTTAAAGAATATCCAAGAAAGATCTCTTCATCACTCTTCGTATCAAACTTTTCCAAATTTTTACAATCTCGTAAAATATAGCACTTGCTGCCAAAAATTTGAAAGTATTTGACAGTAGGCTTTTTATCCAACCACATTTCATAAGTTGTTTTATTATTACCTTTACTAGTGTAAACCCGGTTAATGATATAACAAGCTGTATTGACTACTTCAGCCCAAAGATTCTTAGAGAGCTTCATGCTATTCAACATGACATTAACCATTTCTTGAAGCATGGTATTTTTCCTTTTAACTATACCATTTTGTTGTGGAGTTTTGGGCGTTGAGAATTTATGTAATATTCCCTAGTCGCTACAGAACTTCTCAAAACCGCTATACTCAAATTCAGATCCATGTTCACTGCGAATCTTACTGATTTGAGAACCTTTTTCAGTTTGAATCCTTTTGAGAACTTTTCTTACTTCTTCAAGGGTTTCAGATTTGTCCCTTCAGAAGACTACCCAAGTATATCTGGTAAAATCATCTACAATTACCAGGATATATCTTTTGCCACCTCGACTCTCCATCCTGGTAGGTCGTATAAGATCCATATGGAGAAGCTCAAGTGGTCTTGATGTGGCATTGGAATTCACTTTTTTATGTGAGTTCTTTGTTTATTTGTCAATCTAGTATTCGTCACATATTTTATCTATTTTTTATAGTTTGAGTAGACCTCTTATAAGTTCTCATTTGCTCAATCTATATAAATTTCGATAGTGTACATGTCCAAGATGTTTGTGCCACAAATCAGTCTCTTCTGTATGGACCATGTAACATGATTGATTAGATGAGCTGAATTCTCTAACAATATACAAGTTTTCAGACGTTCTACGTCCAGTTAGTATTACTGAACCCTGGTTGTTTAGAATCTCACAGCTTTGATTGGAAAACTTTACACTGTGGTTATTGTTGCATATTTGAGATATGCTTAGCAAGTTATGTTTTAATCCTTTAACATATAAGACATTCTTGAACAAATGAAGGTTATAAAGTTGAATCGTACCTTAGCCCACAATCTTGCAGTTACTGCCATCACCAAAAGTGACAGACCCATCAGTCATATCTTTAAGATCAGTGAATAAACCTTTATTACCAGTCATATGTCTTGAGCATCTACTGTCTAAGTACCACTTTGAATGGCTTGTAGCTTTGAAAGCTGTGTGGTCAACCAAGCAGGTACCCTTTGGAACCCATTTCATAACCTTTTTGGGTTTAGGTGGATATTTGATCTTCTTTCGATTGTAAGAGTTATAAGTATGACCTAATGAGTTAGACTTTAGAAGCTACTTAAGTAAATCAACTATCTTTTCAGCCAAAGGACTATGGTTTTGCTTTTTATAGTTGATATGGTTTTTAGGTTTTTAAAAAGATTTAGAGTTTTTAGAAAACATTTGATCTTTCCCTTTGAGTTTAAAGTCTCTCCCTTTACGAACTTGGGAGGAATACTCTTCGGTTTAGGAGGAACACTCTTATCATAGCCCAAACCAGATCGATCACCACATTTTCTTGATCCTGATAAGAGTTTTTCTAATTTAGGATCACCTTGGCATATTTCCAGGTTTCCTTTAAACTCAAGAGAGAAGAGACTTCATGTTTTAGTTGTTTGTTTTCAGATTTAAGATTTTCAATCTGGGAGGTTTTAAAAGCCAAATCGCATTTTGCCTTTTCAAAACAGACTAAAATATAGGACTTTTTTAAAACAAGCGATTCATAAATATCTTTGAGTTTAGAAAATTTCTCTTTTTGAAGTTTCAATTTCACAACAATTTTACAACTTTCCTTGTAAAGGGCATTATAAGCATCTTGAAGATCATCTTCATTTTCACATTCACTATTCAGTTTTTCTTCACTTGTTAAATCATTATCTGAAAACGTGAATTTGGCTAGAGTCATAAGAGCTTTTACTTCATTACCCGACTCAGTTTTAGAATCTTCTAAATCAGAAGAGGCTTTAGAATCAGAGGACTCATCCCAAGTAGCCAACATACCCTTCTTTTTTAGTTTTTCCTTTTTAAGACACTTGTTTGTTAAATGCCCATATTCTTGGCAGTTGTAACATTGACAATCTTTTAAAGATTTTCAAGTCTTAGATTTAAATTTAGATCTCTTCTTATTATTAATTTTTTGAAAATCAACCCTCTTTTTGCTTTTGAAAATTTTATAAAACTTTTTTGACAAAAGGGTCATATCGTCTTCAGAATTTTCTAAATCAAAATTTAAATCATTTTCTTAAAAACCATTTTTAGAAGTTTTTAAGGCAATAAATTTACCTTTTTGAGATTTAAAGGTTAACTCATAAGTTTGTAATGAGCCGACTAATTCCTCAACCCTCATAGTATCCGTATCACGAAGTTTCTAGATCGTAGTTACTTTAGAATTGAACCATTTAAGAAGTGAGCGGAATATTTTTGCACACACTTTACTTTTTGAGTTTTTATCTCCAAGACCCCACATAGAGTTCACAATGTCATTTAATCTAGTGTAGAAGTCCATAAACATTTCATTTTCTTCCATATATATTTCCTCAAATTTGGTTGAGGATTTGGACTTTAGATTTCTTGACAATTGATGTATCCTCGTGTGTCATTTCTAAAATATCTCAAGCTTGCTTTACAGAATCACATGATATAATTCTTTTGAATTCATTCGGTGATAGTGCGCAAGTGATTGCATTTAGTACTTTAGCATTTGCACTACTCTCACTTTTCTGAAGTATGGTCCATGAGAAATAAGGTGTTACTCTCATTGATTTTAAACCATCGATCCCAATTACTTCAGTGGTAAGAGGGGTCCATTCATTCACTGTGGCTAGCCACACACTTTCATCCATGGATTTGAGGAAGATCCTCATCCTGGCTTTCCAATAGGCATAATTGGTGTCATCGAAAGGTGGAGGCCTAGTGACTGAAACGCTATCAAAATTTGACATCTTAAATATAGCTTAGATTGATTAGCTCAGGAAATAAATCCAAATAATTAAAAATTAAAAAGAGTTTTTAGGCTCTGATACCACTTGAAATGGCCAAGCTATATGTCCTTGGGGGGGGGGGGAGGGGGTGAATAGGACTATGCCAAATTAAAATAAAAATAACGGCGAAATTAAAGAAAGAGAGATAGCCAAATAAAGAAATCAATTCACAATGCTGAATTAAGATGCAACTTCAAAATTCAAGTCTTGAGAGGTTGATATAAATGTTATTCTAAGAATAACCTTACACCAAAAACCAGAGTTTATGGTAGGACAACCTTATTTCTAAAAAGGTCTTTGTATCAAAAACTCAAACTGAAGAGGAATAAATAAATAGCAAGCAACTGAAATAAATTGCAGGAATTTAAATCTAAATTATTACAACATTTCCCACTGTGCTTGAAATGTAAATATTACAACATTCACATCCACACATACATATCACAATTCTGAATGATGAAAGATAGGAAATATAAAACACACATCCACAAAACACAAAGAATTATAGTGGTTCACCTATGTGTACACCAACTGTTAAAAAATAGCCACACAGATTGCTACTCCACTCCTAATATCCTCACACAGGGGATATTAGCGTTCACTATCAAAATAGGTTTTCACAGGTTCACCCAAAACCTTCACAATTGTGTCTTTTAGAAAAGGGCTTACACAATTCAAAAACCCTGCTTCTGAGTTTTCTGGCTCTTCTTAGATAATCAAAACAATGAGATTTTTCTGCCTTAATCTCAAAAGAAATCAAAAAGAATAAAATTTACAATAAATGTAAAATACCTTAATTTCTCCTTTTGTTGCAGCCCGAAAGAACCAATCGAAGTAGATGATCGAATGTAGAAGTTCAAAGTCCAATACTCACTTTATAATGGTTCTAGGTTCTAATTGATATTAATTTAAACTAGTTGGGCTAGCTATATTTGATTTTGATTCCAAGAATAAGAATTATCACAACTCCTATTTTTAATTAAGATTAGAATATAGAAACAAAATCAAATTAAATAAAGCTAACCAAAGAGAATTTAAATTATGCACAAAGTAGCTTAAAAAGAACAAAAACTTATCTCAGAGTAGTCCTTTGATTTTACTTGAATTTTTATATGAAACCCAAAGTGTTGGTTTTAGAAGATGGAATGTCTAATATTTTTTCACCCGGAGAACCATAAATTCGTACTCAATTTATAGTTGCAGAAATCGTATCTTCGACTGGTCCTGTGGACACTACGACAGGTCGTAGGAGAACAGATTTTTGAATTTTTTAGCGTGATCGGATAAAACCGTTCCACGACTGATCAGAGGGCGTCTACGACTGGTCATAGGTCACATTCGACTGGTTGTAGGTTGCTCTCGACTAGTCAAAGCCAAGCGAATTTCAACGCTGTAGTTTGAGTCGTAGGTGTACGACTGGTCGAACGAGCAGTCGACACTGTTCATACAACTAGTTGAACAGACCCCAGGACTGGTTGAAGCTTAACAAAAAATTTTGAATTTTTGCAACAAACTTACGACTGGTCTAGAAAATTCTTAGACAGGTCGAAGCAGTGCTAGGACTAGTCGAGTAAGGTCCAGGACTAGTCTTAGAATAGACCAAATTTTCAAATATGAAACATTTGCATTATGTATCTGAAATGACCTACTCTAAAGGTCAACCTAAGGTCAAATATACCTTAATAGTGAAGTAAGGACATTGAACTCTTAAGATATGTACCCTTTAAAGAAAGTGAAGCTTGAAGTCTTGATGTAGCTTATCCTTAGAAGCTTTAATTACGCAATCTTAAATCTTGACTTATAACTTGTGAATTTAATTGAACATACTCGAATCTTGACTTGTAAACTTGTCATGTCTTTCGGAGTCGATCTTGCGAGACAATGTCGTGGCTTGACATATCTTGAGTTGAGCATTGTGCTTCACTGATGTAGTCAACATCCATACACTGTGACTCGCTTCATCCATACTGTGTTTTGAACATGTATGCAATTTCACAAAGTACAAGCAGTGTTTTTGGCACCACAAATTTGACAACATAAAGGGGCTTTCAACCATTGCACTTACAATATTGATGAAGCAATGTAGATCAATTATACAATGCGGAGACAGTAAGCTAAATATCAGATGTCGATGATGCGGTGCAAATGAAATGATCAAGCTAGAGTGAAGTCAGGATGATAGTACGTAGTATCGCAGGCTGTAGGGTTCATCACAAGAGAGTTTTATCCAAATCAGTCTCATACCTAAATTTGGATAGCCAGACTCAATGTTATAAAATCTTGATCTCAGGTTAGTCGCGCGCCCAACCGAAATTCTTGCCATTATGAAGATACACAACAATTAGTTACGCGCCACCAGCCTGAGTGGATAGTGAATGAATGAATGAATGAGTATGCAACTCCTACTCAATAAGTTCACATATCAGTACGGTTCCTCTTTGAAAAATCACCGGGGTCTATTATACTCCAAACCAGATTGTCGCCCCATCACGCGCAATAAGGTGAGTGGAAGAGACCTCACTATCCGCCTACCAATATCAGGCCCAATTCATTGATAGCGGACCTATTCCTCGAGTTGGTCAGACTCAGCTTAGCATTATCCCCTCCTCTCGGGAAGGTAAGGTCGTACCCCCTTCTAACCGACCACGACACAGTAGGAGACGCGGCCTAACAGCATATGACCCCCATGCCCTCATGCATCCACTCGGTCTAAACGTTGAAGCAACCTCTGGAACCAAGAGGGTTCTAGGACTTTCACCCAAGGATATCTATAGCACCCCATGTAGAACAGATTTTTTATGTCTCATCTGGCCATCCACGATATGCCTTTGGAGGCTACAGCCCTGATGTCGCTAGGGCATACAGTAATCATAATCACACAATGCGAGATTCAAGAGTCACATAGTCCAATCATGCATCAATCCTACGCATACCATGCGCTCATGTGGGGCAACTCTGCCTATCAGGGAGCCCCATGAACAACCTGCCTTATAGCATATGCAATGGTCAATCACAAACATACAGATGATGCATATGGGCATGTATCATGATGCTATACTGTCACATAGGAATAATCGGTATCAATAACTGGCATCAACAATTGGCATCGACAATCAACCTCGACAATGTGGACATTTAACCAACATTGCCCCTCAAGGGGTGGCCCACATAGAGCCTAACATATAGTGGACCCATGGCCTCACACAAGGGCCTAATACACATCACGATGGGCCTCAAACACGGGTCGCATATATATTATAGAGGTCTCGACAATCAGCCTCAGCAATCAAAAATCAGAATCGACCTATACAGTTGGCCTCGACAAATCGAAATCGGCCTCGACAATCAGAATTAGCCTTGACAATCGGAATTGGCCTATACAATCAGCCTCGACAAATCAGAATTGAACTCGATACTTGGCCTCAATAATCGGAATCAGCCTATACAGTCGGCCTCAACAATCGGAGTCGGCCCCGATAATCAGAATCGACCTATATACACAGCGGGATCCAGATATGAACGACCGATCAAAACATAATATAAAGATTATCCCTCAGCCGTGGTTATATCAAATCAGATAACACGAAGCTATTCGTTTATAGCGAATGGGGCCCACTTATTTAGGTTAACCTACTAAGGGAATGATGAGAATGGCCCTAACAAGGCCTAAGGTAAGGTTACAATGTAAACATCCAACCATCATTGCCCATCAATGTGGACATCTAACCAACATTTCTCCCAAGGATTAACCCACATCAGGCATTCATACACAATGTATCGGCCATACATACATCACGTTGGGCCCCATTCATGGGCCTCTCATATATCTCATTGGGCTTCATACAAGGGCCTCAAATGAATTACAATGGGCCACACCCATGAGCCTCAAATACATCACAATGGGCCTTGACCATGAGCCTTGAATACATCACAATGGACCTCGCCCATGGGCCTCGAATACATCATAATGGGCCTTTCCCATGAGCCTTGAATACATCATAATGGGCCTCGCCCATAGGCCTCAAATACATCATAATGGGCCTCATACGTCAAGTGGGCCACATCACATGGGCCGCATTATTTGGGCCACACCAATGTACTTCATGGATATCAAATAGGCCACACCGATGGGCCTCATATACATCAAGTCGGCCACGTCAATGGGCCCCATGGATGGCCCATAAATACGTCTAAGTGGGCCTCATGGTTTATTGCATGGGGACTCATACAAGGGCCTCATAGTAGGTTGGCCCTACACAACCAACAGGTGGGCTTGCAGCATCCAAATGAGCCCCCCGGATGAACAACATAGATGTATGACACATACATCTAAGGTGGACCCCTCCATAACATTTACTTTCCATCCAATCCATACACAAGGTCACAGAGACTTGGATTAAGAGGAAAACAAGTTTCATACTTATCCAAAAATTTTATACTCCCAAAAGGGGATTTTAATGGTAGGCGTTCAATCCCCACTGTGCAGTGTGGTCCACTTGATAAATAGACCTGTCTTATTTGTCTCCAGCCTTGAGACGAGCTCCCCAAATGAATGGACGGTTTGGATGTAACACATACATCAGGGGACCCACAAAACTTGTTGGCATCGTACAACAATCAGGTGGGGTCCCCACCGTCCAGTTGGATGGTGTGGATGGAATACATACATCGGGTGGGTCCCACCGTCCACGCTCTAGACGGTGTGGGTAGATAGATACGTGAGGTGGGTCTCACGTGGTGGGCCACCCTTCTTACATTGAAATATATTATATTATATAATACATGAGGTGGGTCCCATGTGGGAGTGGCCCACCATCACATCTGTTTAAAATATAATATATTATATTACATAATATTATATATTATATATAAATGCATTAAAAAAAAGGCAAAGGACTGCCTAGAACCCACCGTCCAAAAGAATCTGGTCGGTGCAGATTAACCTATTAAAGGTGGGTTCCACATGTCAAGGCAAGCCCCACCGTCCATGCATCTGGACGGTGGGTGGGTGGTTTGGATTAAACACATACATCGCAGTGGCTACTCAAAGCTCTTGCCCGTCCCATCTATAAATGGATGGACGATGATAAGATCATACGTCTGGTGGGTCCCACGTGGGGCCCACCAAAATGTTTGTTTTCATCCAATCTGTTAATAAGTTCACAGAGACCTGAATAAAGGAGAAAAACAAATTTCGTATGGATTCAGGACTCCTGTGACCTAAAAAGGTATCAATGGCAGATACTCAATAACAATGTTTCCTGTTGTGTGGGCCACCTGATTTTCACATACAACTGATTTTTGGGGTGGCCCACGACTAGAAAGGGGGCCCACCAATGCACGGTGTTGATGTTCTACACACTTCACGGTGAGGTCCACGGTTGAGACCCATGTCCCTTACCGTCCTGGGCATAGCAGGACGCTGCATGTCCTCTTGACGTCAATAGCACCTGCTGGCCCTAATTTATATATATATATATATATATATATATATATATATATATATATATATATATATATATATTGAAAAATAGTTTTCTTGAGGATTTTTATAGGTGGGGCCCACATCAGGGACATCCAACCCAGCCATTAGTTTTTATGGCCCAAGACAGACCCATCAAGCCCAATATTCAACCTGTTTTGGGGTACATAAATATCAGGGTGAATTTCAATGGTAAAAACATTGTTTATGCTATGACCCGCCAGATAGTCGGATTGACTTCATTTTTAGGCTCAACGCCTAAAATGATCTAGGGAATGGAATGGACGATGTGGATTAAATTCATACATCAGGGTGGGGCTTGTATCAGTGGCCCACAAAAAACCAAGCTAACATGTGTTTTTGGTTTTCATGTTAGTACACCACACTGTCAATTCATACTTCACTTGTGTGGACACATCCAGCGTCCCTGGACGGTGGACATTGAGAATATGTATAAGGTGGGTCCCACATAGACGTGGCCCACTTAGATCAATATGATATTTGTGCTTTCCCATCATCATAAGGTAGGGACCACATGGCTTGGACGGTGCGAATCCAACACGGCCATCAAGTGGGTCCCACGAAGATGGACAACATGGATAAATCGCATACATCATGGGATAAAAATCAAGAAAAAAGGGAGAGAGTGTAATGCCCCATATTTTTACCAACTTGGAGTTAGATGTCCTTAGCCAATGGGTCGATCATAACACCTTAATTATTTCTCAAAAACTAAATCCCAAAGTCTAAAATCCTTTTTCAACCCATTTTCTTCGAAATCTTACCTTTTACTACCTTATTCTTCAAAATTTTCTAAGTACTTTTATATTAGACACAAATTTTAAAGTTTAGAAAATGAAAAATAATACATAAACTAAAAATTACTATAAATAGTAAATAAATAAATAAAATAGGTTTTTAACCATTAACCTTTCAGAATATCATGAAATAAGTAGGTTATTTGGATAGATCAACTTCTCCTACCCTAAAAACATATATTACATGTCGAATAACTCATTCGAGTTTGTAAAATACATCCATTTCAAATATCGGGTGGCCACCCCAGATAGGACAGCGAGCGGTGATGGCATCACTGTGACGGTGAGGCCTCGCTGGCTAGCGGGCCGAGCGGGCCACAGTGGGTCGGGCGACCCATTTTTTGTAGTTTTTTAGTTCGACTTTGAAAATTCATATCTCCCTTGATATAACTCCAATTTAGGTAATTTAAAAGCCAAATTGAAGCTTGATAAGTCTAGTTTCATATAAAAATAAGTAAAAATATAATAAAAATTTTAATATAGTTAAATATAGGCTGTTCTGATAACTATCTAAAAATTATTAGTTTGGACAGCTGCTACTTCTATAATTTTTAGAATTTTTCTACAATACGAAATCTCATGAAATTTGGTGGAGATGAAGTGAACTTGATGATGAATTACTATAAAAATAATTAAAATAATATACTAACCAAAAGTGCTGAAAAGGGGCATAGAATTTTTCTATGACCTTATTCTGTCGTAATTAGGGCAGAATTTAGTTGAGTACTAAACTAAATAATTGATGGATTTGGCTTGAACTGCTTTCTATATGAACTATAAGACCTAAAGTGAGTAGAATCGCTAATGCTACATTAACTAGAAATCTAAGATTCATCTCAAAATTGAGTTGCCCTCAGGAGCACACTGAAAATTCGTATCGGACCTAGACCACGCGTCGAAAGTCCAATTGCTCCAAAACTATACGGTTATGACCGCCATACTAGACTTGACCACCATCTCAAAAATTAAGTCATGAGCCGAATACGGTGGTATGGGACACTGTATTCGAGCTGTCAGCCTACACTGGTACAGCTTGGCTGTGGTCCCTAGTCGGGTTGGTGACGAGCCTTCGAAAATAGACTGCCAATTGGTAGGGCATTAGTGGAGTGACCTCGAGTATAAAATAGGCCTACCCTGGCGTAGCCTGGTTGTGGTCCCCAGTCGGGTTGGTGACGAGCCTTCGAAAATAGACTGCCAGTTGGTAGGGCGTTGGTGGTAGTGTCCTGAACTTTCCTATCATAGGTGACTAAGTAGGATTGACGACCCTAGATGGATCATTGTTTGGGTATTAAACTAAATAATTGATGGATTTGGCTTGAACTGCTTTCTATAGAAACTGCAAGACCCGAAGCGCGTAGAATCGCTAATTAGGGCAGAATTTAGTTGAGTACTAAACTCAATAATTGATGGATTTGGCTTGAACTACTTTCTATACGAACTGCAAGACACGAAGCAAGTAGAATCATTAATGCCACGTTGCCTATAAATCTAGAATCCATCTCAAAACTCAGTTGCCCTCAGAAGCACACTGAAACTCCGTATCGGACCTGGACCGCGTGTCGAAAGTCCAATTACCCCAAAACTATATGGTTATGACCATCTTGTTGGACTTGACCACCATCTTAGAAATCAAGTCCTAATAATATCCAGAAACACACAACTTGAGCCCAGAGCAAAGTGTATGAGAAACGCGAATATCTTTAGGAAATGAACTGAAATTTAAATGAATTGAGTTGTTCGCTTGCAGGACAAATCTAAGGATTTAGACCATCAGAATCTGACCCAATTACACCCTTAGATCATGAAAAATTTTCAACACAGGTCAGTGCACTTGTGGCCTTGATCGAGTACCGGTAATCGTTGAACTGAAATAGGTCCCCCACAGTCGATCCACTGACCTGATCGGACCAAAAACTTAAACTGACTTAGATCCAATGTCAGGAAGCTTAAATTCAACTGCATATAGAAAAGAGGCCTCCATATGTGCTCCATTGGATCAAAACAGATGCCCTTTAGCTATAACCTAAGTATACCATGGCCTTGCACCATTTACGTTAGTTCTGAGCCTATATAAAGCCCTTAAACCCACCTCTCTCTCTCATTTGAATTTCTCCAAACCCTAGGAGAGAGAAGAGAGAAATCGAGTGAGAAGAGAGAAATGAAGATCGGAGGGAGATCCTTGGAGTTTGTTGTCGTCCTTCTGTTCTGCTACTCCACGCCTTGATTTACCCTCCCACATCGCTATATCATCGATTTTAACTCCATTTTTGGGTAAGAAATCCTAACCCTAATCTGTCTTAGGGATTCAAATAGAGTAAATGGTGAAATAGCTAACCTATTTCATCTTATAGGTTGTCGTTATGCCGTGAATAAAGACGTAGTGTTCAAACTGAGCTCGGTACGGGTTAACCGACGAAAGGTACAGACTATAAACGTTTAGGTTATGGTTTTAAAGGCTTTCAATTTCAATAATGGTTTATGACTGACTTCATTACTTTCAAATGTGCTTAGATACGATGTTTTCCTTATATTACATATAGATATAAACTATGTTGAGTATAATGCGTTTTATGTGTTTGTTGAAATGCCTGAACGACTATGGAAATATGATTTGTGCTTGCCATGCTTGTAAATTGAGAATATATGATCATTGTATGAGTGGCAGCTCTTTGTGAAAGAATTTGCCCTAATGTTTGTTGAAACTAATATATTACATGTATGCATCATATATAGTCTAAGTGTTTGACAAAATGCCTATATGAGTAATTGGTTGATGCTTCGTATTTACGAGGGTTGTTCAGATAGGATTCTCAACTACCTTAGTTATATGTATATTTTTCTTCATGTAGCTTTAATTTCAAGTGCACATTTTGTGTAACAAATGTATATGTAAAATATCATGTTGTTATATGTTGAATAATATGCTCAAATGATATTTACGTTAGAATTGGTTGTTAAATCCCGTATGATTATCATGTATGCTTGCTTCTTGCATTTGACTGTGATTGGGACTACGACGTAGTCCAGGCAATCGGTAACAATTCCTATTTGAGTGGCCAAGCTAGTCTCACCACATTTGATGCGTTTGGTGAATCCAAGTCGTATGATGATTGTCGACAGTGGTTAGCGCTCCATGTCAATTAATTTAGTGTACGCTTGTACCAGTCGAACTTGTCTAATAAACTGATTGTCATATTGTGTGTTTATCATATATGGACACTACTACTTGAACCTAAGGTACCCCTTACCAATGTAAAGACCCATTTCAACCATGGTACTACAATCCACTAAGACTCATGAGCCGAGGATGGTTGTATGGGACACTGTGGTTGAGTTGTCGACCTACGTTGGGGCGACGAGTCTTCCCGTAGTGACTAGTGAGCAACCCAAACTCATGAGCTGAATACGATGGTATGTGACACTGTATTCGAGTTGTCAGCTTACACTAGCGCAGCCTGACTATGGTCCCTAGTCAGGCTTGTGAAGAGCATTCGAAAATAGGCTGCCAGTTGGTAGGGCGTTAGTGGAGTGACCTCGAGTATGAAATAAACCTACCTCGGCATAGCCTGGCTATGGTCCTCAATTGGATTGGTGATGAGCCTTCAAAAATAAACTGTTAGTTGGTGGTAGTGACCTGAACTTGGCTATCGTATGTGAGTAACTAGGATTGACGACCCTACATAGATCATTGTTTGGGTAAATGATACTAGCTTCTCAATCCTGCTGTATGAATATGCTTAATTAAGAACTTATATAACACGGCCATGCATCGCATTGCACGGTGCTTTAGTGAGGAAGTGCACGTTTATTGGGAGTGGTGCATGCCGTGATCGTAAAATGTTGTTGTAAGAGGGAGTGCAGGTGAGGGCATGCATTATTACAACATACCATTCTTGCATTAACAAGAGTATTTAGGACATGAGTGTTGTATTGTTTTATCATTACTGCTTGATTGAATTGATAACATGTTAACCTTTGCTTTATAGCTCCATTGAATTGATCACTTACTCTCACGTTATGGGATGGTGTTTTAAACACCAACCAGACCCTGTTTTAGTTTCAGATGATGACGATGGTTATGAAGTGGAGCCAGACTTTTATGATGATGAGGAGGGTTTCTCCTATATGCAGCTATCTAGCGGGTCTATGTAGACCATGTTCTGATTGACGGGGTTACAGGGGTGATGATTAGACGCCTTTGCACTTGTTATTTTGTACTTTTAGAATACCCATGTATATTCATTTTGTTCATTTTTGGAGTATATATGTATATATTTAACCTGATAACATGTTCACACTCTGGAGACTCACAACAGTTTATATATTTTATATATCTATCACAGTCTTCCGCTTGCATAATTTAACTATCTCTGGAGTAGGATATGTTGATTTGGTATAATCTCATTCATGTTTAGTGCACTAATATAGACAACATTCAATCATCATTACCTATGTTGCATAAGTAATGCGTTGGAACTTAGGAACTAAGCTTCTGCTCGACCCTCGATTTTCAGGGAGTTATAGAGAGAGAGAGAGAGAGAGAGAGATCGAGTGATGGAGGGGCCCCGGTACTATGGGCCCTCCCTTCCATACATTACAACATACATCAAGTGAGTCCATTACATGTGGGCCCACCAATCAAATCAACGGTGGAGATCCTTTCTCCATCAACATGTAAGGTCTAGATGAGCCTATTTATGCAAGGAAATAAACACTACCAAAAAAGGGGCAAAGGATTCAGATCACATTTCTTTTTTATTACGGATATAAACCTTAACTACACTTGCTACAGTTTTAATTTGTACATAAAAAGTTGATACACCATTAATAATTATTAGTGTTGTAAGGGGCTCTATGAGGCCTAAAAGAAAGTATATATTATATCTAAGCCGTCTATATATTTTTAAATATTACTTTAGACATTGAAAAAAATAATCAGCTAGATCGAAGGCTCTAGTGGACCACACGGTAGGAAACATTGATATTAAATTACAGTTGTTTCTTATGGTGTGGTCCAATTGGGTATTAGATATATCTGAAATTTAGTTTACTAAAGTAAAATAATTTATTAAAATTATAGAAAGGAATGGATTAACTAAATACATCATGGTGGGCCCCATGGAATCCCTAATCAGTCCGTCCGTCTGAAGCACCCCAATTTTTGGGCGCACACTAAAAAGAGTTACGCCCAAACACTCTCTCTCATGCACTTTCACTCCCTCCCTCTCTCTCGCACACTCTCTCCCTGTCTCTCTCTCTCACGCGGGAGCACTCTCTCTCCCTGTCTCTCTCTCTCCTGTCTCTCTCTCTCGCGCACTCTCTCTCCCTATCTCTCTCTCTCTTGCACTCTCTCCCCCCGTCTCTCTCTCTCTCTCTCTCTCTCTCTCTCTCTCTCTCTCTCTCTCTCTCTCTCTCTCTCTCCTGTCTCTCTCTCTCGCGCACTCTCTCTCCCTATCTCTCTCTCTCTCGCACTCTCTCCCCCTGTCTCTCTCTCTCTCTCTCGCGCAATCTCTCCCCCTATCGTAGCTCTATCCACCGCAACCCAGCTACCCTACAACAGCATTGTAACGGTGCTTCGACCACACCTCATTGGCATACAAATCCAACGGATTAGGGTTTCCACTTCTGGAAGGTGATATTCTTTTGATCTTCTTAGCTTTAATATATTCATGATTGTTTGATAGTGCCAAATTCATGAAATGAAATTCTCTTTCTTTTTTATTTTCGAAATTTCTTCTATGAAGTTCGATGACTCAGTCATTTTAATATTGATATTGCTCACCAAGTGTTTGATTAAATGACTCAACGAAGTGTCGCCTAGTAGCAAGGAAGGTATGCACACCAAACAAATACCATTTTGATGTACGCTAACTGTTTGATGAAATGGCATGCCATCTGTTTGTTGAAATGGCTGGATGAGATTTTTGTAGGGCTGAAATGGCAAGCTATCTTGTGGTGTTATTTTATTGAAATGGCATGCTATCTTGTTGAAATGGCATGCTATCTTGTGGTGTTAAACCATTTTTTATGCTTCTCTAGCCTCCAATCCAGTTATAAGTTTTAGCCTTCATTTCAGAAGTGGTAAACTTGTTCCCTGAAGTTGGTTGATTTTAGGTGTTTTGTTACTTTTGAAATAGTTAGAATACAGGTGCCTATCTTTTTTATGGAATTGATGGAAAATAAAAATACTTTTTTTAAAAATCACAAATATTCATGTTGTTTCTTTGGAAAACTATTGTTACTTGCATTAGTGATGTTTGTAAGAAATCTATCTTTATCCATTTTCTTTTAAAATTATTTTAAAACATCGACAAAAAAATGATGTAAATCTAAAACTCCAGTGGGCAGTCCAACAAACGATTAAATGTCCACTATTTACACATTCATGTGATCATATAAATTTCAAATTGAAGCTTCACAGTTCAGATTCCGGCTTTAGACTTCAGCTTTAACAAACGGGGCTTAACTTTTGTGTTTTTTATTCTTCCTTGTAGAAATGACCTCATGAACCGAATGGATGGCATATAAACATAATGGTAGACCTATGGAGGTTTCAACCATAGGCATTTACCTACACACATTTTCACATTGTGCAACTCACTTAAGTTTTGGATTTGTTTTATTTTTGAGTCCATGTCTTAAAATGACATGGAAGAATGGATGGATGATGGAATGCCAACAAATATAATATTAGAGCTTGCCTAGCTTTCTATTGTAGGAAGTTCTTTGGCCTGAGCTGTGAGGCCAATAGAGATGTCTGTGACAAATACACCGAGTCCAGCTGTTTTGAAGGACAATAACAAGGCAGGATTTTAAAAATCAGAAAGATCCAAGAGTCATGTGGGCCATACCACCCGAAACAGTGAGGATTGAAGGCTCGGCCATGATAGAAGTTTTGCATCGAGATGATATTTACTCCTATATTTTATCTTATCTGAGTGGCAATAATTCTATTAATAGTTTGGATGACATAAAAACATTATGGCTAGCTCTAGGAAAGTTTTAACCGTGGACGTTGTTATTTCCAGTGTTTTGTTGGTGTGGTCCACCTGAGTTATGAGTTTTGGGTCTGTCTAATTTTCAGAATCCTTCCCTTTATTATAGTCTTTTAAAACAGATGGATGGAGTAGATTTTCCATGGACATATCTGTGGACCCCACACAGCCCTAGGCACAAAGATACCTTTGTTCCCAACGCACATGCAAGTCACCCCAAGTGGTGAGCTCCTTAGGCATGGATCGGTTAGCACCCCCACTGGCATCGTGCGGCACTCAAACTGCAATTGACTAGCACCAAGCTAGACATGACAATCCTAGTATAAGCTCTGTAACGCTCACCGTTGTGTGTTTTTTTATCCACATCATTTATCCATTTTTCCTAATCATATTCGGGCATGAGACCAAAAGGGAGGTAGAGTGGAGGCTATCATTTATCCATTTTTCCTAATCATATTCGGGCATGAGACCAAAAGGGAGGTAGAGTGGAGGCTATCATTTATCCATTTTTCCTAATCATATTCAGGCATGAGACCAAAAGGGAGGTAGAGTGGAGGCTTGAATATACTATACTATATGACTGATAAAGATACCTACTGTTGAAACATTTCCCTATATTTGTATCATAAAAGCTTAATAATTACCTAGGTCCTTAGTTTGAAATGAATGCAATTACTTAGTGTAAAACCTAATGTTATTTTGTTATGGAAACTCTATGGAGCCCATAATGATGTATGCCTTGTATCCACTTTATCTATTCATTTTTTCAGATAATGTTAACACATGAGCTTTAAAATGAGGCAAAGCCAAAGCTCAAGTACACCACACCTAAAAAAAAGAAAAAAAGAAAAAAAAACCATGGTCTCAATGGTGGCGTTGATATTCTCATTGCTTCCTATGATGTAGTCCACTTGATCTTTGGATACGTCCCTTTTTAGGCACATGCATTAAAATGATTTTTTTTTTTTAAATAACTAATTTTGCAATAAAGTGCACCATCACCAGCCATTTTTGTTCTTCTTGTCTTCTTCTTCTCCTTCTCTTTTTTTTTTTTTTTTTCTAATTCATGCAAAACAAGTCTATGATTGACAAATGGTCATATTAGTGAAATAGTTTGTTTTCTTTGTTGTGTTTGTAGTCGCATGCTTATGCGCCAAGCCCTCATCAAGGGGGATGTTATGTATTTGAGCTATTATATCTCGATGGAGCTTTTCTCTATAATGCACGCATGTCATGATGTTCCACATATTACATTGAGGAATCTGTCTACCGTACATGTGCTGCACGAGTGTGTGACCTTAACAACTATTGGGCTGTCATGTGGGTGGGATGTAGCCCAATGTTTGGATTTTGATAACCATTTGATAAGTATTATGTGAATGGATGGTTTAAAAAAGGTGGAGCAGACTTCCTCATTCAACAGAGAAAGTTTACAACAAATAATAAGAGAAACTCTCACAATTTTGTCATGTTCTGGTGAGTGGTTTCTTCAACAATTGTCATGTTCTCTTCATAATGCTGTGACCTCAACCTTTCTTCTCTTTTTCTTTTCTTTAACGCAGTAATGGATTGTCCTTGTTCATCATAGGTAAAACTGTAACATCCCGAAAATCGAGGGATCGAGCAAAAACCCAACTCCCGAGTTCCAAAATGTTATTTATGCAACATAGATATGTATGATTGAATGTTGTCTGTGATAACGCATTAAACATGAGTGAGATTAAGCTAGAACAGCATATCATACTCCAGAGACAGTTAAATTAACAAGCAGAAGACTGTGATAGTATGTATAACATATATAAGCTGTTGTATGTCTCCAGAGTGTGAACATGTTACCAGGTTATACACATACATGTATAATCCAAAAGTAGACGAAACGAATATACATGAGTGCGCTAAAAATATAAAATGACAAATGTCAAAGTATCTAATCAACCTCCCTGTAATCCCGTCAATCAGAACACGCATAAAGGAGGAATCCTCCTCATCATCATCTAGTCCAGCTCCGCCTCGCAGGCCGCGCCATCATCTGCAATCACAAAAGGGTATGGTGGGTGTCCAGGAACACCATCCCGTAACGTGGGAGTGAGTAGCTAACTCAGTGGAATAATAGAGCAAGGATTAATATGTTCTCAAATCAATCATGCGATAATAGTAAAGCAATAAATCATACAATCCTAATACTGTTGTTAATGCAATATGACATAACGTGATGTATGCCCTCACCGACGATCTCCCTCATACGGAAACATCTTACGACCGCGGCATGCCACACTCCCTAGAGTGCTCCACATCTTCCAGGCACATGCAATGTTATGGTGATATAATTTTTGAGTTATTATTAGTCCATTCAAACAGCAGGATTAGGAAACTAAGGTACTTCCCTTATATCAATCCCAACACAGATCCTGTCTAGGGTCGTCAGTCCTAGTAATCTCATACGATGTATATTTCATAGGTCGCTGCAAGGGCTGTCAGGGCTGTTGCACGCACTCGTTGCTCCACTCCCCCATCACCTTATCAATACAGGCCTACTGTACTCTACTGCTACTGAAGGGTCGTCGCCTCCCGTAGACTCAGAATACGCTCGCGGTCACTATAAAGGGCTGCCAGGGCTGTTGCTCGCACTCGTTGCACCGCTCCCCCATCACCTTATCAATGTAGGCCGACAGCAAGAATATAGTGTCCCATACCACTATAATCTGCTCACGAGTCTAGGTGCTCACTGGTCACTACGGGGAGGTTTGTGGCCCCAGCGTAGGCCGACAGCTGACCACGGTGTCCCATACCACCATGCTCGGCTCATGAGTCTTTATGGATCAAGGTACCATGGTTAACAGGGTTTACAATGGTAAGTTCAGTACCTTAGGTTCAAGCAGTTATGACTCATGCAGGGTGAACATACAACGGCCAGTCGGGTTACTTGCCGAGCTCGACTAGCACGATCGCATCGCAAGTCGAACGACATGAAGTACGTAAAACACTTCGCGTGGCCTAACCACTGCCACCAACTCCAAACACGACTCGCGTTCATCGACGCGTCGTTCGTGGTCAAGACCAGCCAACCATGAATTTGCTCGGTTACCGACTACCTGGACTAAGTATAGTCCCAAACACATATGAATTCACATCAGCAAATTATGTAGGAGTATTGGAATTAAAATACAATCATGTGAGCATGTTAACACATGTTATAACATTCAACTTAAGCAAATCTTCAAGCATATACATTTCATGCATAGTATGGAATCATGTACATAGTCAACATGTAGGAAATCATTTATGTCAACATATAAATTGAGAAATCCATCTCAAACTAATTCATAACATCATTTAATTCAATACATACTAATACAAGCATTTATACAAACACATACACTACACACTTAAGTCTACATATAGTATGTCGACCCGAAGTGCGCAATTTGGCGAATCTCTTCGCCAAACTAATTATGCACGTATTCCTAACTTTCTAACATGACAACAAACCATATCAATCATATCAGCGAAATATGAATGTAATCAGTACTTCCTACAAATGACTAAAATGCCCTAAATCTCATATTCTTCGTTGATTTACGAAACAAGAAACGGACAGTATGTTGTACATGTCAAACGGCGTTGCCGTCGAGAATCCACTATTAAACGACATTGAAAGCTTTAGAAACAGTCAATCAAAGCGTCTAAAATCCGCACCCTTTGCTCTTATAGGTGAAGTGATTCGAACGGAGCGTATACACTTCGTCTACGGCGATCAGACAACCTGATACACATGTACATCAGCTACTATTCTATTTGAATCGAAGAAATCCCCAAATCAGCAAGTGGTTAGGGTTTTCCTTACCTAGAAGTGCGTTGGAATCGCCGGGAAAGTGATCGGAGTGCGTCGCCTAAGCACATGCAACAGCAGCAGCAGGTGGCGGGAAAATCACTCCCACTCTCTCTCACAAACTCTCACCTTTTCTCTCTCCCAATCTAGGGCTTTTTGTAATTTCGGATGGGAGAGAGGAGTGAGGGTTTCAACCCCTTTTATAAGCTTAAAAATGCCCGAAATAGGCTCGGGAACGAAGTTTACTTAGTGCATATCCAATTCGGGGCTGTTTCGGTCCAAAAGATGCTTTCTGGTGGTCCCCTGGCCGAATGCGATCGGACTTAAGCTCACGCGTACCAGATCTAGCACATATTAAGTTTTCAGTCCGGCAGGGTTCGCAGATCGCGCGTGGCGGACCAGTTTCAGTTCAGCGGTCACCGCACGTAGATCAGGGCTGAAAGTCTCATGATATAAAATAGAAATTTCTCCTGATCTGAGGGTGTAATCTGGCTGAATTCTGACGGCCAGAATGCTCAATACTGACGCGTCAAGTCGTGTGCCAGATTTGAATTTTAAATTCCAAATCTGTCCCTATTCGCACTCTCTTCGGTCCGGGCTCAATGAAATGGCCTGTGATTATCGGTTTGACTTGATTTTTGAAATGAGTGTCAAGTCCAGCTAGGCGGTTCTAACGGTCTAAGATAGGAGGTATCGGACTTTCGACGCGCGGTCTAGATCCAATACAAAGATTCAAAGTGGTCCAGAGAACAAACCTGCTTAGAGTTTAGTCCGAGGTTATAGAGTATTATAGAGTCATTGGTTCTACTCAATTTGGGTCTTGTAGAACATATTTAAAGTGATCAGGGACTATTTCCCAGCTACTCCAGCGTTACGCTAGCTAACTTATGCTTAGTTTCTAAAGGAATTAGTCCTAAGTGGTTTCTTTGGCTATGGAAGTAGGTTCTGAGCGATTTTCCTGGTGTTTTAGTTGACCCACTGCCTAAGGACGTCAAATTCCAGATTGGCCAAAATCCGGGGTGTTACAAAAACAATAAGTGATGTATGGATTCTCATGGTTTAAGCTTATTTCTTGTAATAATTTGATACTCAATGGAAACAGTACTAATTGCATTCACCATCTTTTCCCTTCCTTTTTTTTTAAAAAAAAATATATATATATTTTTTGCAGGCAGAGGTCAAATATCTTGGGCAGCTCTGCCACCCAAATCTCATCAAATTAATCGGCTACTATTGTGAGGATGAGCACTGGCTTTTGGTCTATGAATATATGGTATATGGAAGCCTTGAAAAGCACCTTTTCCGATGTAAGAAACCAAACTAACAGTTAAAGAGAGAATTTCTTTTCCTTTTAAGCATTCAACAACATTTCTTGCTTTGTGCTCAGAAGGTTAGTTGGGTAGTTGGGGGAGAAAATGAGAATTTTTGGCAATTATGCAAAGAAAATTGGTTGATTGAACGAAATGTTCTGTTCTAGCAAAATGGTTAGCTTGGTTTAATTCAGCCCATTTCTCCTTGATCCACAGGAGTATGCCTTACAATGCCTTGGGCTACTAGAATAAAGATTGCATTGGGTGTAGCAAAACGGCTTGCCTTTCTTCATGGAGCAGAAATGCCAATAATCTATCGTGACTTCAAGACATCAAACATCTTGCTGGATTCAGTGAGTATCTCTGCTATTGTACATTTCATTTATGACACTTCAGAAATTCTAAACCTTTTCTATTTAAAAAATACTTTGATAGTCTGGCAGTGTGATGGGTGATACATAAATACTTAAAAATTTCTGAGAAACTGCACTCGTTGTGTGTAAGTAATTTGAACCAAACTGACTAAATTAACCATTTTAGATGTACCATTTTTTGGTGTTCCACTTTTTGCTAGCATGCGTATTAGTCCATATTAATAGATTATTAACATGACTATTACAAGGAATAGGACACCATTTCCTGGAAGGGAAATTTATAGTCTTTTATGGTCTTATATGAACCCTGGAAAAACTCATGACCTCTAGCATGCTCATGCACACACAAAAAAGAAAAAAAAAAGTTTGGCAACCCGAGCTCTTAACTATTGGGTGTTGTTATAATGCACTGTTAATTTGGCAGAAGATTCTGAATTTCTGTATTCTCTATATTGTTTTTTCTTCATAGTTTCACGGATAGATGGCAGCCAGGAAATGCATTCCAAGCATTTGCATTTGTGATGCCAGATTCCATCATATGAACTCAATTATTGCATAGGAAAAGAGAAACAACCAATGGAATCTATCTCAGTTGTTTAGCACACCAAAAGTTTACTTTGTAATGCTAGTTAGCTTCATGTTGCTTTTCTTAGAGTTTGTAAACCTGTAGCTTATTACATCGAGGATAAGTCAGGAGAATCATTAGGTTTGAATCTTTGGTAAGTAGTTAGTTCCTAATCATGAGACCATGCACTTTTGAGATGTCTTCTTTCCCAAGTTAAGAAGTTATGTTGTTGGCAGTGGTTAATGAATGGTTTTTTTTTTTTGGATAATACTAGGGTGGTTCTATTCTTGATATAAAGAAACAGTCTTTTGTTTGTTCAACCCCAGCAGTGGTACAGCTGAAGGCCACCTTGTATTAAAATAATATGAATTACTTGGAGTAGTGCATATGCAGTATTCCATTAAATTCTGTTGACATATTTGCATTCTATTTTTAATTGTGATCCAATCCAGCTAACATATGCTCATTATGTTTTCAAACAGGTCGTAATCATGTAACCAGATCTTTCTCTAAATCTTCCCATCACTGTCAAAGTTAGTTTTGTTGGTACAATAACCCTGAAGGTACTTTTCTTATCAACTGGCATATTCAATATTTTTGCATAATGTGTACTCAAAACTCCTATTTTGTCATGTATACTTGAAGGCACAATTGTGTCACTTGTAAACTTCCTTTTATTTCTAGACTAATTGGTTACATCCACTGATCTTATCTATATCAAATCCTTATTTTGAGAAGTTAATCTATTCAAGGTCTTTAAGTGACATGAATATTCCTTTATTCGTGTGTTTAACTTATTTTAAGATTCTATAGATGCAGGTTGAAATTTTGATCCAAAACAGATTGAAACATGCTTTAAGGTCTACATGGAGTTCATTTGGTCCTCTTTTGGCAGGTGTCTTCCATGACATGTATGGTCATGTCTTTGAGGCACTACAAGAGGTTAATACTAACTGCCTAAAAAGTGGATTCGACAAAGGATGAATCGGTTTTTTGTTTTTAAAAAACAAAAATTATTTAATAGCATGCATTCATTTCTAGTCTCTCTCTCTCTCTCTCTCTCTCTCTCTCTCTCTCTCTCTCTCTCTCTCTCTCTCTCTCTCTCTCTCTCTCTCTACACACACATTGAGGTCCAGGAGAAAAGATATATGTCGGGAACCTATATACTTCGAATCCTTATATGAAGTGAGTGTTCTATCCTATAGTTGTGTTCTGCATGGCAGAGTTCCTTTCATGAAGTGATGTGGGGTTGCAATCAGGATAAGGTTATGGTGGCCTAAATTGGTTTCGTCTCTAAGGAATCATATGATCCTCAAGCCAAGGATATGAACAATATACTTATTTTTTGATTGGCCCATGGTTCCATGATTAGACAATGGACCTTGGCCTAGAAGTCTTCTTGATAGGACAATCTCAACCTTTGAATTGTGGTATGTAAAATAGATAGCCAAGAAGGGAAATTAGTGTTGTCATGTGCAACCACATATGCACATATGCGATCGCATATCGATATGCATATTGCATATACGATCATGACACTTACTATCCTTTTTTTGAATGTTGAGGATGTAATGAGACTTGAAAATCTCAAGCGTTTATGCCTAGGGACAACCACTCTAATTAGTGCACAACCTTTATGCCTTGATGAATCGAGAATTTTGTTTTGAAGAATCTTGACAGTTTACCCTCATTATTTATCTATAACTAATTTGTTGATGTGGAATGATATCTTCTTCTTCTTCTTTTTCTTTTTTTTTTTTTTTCTCTATTGGTATCAGGCCATATTTGTGCTCAAGGCTTGATATTCACCAAAAAACTTTATAATTGTGTCTTTGTCTGTGAGCTTACACAATTAAAAAAACCCCACTTCTGAGTTTTTCTGGTTCTCCTTAGATAACCAAAACAACGAGATTTTTCTGGCAAATCCCGAAAGAAACAAAAACAGAAAGGAATTTATACTTAAAAGTAAAATACCTGATTTTCTCTTTCGATATAGCAGCTCGAAAGAACCAAGTCAGAGTAGATGAATGAATGTCCAAGTTTAATGTCCAGTACTCAATTACAAAGGTTATAGTTCTAATTGATTTTAAAATTAAACCAAAATCGGGCTAGCCTTAATTGATTTTGATTCCAAAGAAAGGAAAATAGCAATTCCTCTTTTTAGATTAGATTGGAATACCAGAAATAAAATCAATTAAATAAAGCTAAAGAAAAAGAATATTAAATAAGCACACTTAGCTTAAAATGGAGCATAGACCAATCTCTTAGAATGCCAGAATAATTACCTTGAGTTTCTTATGATTAATCTGAGATTCGTGCTCTATTTATAGCTGAAAAAAATACATTTTCGACTGGTCTTAAGACATCTACAGCTGGTCGAAGAACCAACAGAATTTCAAATAAATCGGGTGCGATAAGATTTTCTGTTGCTCGACTGGTCGTGGGTAACCTATGACTGGTTGAAGGTGCCCTTCGACTGGTCATAGGTTCCATACGACTGGTCGAAGATGTCCAATCTTAATGCTGTACTTTGAGTCGAAGAACCACGACCGGTCGAAGAACCAATTGACACTGTTCACAGGACTGGTCGAACAGTCTCCAAGACTGGTCGAAGAATAACTAGAAAATTTTAAAAATCCTCAACAACTTATGACTGGTCGAGAAATTTCTTGTATTGGTCGAACCAATACTAGGACTAGTCGAACAAGGTCCAATACTAGTCTTAGAACAGATCAAAATTACTTATAAAAAAATATATGGATTATGTATCCAAAGTAACCTACTCTAAAGGTCCACCTAAGGTCAGTCATATCTCAAAAGAGAAGTAAGGATATTGAAACTTGAATACCATTGACCTTGAGTATAATGAAGCTTGAGTTCTTGAACTTGACATTTTTAGTAAAAACTTCTGAGAACTTGAACTTTAAAGGCTTCTAAGATCTCCAGCTTGAAAAGCTTCTGTGAACTTGAAAGCTTCTGATATCAACCTAAACCTTCAAGGTCTTCAAATTGAAAAGCTCTGCTTGTCTACTTGAAGCCAATCTTTTGTCTTGAATAGATCTTTTATTCATCACATACACAAGATTTAAAGAAGTATCTTTGTCACCACAAATTTGACAATCATAAGGGCTATTCACTATAGCACTTACACAATTGCCAATACAAGCTACACTGGCTGATTCTCACCCCAAAGGTACTCTAACATTTTTTTAATGCCTCGATTGCTAAGTACACATTTGGGACTGATCTGGTTTCCATTGTTGCAGGTTGGTGTGGGTGTCACTTCAGGATAAGTTTATATTTTTCTTTTTGGTTGCATTTGAGTTTTTAATTACCTGCTTGCCTTCTTTTCTTTTCTTCTTTCTTTCTTTCTTTTAATTGTAATTCTCTTTAACTGTTTTAGATCAATAGGAGTGTAACACCCTGAAAATCGGGGGTCGTGTACAAACTCAACTCCCGAGTTCCAGACCGTCACTTATGCAACAAAAATGATTATGATTCAATGTTGTCTGATTTAAAGCATTCACATGAGTAAAAGTATACCAAAACTGCAATTCA
Organism: Magnolia kwangsiensis; assembly: GCA_037074715.1. Classification (NCBI taxonomy): domain Eukaryota; kingdom Viridiplantae; phylum Streptophyta; class Magnoliopsida; order Magnoliales; family Magnoliaceae; genus Magnolia; species Magnolia kwangsiensis. Next base: position 40,420,768 of record CM073584.1, on the reverse strand, counting down.
TACTTCGGATCTAGTGATAAAAGCAAGCGGAAGACTAAACAATATATATATCACTGTATGGAAAAACAAAGTAAATCTCATCTGTCTCCCAAGTATGACTACATCTCTGAGTCTCACATACATATACATGAACAAAAATATAATGTTCAAAATAGTCCCACTGAAGTCCCATCGATCCAGGTCGCCTACGGAAAGCCATCGTGATACTGCATGTACGAGAACTCGTCCTGGTCCTCGTCGATGTCTGGCTCCACCTCCTGGATCTCAGCCTCACCTGCATCTACAACAGGGTCTGGTGGGTGTTGCAAACACCATCCCGTAACGTGGGAGTGAGTGATCAACTCAGTGGAATCATAGAGCAAAGATTAGCATATTCACAATTCAATCATGCGATAATAGTAAAGCAGTAAATCAGACAATCCTAATACTGTTGTTAATGCAAGATGACATGACGTGATGTATGCCCTCACCGTCGACCTCCCTCATACGGCAACATCTTACGACCGCGGCATGCCACACTCCCTAGAGTGCTCCACATCTTCCAGGCACATGCAATGCTATGGTGATATGATTTCCAAGTTGTTATTAGTCCATTCAAATAACAGGATTGGGAAACTAAGGTACTTCCCTTGTATCAATCCCAACACAGATCCTGTCTAGGGTCGTCACTCCTAGTAATCTCATACGATGTATATTTCATAGGTCACTGCAAGGGCTGTCAGGGCTGTTGCTTGCACTCGTTGCACCGCTCCCCCATCACCTTATCAATACAGGCCTACTGTACTCTACTGCAACGGAAGGGTCGTCGTCTCCCGTGGACTCAGAATACGCTCGCGGTCACTACAAAGGACTCGTCGCCTGATCAGTGTAGGCCGACAGCTAGAATATAGTGTCCCATACCACCATAATCTGCTCACGAGTCTAGGTGCTCACTGGTCACTACGGGGAGGTTTGTGGCCCCAGCGTAGGCCGACAGTTCGACCACGGTGTCCCATACCACCATGCCCGGCTCATGAGTCTTCTTGGATCAAGGTACCATGGTTAACAGGGTTTACAATGGTAAGTTCAGTACCCTAGGTTCAAGCAGTTATGACTCATACAAGGTGAACATACATCGGCCAGTCGGGTTGCTTGACGGGCTCGACTAGCGCGATCGCATCTCAAGTCGAACGACATGAAGTGCGTAAAACACTTCGCGTGGCCTAACCACTGCCGCCAACTCCAAACACGAATCACGTTCATCGACGCGTCGTTCGTGGCTATGACCAGTCAGTCACGAATTCGCTCGGTTACCGACTGCCTGGACTAGGTCTAGTCCCAAATATTTATGCAATCACATCGACAATTTATGTAAGAGTATTGGAATTGAAATACAATCATGTGAGCATGTTAACACATGTTATAACATTCAACTTAAGCAAATCTTCAAACACATACATTCCATGCATGTAATGGAATCATGCATATGGTCAACATGTAGGAAATCATTTAGGTCAGCATATTAACTGAGAAATCAATCTCAAACTACCACATAACATCATTTAACTCAATACATACTAATACAAGTATTTATACAAACACATACACTACACACTTAAGTCTACATATAGTATGTCGACCCAAAGTGCGCAACTAGGCGAATCTCTTCGCCAAACTAATTATGCACGCATTCCTAACTTTCTAATGCGACAACAAACCATGTCAATCACGTCAGCAAAATATGAATGTAGACCGTACTTCCTACAAATGACTAAAATGCCCTAAATCTCATATTCTTCGTTAATTTACGAAACAGGAAACGAAGAGCATGTTATACATGTCAAACGGCGATGCCGTCGATAATCTACTATAAAAAACATTGAAAGTGTTGTAAACCGTCAATCAAAGCGTCTAAAATCCTCACCTTATGTCTTACGGATGCGTGATTTTGAACGGAGCATGTACACTTCGTCTACGGCAGTAGGAGAACCTATTTTACAAGTTACGTTAGCTAACACGCTGTGAATCTAAGTAAACCCTAAATCAGCAAGTTCTAGGGTTGTTTTATACCTGAAAGAACGGAGAAATCACCAGCCAGATGATTGGGAAGAGTTGCTGAAGCGGTAGCAACCGGTGGCTCGGAAGCGGAAAAAATCTCTTCTACTCTTTCTCTCAAACTCTCTCCTTTTCTCTCTCCCAAAGCTAGGGTTTGCAATTTTCGTATGGGAGAGAGGAATGAGGGTTTCAACCCCTTTTATAAGCTTAAAAATGCCGGAAACAGGCTCCGGAACGAAGTTTACTTGGTGCCTATCCATTTCGGGGCTGTTTCGGTCCAAAAGTCACTTTCTGGCGGTCCCCTGGTCGATTGCGATCGGACTTAAGCTCATGCGTACCAGATATAGCACGTATTAAGTTTTCAGTCTGGCAGGGTTCGCAGATCGCACGTGGCGGACCAGTTTCAGTTCAGCGGTCACCGCACGTAGATCAGGGCTGAAAGTCTCATGATATGAAATAGAAATTTTTCCTGATCCGAGGGTGTAATCTGGATGAATTCTGACAGTCAGAACGCTCAATACTGACGCGTCAAGTCGTGTGCCAGATTTGAATTTGAAATTCCAATTCTGTCCCTATTCGCGGTCTCTTCAATCCGAGCTCAATGAAACAGTCTGTGATTATCGGTTTGACTTGATTTTTGAAATGATTGTCAAGTCTAGCTGGGCGGTTCTAACGGTCTAAGATAGGAAGTATCGGACTTTCGACGCGCGGTCTAAATCTAATACAAGAATTCAAAGTGGTCAAGAGAACAAACCCGCTTAGAGTTTGATCCGAGGTTATAGAGTATTGTAGAGTTGTTTGTTCTACTCGATTTGGGTCTTGTAGAACGTATTTAAAGTGATCAGTGACTATTTCCCAGCTACTCTAGCATTGCGCTAGCTAACTTACGCTTAATTTCCATGGAAATTAATTCTATGCGATTTCGGGTCGAGTTGGTACTCGGGCCCAAGTATGGATTTTTCACGGGCGTTACAAAGAGACGTCCCCGTATTCAAGGAACGGTTTCAACATGACAACGACGGTAAGCTTAACTCTAAATATCACCTTTATAATAAAAATTTATGCTCTTTATTGTCTGTTTTTTAATTATAATTTTTTATATAATTGACACCTTTTATCTCGAAATATGATCTATGAAGTAGCATATGAACGCAATCCTTATCAAAATCCACACCTAGGGGAGCACAAATAAGAGGATTGATCTTAACAGTTGGTCATCATGAACAGTAGATGCATATTTCAGATTCAAGCATCTGGTACGTCTCTTGACTCAAGAATGCACATGATTGGAGGCGTCTGGTCATTTAGACAGGCCATGTTTATGTATTTTCTTAAAATTAATGGAGCAGACCCGGATGTGCGTCGAAACTATCCAGAAGAGCGGGGGTCCTTGGAAGGTGGGAACCGCTATTATGACCATGGTAAAGCTGTCCATTTCCTATGGACGGCATTTGAGGGACCTGGCCATTTGGACAAGTCGTATTTATGTATTTGCTCAAAATTAATAGAGTAGACCCGGATGTGCGTCGGAACTACCCGGAAGAGCGGGGGTCCCTGAAAGGTGCGAATCGCTGTTATGACCATGATAAAGCTGTCCATTTCCTATGGACGACATTTGAAGGACCTGGCCATTTGGATAGGCCATGTTTATATTTACATTTGGAGGGACCACACCCTTAACCTAAACCTGAACTGATTCTTAAATCCAAAAACCTATAACATAAACCAAAACCAAAACCTATAACCTAAACCTAACCTTAACCTAAACCTAAACCTATAACCTATAACCTAAACCAAAACCTATAACCCAAACCAAAACCAAAACCTATAACCTAAACCAGAACCGATTCATAAATCCCAAAAACTATAACCTAAACCAATACCAAAACCTATGACCTAAACCCGAACCCATTCTCAAATCCCAAAACCTATAACTTATCCCTAAACCTTAACCTATAACCTAACCTAAACCTATACTTATAACCTAAAACTATTTCCAAATTCCAAAACCTATAACCTAAACCTATAGCCTATAACCTTAACCAAAACCTATAACCAAAACCTATAACCTAAACCCGAACCCATTCTCAAATCCCAAAACCTATAACCTAACCTAAACCTATACTTATAACCTAAAACTATTCCCAAATCCCAAAACCTATAACCTAAACCTAACCTTAACCTAACCAAAACCAAAACCTATAACCTAAACCCGAACCCATTCTCAAATTCCAAAACCTATAACCTAAACCAATACCAAAACCTATGACCTAAACTCGAACCCATTCTCAAATCCCAAAACCTATAACCTATCCCTAAACCTTAACCTATAACCTAACCTAAACCTATACTTATAACCTAAAAATATTCTCAAATCTCAAAATGTATAACTTAAACTTAACATTAACCTAAACCTAAACCTATAACTAATAACCTTAACCAAAACCTATAACCTAAACCAAAACCAAAACCTATAACCTAAATCCGAACCCATTCTCAAATCCCAAAACCTAAAACCTAAACCAAAACCAAAGCTTATAACCGAAACCCGAAACCATTCTCAAATCCCAAAACCTATAACCTAAACCTAAACCTAAACCTTATCCTAAACCTATAACCTAAACCAAAACCTATAACCTAAACCAAAACCAAAACCTATAACCTAAACCCAAACCCATTATCAAATCCTAAACCTATAACGTAACTTAATCCTATACTTATAACCTAAAACTATTCCCAAATCCTAAAACCTATAACCTAAACCAATACCAAAACCTATAACCTACACCCGAACCGATTCTCAAATCCCAAAACCTATAACCTAAACCAATACCAAAACCTATGACCTAAACCCGAACCCATTCTCAAATCCCAAAACCTATAACCTATCCCTAAACTTTAACCTATAACCTAACCTAAACCTATACTTATAACCTAAAACTATTCCCAAATCCCGAAACCTATAACCTAAACCTATAACCTATAACCTTAACCAAAACCTATAACCTAAACCAAAACCAAAACCTATAACCTAAACCCGAACCCATTCTCAAATCCCAAAACCTATAACCTAACCTAAACCTATACTTATAACCTAAAACTATTCCCAAATCCCAAAACCTATAACCTAAACCTATAACCTATAACCTTAACCAAAACCTATAACCTAAACCAAAACCAAAACCTATAACCTAAACCCGAACCCATTCTCAAATCCCAAAACCTATAACCTAACCTAAACCTATACTTATAACCTAAAACTATTCCCAAATCCCAAAACCTATAACCTAAACCTAATCTTAACTTAACCAAAACCAAAACCTATAACCTAAACCCGAACCCATTCTCAAATTTTAAAACCTATAACCTAAACCAATACCAAAACCTATGACCTAAACCCGAACCCATTCTCAAATCCCAAAACTTATAACCTATCCCTAAACCTTAACCTATAACCTAACCTAAACCTATACTTATAACCTAAAAATATTCCCAAATCTCAAAATCTATAACTTAAACTTAACATTAACCTAAACCTAAACCTATAACTAATAACCTTAACCAAAACCTATAACCTAAACCAAAACCAAAACCTATAACCTAAACCCAAACCCATTCGAAAATCTCAAAACCTAAAACCTAAACCAAAACCAAAGCCTATAACCGAAACCCGAAACCATTCTCAAATCCCAAAACCTATAACCTAAACCTTATCCTAAACCTATAACCTAAACCAAAACCAAAACCTATAACCTAAACCCGAACCCATTATCAAATCCTAAACCTATAACCTAACTTAATCCTATACTTATAACCTAAAACTATTCCCAAATCCTAAAACCTATAACCTAAACCAATACCAAAACCTATAACCTACACCCGAACCGATTCTCAAATCCCAAAACCTATAACCTAAACCAATACCAAAACCTATGACCTAAACCCGAACCCATTCTCAAATCCCAAAACCTATAACCTATCCCTAAACCTTAACCTATAACCTAACCTAAACCTATACTCATAACCTAAAACTATTCCCAAATCCCAAAACCTATAACCTAAACCTATAACCTATAACCTTAACCAAAACCTATAACCTAAACCAAAACCAAAACCTATAACCTAAACCCGAACCCATTCTCAAATCCCAAAACCTATAACCTAACCTAAACCTATACTTATAACCTAAAACTATTCCCAAATCCCAAAACCTATAACCTAACCTAAACCTATACTTATAACCTAAAACTATTCCCAAATCCCAAAACCTATAACCTAAACCTATAACCTATAACCTTAACCAAAACCTATAACCTAAACCAAAACCAAAACCTATAACCTAAACCCGAACTCATTCTCAAATCCCAAAACCTATAACCTAACCTAAACCTATACTTATAACCTAAAACTATTCCCAAATCCCAAAACCTATAACCTTAACGTAAACATAAACCAATAAATTATAACCTTAACCAAAACCTATAACCTAAACCAAAACCAAAACCTATAACCTAAACCCGAACCCAATTTCAAATCCTAAAACCTATAACCTAAATCTAAACCTAAACCTTATCGTAAACCTATAACATATAACCTAAACAAAAAAAAAAAAACCTATAACCTAAACCCGAACCTATTATCAAATCCCAAAACCTATAACCTAACTTAAACCTATACTTATAACCTAAAACAATTCCCAAATCCAAAAACCTATAACCAAAACCAAAACCAAAACCTATAACCTAAACCCGAACCCATTCTCAAATTCCAAAACCTATAACCTAAACCAATACCAAAACCTATGATCTAAACCCGAACCCATTCTCAAATCCCAAAACCTATAACCTATCCCTAAACCTTAACCTATAACCTAACCTAAACCTATACTTATAACCTAAAAATATTCTCAAATCCCAAAATCTATAACTTAAACCTAACCTTAACCTAAACCTAAACCTATAACCTATAACCTTAACCAAAACCTATAACCTAAACCAAAACCAAAACCTATAACCTATAACCTAAACCAAAACCAAAACCTATAACCTAAACCCAAAACCATTCTCAAATCCCAAAACCTATAACCTAAACCTAAACCTAAACCTTATCCTAAACCTATAACCTATAACCAAAACCAAAACCTATAACCAAAACCAAAACCAAAACCTATAACCTAAACCCGAACCCATTATCAAATCCCAAAACCTATAACCTAACTTAATCCTATACTTATAACTTAAAACTATTCCCAAATCCCAAAACCTATAACCTAAACCAATACCAAAACCTATAACCTACACCCGAAATGATTCTCTAATCCTAAAACCTATAACCTAAACCAACACAAAAACCTATGACCTAAACCTGAACCCATTCTCAAATCCCAAAACCTATAACCTATCCCTAAACCTTAACCTATAACCTAACCTAAACCTATACTTATAACCTAAAACTATTCCCAAATCCCAAAACCTATAACCTAAACCTAACCTTAACCTAAACCTAAACCTAAACCTATAACCTATAACTTTAATCAAAACCTATAACCTAAACCAAAACCAAAACCTATAACCTAAACCCGAACCCATTCTCAAATCCCAAAACCTATAACCTAAACCAAAACCAAAACCTATAACCTAAACCCGAACCCATTCTCAAATCACAAAACCTATAACCTAAACCTTATCCTAAACTTATAACCTATAACCTAAACCAAAACCAAAACATACAACCTAAACCTAAACCAAAACATACAACCTAAAAATAAAACTATAACTTATAACCTTAACCACAACCTATAACCTAAACCAAAACCTATAACCTAAACCCGAACCCATTCTCAAATACCAAAACATATAACCTAACCTAAAACTATATTTATAACCTAAAACTATTCCCAAATCCCAAAACCTATAACCTAAACCTAACCTTAACCTAAACCTAAACCTATAACCTATAACCTTAACCAATAACCTAAACCAAAATCAAAACCTATAACCTAAACCGGAACCCATTCTCAAATCCCAAAACTTATAACCTAACCTAAACCTATACTTATAACCTAAAACTATTCCCAAATCCCAAAACCTATAACTTAAACCTAACCTTAACCTAAACATAAACCTATAACTTACACAACAAGAAATGCCACTTTTACCAACGAAAATTTTCGTAGGCAAAGGGCTTAATTTTGGAGCAAAAACATTTTACCAGCAAAATTTTTCGTTGGCAATTTCGTAGGTAAAAGCCCGAGGGGAACACCTTTACCCACGAAAAAAAAATTTCGTTGGCAAAGGTAAGACTTTTGCCGACAAAATTTTTCGTACGCAAACCATTTTACCAACGTTGAATTTCGTTGGTAAAAGTATTGTCAAAAATTTTTACCTACGAATAGTTTTGCAGGTAAAAATACATAGAAAACACTTTAGCTACTAATAATTTCTTAGCTAAAAATATATACATGACTTTTTACTTACGAATACTTTTGTAGCCAAAAATATTTGAAACACCTTTTACCTTCCAACAATTTCGTAGCTAAAAATATTTGCCAGACCTTTTACCTACGAATACTTTCGTAGCCAAAAATATTAAAAACACATTTTACCTGACAACAATTTTGTAGCTAAACATATTTATAAAATTTTTTACCTACCAACAATTTCGTAGCCAAAAATATTAAACTCATTTTAGCTACAAAACATTTCGTAGCTAAAAAAATTAACAAGCTTTTTTACCTATCAATAGTTTCGTAGCTAAAAGTTACATAATTTTTCCCCTAAATAAAAATACTTGGAAAACGTTTCCCTACCAACAATTTTGTAGCTAAAAATTCCTTTACCTGCGCATATTTTCGTAGGTAAAAATATTTACCAAACAAACACGTTTAACTACGAATGATATCATAGGTAAAAAAAACCTTACAAAACGTTTAGCTACGAATATTGTCGTAGGTAAAAACATTTGTGAGACTTTTAACTACGAAAATATTTGTAGGTAAAAACTTGGAGAATTCTTTTACCTACAAAAATTTTCGTAGGTAAAAGTTTTTTTTTTTTCCCACCCTATATTCCAACACAAAATTCTTGAAATACACCTGATATACACCTGTTACAATATAATTCCTGATATACACCTGTCATGTAATATATTTCATCATATTCACATTCACAGCGATTTAACTCCAAAGTACATAAAAAACCTATCCAAACATAAACTACATCATGCATAAATACATATAAGTTTAACATAATAAATAAAATATAAAAAATCACAAAGATGGAGGCAGAGGTGGTGGGGCATCGATGGGTAAGCGTGCGGCATTGGGTTTGGGTTCGGAATCGGGTTTTGCTTTGGGTTTTCAAGTTTAGGTTTAGGTTTAGGTTAGGTAGTTGAGAATAGGATTAGGTGTAGGTTTAGGTTTAGGGATTTGAGAATAGGTTAAGGTTTAGGTTTTAGGTTAAGGTTATATGTAGGTTTTAGGTTATAGGTTTAGGAATTTGAGAATAGGTTAAGGTATAGGTTTAGGAAATCGGGTTTGGATTCGGGTTTTGCTTTGGGTTTTCAAGTTTAGGTTTAGGTTTAGGTTAGGTAGTTGAGAATAGGATTAGGTGTAGGTTTAGGTTTAGGGATTTGAGAATAGGTTAAGGTTTAGGTTTTAGGTTAAGGTTATAGGTAGGTTATAGGTTATAGGTTTAGGGATTTGAGAATAGGTTAAGGTTTAGGTTTAGAAAATTGGGTTTGGGTTTGGGATCGGGTTTTTCTTTGGATTTTCAAGTTTAGGTTTAGGTTTAGGTTAGGTAGTTGAGAATAGGATTAGGTGTAGGTTTAGGTTTAGGGATTTGAGAACACATTTAGGTTTAGGTTAAGGTTTTAGGTAGGTTATAGGTTATAGCTGTAGGGAATTGAGAATAGGATAAGGCTTAGGTTTTAGGTTAAGGTTATAGGTAGGTCATAGGTTATAGGTTTAGGAAATTGAGAATAAATTAAGGTTTAGGTTTAGGAAATCGAGTTCGGGTTCGGGATCGGATTTTGCTTTGGGTTTTCAAGTTTAGGTTTAGGTTAGGTAGTTGAGAATAGGATTAGGTATAGGTTTAGGTTTAGGGATTTGAGAATAGGTTAAGGTTTAGGTTTAGGAAATCGGGTTTGGGTTCGGGATCGAGTTTTGCTTTGGGTTTTCAAGTTTAGGTTTAGGTTTAGGTTAGGTAGTTGAGAATAGGATTAGGTGTAGGTTTAGGTTTAGGGATTTGAGAACACATTTAAGTTTTAGGTTAAGGTTTTAGGTAGGTTATACGTTATAGCTGTAGGGAATTGAGAATAAGTTAAGGCTTAAATTTTAGGTTAAGGTTATAGGTAGGTTATAGGTTATAGGTTTAGGGAATTGAGAATAGGTTTAGGTTTAGGAAATCGGGTTCGGGTTCAGGATCGGGTTTTTCTTTAGATTTTCAAGTTTCGGTTTAGGTTTAGGTTAGGTAGTTGAGAATAGGATTAGGTGTAGGTTTAAGTTTAGGGATTTGAGAACACTTTTAAGTTTTAAGTAAAGGTTTTAGGTAAGTTATAGGTTATAGCTGTAGGGAATTGAGAATAGGTTAAGGTTTAGGTTTAGGAAATCGGGTTTGAGTTCGGGATCGGGTTTTTCTTTGGGTGAGGTCCCTGCAAATACAGATATAAACAGATATAAACATGGCCTATCAACATGGCCAGGCCCTTCCAATGTTGTCCATAGAAAATGGACAGCTTCATCATGGTCATAACAGCAGTTCCACCTTCCATTCAGATGACCCCCACTCATCCGGATAGCTCCGACGCACATCCGAGTATGCTCCATTAATTTTGAGCTAATACCAAAATACGGCCTGTCCAAATGGTCAGGCCCTCCCAATGTTGTCCATAGGAAATGGACAGCTTCATCATGGTCATAACAGCGGTTCCCACCTCCCAGGGACCACCGCTCATCCGAATAGCTCCGGCGCACATCCGGGTATACTCTATTAATTTCGAGCATCATAACTTAATTGTAAATGAACTTTTATAAAATAAATTTTAATTTACTACAATTTACCTGAAGGCGCTGACGGATGAGCTGCCGCATATCATCTGTCAGCTCAAGTACTCGTACTTTCAGCCTAAACCCTAACCAAGGACTCCAAAATTACCAAGTACTCATAAAAATTCATTGCAAGCATTTTCTGTCTGTGTGCATGACAACCATACTGTTAAGATAAATCCTCTTATCTTCATTTACAGAAACTAGTGGATGACAAATTACGTGTAACATACAGAACTGGTTCAGCCACTTATGCAATTAGGGAAGGTTCAAAATGGCCAGATTTCCACATCAAGTATCAGTTGCATACATATGATATAGAAGGACAAAAGTATCACCTTCAACATGACTGTCAAACAAGTTTCCTCACCAAAAATTCAGATCACAAACCATCATGGCATGTGTCCAATTTTTGTGGAAGATTGATACACATTGTGCACAAGATGACCAACCTTGTATACAAATGTCATCTCCGTCCTCATACATTGTGCAGAAGATGACCAACCTTGCATAAAAAGGTCATTTTCTCAACTTAATCCAGGGATGCTAGAGACAATTGAGAAAGATCTCCAAGGAACCTCATGAGCCTCCCCACACCTCAGATTGTATATGATCTCCAAGGAACCTCATGAGCCTTGGATGCACGTATTGGTCTAATAAAGTGGAAACAACCAAATTGTAAAATCCTTCTCCACAGCTTACTTATATTGAGGGCCTATAAATCACTTTCAAGTTGGAATTGAAAAACACAGCTCTACTTCCTCATTATAAATATTAGGAAACATCATTGCTCTTTGTCATTTCAAATATCACCTTCACCCAAAATAATTAGTATACTAAAAAATGAGCCATCACTAACCAGGATCTCAAGCTTTGCAGTATCGCCTTCACCCAAAATTTCCTTATCCATAAGCGAAAGAAATCTGATCTTATCCAATGCCTGCCAAACAAACGGAACGTGTCACATTAAAACCACTTTCTATGTCAGTTAAAGAGACATGGCCAATTTTTATTTTTTTTTTCTATTTATTTATCTTTTATCTTCTTCTTTTACATTTATGTTGTTTTGGTTTGTGAGAAGTTCAAACTTACTCTTAAGTTGGTAGTGTTGTTTCATGCACATACCAGGCCCAGTTGCACCATGGCTCGACATGTAAGAAGCACAAAAGACAATAAGTTACCATTCAACCCGTGCACAAATGGCAGTCTGGTTGAAAGTATTTGGGAGGTATTTCGACTCAGATTTGGGGCTGGCTGAAGGATGTATTTCAGCTCCCTTGTGTGGCCTGGTTTCAGCCTAAGGTTGAGGCCTGTTTCAGCCTAAGGAAGAAGGAAAATAAGAGAAGTTTATCTGTCATTTTAAGATGGAATCTAGACTTTTCATCCTTAACGACAGATGAGTCTATCTCCTGAAAAACATAACTATCAGAAATCTGATTGAGCAACCAAATATAAGAAATAATTTATACCCATAGGTGGACCCAACATAGCATCAAATTGACAGGGGAAGGCTGACCTGTTCTTGCTTGCTGGTTGAGGTAATAGCATCAAGTGTCATGCTCACAGGTAGTTACTCTGAAGAATGCATAAGTGCCCAGAATATTACAGCATTACCTCACAGACTGTGTAAAAAGCAGGCGAGTCAAGGGAGAATCCAATTTTCACCAATGCCTACATCCACGGTTCAACTTCAGTGCTTCATTCAGGTTAACGAGTGAAATGGAAGTTAAACACTATAGCCTTCAATCACTTTCAAATGCAGTGGAGTTTGGTTCCATGGTCCAATGATTATAACAATGTAAGTGTAAGATGAAGAGAGAAATGAGGTTATTAAAGTTCTGAAATTGCAAGTTCACACAATAACAGAAGAATGCATGCAGTTTCATGCTATGCTGATAACACTTGCATATGTAAGGATGTGCTGGCCTGGTCCTAGCGAAAAAATCTCACTCGATCATGTCATGGGGTGCATGCTAATGGAACTTGCATATGCAAGGAATCACAATTACTTTTTTTGAAAGATAAGAAGTAACAATCATGAAGACTGAATCATGTTGATGTAAGTTGCAGAATACTTTCAAAGGCAACACATCTTCAACCACATACCAGGTAGAGAAGAGGAGCAAAGAAGTGGTTGTCAAAAGTGGGAGATGACAGGTAGAGCCAGATGAACCAGAATATGGCAAAACCATCTTCCACCACACACCAGAAGATGATGAATTTTATTAAGGCCAAAAGCCAGCCAGCAAGATACAAAGAAAAGAAGAAAAACAAAAATAAAGCAAAGAGAAAAAGGAAACAAACAGCAAGAAACCTGAAAAACCTAAAAAGAAAAGGAAAGGAAAAAAAAAAAAAGAGCGTGCTGCTTACAGGTTTTCTATCCATGTTGATACGTATTGACATAGAGAAGGTGTTGACACAATGGGAAATGGCTCTAGCTTTTTTATATTTAATATTCTTAATCTTTGGTTTTCTTCTTCATATTATATTGCTCAAGAATTGAAAATTTTAAATATCATATTGCTACGTTTCAAGAGCTGGGCAAGGTTACAAAGATGATTTTATGTTTCCACAAGTGTATTGAAATTGCAAAACACATGTCAGCGTCCAAGTTAGGTTGACTTAGATGACTAGAATAAAAAGTGCATACAGACCTCTTCGTTTTCCACTGCATGAGCAAGAGGCATGATGATTTGGCTCCCAGAAAATCTTGTAGGCCTTAACCTGGAAAGGCATTTGAGCCAAGTTTCAGTGATGCAGCAGAATACGCATCAATAAAGAGAATATACAATTATGAGGATAAATTGCATAATTGCCCTAAGTGCCAAGCAAAATTGTCAAATGTTGCCACTGAAGATTTCAAGAAAGCAATAGAAGTAATGACTTTAATTTTTACAAGGTCAAAGATTGGACTTGAAATTTAGATCCCGGCCTAACAAATCCATTTCAAGGAAACAATTACTTGTCCAAAAAGCGGAACAAATCTGCACAACTTGCACTATCCACAGGATACTACTTGGGATTCCATCAAGAAAAATATCTACAAGTAGCATCTATACAACCAAGCATGTGAAGGAGAATATCCCATGCAGTAGAGTTTCTTACCGGAGTTTCACCCTTTCGGACTGGAGGAGCATACTCAGGATCTCCTGGTTCAGCAAAATTGCTCACAAACAGTGCCATGCCTACAAAGAAACAGAAAAATGAATTTCAGCTCAAGTGAAAAAAATATTGAAAGATATTTTAGCTCAAGTAAAATGCCTCAATATACCAGGACATGCCATTGATAGACAACAGACAAATTTTCACGTGTATTCAACATTGTTGTGCTCTAAATGGCCATCTGTTTGTTGAAACAGACCACCCACTTCCTTTCATTGATCATCCAAAAAAATGAAGATCAATCGGCTGATTAATAATCAAACTATTGTAATTATTAGTTTAAGTTACTGCTAAAACAGGATCAGCAATATAAACATTTTTAAGTTGTGACCATGCCACTTATGCAGTTTTTGACATCATGAATATCACCTTAACAACCTAGTAGAGTAACTAACATTTTCCAAATCAGAAGGGGCAAAAACTTAATTTGGTAGCTTAGCTAACACTAGTTATGCTATCATCTTAAAACAGTCACAGTTTGGGGATTTGTTTATAAAGGACAAAAAGTTTGGGGATTTGGCAATTTAAAATAATAAATAAATAACAGAACAAGAACTTGAAGTTTCATACCGGAGAAGAACCAAAAGTCTTTGACCCATGCCATATAACTTCAAGTGATTTATCCACCTTACGCTCTGCCCTTTCCTAGTAATCAATCCTTGCAAAGTATAGAGAATCGAAACCAAGCTACAAGAACAATATAAAGTAATTTGTTCAATAGTCGCTGGTTCGAATCCGGCAGGTCAGATTTTTGTTTTTTTATAGAAATCATCCTTTTATTTTAATTTTTTTCTATTAACAAAAATGCTTTGAATTTTCTAAATTGTTTTTAAATTGCATCTTCCATTCACAAAACACTTTGGAATGGTCATTCATAGAAATTGTGAGAAGTGCTGCATTTTTCTTTTCTGATATGTATAGCATGATTTTTACATGGTATTATACAATACTTTGGCTGAAAGTTTGTAAGGTACCATTGGGTTTTCAGTTTGTACAACTGGGTGATTACTATTCATTGATCCAAACTGTCGATATTAAGGGCTCCATTATTGATGGCACATGCAGTGAAGATCCTCAGATTGACAAAATTAACTAATGGTTTACATTCAACAAAAAAAAAAAAGAGGCAAAAATAATATTCTATGCCTAGGATCTTCCAATCTGGAGAATTTCTAGTTTGTGGGCCATTTTCAGTGAAACCATCATACCATGGTTCAGATCATTGAAAAATGGGTCCTGCTTCTCTACAAACCGAGAACCTAAGCAGTATTGTGCAAACCACAAGTTTGAACATGAATTAGAATTTCATTCAGCATGAAAATGGATAATTAAAAAGAAAGATAGGATCACAACAATTGTCAAAATTCCCTCTTCTGCTTATGAATTGGGTGATCTAAGCCATCTTGCTTGAAAATCTACTATTTTCCAAATATGTGAGGTATGCATACCCAAGACCAACTGCAAGTTCTTTAGCAACTTTTTGATTAATTTATGTGGAATCACCAATGACATAGATTGATGTTCCTTTCAAAATTTGTAAGAATCATGTGGTAAGTGACTCCCAAGTCTCTGTGATATCAGGCCATTTCAAGTCTATGTCAAGCTTTTTCAAGTTTACAGCCAGTTATCCTCATCTATGTACCTGTTGAATATGGGAAAACAAAATAAATCAGCCGCACCCACAGCATGAATCTACCACTTCAAGGATGCAAAATTTATAGTACCCAAATCACATTTCCATGAAACAGTTAACCTATAATATATTCCACTAGAAATCAGTTGAAAAATCAATTTTCAAACCCATGAGCATATAAAATGCTCCCCACAAATTAGCTGAACTACAAAGGAACGGATACTGTGCAGCTGAACCTGCCACGAGAAGGAATATAAGCATCCACAAGAATCAGAAAAAAGATCTTACCAGCAAGAAAATAAAAAAGGAAAATAAAAAAAGATGGTAGCAAAACAACAAGAATTTGAGCCAGTAGATCAATGGTAGATAGGGTGCATTTCAACATTGAGTTCTCAGATTTGAACCTTGCTTACCAGCTAATCAACAAAAACAAAAGAATAGAAAAAGATTTTTAAAAAATAACTTGAAACTGCCAATGAAATATCGGCATGTATTCAACAATGAATTATCAGACTTATAGATATTATGTTGCACCAAAAATCCGTGAATCTTGATCTTAGTAATGACACTGCTAGCAAAATAAGGTGAATGCCATTTTAATGGGAATCTACATATGTCGTGGTTACAAAAGGGGATAAAATAAAGAATGCAATGCACTGGAAACAGAAAGGTATGCAAGCTGGCATATTATAGCACTCAACCAGAAACATATACAAGCAGGCACCCATGACACATATGCACAAAAGCATGTTATATGGATAATCCAATTGTAGCAATGTATCAAAATCTCATGGAAGTTGTTTTGTATACATGAATCTTTTGCTAATCATGCAAAGAGTTTTGCTTAAGGATCGACTAGACAATTTTTTTTTAAAAGTACAGATCGACAAGCAGAAAAGATGAAAGGCCTAAGAAGTAGACCTTCGTGACTTTCGTGACAGTTAGGTGATTGAATGAAGTCAAATATACAGAATAAGGTAAAAGAAAATTGCATCCATAACATAATATATTGGAAACACTGGTAGTTTCCAAAGAAAATGTACAACAATTATGTTACAGATTCTAAGAGGCTATCTTACCATAAATGGAAATGGTAACTGCTAGGTTCAGCTGTTATTTTTTATGCTTGTAATGGCTGACATGATATGACTGCATTATGCCTTTTTCTTGTCTCTTTCTCATATATTTTGCTCCATCACAGGAGTAGAACAAAATATTTTGAGCCTTTAAACTAAAGAAGCCTATAGGTGAAGAAAGAAGTAGATGTGGATGTGATGGAGGTTTTTTATTTTATTTTTGGAGATGATGTGGAGATGATGGAGGTGTTTCAAGTCAAGAAACAGAATAGACTATACTTCAGTCCGGGTTCTTGTTTTGCAGAATTAACTGGAGTCGAGAAACAGAATAGACTATACTTCAGTCAAGGTTCTTGTTTGGAAGAATTAACTGGAGTCAACAAGTATTGTTTGTTTTGGCCTCTTCTGTTCATCCAGTTTCTGCAAAAGAATTCCTGCATGTCTACTTCGTAAATACAAAGAGTTTTGAAAGTGGTCCTAGTACAGGCATTTAGGGAATTACCTAAACCTCTATAGCTGGTGTGAAGTTAAACTGAAAACTTATTTTGCTTTCATGATTATTTGATTTTGACATGAAAAGGCTAGAATGCTTCTTTGAGATCTAAGCTCCATATCTGTTAGGGGCATGAAACTTTTACTTCATCATCTTTCCATGTTGGAAAATGTAGGAGCAAAAGTTTGTGGCTGACATGTCAGGCTTGCAGAATGTCTCGATCAATGTAGACATGTGGTCTGCCTGATGATTGGACCATCCTATTTCTCAACCAGACAATCTTCAGCTGGCATGCACCTTTGGGAAGGTTTGGGTTCTGTAGGCACTTGGACCTGTTGGCACGTGGGAAGGATGGTAACTCATTGTCCATTGAGGTCTGGGACCAATCCTTATTTATACACTTTCTATATCATATATTATTGAGATTTTCTGGATTCTGCTGAGTTTGATACGTCTTATGTAGGATCTGCTCACAGTAAGGTACAGAATGACTACTTATTTGGTGTCTGACTCACGTGTGACATTCGGGGACATAAAATTATCTGTTTCTTGGTCCATTGTTGATGGACAAAAGAAAGTAAGATATGAGAAAGGTGCTTCAGCATTTGAGAGCCCAAAATAATCATAGAAACCTATGAGTCTCAATTTACCCACAAGTTTAGGCTGAGTTTGGATGTACAGAAAAGGTCAGGAGGAAAGAATGCATTTTGCAAGTCAGAACTGACATGTAACAGAATTTACTTTTCATGGTACAGACAGAAATGTGGGCAATGTATAATGTGGTTCCTAAAATTCTGCCACCAGAATGCGCATTGGAATGGATAACCATCCGTAACCCATCGAAATATGCATTTCTGTTAAATTTTGGCATCACCCAGATGCACTCTTAGTTCACAAATGAAGTCATCACCTTGCTTTGAAAATTAAATCACAGACCATTTTAGAGTTATTAGAAGCCCTAATAAGTTTTCCTTTTTTAACTTGTCCACGAGTTCAGTTCATTGTATTTTGCACATCTTGCTATTTTTAAGAAACAGAAATCCTAGAAACCAATGAGATGGTGTTTACAAGAACAGATATCAAGAAAACTCAGATGCTTTGAAATGCTTCTGTCAATTGATTCTCTTGGATTCGGTTTCAAAGGACAGTAATTAAGATTGTTTGCAGCTAAAAATCGCTGCGGTGAATCAAATAAATGATTATTTTTAAAAAGAAGTTATTCAAACAAAAGTATTATAAGATCAAATAATAAAGAAGTATAAGAAAAATCAATCAGTCGAGATAGCTTTCAATAACTAGTGTCTAACCAGTCACAGCTTGAAATCGCTCAAATAGATTGAAGATTATCAGTAAAAACCATCAAAGATCATTCAATTCAAACAGGATGAAAGAAGAACACAAGTATTCCAAGATCAGATAGAAGATGGAAACAAGTATCCCAATCAAAGGTTGGCTTACATAAATCCCAACATACTAAAACAGGATGCGCTGGGATTCTAGACATTGGATTTGGGCCTTGTTCAACGATACAAACCGTTTATACAAAATGCTTGGTAAGCATAAGGTCACCTGAATCAGAAGAGCTGGCATCCACAATGGGTAGAAGCTTCTTCATCTCATTCTGGCTGATCTGGCTTTAGTTGACCTTTGTAAACAATCGTCCTGCAAAATCAGAGCTATCTAGTTCTGGTAAACTCAAAAACTATACCAGCTTCAGAAAATGGAAGAAAAAAACATAACTCCTCTCTGTTGATGTAGGTTTTGAGTGAAATAAGAGCTATCTAGTTCTAGTAAACTCAAACCCACAGTGATGGCCACTCACCCAATTTGTTGTTTCCCAAAATCATGAAGTTCTACCAATAATCCATTTGCAAAAAGACTGAATGGCTGATTACAGTGTTCATGTCCATAGGTAAACAATACAAGAATTTTTCATAAAAAAAAAAAAAAACAACAAAAACAAACTTATTGAGGAGTGCATCAGAAAGACAGTGATGTAACTAACCTTTGCACACAAATGTTGTATTGTGAACATTGAGTTTAATCAGGAAGAAATGACAAAACCTAATGTTGTTTCTGAGTACTCATACCGAGCAAGTAGCCTCAAATAAAACATTTCTTCTAGGTCCAAATCCAACTTTAAGAGTAAAACAATTGCAATCAGGAGCCAAGTCCCTTAATGCGAATGCAAAATTGGAATTTGGCTCTTTCTGCTTTACTAATCATCACAATCCAAATAATAGAGCATCCAAATGCAACCTAAGTGGGAAAAAATTACTGCTTACTACACTGCAATCAAACCATACATTGTTGAATTGTATGCCTTTCATCAAAATATTAGTACTCTGGTTCTAAGAACCAAGAAAGCATCAGAGAACCTTAACTTCAATAAAGCTAAGCCCTTCTTCAAACATTCTGATTCAGAAATGAAGTTAACATAGCCTATCATGAAAAAACCAGCTCTCTCTGTTGGTTTCTCTATTAATAGCTTAAAATTTCAGAAGTATGCATTAAGAGCCTGAATGCTAAACAAGTAGTCCCTCAGAAGTGTTTGTTTGAGAATTCTGGTTTTGCGTTTGAAATACACAGCTCCAGATCTGATTTTCTACATCAAGATGCATCGACTGGGTATCAAAGGAAAATTACTCAGACCCACTAAACACCCAAAATTCATCAGAAATTTACACAACCTAACACATTTCAAGAAATAAATGATAGATCCTAGAATAGAAAAATCGATTCAAAGCACCTAAAATCAACATCATTTAAAATAAAAAAAGTAAAAAATTCCACATCAAATCTATGAAAAGCCCACTTCCAAAATTTTTACGACTAAATAAGCAGAACTCATCATATAAAAAATGAAAAATTTCACCCAGTATCAATCCAAAACCAATTTTACCCAAATCAAACCAACATGAAATCCAAAATTCCTGCAACCGAACAAATATCTTCCCAAACGAAACCCTAGAAATAAATGTCCGTACCTTCTACGAAGTACGCCGACGAAGGCCAACCTCGTACCATCGTCAAAGACATCGCTTCCTCCTCCGACAGCGGATTCGCCAGCCTTCCGACCAATTCAGAAATGCTGTGTAGCCGCTTACGAGGTGGGATCCAATACGAGGAGTCGGGCATAAATGGGAGCCAGTCCGGCGCTGATCGACGGACGATTATGCGGTGGATGGCGTCCTCGAGCCTGCGCATGCCAAGGATTTCTCCATCAGATCCGTCGGGATCGAGATCGACCTCGATCAGATGCAATTTATCCGACTGATTCGATCGGTTTCGGAGATTTAGGAGACAAGAAGGAGGAGGCGATTTGGGGAGGAGAAAAACGAGGATGAAGAGGATCTGATTAGGGTTTGCGAGAGGATTCGAGCCATGGAGGAAGAGACTCTGACATGTGGGCAAATGCTATTTATAGGTTCATCAGGACAGAAAACTCCGGACTCAGATCGCCGCGCCGAGGTCGGTAGTGTGTTTTTGGTGGGCCCACCATGATTTACGTGTTATATCCACACCGCCCATCTATTTTTTCATATCATTTTATGTCATGAATTAAAAATTGAGAAAGATCAAAAACTAATTTATACCACACAACAGAAAACAATGTCCACAATGAGTTCCACCGTTGAAAATTTCTTAAGGCCCACCATGATGTTTGTTTTTCATCCAATCTGTTCATAAGGTCACACAGACCTCGATGAAGGGAGTGCATAAATAACATCTTGATCCAAAACTTTTGTGGCCCCCAGCAAGTTTTCAATGGTAGGCGTTCAATCATCACTGTTTCTTGTGGCGTAGTTAGTAGTTTGGATCGGCTTATTTTTGGCCTAATATCTTAAAATGATATGAAAATTTTGATAGACGGTGTGGATATAACACACTCATCATTGTGGGGCCCACAGAGCTTTACCACATGAACGCATTACCGAACTCGGTGCTGTGTGTGCCCATCTGAAACCCATGTAGTTGATCCCTGCCGTGAATAAAGGTCGGGCTGTGTGTAACCATGCCCGTCTTCAAATTGAATCTGATACACTCATCAGGTCCGCCACCATAATCGAAGAGGCCAATTTCATCGGACGCCAGTTTTGCTGCAACATTGTTGCAGGGAGTTCTACGGAGCACAGATCACCACCAGCTATTTTAACATATAATTTTATTACATAAGCTAAAAAAATGAAGCCCATAAAAATCTGAAGTGGACCACATCATAGGAAATATTATAAATTGAACGTCTACCATTAAACAGTGGGGACAGTGACACCCACCGTTGAGACTTTCCTAGGGCCACTATGATGTTTATTTGAGATCTAACTTATTAATAAGTTAAAAAAAAAAAAAGACATGGATGAAGAGAAAAATCAAATATCAGCTTGATCCAAGACTTCTGTAGCCCTCTAGAAATTTTTATTAGTAAGCATTCAATCCCAACAATTATTATTATTATTTTTTTTGCAATGGATCAACTTGAGATTTTGATCTGCCTCATTCTTTGACCCATGCCCTGAAATGATCTATATAGTTGAATTTTTATAGTGGACATTATTGTGAAACTATATAGGCCCCACCTAAATGATTACAGTCGTGACCCCTGTTTCCTGTGGTGTGGTCCACCAAAGTCTCCTATCTGCCTCCTTTTTGATATCATAACCTAAAACGATCTGTCAAAATTGAGAAGTATATAAATTGATATCTCAGGTGCACCACACCACATGAAAATAATAGTGATTGAATATCCATCATTAAAATCATCCTAAGGCCGATTGTACTGTTTATTTGACATCCAATATGTCGATTAGGTCATACATGGCCAGATGAAGAGGAAAAACAAAAATCAGCTTAATCCAAAACTTTTATGGCCCCAAAATGTTTTTTAATGGTTGACGCTCATTCAACACTATTTCCTATAATGTGGTCCACTTATGATTTGGATATATCTCATTTTTGGTCTCATACCGTAAGATGATCTTTAAAAATAGATAGATGGCATGGATTAAACACATACACCATGGTAGGGCTCACAGAGCACCAACCACCAGCCATTGGATGGTGTCAGGGGGAGTAGTTAATTTGTTCCCCTTATTTGTGGTGTGGTCCATTTAATCTTTGGATATGATTCATTTTTTGAATAATTCTCTAAAATTATCTTTAAAAATGGATGAACGGTGTCGGTTGATCCCAAATTTTCGGTAACATCATGATGGGGCCCACAAAACTTACTAACATCAATTCTTAGGTTCTCATGAGGTCAGTAAGTTAGGTCACAATTTTGACCATAATATTTCACCCATTTTACATGTCTGGTCCATTCACTCTATTTTACTGATCATTACCCTCAATTTAACTAGTTACTCGCCCCGATCATGCTACACATGAGAAAGATATTGGGCAAACAAGATTGATCAACAATTTGAGTGAATTTTGATTTAAACATCTGAAGTTATTTACTCTTCAATATGAACTGATCAGATTGTCCAAAAACGGTTAAAGGTTGTGCATAATATCAAAAATATATGAATGAATAGAAAACACAAACATCAACTTGATCCAAAATTTCTATGGCCTCCAAGAAATTTTAAATGGTAGAGGTTCAATCACACTATATCTTGTGGTGTGGTCCACTTGAGCTTTGAATATGCTTCCTTTTTTTTTAGATGGTATGGCCCACTTGAGTTTCGTATACAGATGATTTTTAAGAAATCTCATAACCTAAAGGGGACACATCAAATCTATGGTGTTAATGTTCGACATACATCATGATGGGGCCCACAAAACTTACTAACATTAATTCTTATGTTCTCACGAGGTCAGTAAGTTGGGTCACAATTTTGACCAGAATATTTTGCCCATTTTACATATCTGGTCCATTCACCCTATTTTATTGATCAATAATTTCAATTTGACTAGTTACTCGCCTCAATCAGGCTACATATGAGAGTGAGAGAGGGCGCAAGAGAGAGTGATGAGAGTGAGAGAGGTCAGGGAGTGAGAGAGACTAAGTCTCTCTCACTCGCGGTTTAGGTCTGTGACGTGGTCAGTGCTCAGTGGGCCCCACCATGATGTTTGTGTTTCATCCCTGCCGTCCATCTATTTTTTTCATTTCATTTTATGGTATGAGACAAAAAATGAGGTATATCCCAATCTCAACTGGACCACATTATAGGAAACAGTGTTGAATGAGCATCGACCATTGAAAACCTTTTGGGGGCCATATAAAGTTTTGGATCAATCTGATATTTTTTTTCCCTTCATCTGGGCCTATATGACCTAATCAACAGATTGGATGTCAAATAGAAAGTACAGTGGACCTTGGGAGGGTTTGAATGGTGGATATCCAATCACTATGGTTTTCATGTGGTGTGGTCCACCTGAGATTTATCCCTCTCATTTTTTGTGTCACGCCCTAATATGATTTATAAAAAATGGATGGACGACATGGATGAAACACATACATCATGGTGGGACTCATAGAGCACCGACCAACATCCACCATGTTTTGTGGTTCCCACTATTATGTGCCACGTATATGATATTGAAATCCTTTTTGTTTTCAGGGTTCTAGACAATCTTTCCGGTCATTCGGATCAACGGATGAGATTTACCATCAAGATGCTCGTGAAATCCATCTGGGCCTTCCAATCAGCATCTCCAGTCCATCAGTCACCGATTTCATCTGAGATATAAGCAATCCTTTGGTCACTGACTTCGTTCTAGACTTCGGCCATGATTAGGAAGTGGGCCCCACTGCAGAACCAACGGCATCCGAGAAACAAACTGTCCCACAACCATGGGCTAAAGTAATCGTTGTGATGGCCTTCACGTCCGTAGTGGGCCTTCTCAGTGTCAGTTACACAATCAACGGAAATGACATACAAGATTGATCAGAATATTGGGCCCATTTTACATGTCTGGTGCATTCACCCTATTTTACTGATCAATACTCTCAATTTGACTACTTACTCGCCTCAATCAAGCTACATATGAAAAAGATATTGGCATACAAGATTGATCAACAATTTCAGTAAAATTTGATTTCAATATCTGAAGTTATTTACTCTTTAATTTAAACTGATTAGATTGTCCAAAAACGATTAAAGGTTCAATTAGTGGATGTGCCTAATAATTTAGTAAATTTATTTTTCACAAATAAATTTAACATTTTTTTTTCAAAAGGTATATTTTTTTTACTCTTTTAAATAAATATCATTTTTATTATAAAATATTTCAAAAATAATTAAAATACAAATTTTGAATTTTTATTTGCAAAATCTCAAAAAATTTCTCATATTTTAATTTTTTCTTAAAAATTTCAAAATGCCAATTTTTCTCTTCAAAAGCATTATTTTGTTCTCACAATTTTTCTTAAAAATATTTAAAATTTCTAAACTTTTCAATATTCTTTTTCATGTGATATTACAAATTATTTAAATATTATCTTTTAATTATATACACATATATAAAAAATTCCATTCATATCATATAAAAACTATATTTTATACATATATATATATATATATTAAGGTTATAGGAAAAAAAATTTTAAAATTAAAACATTTTTACATTATTACCATTGGTTTTTAGCCGTTGGAATTTTTTTTTAGGAAAAACACTTTTACCGATGAATATTTTCGTTGGTAAAAATCTTACCGATTACCACCACTATTTCCATCACCGCACGAAAATTTGCTTTTCGATTTCTTAGAAAAAAATTCAAAAGATCCTTTAGCTACGAACATTTTCGTAGGTAAAATCTTTACCTACGAAAATGTTCGAAGCTAAAAGTAAGGTTTTGGATTTTTTGTTGTTTTGAAAAATTCAAAAACCCCTTCAGTTACGAATAATTTCGTAGGTAAAAAAGGGTTTTACCTACGAAAATACATTTAGTAGGCTAAAGTAAGGTATTCGATTTTTTATTGGGTGAAAAAATAAAAACCCTTCAGCTACGAATAATTTCGTAGGTAAAGATAGTTTTTACTTACGAAAGCACATTTTGTAGGCAAAAGTAAGGTATTCGATTTT
Organism: Magnolia kwangsiensis; assembly: GCA_037074715.1. Taxonomy (NCBI): domain Eukaryota; kingdom Viridiplantae; phylum Streptophyta; class Magnoliopsida; order Magnoliales; family Magnoliaceae; genus Magnolia; species Magnolia kwangsiensis. The sequence continues at coordinate 40,395,299 of CM073584.1, read as the reverse complement.
TTGTTGGATGAAAAATAAAAAACCCTTCAGCTATGAATAAGTTCGTAGGTAAAGATAGTTTTTACCTACGAAAGTACATTTCGTAGGCAAAAGTAAATTAAAAAACCCCTTCAGCTACGAAAAAATTCGTAGGCAAAGATGGGTTTTACCTACGAAAATACATTTCGTAGGTAACGGTAAGTTAATTGATATTTTGAAATTCAAAAACCCCTTTAGCTACAGATAATTTCGTAGGTAAAAGTCGGTTTACCTACGAAAATATATTGTGCAGGCGAAAGTATGGTATTCGATTTTTTCTTAGTTGAAAATTTAAAAAACCCTTCAGCTGCGAATAATTTCGTAAGTAAAGATGGGTGTTTACCTACGTAGATACATTTAGTAGGTAAAAGTAAATTTAAAAAGACCTTTGAAAGGGCCTAGCTATATGCCCTAGAGGGGGGGTGAATAGGGCAATGCCAAATAAAAATAATAACAGCAGAATAATAAAAGAATTAAAACACAATGCTTAATATAAAACAATTGCAATAGCCTAGAATAAGAAGATTGATACTTTATCAGTTCTAAGGACAACCTTACACCAAAAATCCGAGGTTTAAGGTAGGACAACCTTATTTCTAGAACGTCCTTGTATCACAAACCAAAGAGGAATAAAAAGCAATGAAATCAAAATAACTTGTGGAAAATAGATCCTAAGTTATTACAACATTCATCCACACTTTGCTTGAAGTGATTACAACATTCATCCACAAACACAAATCACAAAACTGAATGAATAAAGGAATGAAAGAATAAAGCACATCCACAACATAACGATATATAGTGGTTCGCCTGTGTGTACACCAACTGTTATCCAACAGCCACACAGATTGCTACTCTACTCCTAATATCCTCACACAGGGGATATTAGCAAGCACTATCAAAATAGGTTTCACAGGTTCACCTAAAACCTTCACAATTGTGTCTTTGATCTCGGGCTTATACAATCCAAAAACCCTACAATCTGAGTTTTCTGGCTCTCCTCAGATAACCAATACAATGAGATTTTTCTGGCGAATCTCAAACAAAAATCAGAGAAAGTAAATTACAAAACATGTAAAATACCTGAATCACCTTTTGATGAAGCCCGGTAGAACCAATCGGAGTAGTAGTTTGATTCGACGTTCAAAGTCCAATACTCACTTTAAAAATGGTTCTAAGTCTAATTGATTTTAGATCAAATGGGCTACATCTATTTGATTTTGAATCTAGAAGAAGGAATAACAGAAATTCCCCTTTTCTAATAAGATTGGAATGTAAATCAAAATTAAATAAGAATAAGCTAGCAAAATGAATATTAAATAAGCACAAATCAGCTTAAAATAAACACAAACTTATCTCAGAGAATAACCTAAAGAATGCTTGAATAGAATTGATTTGAAGTGCTTAAACTCTAAAGTTCGTGCTCAATTTATAAACTGAAAAATCCCGTCTACGAATAGTCTTAGGATCGTAGGACTGGTCGTAGCTCCAAAGATTTTCGAAAGATTTTCGCGGGATTTGATTTTCAGTTCCACGACCGGTCGAGGGTGGTCTACGACCGGTCGTGCGCCATCTACGACTGGTCGTGAGACACCTACGACCGGTCGTAGGACCCCAAAAATGGTTGCTGGAGTTTGAGTCGTAGGGCTACGACCGGTCGAAGGATGAGTCGTAAAACTCACAAGACTAGTCGTAGGATGTCCAGGACTGGTCGTAGGACAGCTAGAAAGATTCGAAAATCCTCAACTACCTAGGACTGGTCCTGAAAAACCTAAGACTGGTCGTACCAAAGATAGGACTGGTCTTAAAGTCCCTAAGACTGGTCTTAGAACACTCTAAACAAGCATATAAAGATATATGAGTTATGTATCCGGAATGACCTACAATAAAACCCATCCTAAGGTCAATCTAAGGTCAAACAAACCTTAAAAGTGAGATAGACTTGAAAGTCTGTATACTCAGATGACCCTTAAGAGAAGCTTGTGAATATTCAAAACTTGTAGTAGGCCTTCATAAGCTTGATCTTGACTTGACAAAGTCTTCTAGTAAACTTAAACTTGATCAAACCTTGAACATGCAACCCTGAAAAATTCTATTCTTGATTTCTTCATCCAAGACTTGAAAACTTTCTTCTTTTAAGATCTTGTCTTGAAATGCGATGTCTTGATATGTCTTGATTGCAATGAATAGACTTCAAACATAAAACACAAGATATACAAGACATAGATATAGGTTTTGGCACCACAAAATTTGACAACTAAAGGGATATGAAATCATAGCACTTACAATCTCCCCTTTTGTCACATTGTGACAAAACACATAGTGTCAAAGATAATAAGGAATGATAAGTCATAAAACCACAAAATACTCTACTCCCCCTGAGTAATAGGAGTATTGCTCATATAATCAATACATAACATGAAAACTTCAAAACTTCAATCCACATATCCATCATTCCACATATCCTTCTCAATAAATAAAAATAAAATTACTCCCCCTATCCGTATTACTCCCCTTTTAGCAATGCTTACTACTCCCCCTTTTTGTCACAAAATGATAAGGATATAGAGAGCAAATAATGAGAAGATGATATGAAAGGACATAAAATAAACCTGAAGTGTCAAGTCATAATCCATACCACAAAGTACAATATCCAAAATGTTATGAAACCAGAATCCATAATACATATCCAGAGTAAAAGAAATGTTATACTATTCAGAACATAATTCACTTCATCTGATCCAGAGGAGGAAGCAGGAATAGATGGATCAATCTGTTGTAAGCCCTTATTTATGCGACGAAGATATTTTCGCATGTACTTGAATCTCATGTCATGGGATATATTCATATTATCAAGTTTTTCCTCCAATGCACGAAGGCGTGCATCAAAACCAGAAGGATCATAATCTGGATCATTAGGTGAATCAGTTTCTATATCATCAAATAAGTCATCCATATTAACATCTTATTGTGGAAGATCACCAGCTTCCTCTTCGTTTCCAGCAACACCACCATCACCACCGACACCACTAACACCAGCTTCATCAAATTGGCCAGGAAGCAGTTCCAATTTCATCTTATTAAGATTGACTTTATTGAAAATGAGATGAAGAATTGGTGCCTCATTAACAGGTTTATCGACAAGCATGTGAGTGGCTAGAACATTCATAAGATAACCGAATGGAATATCACTGTGACCTGGATGGAAATGAAATTGTATAATGGAATGACAAATCAAAGAAGGAAGACAGACCTTGATTCCAGAAGCAACAGAATGCAACACACGAACCATGAAAGAAGTTAACTCGATTTTATTACTGGACCGAGGATATACATTGGAAATGAAGAAACGATGTAGTATTCTGTATTTGGGTAACAAATACTTTGCAGGGAGCGCATTCCCTATGTGAGTCCAATGCACATCAATTTTGCATAAATCTCTAGTTAACATGCGTTTTTCCGATTCTAAAGGTTTGTCGTATAAAGTATGAATCGGTATTTCTTCATGATTAACAGGTATATCCATAATACCTGATATTAAATGACGGTCTACTTCAAATTTTCCTTCTCTTGTATCAATAGAAAATATTAAATTATCAAGAAAAAAATCTGAAATACATGCAACCATTGATTGAGCAATGGACTGGTATACAGACCCACCCCAAAGCAAAATGTTAGTCCAACTTACAAATTCAAGAAGGGGAATGACACCATATGGAGCAATGTGATTTAGATCAGCGGTATTCTCAACGTTAATGTTACGGGCACGTAAATCTCGTACATTTTGAGTATTATCTTCAGGTGACCGAAGATGCCGTCTAGTTATTGGTCTAGATCTGGATGAAGATGGACCATGGGATGTTTTCTTTTTCCCCCTAGAATCCATATCCAAAAAGATATACAAAGAACAAGCAAGATGCACAAATGAAAGATGAGTTTTCTCTAGATCAGCAAATAAAGAGCAAACCTTTGAAAACCTCAACAAGAGATGAAATCAAACTCTACTATGAACAAATCAAAGCATAGAGATCATGAAACTTCAAGAAAAATGATGAAATAAGACTTACCATGAAGAAAAACTAAAAATCCTATGACTGGTCGAGCCATGACTCGTCGTAGGTGGGTGTGGAAATGAAGAAGAAGGGGATTTTCTCCAAATTATATGATATTCACGAGATCCACGACCGGTCGTGAGTGGTCCACGACCGGTCGAACCACGACTGGTCGTGTAAAACCACGACCGGTCGAGCATCGACCAAAAATGCATTTTAAATGAAAAAATTTTAAATTTAAACAATTAAAATGTGAAATATAATACACTATGATACATGCAAGCAAGTATATTCAATGTAAAATGCACATACCAAGATCAAATTTCAATTTATTAAACCTACTTTTGTCGAGCGGTTTAGTAAATATATCAGCAAGTTGAGTTTCGGTTGGTATATATTCCTACTAAATTAGACCCTTTAGCGACGAATATTGTCGTAGGTAAATATTGGTTTTACCTACTAAATTAGATTTCGTAGGTAAAAGTAAAGTTTTTTATTTTTGTTTTGGTTGAAAAATTTAAAAGACCCTTTCACTACGAATAGTTTCGTAGGTAAATAAGGGTTTTACTTACGAAAATAAAATTTCGTAGGTAATAGTAAATTTTTGATTTTTTATTTTTTTGAAAAATTCAAAACAGCATTTAGCAACGAATATTTTCGTAGGTAAATATTGGTTTTACCTACGAAATTATATTTCGTAGGTAAAAGTAAATTCATTAACCAAAAGACCCTTTACCTACGAAAAGTTTCGTAGGTAAATATGGCTTTTACCTACGAAAATAATTTTCATCGGTAAAAGTCATATTTACCTACGAAAACTATTTTCGTAGGTAAAATTTTCGTAGGTAAAAACCATATTTCTTGTAGTGTTATAACCTTAACCAAAACCTATAACATAAACCAAAACCAAAACCTATAACCTAAACCCGAACCCATTCTCAAATTCCAAAACCTATAACCTAAACCAAAACCAAAACCTATAACCTAAACCCGAACCCATTCTCAAATCCTAAAACCTATAACCTAAACCTAAACCTTATCTTAAACCTATAACCCATAACCTAAACTAAAACCTATAACCTAAACCAAAACCTATAACCAAAACAAAAACCAAAACCTATAACCTAAACCCAAACCCATTATCAAATCCCAAAACGTATAACCTAACCTAATCCTATACTTATAACCTAAAACTATTACCAAATCCCAAAACCTATAACCTAAACCTAACCTTAACCTAAACCTAAACCTATAACCTATAACCTCAACCAAAACCTATAACCATAACCAAAATCAAAACCTATAACCTAAACCCGAACCCATTCTCAAATCCCAAAACCTATAACCTAACCTAAACATATACTTATAACCTAAAACTATTCCCAAATCCCAAAACCTATAACCTAAACTTAACCTTAACCTATACCAAAACCTATAACTTATAACCTTAACCAAAACCTATAACCTAAACCAAAACCAAAACCTATAACCTAAACCCGAACCCATTCCCAAATCCCAAAACCTATAACCAAAACCAAAACCAAAACCAAAACCTATAACCTAAACCTGAACCCAATCTCAAATCCCAAAACCTATAACCTAAACCTAACCTTAACCTAAACATAAACCTATAAATTATAACCTTAACCAAAACCAAAACCAAAACATATAACCTAAACCCGAACCCAATCTCAAATCCTAAAACTTATAACTTAAATCTAAACCTAAACGTTATCGTAAACCTATAACCTATAACCTAAACAAAAAAAAAACCTATAACCTAAACCCGAACTCATTATCAAATCCCAAAACCTATAACCTAACCTAAACCTATACTTATAACCTAAAACATTTCCCAAAACCCAAAACCTATAACCTAAACCAAAACCAAAACCTATAACCTAAACCCGAACCCATTCTCAAATTCCAAAACCTATAACCTAAACCGATACCAAAACCTATGATCTAAACTCGAACCCATTCTCAAATCCCAAAACCTATAACCTATCCCTAAACCTTAACCTATAACCTAACCTAAACCTAGACTTATAACCTAAAAATATTCCCAAATCCCAAAATCTATAACTTAAACCTAACCTTAACCTAAACCTAAACATATAACCTATAACCTTAACCAAAACCTATAACCTAAACCAAAACCAAAAAATATAACCTATAACCTAAACCCGAACCCATTCTCAAATCCAAAAACCTATAACCTAAACCAAAACCAAAACCTACAACCTAAACCCAAAACCATTCTCAAATCCCAAAACCTATAACCTATACCTAAACCTAAACCTTATCCTAAACCTATAACTTATAACCTAAACCAAAACCTATAACCTAAACCAAAGCCAAAACCTATAACTTAAACCCGAACCCATTATCAAATCCTAAAACCAATAACCTAACTTAATCCTATACTTATAACTTAAAACTATTCCCAAATACCAAAACCTATAACCTAAACCAAAACCAAAACCTATAACCTACACCCGAACTGATGCTCAAATCCTAAAACCTATAACCTAAACCAATACCAAACCTATGACCTAAACCCAAACCCATTCTCAAATCCCAAAACCTAAAACCTATCCCTAAACCTTAACCTATAATCTAACCTAAACATATACTTATAACCTAAAACTATTCCCAAATCCTAAAACCTATAACCTAAACCTAACCTTAACCTAAACCTAAACCTATAACCTATAACTTTAATCAAAACCTATAACCTAAACCAAAACCAAAACCTATAACCTAAACCCGAATCCATTCTCAAATCTCAAAACCTATAACCTAACCTAAACATATACTTATAACCTAAAACTATTCCCAAATCTCAAAACCTATAACCTAAACATAACCTTAACCTAAATATAAACCTATAACTTATAACCTTAACCAAAACCTATAACCTAAACCAAAACCATAACCTATAACCTAAACCCGAACCCATTCTCAAATCCCAAAACCTATAACCTAAACCAAAACCAAAACCTATAACCTAAACCCGAATCCATTCTTAAATCCCAAAACCTATAACCTAAACCTAAACCTTATCCTAAACCTATAACCTATAACCTAAACCAAAACCTATAACCTAAACCAAAACCTATAACCAAAACCAAAACCAAAACCTATAACCTAAACCCGAACCCATTATCAAATCCCAAAACCTATAACTTAACCTAATCCTATACTTATAACCTAAAACTATTCCCAAATCCCAAAAGCTATAACCTAAACCTAAACCTAAACCTATAACCTATAACCTCAACCAAAACTTATAACCTAAACCCGAACCCATTCTCAAATCCCAAAACCTATAACCTAACCTAAACATATACTTATAACCTAAAACTGTTCCCAAAACCTATAACCCAAACCTAGCCTTAACCTATACCTAAACCTATAACTTATAACCTTAACCAAAACCTATAACCTAAACCAAAACCAAAACCTATAACCTAAACCCGAACCCATTCCTAAATCCCAAAACCTCTAACCAAAATCAAAACCAAAACCTATAACCTAAACCTGAACCCAATCTCAAATCCCAAAACTTAACCTTAACCTAAACATAAACCTATAAATTATAACCTTAACCAAAACCAATAACCTAAACCAAAACCAAAACCTATAACCTAAACCCGAACACAATCTCAAATCCTAAAACCTATAACCTAAATCTAAACCTAAACCATATCGTAAACCTATAACCTATAACCTAAACAAAAAAAAAACCTATAACCTAAACCCGAACCCACTCTCAAATCCCAAAACCTATAACCTAACCTAAACCTATACTTATAACATGAAAAAATTCCCAAATCTCAAAACCTATAACCTAAACCAAAACCAAAACCTATAACCTAAACCCGAACCCATTCTCAAATTCCAAAACCCATAACCTAAACCAATACCAAAACCTATGATCTAAACCCAAACCCATTCTCAAATCCTAAAACTTATAAACTATCCCTAAACCTTAACCTATAACCTAGCCTAAACCTATACTTATAACCTAAAAATATTCCCAAATCCCAAAATCTATAACTTAAACCTAACCTAAACCTAAACCTAAACCTATAACCTATAACCTTAACCAAAACCTATAACCTAAATCAAAACCAAAACCTATAACCTATAACCTAAACCCAAACCCATTCTCAAATCCCAAAACCTATAACCTAAACCAAAACCAAAACCTACAACCTAAACCCAAAACCATTCTTAAATCCCAAAACCTATAACCTAAACCTAAACCTAAACCTTGTCCTAAACCTATAACCTATAACCGAAACCAAAACCTATAACCAAAACCAAAACCAAAACCAAAACCTATAACCTAAATGCAAACCCATTATCAAATCCCAAAACCTATAACCTAACTTAATCCTATACTTATAACCTAAAACTATTTCCAAATCCCAAAACCTATAACCTAAACCAATACCAAAACCTATAACCTACACCCGAACTGATTCTCAAATCCTAAAACCTATAACCTAAACCAATAACAAACCTACGACGTAAATCCGAACCCATTATCAAATCCCAAAACCTATAACCTATCCCTAAACCTTAACCTATAACCTAACCTAAACCTATACTTATAACCTAAAACTATTCCCAAATCCCAAACCTATAACCTAAGCCTAACCTTAACCTAAACCTAAACCTATAACCTATAACTTTAATCAAAACCTATAACCTAAACCAAAACCAAAACCTATAACCTAAACCTGAACCCATTCTCAAATCCCAAAACCTATAACCTAAACCAAAACCAAAACCCGAACCCATTCTCAAATCACAAAACCTATAACCTAAACCTAAACCTATACCTTATCCTAAACTTATAACCTATAACCTAAACCAAAACCTATAACCTAAACTAAAACCAAAACCTACAACCTAAACCTAACCTTAACCTAAACATAAAACTATGATTTATAACCTTAACCAAAACCTATAACCTAAACCAAAACCAAAGCCTATAACCTAAACCCGAACCCATTCTCAAATACCAAAACATATAACCTAACCTAAAACTATGCTTATAACCTAAAACTATTCCTAAATCCCAAATCCTATAACCTAAACCTAACCTTAACCTAAACTAAACCTATAACCTATAACCTTAACCAAAACCTATAACCTAAACCAAAATCAAAACCTATAACCTTAACCCAAACCCATTCTCAAATTCCAAAACCTATAACCTAACCTAAACCTATACTTATAACCTAAAACTATTCCCAAATCCCAAAACCTATAACCTAAACCTAACCTTAACCTAAACATAAACCTATAACTTATAACCTTAACCAAAACCTATAACCTAAACCAAAACTAAAACCTATACCTAAACCCGACCCATTCTCAAATCCCAAAACCTATAACGTAAACCTAAACCTTATCCTAAACCTATAACCTATAACCTAAACCAAAACCTATAACCAAAACCAAAACCAAAACCTATAACCTAAACCCGAACCCATTATAAAATCCCAAAACCTATAACCTAACCTAATCCTATACTTATAACCTAAAACTATTCCCAAATCCCAAAACCTATAACCTAAACCTAATCTTAACCTAAACCTAAACCTATAACCTCAACCAAAACCTATAACCTAAACCCGAACCCATTCTCAAATCCCAAAACCTATAACCTAACCTAAACATATACTTATAATCTAAAACTATTCCCAAATCCCAAAACCTATAACCTAAACCTAACCTTAACCTATACCTAAACCTATAACTTATAACCTTAACCAAAACCTATAACCTAAACCAAAACCAAAACCTATAACCTAAACCCGAACCCATTCCCACATCCTAAAACCTATAACTAAAACCAAAACCAAAACTTATAACCTAAACCTAAACCCAATCTCAAATCCCAAAACCTACAACCTAAACTTAAACCTAAACCTAAACCTTATCTTAAACCTATAACCTCTAACCTAAACCAAAACCAAAACCTATAACCTAAACCCGAACCCATTATCAAATCCCAAAACCTATAACCTAACCTAAACCTATACTTATAACCTAAAACTATTCCCAAATCCCAAAACCTATAACCTAAACCTAAACCTTATCCTAAACCTATAACCTATAACCTAAACCAGAACCTATAACCTAAACCAAAACCAAAACCAAAACCTAAACCTAAACCTAAGCCCTAAATGTATTCTCAAATTCCTAAACCTAAACCTATATCTAATCCTAATCTCAACTACTTAACCTAAACCTAAACTTGAAAATCCAAACCTAAACCCGATCCCAAACCTAAACCCGATTTCCTAAACCTAAACCTTAACCTATTCTCAATTCCTTAAAACGCTAACATATAACCTATAACCTAAACCTAAAACCTACACCTAAACCTAAAACCTAAATATATTCTCAAAATTCCTAAACCTAAACCTACACCTAATCCTAATCACAACTAGTTAACCTAAACCTAAACTTGAAAACCTAAACCGAAACCTGATCTAGAACCTGAACCCGATTTCCTAAACCTAAACCTTAACCTATTCTCAATTCCCTAAAGCTATAACCTATAACCTATAACCTAAACCTATAAGCTAAACCTAAACCTAAAACCTAAATGTATTTTCAAATTCCTAAACCTAATCCTACACCTAATCCTAATCTCAACTACTTAACTTAAACCTAGACTTGAAAACCCAAACCTAAACCCGATCTCGATCCTAAACTCGATTTCCTAAACCTAAACCTTAACCTATTCTCAATTCCCTAAAGTTATAACCTATAACCTATAACCTAAACCTATAACCTTAACCTAAACCTAAAACCTAAATATATTCTTAAATCCCTTAACCTAAACCTATTCTCAAATCTCAAAACATATACCTATAAATTAAACCTAAACATAAACCTAAACCTAAAACCTAATCCTAAACCTAAAACCTAAATGTATTCTCAAATTCATAAACCTAAACCTATACCTAATCCTAATCTCAACTACTTAACCTAAACCTAAACTTGAAAACCCAAACCTAAACCCGATTTCCTAAACCTAAACCTTAACCTATTCTCAATTCCTTAAAGCTATAACCTATAACCTATAACATATAATCTAGACCTAAACCTTAACCTATTCTCAATTCCTTAAAGCTATAACCTATAACCTATAACATATAATCTAGACCTAAACCTTAACCTAAACCTATAACCTAAACCTAAACCTATAACCTTAACCTATAAACTAAACCTTAACCTATAACCTAAACTTATAACCAATAACCTAACCTTAACCTAAACCTAAAACCTAAACCTAAAACCATAACCTAAAACCTAAAACCTAAACCTAAACCTAAAACCTAAATGTATTCTTAAATCCCTAAACCTAAACTTGCACCTAATCCTCATCTCAACTCCCTAACCTAAACTTAAACCTAAACTTGAAAACCCAAACCTAAAACCGATCCCGAACCCAAACTTGATTTCCTAAACCTAAACCTTAACCTATTCTCAATTCCCTAAACCTATAACCTATAACCTATAACCTACACCTAAACTTAACCTAAACCTATAACCTAAACCTAAACTAAAACCTAAATGTATTCTCAAATTCTTAAACCTAAACCTACACCTAATCCTAATCTCAACTCCTTAACGTAAACCTAAACTTGAAAATCCAAACTAAACCCGATCTCAAACTCGAACCCAATTTCCTAAACCTAAACCTAAACCTATAACCTTAACATAAACCAAAACCTATAACCTAAACCTTAACCTACTACTTGTAGCCTATAACCTAAACTTATAACCTTAACCTAAACCTAAAACCTAAACCTAAACCTAAACTTAAAACATAAATGTATTCTCAAATCCTTAAACCTAAACCTACACCTAATCCTAATCTTAACTCCATAACCTAAACCTAAACCTACACCTAATTCTAATCTCAACTCCCTAACCTAAACCTAAACCTACACTTAATCCTAATCTCAACTCCCTAACCTAAACCTAAATCTAAACTTGAAAACCCAAACCTAAACCCGATCCCGAACCCGAACCTGATTTCCTAAACCTAAACCTTAACCTATTTTTAATTCCCTAAAGCTATAAGTTATAAGCTATAACCTATAACCTAAACCTAACCTAAACCTAAAACCTAAACCTAAACCTATAACCTTAACCTAAACCTAGGTTTTGAGTTTAAAAGTTCATCCTAGGTTTGAACACATTACTCATGTTGGATTTTGTCATTGTTTAGAAGATTTGTAGGTACATTTTTTATTTCTTCATAAGTATTTTTTTTGTCTTTCTTCCTTTTGAGATGTGTACAAAGGCATGGTTGTTTGATTATATTTACAAATGCTGTTTTATACAGGCTGACAAGCTAAAGAAGTTAGTGGAGGATGAAATTCATTTTTTTAAGGGAAGGGTTTCAGAACTTTCGACACAAAAGTTACATCTGTAGTTTCAAGGAAAGAAGAAACTCTATCTTCTGACATTTTTAAATGCATTATTACTGTAAAATCAATACAGTAATAATTCTATTGATAGGTTGAGCAAAGTGAAGTACTATTTATTTAAAAATGTGAATGTAGCATACATTGTATGATTTGATTGGTATTTGTAATAAATGCATTTATTTCTTTTTCTGATTGTATTTTATGTATTATTTCTATCAGCATTAAGCTTAGGTGAGTTATCAATCACAACAGATTCTTACAATGAAAACAGGTCGTATTATTATAAATTTTTTTTTAAAAAAATAACTATGAAAATAATCGTAGCTATAGCTACGGCTTTTGTCCGTAGCTATTGGTATCTATTGGTACGGATATTATTAGTGCTATTGGTATTTATTGCTACGGATAAAATACCTTTTGCTATAGATATAAGTTGCAGCACGTCCGTAGCTATTGGTGGGGTAGCTAAAGGTATTGCTATGGACATAATCCGTAGCTATTGGTATCTATTGCTATGGATATAATCCGTAGCTATTGGTATCTATTGCTACGGATATTGTCTGTAGCTACACCTTTAGCTACACCACCAATAGCGACGGACGTCCTATGGATCATATCCATAGCAAAAGCCCTTTTGCTACGGTTTTTGGCCGTAGCCTTTGCCCATTTTTCTTGTAGTGAAATATCATGATGAGGTCCATGGAGAATAGCCCCATCGTGGAATGATCATGAAAATTAAGGTGGGCCATCGACCACATCCAGGGTCCAAAGTGAGACCCATACCATCGATCAGTAGGCCTTACTTGGCCCATTATCAAACAAGAAATCTAGGCCTATAGAAACACCCACCGTTCGATCTTCTTGGTTCGATGGAATGCCAAACTCTTTAGCTTTGATTTCAATGTAGGATGATGAAGCTTTGATGGTTGAGATGGGGGATGAGAGAGTGGGAAAGTGGGTCATTCTTGTTGCTTTGGGAGAGCTTGGGGAGTCTTGGACGTGTGAAATTTTGGTTTGCTTGGGAATGGGTTTGGGAAATGAGAGAGAGAGAGAGAGGGTTGTAAGGAGAGAGAGAGAGAGAGGGATGGGTGATGAAGTGATGGGTGAAGTGAGTGATGGGTGTATAAGAGCTTTATTGACTTTGGGGTAATTTGTGTAAGAGGAGTATGGGTTGTGTAAGGAATTGCTGACTTATGGGGTTGCTTGGGGATGTGGTGTGAGGTGATGTGTACTTGACATGTACTTAACCCTTGATGGGATTGATTGATTGATCGATGTGACATGTAAAGATTCTCTCAAAATTTACACGTGCGGTATTTTCCTCGCATTGAACGTGGGCCCACATCTCCTGGCCTAGGTATCGCCTCGATGCATGAGATGTAGCATCGGAACTGCGACGACGGTGCAGTCGCTAGGGTACAAGTCTTGGGTCAAGCCGATAATGGAACATGGGATACGACTTAGGGTTGCGAGCAAATGCTATCTACGTATCGCAACTTATCAAAATTTGACCGAGAGGACCACGGAAGCCTACGAAACGGTATGGGCTATGATACGGGTCTTACACCCAGTGTGATGTATTTGGGACCCATGGTTTGAGGCCCATTGTGATGTAGTAGGGTCGGTGGGTTGAGGCCCATTGTGATGTTATTTCTGACCCATTTGGCAAGGCCCATTGTGATGTATTTCTAGCTCATATGTTGCAGTCCATTGTGATATATTTTCAGCCCATGTGATGAGGCCCATCTTAATGTATTTGTAGCCCGCATGCTAGGCCCGAGCTGGTGTACATGTGGCTCAATGCGAGTAATGTGCACCCGATGTAATGTGTGATTTCACTATAATACAGGTAATGATGTTTATGGCTGGCCGTGCCTTGGGAACAATGTTGGTTTGACATTCATATTATAAGAATAATGTTGGCTATATGTCCGCATTATGACCCTCCTTAGGGTCCATTGATAGACCCATACTTGTTGTGTGTAGGCCGTTTAGGCCTATCTTCGTTATGAGAGTAGTTCATCACCTTATAACATGCTTAGTGTAACTCCATGATTCATGCCCATACGCATCATATGTATGCCTAATATGAGGAATATTTGATCGTAGCATACACCATTGGGTAGACTATTTACGGGACTCCTTATGAGATGGAGTGCCCACATTATCGCGTCGTACGCACAGGATTGTTGCATGACTGGATAGTGTGACTCATTCATCTCGGATATATGTGACTTGATCATTATACGCCCTAGTGACATCAGGGTCGTGGCCTCCACAGGCACATCGTGGATGGCTAAATGGGACATTAGAAATACTTGGTTCTAGTACTGTGGGCACTTAGGATGTCCTAGGGTGAAAATCTCAGAATCTCTAGGGCCAGGAGGTGCCCCAATGTTTAGACCGAGTGGAACATGAGCGCCCGAGTTTTAAATACCAGTAGGCCGCATCTCCTACTGTGTCGTGATCGGTTAGGAGGGGGTGTGGCCTTATCCACCCGAGTAAGGGGGCTATAAGGTAGGCTGAGTATGACCAACTTGTAAATGGGTCCGCTATCGACGAGCCGAGTAGGTATTGGCAGACTGCTGGCTAGGCGGATAGTGAGGTCTCTTCCACTCACTAGGCTATGTAGCTAGGGAGGATGCAGTCGGTGTGGAGTGTAATAGACCTCAGTGACTTCTCAGAGAGCAATCGTACTAATATGTGGACTTATTGAGTAGGAATTGCATATCTATTCATTTATTTATTCACTATCCACTCAGGCTGGTGGTGCGTAACTATTTGTTATGTGTACCTTCGCATGACCGAAATTTCAGTTGGGAGCGTGACTAACCTTAGATCAGGAGTTTACCACATTGAGTCTGACTATCTAAATTTAGGTTTGGATAGAAGTCCCTTGTGGTGGACCCCATAGCCTGTGATACTACGTACTATCATCTCGAATTCACATTCCAGTATGGTCATTTCATTTGTATTTACATATTGCATTACATCATCGACATCTGATATTTGACTTCCACACTTACATAGCCGATCTGTATTGCGTATTCTATTATTGAATGATTTATGGACTTACCAGTATATTTCTGCTTACCTGACATCATATGATTCATGATCTTTGTCAGTATTTCTGCTTATCTCGATGATGTATGATTTATGGGCTTTATTGTATACTTGACACTTACCTTACACACACTTTCAGTACCCTCTAAGCTTTGTATAAGCTTATTCACTGTAGATGCGTGCAGGTGGCGTTAGGTTGCAGCAGTGTTGAGCTTGGAGCGTGCAAATGTCTTCTGGAGCTTTGATTTTGATATATGTATTTCCCTTTCAGTATTGTATTCCAATGATTATATTAGTGGATATGTGATGATGATGTTGCCTTATGACTTGGTTATGCTCCATTACAAAAAGAAAAATTACATTGAAAATCCTCCTTGTAGGATCCCAGGATCGGAATCTGGCATATGAGTGCCGGGATTCGAGAATGGGACACTACGGAGGCTGTCGGCGTCGGATTCGACGATCGAGAATTTTGTGAGCCCGTTTTCCTAGTTTGAGGCGTGACACCTGGATATTCTCCTTTTGATGCAGCCTGGAAGAATCAAATCAGAGTAGAAGTTCAACATAAAAGTTTAATGTCCACACTCACTTATGAAATTGTTCTAGGTTCTAAATTGATTTTAAATTAAATCACCTTGGGCTACCTTGATTTGATTTTGATTTCAAGAAATAGGAATACTTCAATTCCTCTTTCAAATAAAATTAGAATGCAAAATACAAAATCAAATACAAAGAAAGCTAATTAAAGAGAATATAAAATAAACACTAAATAACTTAAGAATTTCACTAACTTATCTCTTAGAGTGGCGTATTGATTTAGCTTGAATTGAATATAAAACTCTAAAATTCGTGCTCTATTTATAGTTACAGAAATCGCACTCTGACTGGTTCTAAGGTTGGTATAACTAGTCGTAGGATCAACAAACTTTTAAAAATATAGGCACAATAAGATAAGGCCGTTCCACGACTGGTCGTAGGGTCTGCTCGACCGGTCGAGTCATGTCCACGACTGGTCGTGTTAACCCAATTTAGTTACTGGACTTTGAGTCGAGCCTACAAGATTAGTCGAGCACTGTTCATACGACTGGTCGTACAGTATCCAGGACTGGTCGAGGATTTAACAAAAATTCTCGAAAATCAGTAACAGACTTGGGACTGGTCGAGGAATTCTTGGACTAGTCGAGCCAGTGCTAGGACTAGTTGAACATAGTCCAAGACTAGTCGAGAAATAGTCTATATACTTATAAAGTGACTCAATTTAAAATATGTATTCAAAATGACCTACCCTATGGTTAATCTAGGGTCATTCATGCCTTATACATAATGTATGAACATTGAAAATTCTATTCCTTCGGTTGATAGAAGATCTTTGAGGTTCAAAAAGCTTGAGATCTTAACATATATAGAAGCTTGAACTTGCGACCTTTTGAAGTTTGAATTTAACTAACATTGAAGCTTGAGCTTGAGGTTCAAAGTATAGGAACTTTGTCTTGACTTGCAGCTTAAACTATGAATCTTGAAACATTGAATTCACACTTGATGTTGTACTCGAACATGAACAGTGATTTTACTTTTAAAACTCTTGTAGTAAAGACCATTGTTCTTGCACTGTCTTGAATATATCAATGCGCTGGACAAGTGTTTTAGCACTACAAAATTTGACAATTATAGGAGCTAGAAACCATATCACTTATAGCAATGCATGGTCATGTCAGCCCAGTAGTTAATTAAACTTATTCATACAGTACATTTGGGAAGCTAGGGTGCCTACCTTTATATCATTGACAGGAACCGAATGATCCATCTAGGTTCGTCACTCCTAGTCAAGCATATACGATACAAAAGTTGTAAGGTCATCACTCCCAATGAAAAATAGTCAATAGGCAAATTCAAAGTTTATACTCGCGGTCACTATGGGGTAGTTAATCACCTCAACATAGGCCAACAGCTTGAACACGGTGTCCAATACCACCATACTCGGATCACGAGTCTGAGTTCCTCACTGGTCACTACGGGGAGGCTCGTCACCCTAGTGTAGGCTGACAGTTCAAACATGGTGTCCCATACCACATGCCCAGCTCATGAGTCTTAGTGGATCATGGTACCATGATTAAAGTGGGCCTTTACATCGGAGAGGGGTACCTTAAATTCAAACAGTAGTGTTCATACATGGTAAACACACAATAGGTTGATCGGTTTGTTAGGCAAGTTTGATTGATACGGGCACAATTCGACATGGAGCGCATAAGCACCCCTCATGGCCTAACCACTGTTGACAATCGGCATGCGACTTGGATTCATCAAGTGTACCCAATGTGGCGAGGCTGATTCGGCCACCCGAATAGGAACTGTTACTGATTACCTGGGTTACGTTGTAGCCCCAATCTTACTCAAATGCGGGAAGTAAACACATGTGATAATCAAATCAACATTTAACAACCAATCCAAATAGATTCCGCCTTTAAGCATTTCATTAAACACCTTAAACATAATATCAAACACTTGCACTTTATCCAAATTTACGTAGCAGTAAATATGATCATATGAAAGAAGCCATACATATGAATAAGGTAACTAAGAATCCTATCTTAGTACTCTTAATAAATACAAATCATCATCAATTTCTCATTCAGGCAATTCATCAAACACATAGACTATACTTTGCCAAATGTGTAGACTAGGTTAGTTACAACATATATTTTAGCAAATCCTTATGCAGAGAGGTTAGCATGCATATGACAACGATAAATCCTAGATTAGTAGTCATGACAAACACAAATCATATTTACAAGTTCATTCAAACATTTCAACAAACACATGAGATACACCTTTTATTCAACGTAACTCATACATGTATATTACATAGAAAACATAGAAAACGTTGCATCTAAGGCAATATGGCAACAATCAAGTTAGAAATAAATCATTAGTCGACATTGAAAGCATTGATAACCATAACCTAAGCGTTTATAGTCCGCACCTTTCATCAAAATACTCGATTCGGACTCAGTTCGAATTCTACGTTCCCGAAAACAGAACGCTGGGCACCTAAATAACACATATGGTTAGCTAGTTTGACAAATAATCAGCCCAGATCTCTATGAGAAGATTAGAGTTAGGATTTCTTATCCACAATAGTAGCCAAAACTGAGTGTGTAGCGTAACGGGAAGGTGATTCAGTGCGTGGAGTAGTGGGAGAGAATTACTGCAATGATATCCTGAAAGCCTTCTACTCTCTTTCCTCTTCTCTCTTTTTTTTTTTCTCTCTCCCTTAGGGTTTTAGAAAAATTCGTATATGAAAGAGGTGGGGTGGTATAAGGGTTATATATAAGCCCAGAAGTGATGCAATGGCTCTAGGGCCACTATAGATATATACATGGATTATACCCTTTGGGAAACTATTTTTGACAAATAAGGCTCATAAGGAGGCCCACTACACACTTACGTTATAGGGTAAGTTTCCTGACAATGGATCTATACCAAAATGTGATTTTAGTGCGATCGGATAAGTTGACCGACCGTGGAGGACCCGTGTCAGATCAACGATCATACTTACTCGATTGGGGCCACAGTTATACGAATATGTGCAGGAAAATTTCTATTTTCCAAGGGTGATGTTTGGTCAGAAATTGACAGTTGAAATTCTCAATTTCACATGTGAGTGAATGGCTCAATTCACTTAAGCTTCAATATATTTTCTAAAGATATTCGCGTTTCTCACACACTTCGTTCAGGGCTCAAGTTATGTGTTTCTGGACACCGTCTAGGCTCGATTCTCGCGATGGTTGTCAAGCCCAGTAAGATGGACATAATCCTATAGTTTCACGGTCATCAAACTCTCAACGTGCAGTCTAAGTCCTATACGGGGTTTCAATGCACTCCTGAGAGTGACAGGCTCTTGGAATTTCTCCTAGGTTTTTAAGGGATGTTAAGTTAATGATATTAATGGTTTTAGGCCTTGCTATTTGTGAAAATGGTGGTTCAAACTCAATCCACCGATTATTTAGTTTAGCACTTAACCAATTTTTTCCTAAATTACGATAGGATACGGTTCTTAGGTATTTCTGCCTGAGGTGGTACTCGGGTCTTTGTACGGATTTTTTCGAGACTTTACACCCAGGCAAAAAGTATTCCACATCATGAATATATATATATATATATATATATATATATATATATATATATATATATATATATATATATATATATATATATATATATATATATAAGCCTAAGATGTGGGCTATTTTTTCTTCAATGTTGGCATTAAGAAGGCATGGGATTTCCTTAAACAGTGTTTAAAAGAAGATTGGTTAGAATGGGAAGGAGAAGGAATTGCTTATAGAATAGTTTTCGAACCAATCATATTTCATGTTAGTCAATGTTATCCTTACCAGATTTATTGCAGTTAAGAGGGTTCTAAGATAAGGTGAACCTCCTTTAACTTTTCTT
Source organism: Magnolia kwangsiensis (assembly GCA_037074715.1). Taxonomy (NCBI): domain Eukaryota; kingdom Viridiplantae; phylum Streptophyta; class Magnoliopsida; order Magnoliales; family Magnoliaceae; genus Magnolia; species Magnolia kwangsiensis. The sequence continues at coordinate 40,375,246 of CM073584.1, read as the reverse complement.
TTCTTTTCTTTTTCATGTGCACATGTGATTTCCATTAACTTATTCAAAGTGGAAAACAAAAAGAGGATACTCATACTCATGGAAAGAGGTGGCCCTCAAATCTCACATCTCTTATTCACAGGTGACATCCCCTTCTTCTTCTTTTTCTTTTTTTTTTTTCTTTTTTCCTTTTTTCTTTTTTCTCTTTAAAACCAAAAAAAAAAAGAAAAAAGAAAAAAGAAGCCAATCTCATAAAAATATTGTTCAGCAGGATGCCTTGGATTCTATCTCACAAGGAAGTACGATGGACCAAGTATTTGTAGGGTTGACCATGACTTTACAGTTGATCATGACTTGCTGTGATGTTCACAATCAACCGTGGGAAGTCAGGGTTAGCCTTAACTCTTTGCCATGTTCACAACCCACCATCATTCGACCATAGTGCAACCGTCAAGTTAACTAATTTTACACAAAACATAGTATTTAAAGTCTAGTTTAGATTAGATCTTTTCTAATACAAGTGTTTTCTCTTAAGCGGCAAGGATATTGCTAAGGAAGAGGGTTTCTATGCTTGTAAGGGCGTGAGAATGGATTTCTCAAGGGATATAGGATTTTCTCAAGGTCCGCATTGTAAGGGGAGATTGGGTGATACTGTACTCAAAGAAGGTGAGTGATGTACTCTAAGGTTTTGATGATAGTTGAGACCTCTGTTGTTTTATGTCATTGTTCTTTTTTGACAAGGGTTTTTCCACATAAAATATCATTGCATTTGTGGTTGTTTGCTTTTGGTTTGGTTATCTACTTTATTATATTGTTCTATCTTCGTTTATCATGCTTCCACAAAGTGCATGGATTAACAGAGATTTTAGATTTGAATTTTTAATACCTAATGTTTGATTCAATTTTATTATGGCTTAGGTTTACATCATTGTGGTGTGATAAGGAGCTGATTTACTCTAAAAAAGTGGTATTAGAGTGTCACGTGAGATGTTAAAAATTTAGTGAAGATGATAGGATCAAAATTTGATGGGAAGAGAACAATTCTACTTTGTGGCAATGAAAGGTTAAGGATATTCTAATCTCACAAGGGCTGAGCAAAGCGTTGTTGGAAACAAAACTTGAAAAGATATCGGATAATGACCGTAGCGATCTTGGGGAGAAAAGTATGAGCACAATCCATTTGTGTCTATCGGATAAGGTAATATACAATGTCTTGAATGAAGAATCTCGCTGAGAGATATGGAAGAACCTAGAAGACTTATATATGTCGAAGTCCCTAATAAATAAGTTTTTTGTGAAGAGACAACTTTTCGGGCTAAAATTAAAGGAATGATCAGATTTCTTGGAGCATATGAACTTGTTTACAAAGCTATATAATGAGTTGGTAAGGCTCGAAGAGATGGTCAAGGAAGAAGACAAAGTGGTGCTACTTCTGGCATCATTTCCTTCATCATATGACCATCTTGTCATTATTGATCTGTTGTATAAGAATAATACAATGAATCTTAAAGAAATAACTTTGGCAATCGTTTCCAATGAGATGATGAAGAAGTTGAGTGACAACGACTCTTAGACCAAAGGGCTAGTCGTGAAAGGGAGTCAGGGATGTGGGTGATCCATGAAGCAATATCGGTCAGACAAGAAGTAAAAGTCAAAATGGAAATCTAAGGCAAATGATAGATGCTTTTATTGTGACATTAAGTGACAGTTCAAGAGATGCTGTCAGAAATGGAATAATGACCTGAAAGCTAAAGAAAAATGAAAAATATGTGAATCAACGAGTGTAGTAGAAGAGAACTCATAAGGAGCCCTCCTTTAACATCCGGAATTTTCACGGCCAGAGCTTATACTCGTGCCTGAGAAAATCGGGTGTTAAAAATTGAATGAATTTGTTCATAACCCCAAGTGTAAGGTCACGATGCAGTAATAATCTTAGTAAGATCGAGGTTGAATCCACAGGGACTAATCTTGCGTGTTTTCTGAGTACAACTAGAACTAGAACTAGAAGAAGATGAAAACCTAGTCTAGAATTTGTGAGAGAATAATTGTGAAAAATTTAATGAAAAACTTGTGAAATTTAGAAGTGGGAAACTAGGGTTTCCAAGGATTCACTTGTAGAGATCAGGGCAATATATGCTTGATTCATGCACGAACACAATTGGAATCAGAGTTCTATCTTATCCAATTGGAAGATAACTCATTAAAAATTGAATTTGAAATGGATGAGAGGTATGAGAACTAGAAGTGATTCCATTACAAAACCATGCCGATAAGACAAAGCAAATAATAGAATTTACTAATCCATAACCAATCTGAGAGAATTGTGAGAGTTAGGGAGAATTCCATCATCCAACCATGCCCAAGGGACGATGGCGAACAATAGGATTTCCTAAATTCACAAATCTTAATGAAAAGAACATACTTAAAGCTATCACAAATTCATTGTAAATTAAGTCACAACAAATCATTAAAAACTAAAAGGATTTCTGATAATCAAACTAAAATTAAAGAGAGTTCAACAACATGAATCAAAGCAATAGAAGATAACCCATCACGCTACAAGCTTCACCTTTTAGCCCTAGTTAAGATGTTTAGCCAATTACAGACATAATTGAGCTAGAATCTCTTAAGAAAAAAAAACATAACAAAAACAGTTTAGAAAAAGGGGAAAAAAACTCTAGATGGAGCTGGCCGATCCTTTCTCTCTCTCTCCCCTCTTCCTCACGTTCTTCCTCCCATCCCATCGTCCGATTTTTCTCCCTCTCTCTTATCTCCCCTTTATAGGATTGCTATCCATAAGTCGACTAGAGTTAGAGAACCTACACTATTTCTACAATGCAATTCATAGCAGAACACAACTGCACGCCTCTATTTTTGTGCAGCGAAAACGCATAAACTTGTTGTGTTTGATATGAATCTAGGAGGAAGGATCATCTAGATTTTTAAATCCGCCTTCTTGGACAGAGTTGGGACCTTCATTGTGGAAGTTTGGATGATCTAAATTGGGTTCTTGATTCTAGATTAGACTGCCCAACGTGCAACAGTGGCGGGTCCTGTCGCGTTTCCTATGCCTGAGAATCACTGCGAACGAGCTATTTTGATGGCATCAATGGGGTCCACACACTCCAATGTCTGAGAAATCCACTATGTCCATTAGTTCCATTAAGAGATCTTAGATTAGGAGAGAGTGTTTTGATTTCCTATAGGCATGGCCCACCGAGTCAATCACACGGTAATGGTTCAGACGTTTAGCATGGCAAAGGCGGTTTCTGTTTGCATTCTTGGCATAGTTTTCATGGTCTAGGTCAGACCGTTCGTCCGATTCAACTGGGCGATCCAGATTGATCATGTAAATCGAGATGGTAGCCCACGGAAACCATTCGCACGACATCCTATGATAACAGATCATGGACGAAGGGGATTGCAGGTGAAAACGTGTTTGACTGCTTTCTCTGGTCTAGTACACAATGTGTATACCTCTGTTGTATGCCCTGGCCACGCGAAGTGGGGCCCATCTTGATGATCTGGAGAGATCTACTCCATCGATCCACTTTCCCATCCAATTTAAGGGGGTCGGGCCCATAATGGAAGCATATCTAAGGATCAAGTGGCCCTAGATCAATGGCTCCTCGCTAATCCCTACTGGCTTTGGTGATTCTTGAGCATTACATCCATGCTTTTAGCATCCTTTTCAATCCAAGCTTTTGAATTCACCTTGCAATACAAACATGATTAAAATAAAATATTAGCCATTTTTATATGCATAAAACCAAGTAATAAATGGGGTCCAATATGAAATATTTGACCCTCAATAGAATTGGATGCTTAAAAAATTCACACCTTAAAAAAAAAAAATCATAATCATAACCAGTTATATTTATAAAGGTAACCATTCATGAGAATAAAATCACTGTATTTATTATTTCACCAGAGTTAAAGAATTCAACAAATTATTAAATGCTCTCTCAATGGGAACTTGTTACATTATCGAGTTTACAGAGAAAATATAAAATAAAATCATAAAACTATATTCTTATTCATTTAGTATAATCTTTCATAAGGAGATGGTCCTCTAGGTCTTCAATCTGTATATCATCTGCATCATTTATACGGTTGGAGATGATCAATGCCCTACTCATAATGATAGTTATCCTTTAAGATTAACATTAATTCAAGAGATTTATAGAAGTATTGTAAGGGTTCTAATACGTCACGTACTCTACTGCTACAAGTGGTATCAGTATGCACAACCAATATATATATATATATATATATATATATATATATATATATATATATATATATATATATATATATATATATATGAATACATGCCTAACAAAGTTGTGCGGCTCATCATACGTAGTGATCATTATAATGTAGAATATGATTCATAGTAAACCTAACTCACCACTCATCCTATAACTACAGAGATTTGCTAACATGTCCAACATTAATGTGGATTTATGCGAACATCTCAAGGTGACACAACAATGCGGTTGGGGGATTTATGTAACACAATTTATTCATGTAGTGATTATTTGTGACATGCAATTATGAAAAAGTGATGTAACACGCATGATGATTTACCTACATCAATTATGCACCATGCCAACCAACCCACAAAATTACATGCCGACCAAAAAGGCCGCTACCCGTAACGCATTGCGTCCACGATAAATATTTGAATCATTAGTTATGATACCTCTAACACATCACTTGCATAGATAGAGAGGTAATTCAAATTATAAGAGTTTTGGAATTCCAAGGCACAAGCCCAAGCCATAAAGTTAAGTAGCACATGACTAATAGAATAAGGAGGAGAGTGGTAATAGCCAGCTCAACAAAGAGGAGAGTAGCAAGGGCTAACTCAACAAAATTGGTAAAGGCAAGGGTAAGGCTTGTATTCATCGCCCCATATAAAAATAATGAAGATAACTTGTAATTAATATCATACCATAATCTTAAAGGGTAAATAATTGTTGATGATAAACGAAACAATTGCAGAAGAGAATCATAGTAACATGAGAACAGGTATAAGGCAAGATAATTTATATCAACTTAAATTAAGGTAAGCTTAAAGGAAAAACTCTCACATAAATTCAAAAAGATCATGCATAATTAACATCACACCTTAACTATAATTTTCAAAGGATAAATAATTGATGGGGGTAAATTAAATATTTACATGGAGGATTCAATGCATGTGAGGGAACAAAATAATTCATGTCAACTCAAGTTAATATAAGCTTAAAGGAATCCCTTACCTTAGCCTTAGATCTAAACTCTAAGCAGATATCCATGTAGGAAAGCTTTTATATAAAAAGCTTTCACATGCATGGATCATGTCATTTCTTGTGCAAGCGAGAGACATCATACATATAGAGAAGGAAGAGGGCATCTAGGCCTCTCCTTCTCTTTCTTTCTCTTTCTCTTTCTCTTTCTTTTTATTTTTCTTTTTATGTCTTCTTCTTCTTCTTCTTCTTCTTCTTCTCTCTCTCTCTCTCTCTCTCTCTCTCTCTCTCTCTCTCTCTCTCTCCTTAGATGTTGGGCGTGTGAATGGAAAGGGGAACACATGCCCCCTTTTTAAAAGGGAGTGAGCGTATGAAAGGGGCATGTTTCTCATCACACTTGGATTGGGTTTCTCCAATTTTTCCTTTTCTAACGATCTTTCTTGAAATATAATTCATCCATTCTGTCAAGGTCGTCAAATAGAGCAGGGGTATATGATTTTCTTAGTAATCCAAAATTTAGATTAGCTAATCTTAAAAATTCTCCTGATGGGTTCCAAAACGAACTTGATCTCAATAAACGGTCCATACTTAATTACTAGGGTCCAATTTTAGAAAAAATGTGTAGTCATGATAGGAAAATAGTTGGACAAAATTTGATGATTAATCAATGGTGGAAAAATCTTAAATATAAAATTTCACCTTTTGTACAAAAAGAAAGAAGTTGGCTTCAACCTTCAACGTTATAAGGTTATAGATCGGGGCCTAAATTTTGTATAACCTCGTAGTTATATGAGAGCAGATTGTGGTTCGAATTTGAGTTACGATTGATGAAAAGAAGTGATTAAATCGAAAGATCCAGATTTATAAGGAGTTAGTAGGCCATAACAAGATAACTTCCCGCCTAAGGAAAAACCTACCAAAGCGGGGTCTTCATATTTCACACTTAATCCATATAATGAGCAATCCAAGTTGTTCATATAAAGTGTAATAGCCTATTATGACTACCCATGATGTTTTTTCACTCGATGGATACAAAAATCAATAGATAAGGGGCTGATTTGTCAATTGGATCAATTTTACAATGATCTAAGGGTCAAAATTTAACATGTACGGTTAATTTATGACACATAGGCATGGTATAAAATTCATATAAAATGGATCGTGGGAACCATGTGATCTATAATTCAGGGATCTAGGTTAATGTCATTTTTGTAACATGAGAGTTTTGAAAAATCTAATGATTTTACATGGTTATAGGTATGTTTCCAAGTAATTCTTATAAAAGGACTTATATCTAATCATTATGATAAAGAGTTAATCACCAAATTAATTAGAGAATGTACATATATCAAACCACATAATGGATGGTCAGATGACATGTTTAAAATAGAAAAATTTGATGGTTGGTACTCTAATAGTGCATATAGGTATATGTATGACCAATTTTATAAATGGAAGAACACAAGGTGAGTTTCTGAAGTGATTAGGGGTTAGAACATGTGTATCGTTAGATTTGATTATTTTATTTACATATAAGTTTCTCCAATTATAGTTCTGATGGTGGGTTAAGCATATTCATAGGTGATGAATAAGATGAACGGATCAGAATATTTGATGTGTGCGCGAGCGGATGTAAAGATTGAGTAGCTAGTTCACTACGATCGGGTGGTCCAAAATCAAAGTGGACTATTTGATGTCTAATCTAGCAGTGCATATTTGACTACGCTATTGGTTATGATAGACAAGTGAGAATATTTAGGTATATGATGATCCTATCTTAAAATCAACTGTCAGATAGCTTGATCTATGAATAAAGATTATTCCTAATGGTCAGATTCATGTTGGAGAATAGATGTAAGGTTATAATAGCTAGATTGGTATCGTACTCATATACATAATAAGTTAAATTTCATGGTAACACTCAAGAACTTTTAATACTCGGGTATTGAAAAGTTCGGGGTGTTACACCTCCTCTCAGTATTTTCGGGTACGAGTCATCTCTTAGATACTTAGATATTAGATTTAGGATGTTCATATCACATGTGCTCAGATAAGACTTGGTTTAGTTCCTACAAGTCCTATGATGATGAAAGTATTTTGATGGAGAATGATGCATCATGCAATGCCATCGAAATAAGAACCATCATGGTGAGGATGTTTGTTTGAATCATTCAAAATTTAGGTGATGTCAGGCATGTCTTAAATTTGAAGAAAAATTTAATAACCTTGTGGGTTTTAGATATGAACGGTTGCACATTCGCCACAATCAGTGATGTATTGAAGGTCGCCAAAGGTGCAATGGTGTTGGTGAATGAATATAAGATTGGAAATCTGTACAAGTTGATTGCCTGTACAATTATGGGTGGGGTTGCTACAACATTACATACAAAATCCAGCGTAAATGATACAAATCTATGACATATGTGGTCAGGGCATATAAGCGAGAGGGGCATATGAGAAAGAGGGGCATGAAGAAACTCCATAAATGGAAAGTGTTAAAGGGAGCTAAGGCATGCAAGGTGAATTTCTTTGAGCATTGCATTTATGGGAAGGGGTGTATGGTAAGATTCAAGACTGCTATATATACTAGAAGCGGGGTACTCAACTATATTCATTTCGATGTCTGGGAGTCAGTGACAATACCATCTAAGCTAGAGGCACAATACATTGTGACATTATATATGACTCATCGAACAAGATTTGGGTATACTTCATGAAGCACGAGTCTAAGGTGTTCACCAAGTTTGACAATGGAAGGCGGAAGTAGAGAAATAAACTAGGAGACAGGTTAAGTATCTTAAGTTAGATAATAATATGGAGTACAAAGAAGCAAGATTAATGGAATTCTCAATTCTAGGAACTTTATAGTAAAATGAGGTGGCAGATAGGATAAATAAAACTTTGTTGGTGATGGTAAGAAGTATGCAGTTGCATGCGGGGCATGACTAAAAGCTTCTTGAAGTAGTGAATATGGCATGTTATATAACAAATTTCTCACCATCTACAGTGTTAGACTTGAAAATTATAAAGGAAGTCTAGACATGCAAGGACATTGATTACTCAGGATTGAGAATCTTTGGGTATAAAACATATCTCAAGGAACATATGTTGGATACTCATAGAGGGAATTATAATGAAATTTTCTCTCTAGTCGTGAAAAATACCTTAATCAAGGTGCTACTAGTAATGGTAGTGGAATTTAAATTGGAATTGGAGCAGTTCATTGTGAAGACGCCATTACTTCATGAGAACTTAGAGGGAGTCATTTACATGAATTAGCTTCAAGGTTTCTAGGAGCTTGGTATGGAAAGCCACGTGTGTAGGCTGAAGAAGTTGTTATATGAGCTTAAGAATTTTTGATGCAGTAGTACAAGTGGTTTGATTCTTAGATGGTGAGGATTGGGTATAACAGGTGTGAGTACAATTATAGGGTACTTGAGGATGAGTCGTATAATCTACTAATACTTTATATGTGGATGATATGTTGATTGTTACAAAGGACAAGACAGAGATACACTTGCTTAAGTCTCTATTAAGTAATGAGTTTGACATGAAGGATTTGTGTGTTATGAAAAAAAATCTTATGCATTGATATAAGCAGAGACAAGCATTTGGGAAGTCGTGGCTTTCTCAAATGGGTTGTGTGTAGAAGGTGCTAGAGAGGTTCCACATGGAAACGGCTAAGCTAGTTAGCACACCTCTAGTAGGTCACTTTAAGTTGTCAACTAGGTTATATTCAAGTACAGAGGAAGAGATTTCAGAAATGTCATGGGTGACATATGCGAGTGTAGTGGGGAGTCCGATGTATGCAATGGTTTATATGAGGCCGAACATCTCATATGTAGTTAGCGTGGTTAACAGATATATGATGAATCTAGGAAAGGAGCATGGAATGCTGTTAAGTAGATTCTTAAATATCTTAAGGGCACAATTGATTCTTGAATCATGTTTGGGGGACAAAGCTTTACGTGGAGCTATAGGATACATGTATTCAGATTATGCAGGTGATATAGACAATAGAAGGTCCACTAAGAGATATATTTTCACGTTAGCAGGCGGACCAGTATGTTGGAGGTTTATGCTACAATTTATGATAATGTTGCTGTAATGCCCTGAATTTCGAGGGTCGAGCAAAGCTCTACTCCCGCGATCCAGCATATCACTTATATAACATGGATAATAATGTTCAGATTTCATCCATTTTAATGAGTTAAACATGAGTGAGATTATACTAAAACAACATCTCATACTCTAGAGATAATGTAATTAGGCAAATGAAAGTCTAAAGTATATGTATTAAAATAAGTGAGCAGCTCACAACTTCCAAAGTATGATGATGTAATAGGGTTTAATAAATACAAGATTTGTTTCAAAATAGACAAAATGACAAAATATAAGATGACCAACTAGAAAAGTATCCCAGTATTCCAGTGTCCTCACGAATCAGCTCAAGGTCTACGTAGACCTGCCAGAAAGCTGACAGTAGAATTCCTCCTCCTCATCCATGAAATCCTGCTCTGCCACAATGGCCTCATCATCATCTGCATCTAAACCAGTGTCTAGTTGGTGTTTTAAAATACTGTCCTAGAGTGGGAGTGAGTGATCAACTTAGAGGTACTATAAGGCAAAGGTTAACATGTTATCAAGTCAATCAAGCAGTAATGATAAAATAATATAACAATCACATCATAACTACTCTTATTAATATAGGAATGGAGTGCAAGTAATGATGCATGTCCTCATATCAAAGGCTCCCTCAACAAGCGACGCCAACACCAATATCGCATATGACAACACTGCCTCCTAAAAGGCCCGTATCCTAATCTGTTCTGTTACGTCGACTCTCACAATCCTTCTCGACGAATTCTAGCAACTCGTGATCTATAATCGATGTTTGCACGTGACCTTGAGTCGTATCCTATAGATTTAAGTTGACTTAATCCGAAACTTGTACCATTGTGACCGCATCGTCACTGCGGTTCCAACGCCGCGTCTTACATGTCGATCCGATACCCTGGCCAGGAGATGTGGGCCTGCGTTCGGTTCGAGGAAAAACAGTGCGTGTTTGTAATCCTAAGAGAATCTTTACATCATATCCCATCAATCAATCAATACTTTTTTTCTCCTCGAGTCAAGCAACCCTAAAGTCAACTCTTTCTCACCCTTGCTCTTACACACCCATACATGTCAAGTACACCATCACCTCACATCTATCACCTCACATCCATCACCTCTCCCTTACAACCACCATTCTCTCTCTCTCACTTTCTCAACACATTTTCCAAGCCATTCCAAGAGAGAGAAAAATGGACATCCAAGCATCCCAAGAGAGAGAAAAGTGAGTGTTGTGTTGCCCACTTCCCACCCTAAAAATCCTTCATCCTAACCCTCTATTTCTTAACATCTTCCATCAAAGTGAAGCACAAGGAGACCGTCATTCCATCAGACTAAGAAGATCGAACGGTAGGTGCTTTATAGGCTAAATTTTTATGTTTTTATGATGGGCTAACTAGGGCCTACCGATTGATGGTATGGATCTTATTTTGGACCCTAGGTATGGTCGATGGCCCACTTTGATTCTCATAATCATTTCATGATAGGATAATTTTCCATGGACCCTATCATGATGTTTATTTTTCCTTACATGAATAGAGGTCATCTAGACCTTCCATTTTGGTGGAGAAGGAATCTCCACCGTTGATCTTTGATTTGGTGGGCCCATGTGTATTGGGACCCACTTGATGTATGATTGAATGTAAGGGAGGCCTCATAGTGGCGTAGCCCTCCATTACATGTGTCCCTCTCTCTTTCTCTCTCTCTTCCCCTCTCTTTTTCATATTTTTTTTATGTGTGATGATGTGGCCATTGGCCCACTTAGATGGACCCCACCTTGGTGTATGTCTTATCCACACCATCCATACATTTGGTGGCCCACCTGAGCAAGGCCCACTGTGTACATGTGGCATGCCCAAACCGTCCAGCTTCTAGGGACGTTGGACGTGAAATGAAAATAAAAATATTAGCTTGGTTCAACATGCTTTTGGGTGGACCACTCATATAGGCCCCACCTTGATGTATTAATCCAATCCACACCATCTATTCCATTCCTCGGCTCATTTTAGGCGTTGAGCTGAAAAATGAGGCGAATCCAAGCATCTGGTGAGCCATAGCATAAAAAATAATGTCTTTACCATTGAAATTTACCCTGATATTTCTATACATCGAAATATATTGAATATTGGGCTTGATGGGTCTATCTTGAGTAGTAAAAACCAACGGGTGGGGTGGATTCTTCTGATGCAGGCCCCACCTAGGAAAAACCTTAAAAATACTTCTTTTAAAAAAAAATATTTAAGGTAACAAGCGTTGCTGACGTTGCATCAGCGTCCTTCTGCGTTTGACGTTAGATGGGCAGGGACCACGAGTCCCAATCATGGGCCCCACGTAATGTGTGTGGGACATTAACACCATGCATTTGGTGGGCCCCTTCTTGCGGTCGGTCCCCTCCAAAAATCAGTCATATACGAAGCTCAGGTGGCCCATGTCACAAGAAATAGTAAGGCGTTGAACGTCTGCCATTGAACTTCTATGGTCCAGAAGTTTTGGACCATTATGAAATTTATTTTTCCTCTTCATATGGGTCTCTATGACCATATCAACTGATTGGATGTTATGGTGGGCCCCACGTGGGACCCACAATGATGTATGTGTTTTATTCACACCGTCCACAGTATTAGACGGTGGAACCTACCATGGTTTATGTGTTTTAACCACACCATCCACACCACTGGATGGTGGGACCCCCAATAATGTATGTGTTCTCTCCACACCGTCCACCATACACTGTTTGGATGGTGGGGCCCACCATGATACAATGTGTTGTATCTATATTGTCCAAACATTTTGAAATATTATTTTATGGTATGAACTAAAGGATGAGTCAAATTTAAAGTTCAAGTGGACCCCACCATTGAAATGGTGGGCCGTTCAAAATTTCTAAGGGCCATAGTAGTTTTGTATTAAGCTGATATTTGTTTACACTTCATCTATCACTATGTTAATTTATGAATAGGTTGGATCTCGAAATACATCATGGTGGGCCACACCATCCAGCCATTGATCAGGTGGACCACATTACAGGAAATACTGGGTTTGAATGTCCACCATTGAAACCCTTGGGCTACAGGGTTTGGACCTATATGATATTTGTCTTCCCATCTTAATCCAGGTCTTTATGACCTTATGATTAGATTGGTTGCAAGATAAACTTTATAGTGGGCCCTGTGAATTATTTAACTGAGAAAATTATTATCTTCATTACTATTTGTGGTATGGTCCATATGATTCCTTTTGTGGATGTTTGAGGCCCACCTTGGTATATATATAAGGCCCATGTGATTAGGCCCATCTTCATGTAGTTATGGCCCATCCGCAGAGACCCACCTTGATATATATGAGACCCATGTTATGAGGCCCATTTGATGTATTGGAGGCCCATGGGTTAAGGCCCAATGGGATGTACATAAGGCCCATTGTAATATGATTCCACCGTAGTTTATGTGTTGACCTTTATAGCGTGCTATGCCTTATGAGCAATGCTGGTTTGACGCCCACATTGTAAGTACAATGTTGGTTAAATGTCTGCATTGTAACTCTCCATAGGGCCCATTGATAGGCCCATACTAGTTGTATGTAAACCGTCTGCGTTATAAGGATAGTTTATTACTTTATAACATGCTTAGTATAACTCCATGATTCATGCCCATGCGCATCATATGTATGCTTGATATGAGGAATGTTTGATCATATCATAAGTCATTGGGCTGAGACATTTACAAAAATCCTTATTAGACGGAGTGCCCCACATGATCGCACAGTACGCAGGATTGCTGCATGATTGGTCGGTGTGACTCATGCATCTCACATATGTGTGACATGATCATTATACCCTATGGTGACATCAGGGTCGTGGGTCCATAGGCACATCGTGGATGACCATATCGGATACCGAAAATACTTGGTTTTAGCACTGTGGACACTTAGGATGTCCTTAGGTGAAAGTTCCAGAACCTTTTTGGTACCAGGAGATGCTCCAACGTCTAGACCGAGTGGATACACAAGCGCCTGAGTACTAAATACCAGTAGGCCGCGTCTCCCACTGTTCGTGGTCGGTTGGAAGGAAGTGAGGGGGTTGGCTAGGCCAAGTTTGACCAGCTCACAAATGAGTCCGTTATCAACGAGTCAGGTAGGTATTGGCAGACTACTGATTAGGCGGATAATGAGGTCTATTCCACTCGCTGGGCTGTGCGGCTAGGGAGGCAATAGTCAGTGTGGAGTGTACTAAACTCCGATGATATCCCATAGAGGAACTATACTGATATGTGTACTTGATGAGTATTGACATACTTGCTTTGCATCTTGCATATGACATTTAGAACGTAGGCTTAACATCACATGACCTTGGTATGACCAATAACATTCATGTTTCACATCGTATGGTCTTGGTATGGCCGATAGCATTCATGCCTTTCATCACATAGCTTGGTATAGCTGATAGCATTCATGGACTTACTAGCATATTCCCGCATTACTCTAATATTGTATACTTGACACTTGCCTTACGCACACATTTACACCACCCTCTAAGCTTTTGTAAGCTTATGCACGATCGTTACGTGCAGGTGTCATTGGACAACATCAACGTTGAGGCAGGAGTACGCATTTGATTATTTTAGAGATTTGATCACCTTGTATTTCTCTTTCCGCACTGTATTCAAAGTTTTTTTATATAGTGGATATGTGGTATGTTATTTTGTGATTTGGTTATACTTGTGGTTATGCTCCATTTAAAAAAATTATACTGAAAATCCTCCTTATAGGATTCTAGGATCGGAATCTGGCGTATGAGTGCCGGGAGCCGAAATGGGGCACTATGGAGGTTGTCGGCACCAGATTCAGAGATCAAGAATTTTGTGAGCCCATTTTCTGAGTTTAGGGCATGACACCTCCTGTGCGACTTTCAGGCCTTTAAAGTACGTCTTAACTAATGCAGTGTAATGCATGGTTATGTTAGCCTAGTAATTAATTAAGTTTATTCATACAGTAGATTTGGGAAGCTACGGTACCTCCCTTTATATCATTGACCCGAACCAAAGGATCCATGTAGGTTCGTCACTTCTAATCAAGTACATACAATAGGCAAGTTATGGGGTCATCACTCCCAATAAAAAGCAGTGGATAGGAAAATTTATAAGTTTATACTCACGGTCACTATGGGGTGACTAATCACCTCGGCATAGGCCGACATCTTGAACACAGTGTCCCATACCAGCATGCTCGGCTCATGAGTTTGAGTTTGCTCACTGGTCACTATGGGGTTGTTGATCACCTCAGCGTAGGTCGATAGCTCGAACACGATGTCCCATACCACCATGCCTGGCTCATGAGTCTTAGCGGATCGTGGTACTATGGCTAAGGTGGGCCTTTACGTCGAAGAGGTGTACCTTAGATTCAAGCAGAAGTGTCCGTACATGGTAAACACAGAATAGGCCAATCAGTTTGTTAGGAAAATTTGATTAGTACGGGTACACACTGACTTAATCGACATGGAGTGCATAAACACCCCTTGTGGCCTAAACACTGTCGACAATCGTCGTGCGACCTAGATTCATCAAGTATACCTAATGTGGTGAGACAATTCAGCCACCCGAACAGAGATTGTTACTGATTGCCTGGACTACGTTATAGCCTCAATCTTACTCAAATGCAGCAATTGAATACATATAATAACTCATTCAACATTTAACAAATAATCCAAGTAAATCCTCATTTGAGTATTTTATCGAACATATTCAACATACTACTAAATACTTGTATTTTATTCATGAATTGTGTAGCGACAGAGATGTTTATATGAAAGAAACTATACATATGAATAAGGTAATTACGAATCTTATCTTAATACTCGTAATAAATACAAACCATCAGTAATTTCTCATTCAAACAATTCATTAAACGCTTAGACTACACTTTATCAAATATATAGACTAGGTTAGTTACAATGTATATTTTAGCATATCCTTATGTAGAGAGGTCGGATGCACATGACAATGATGAATCCTACATTAGTAGTTATAACAAGAACAAATCATGTCTACATGTTCATCATACATTTCAACAAACACATAGAATGCATCTTGTTCAACATAATTCATACATGTATAATGTATCGAAAATGGCGTACCTAAGATAATATGGCAGCAATTAAGTTAGACATAAATCATTAACTGACATTGAAAGCATTAACAACCATAACCTAAACGTTTATAATCCTCCCCTTTCGTCGAAATATTCGATTCGGACGCGGTTAGAATTCTACGTTCCCGAAAATGGAATGACAGGTACCTAAATCATGAAATAGGTTAGCTAGTTTATCGATTACTCAAACTGGATCTTTACAATGATACTAGGGTTAGGTTTCCTTACCCAAATCGTGGCCAAAATGATTGTGTAGCGAAGTGGGGAGGTGAATCAGCACGTGGAGTAGTGCGAGAGAACCACTGCAGCAATCTCCAAAGATTTCTCCTCTCCTTCCTCTTTTCTCTTCTTTTCTCTCTTCTCACTCCTAGTGTTTGGAGAAATTCGTATAGAATAGAAATGGGGTGAAATAAAGGCTATATATAGGCCCAGTAGTAGTGCAAATGGCCCAAGGGCCATGATATACTTAGTTTATATCCAACGAGCGGCTATTTTTGACAAACAGGGCACATGGGGAGGCCCATTATTCACTTACGTCATAGGGTAAGTCCCCTGACAATGAATATAGGCCAAGATATGATTTCAGTGCGATCAGATAGGCCGATCGACCATGGAGGACCTGCGTCAGATCAACGATCGTACTTGTTTGATAGGGGCCATAAGTATACGGATATGAGCCGAAAAATTTCATTTTTCCCCGCGTGAAGTTTGATCAGAAACTAACAGTCTAAAATTCTCAATTTCATGCATATGCGAATGGCCCAATTTACTTAAGTTTCATTATATTTTCTAAAGATATTCGTGTTTCTCACACACTTTACTCATGGCTCAAGTTACGCGTTTCTGAATACAATTTAGGCTCGATTCCTGTGATGGTAGACAAGCCCGTAGGACGGATGTAACCCTATAGTTTTACGGTAATCGAACTTTCGACGTGTGATCCAGATCTGATACGGGGTTTCAATGTACTCCTGAGAGTGACAGGCTCATGGGATTTCTCTTCATTTTTTAAGTAGTGTTGAGTTAGCGGTATTGATGGTTTTGAGTCTTGCCATTTGTGTAAATGGTGGTTCAGCTAAATCCACTGATTAAGTAGTTTAGTATTAAATTAATTTTTGATTTAAATTAGTATAGGGTATGGTACTTAGGTCTTTTCTACCTGAGGTGAAACTCGGGTCTTTGTACGGATTTTTTCGAGATGTTACAATCTACCCCCTTAAAGAAAAATTTCATCCCTGAAATTAGTACATTTTCGTACTTCTTGAGGATCTGAGGGTAGTTCTTATGGACATCGGCTTTCATTTCCCAAGTTGTCTCTTTCTCAGTGTGGTGTGTCCATAATACCTTCACGAGTGGGATCACTTTGTGCATAGCACTTGTTCCTTCCTATCAAGAACACGTGTTGGTCGCAGTACATAAGTAGCATATTCACTTAACTATACTTGCTCCCATTTGATAATGTGGGTAGGGTCAAGAACATATTTCTTCAACATGGACATATGAAATACGTTGTGCACGCCCGCTAGTGGTTTGGGCAAAGTAAGGCAATATGCTACCACACCCACTCAGTTTAGAATCTGGAATGAGCCAATGAATCGTGGCATAAGTTTCTCTTTCTTACTAAAACGAAAGACTCCCTTCATTAGAGAAACCTTAATGAATACGTGGTCCCCAACATTAAATTCTAGCTGTCTCCATCTCGTATCAGCATAACTTTTCTTCTGCTCTGGGCTGCAAGAAGTCGACGCTTAATAATATCAATCTTCTTTGAGGTTGCCTGTACTAAATTTAGGCCAACCAAACTCTTCTCACCAACTTTTACCAAACAATGTGGAGCTCTACATGGGCATTCATACAGAGCTTCGTAAGGAGGCATGTTAATGCTTTCTTGGAAGCTGTTGATATAAGAAAACTCAGCATAAGGGAGACAGTCATCGTAACTGTCCTTGAAGTCAAGCACGCACGCTCGTAACATGTCCTTAAATATTTGATTTACCCGTTCCGTCTGCCCATTAGTCTATGGGTGGAACGTGGTGCTGAACTTCAGTTTCACTCCCATTGCTTCTTGGATTTGAGTCCAAAAAATAGACATGAATCATGTGTCTCGGTTTGACACAATCTCTATAAGAACCCCATGTGCTGCGAGAGTACCTGTGAAAGTGGTGTAGGAGGGATTTTATTTTTATTTTTCTTTCTCTCTTGTGCTGACCGGTTTTCATGCTACGATCTCTTGGAGAGTCTCTCTCTCGATTCGTTATCCAGGTACTATCTTCCCATCACTTCTCATTTACTTTCGTTGTCCCATATACATTGCATACTTATATCTTTTACATTGAGGACAATGTAGATTTTAGGTTGGGGGTAGGAGATTAGGTACCTAATCAGTGTTTTCTTAGTATTAAGCAAAAATTGTGAAAATTTTTAAAATTCTCTAGAATTTCTTATGAATTCGAAGTGATTTTGACGGCCATATAGGGCACTTAGAATTTCAAGATATGTGATGTTGGTACTTTATGACTTGGATTCAGTATCTGTTGGATTTCACAGTTACTTCAAATTGTTAATACAGAATTAGAAATTATAAACATTGATTGAGTCATGATTTCACATGTCATATCTCATTTTCATATTAAGGTTTCAGTTTGATATTGAATAGTTAACTTGGTAATCACTAAGCATATAAGGAACCAGCCTGGACAATTTGCTAATCGTGATCAATAGAAAAAGAAAAAGAAGAATTGAAGTAAAAGAAAATACCCAGGGTTGGGCGAATGGTCTTCACTGTAGGTTTGCTCCCTACAGGTGAAGGTTTGATTCCCCAAGGTTAACATTCAAAAAATTATTAGGCGATTGGTCTTTACCATAGGTTTGCTCCCTATAAGTAAGGACTTGATTCCCCTTCTTGGCATTACTTTTAATAGAAAAATCAAAGGCTGAAAGAAAGAAAAGAATGATCTATGAGGCAAGTTCTAGTTTAGGTTGTCCTGAATGCTCTTTTGATTGTCAATGTTATCATGGAAATTGACGATTGGATCTTAATATTGATAAGCCGAGATTACACTATACACCTATGGATCTTAATGTTTAAAATTGTTCTAATTAATAAATTAATACTTTGAACTTGATTACGAGTTTACCGAGCGCTTGAGTCCAGGAGAAAGTAATACCCAACATTCATGACTCTTGAATTTCTAGGATCTGGATTGTTTTTTATAAATCACTAGAGTTTATGGAAATCGTCTTGTAAAACTCAACTTATTTTTCGCATACTTTGCTCGAGACTAGCAAAATGCTGGTTGGGGGTTATGTTGAGGGTCAAATATTGCATATCAGACCCCAGTTATTGTCTGTATTTACTAACATAATAGGGCTTAACGGCCGATTTAATCGTGTTTATGCTGCAGGTTGAATTTAGGAGCTTGGACTGAAAAATAATGCTAAAAGTCTGGATTTAAAACTCTGAAGCTACCAAGGCAAGGGACGAACTCCATGAGACCAAGATCGACAGAATTACATGCTAGAGATCCGAGAAATTTGAGAAATTGAAGCTAAAGTAACTCGAAAATCAGCTAGAATGCAAGATCACAGGGTTTCCACCATCCGTTTGGCTCGAAACTTCATACATGGCCAAGGGACCACAAATTAACCGTACATGTAGAATTTCAGCCCTCAGATCACTTCGAAAGTGGCCCAAAGGACAGATCAGCCCCTTAAATCCTTAAATGGGGCCTTCCTGATATCTGGATATGCCTCAATTCTGGAATCAACCCCTCATATTAGACAACAAAGAGGATGGATGGAGCAGATTTTGGATACACATCACGATGGACCCCACAAGGGGATCTATGTGCATACAATGCACGTACGATGGACGTGCACCGGACCAACAGTCCGGTCAATGCCCATAAGACCCGAGCTCCTCTTCTTAAAAAAAAGGATTTCTGCTAGCGTCCTCACACCGTCTGACCATTTTTGATAGTGTGGCACACTTATCATCTAGATCGATGATCTGGACCATCCATTCACTCCAGAGGACGGCCACGTCCCTTGCCAAGCTTTTCTTTAGGCCCCATGCATGCAATCAAGAAATCTGCGCCGTAAATCGCAAGATGGACTGCAACGAGCAAAGTTCATTGGACCACGTCGAATTCACTCCAAAAACATCCATTTCTAACTAGTTTTTCGCTAAAAATTCAATGGACGGGGTGGATTTTATCAAAAACATCACTGTGAGGTCCACTGAGCATCATAGTGCCTCTGCGCAAGCTCTGTTTCATAACAGAGCTTGCGAAAAATTGTTGTGGGCCACCATTAGGAATCAACAATTGGATCTGGACCGTCTGTTAGGTTCCCACGACCAAGCTTACTAAGGCCTACCTGACGGAATTTGAAGAATTCAAGAATGTGGGATCTCATCCATTCAAACGTCGGATTGACGGTGTAACGAAAACATCTGTGGACCACACGAAGTTGATCTAAAAATAGTGATCCCCACCTGGTTTTTTGAGGTGAATGTAGTGGACGGAGTGGATTTCATTAGCAGTGGAAGGAGTGGATTCCACCAGGAAACCAACGCACATCTCTTTTGTTGTTGTGCATAAAAGCTACGCACCGCCTCTGGGTACGGAAGTTCCAGCCATCCACCGCCCTTCCTGCTTATAAGAGAGAGGGAGAGAGAGCCGTAGAGGGGAATTCAGGAGCTGCGAACGTGAGGAAAAGAAGAGAGAGAGGAGAAAACATGGGCCATCATCTGAGTTCTTCTTTCCTTATTTTTCTTAATTTCTGTTTTTATTTATTTTTAGAGGATCTAGCCTAATCATGGCTGGCTAAACCTCTTAACTAGGGCTAAGAGGTAAAGCTTGTGGTGTGATGGGAAGACCTCTACGGCTTTGATTCATTGTTCATGAATTGATTTTTTATGCTAGTTGATTTTATGGAATGCTTTCAGTTTTTAATGATGTGTTGTGACTTAAATTATAATATATCTGCAATGGCTTTGAGTATGTCCATTCTCTTTATGTTTATGACGTCAGGAAGCCCTGTTGTTCACCATCGTCTTCCGGGCATGGTCGGATGACAGTACCCTTCCTAACCTTCATACATGTGATTGGTTGGTAATTAGTTTAATTCTATTGTTTACTGTCTCCTGGGCATGGTTTGGTGATTGAATCCATTCTAATTCATATACCTTTCATCTCTTTAAAACTATATCAAGTAAGTTCAGTTTAATTTCCATGGTTACATTCTTCAACTGGATGAAGATGGGACTCTAAATCCAGTTAAGTTTTTGATGCAGGTATAAGATCTCCCTGATCTCTACAAGTTGATCTTCTGAATCCCTAGTTTTCTTTTCCTGAATTCTTTAAGTTTTAGATAATTATTCCATCATTATTCCTCAAATTACAATTGGTTTAGATTTCACCTTATTCTAGTTCTAGTTCTATTTGATTTCAGATAACGTACAGGTATCAGTCCCTTGGGATTCGACCTCGGTCTTACCGAGTTTATTACTACATCACAACCCTGCACTTGGGGTGTGAACACCATGCAGTCATATTATCTCCTTGATCTATAGTTTGGCTATATTGTCAGCCGAATTTGAAACTCTAATTGGGAAGAAATGGGCCGATTTCGTCAATCGGTGCACAATCACCCAAATGGAGTCATGCCCATTTCTTGTCTTGGGTAACCCTGAAATGAAATCCATGGATATGCAATCTTATTTCCATTCAGCTATAGGCATGGGCTGAAGTAAATCAGGGGGTTAGCAATGTTCGGACTTAACTTGCTGGCACGTGAGACAACAGGATACATAATTTGTATTTGGGCCTTCATGTTGTCCCACCAGTATGACCGCTTTATGTCTCGATACAACTTCAAACTGCTCAGATGTATCGCCATCTTTGAATTGTGAACAGCTTCTAGGACTTCTCTTCTCAAGTTATGGAGATCCGGAATGCATAGGTGTCCACGATATCGTAAACCCCTATCTGAACCAATTCTCCATTCGAATTCTTCACTGTCACTTGCTCGTTCTCCCATCTTCACCAATAGTTCATCTTCTTTCTGAGCGACAATGATTTAATTATCAATAAGTGTGTACATGGATGTGTGTGACCCTCTCAAATGGCTCCTCCACTGTCAACTTTTGTTCGAAATCTCGCACAAACTCTACCATATTCCACTATTCTATCATCAGCGGAGCTACAAATTGTATTATTTTCTTGCGTCTCAACGCATCGGCCACAAGGTTGGCCTTACTCGGATAGTAAGAGACCTCAAACTTGAATTCTTTCAAGGTCTCCATCCAATGTCGTTGCTTCATATTCAGGTCCCTCTATGTAAAAATGTACTTGAGGCTCTTGTGGTCGCAAAAGAGCTCGAACTCTTCTCCGTAGAGGTAATGTCTCCAAAGCTTTAATGCGAAGATGACTGCCACCAATTCTAAGTCGTGAGTGGGGTAGTTTTCTTTGTGTTTTCTCAACTGTCGTGACGCGTAGGCAATCACTCTATCCTTTTGCTTAAGTACACAACTTAAACCGACAAAGGAGACATTAGTGTAAATAATATACTTAACCCCTTGCTCTAACAATACTAGCACGGGTGCGGACGTCAGTTTGTCCTTTGATTCATAAAAAGATGCTTCTTCTTTCTTATTCTAGGAAAACTTAAGATCTTTCCGAGTGAGTTACGACAACGGTCGGGCTATCTTTGAGAAATCTTTAATGAAGCAGCGATAATAGCCGGCAAGTCTATGAAAACTCCTCGCTCTCTAACAAAGTCGAGCTACTCCAAGTCCTATACCGCAGTCACCTTGGCAAGGTCCATGGTGATTCCTTCCTTAGAAACCACATGTCCTAGAAACTTGACTTCTTCCTTCCAGAAGTAACATTTTCGATACTGTGCAAATAACTATTTCTGCCTGAGAGTACCAAGAACTTCTTGTAGGTGTTCTTCGTGAACCTTCCGACACTTGGAGTATATCAAAATGTCATCTATAAATACAATGACAAATCGGTACAAATACGGTTGAAATACCCAGTTCATGAGGTCCATGAATATGACCAGTGCATTTGTAAGTCCGAAAGGCATCACGAGGTACTTGTAGTGCCCGAAGCTGGTTCTGAATGTTGTTTTCTATACGTCTTCATTCTTGACGCGCAAATGATGATACTTGGACTGTAAGTCTATCTAAGAGAAATACTACGCTCCCTTCAACTGGTCAAATAGGTCATCTATCGTGGGCAGAGGATACTTGTTCTTCACTGTAATATGGTTTAACCTGTGATAATCTATACACAACCGTAGTGATCCATCCTTTTTTTTCACAAACAACACAAGAGCTCCCCAAGGAGATATGCTAGGCCATATAAAACCTGAATCTAATAGATCATCTATCTGTTTCCTCAATTCCTCCATTTCACATGGAGGCATGCGGTACGTCGGTAAGGAAATAGGCATCATGTCAGGCACAAGGTCGATGGTAAAGTCGATCTCGCGCTAAGGAGGTAGTCCAGGGATCATTCTGAACACGTCCATAAAATTTTAGACTACTATTGTGTCCCTAAGTGACAGACCATCGTGATCCTCTAATAAGGAAGGGTAACAATGAATGCAGTAAGGACAACTGACCTGAACTGGGAAAGTGAAGACATACCCTTGAACCCACGGGTTGTCACCAGTCTGGTTTCGTAGTCAATCTTGGCCTTCATTTCAGTGAGCTAATCCATGCCGAGGATGACATCGTAATGAAATATCATGGTGAGAATCAGGTCAAGGTACACTACTGTGCTCCCTAAGTCTATCGGACATTGCTTACAAAGCTTAGTAGCATTGGTGAAGGTTCCTACTCTGGCGATGACTCTCACCCCAACCATAGGGGTAGTGTTCAATACTAAATACTTGATTGTAGAGTATGTTATCATCGAAATAGTGAACCCGGTGTCCACCAATAGAAATACAGGTGTACCTTGAATGTGGGCAGTGACTTCAAAGGCTAACGGTACTGTAGTTGCTGACTTATATACTTCAGCTGCAAGTGCATGTACATGAGCTTGTTGTGGATGATTTGCATGTGCTTCCATAGGTCATTGAGGTAACCTATTTCAAGGTACGGCAGTCGGTAGAATGGTTGTACCAGTGGTGCAGATCGTAGAGGTGGCGCTACGATAACACGTAATGGCTGGCGGTTGATCTTCTTAGGTGGCGTGAAACCATTGTCCTTCATCTTGGTAGAATAGAAGGGGTTAGTGTGTCTCCCTTTATTATAATAAGTATACCAATGGTCAGTTCGCTTCTACTGGGTTGGTGGAGCCATCAACCTGGGAGATGAATCCACACGTGGCCTTTTGTTGAGAACTGGCCGGTTTTGTAGTTCAAGCCGAGGTCTCAGGCCCATTGGCATACGTGTCTGAGACACTCTCTCACCATCCTGCTCGACTCGTAGGGACATGTTCACTAGCTCAGCGTAATTGGGAATTCTAGCACAACACATCTTAGTGCAGATATCAGGCCGTAAACCTTCTGAAAACTGCCGCATTCTCATCGACTCATTCGCTAGGATCAATGGAACATATCTGGCCAGCTCTGTGAAGCAGTTCTCATATTCAGCCACTGTCATCCTCCTTTATTGAAGGTAGAGGAATTTGCTCTCCTTTTCATTACGATAGGTGAGGGGGAAGTACTTTACACGAAAATGAGTTTCAAATGCGTCCCACGTCCAGACATATCCTGTGGGGACGGTTCGTAAGACACTATGTCACTAAAGACTAGCCACTTTTTTGAACATATAGGTAACAAGCTCAACTTGCTCTTCTTCAGTAGAGTGCAATGGATTCAATATCTTGGATATATGATCTAACCAAAACTCAGCCTCCTTGGGTCGGTGAGTACCCGTGAATGTAGGAGGGCGAAAACATTGAAAGCGCTCAAATAATCCACTAGTATTCACAGTTCCAAAGGGTAGCACGGGTGGCATAGGCAGGACCACATTCATATTTTGGGCAATGACCCTCGTAATAGTAGCCAAAACTTGTTGCTGTTACTGCATTAGGAGCATCATGTGCTCTAACTTATCAGGAGGAGGGGCCACCTGAGGCATGTGTGGCGTCGACGAAGACGCACGGTTCTGACCTAGAACCAGTGGTGCACTCGGTGTTGGCCCATTTACGGGATCAGTGGCCGGTTGTGAATCCAGCATTGTCTCAATATTCAGGCCTAAACTGGGTCCGTGTGACTATTGCTCGGGGGAGGTGCCCCATCAATTGATCAGCCAAGTGGGAGACATGCCATATTCTGAGTAGTTTTAAGAGGCATTCCCTATATACAACATAGGGTGCAACATGTGTAAGATTAGGATAATATCATCCATTTTTTTCCAAACATTATACACATTTCAAATTAAAAGAAACTTCATACATTTCATTTAACCAAAATTGTCACAATACGTATGATGTAGCATTACATGAATTATGATAGAGAATGCATGTGAGCTAATTTTAACAAAAAACTTTAACACTTACTAACCTAACATTAACGTAAGTCAACCAAGGCTATTATAAAGGAAACAAGGAAATAACTACAACACATGACTAGTCTTACGACTTTGGCAAAGGTGGAAGCGCACCCTTATCCCGCATACAGCATAGGAGGGCCTTCAAGGTGTGAGACATTCTCTTGAACTTTTGTTTCAAATTGGCCTAGTTCTCTTCAAAATTTTACTTCAAATGGGCTTAATTTTCTTCAATCTTGGTCATGCGGGCTTCCAAGGTGGCTCGATTATGACAGTCTTCATGTGTAGTAGGAGGTCCCCCATTTGAGTCTTAGGCCTCTTCTTCTTCTTCCTGCTCTTCTTCCTCCATACCTTCCTCCTCTCCATTTCCTTCCTCATTTACATTGCCTTCTTCCTCTCCATTTCCTTCCTCATCTTCACTGTCTTCTTCCTCTTCAGTCTCTTCTTCTATCTCGTCCCCGTACTCATCGAGTTAGGCTTGTCGTTGCCTAGGGCCAATTCCCATATTGTTGAGTGTAGTCTCACTGATGAAGTGGATGGCGCAAGATCATCCATATGAAGTTTAAAACTAAAGTTACAGACAATATTGTAGATAAGTTGGCTGAATGGGAGGGATGCATCCCCCCAAGTAGATCGTGCGGTCTTGATTATCTGAGACAAGGCGAGAGTAGACAGGCATACTTTTTCCCTTGTCCAACTCTATATAAGAAGTCCACCATAAAATGAGTGCATTCTGTGTGTTTACTCCACCTAGGATACACGTTATATGTGCATTTGTGGTGGAGCAGACGGAAGTCTGCCTTCATACCTGTTGATGCAAGGCTATTTTTTCACCTCCAATGAACCAGTCGGCCATAAAGAAAACATGTTCGACGATCTCTTACTTGTCCACTAGCGAGATGAGTTTCACTAGCATGTACCACACCATGCTCTATTCCCATGATATGGGCCATAACATCCACATCTACTCTAGCTTCCTACCTCCCCAACGGAATAGTAAACTGGAGAGGCTCCAGAGTTGGGTTCCGTATGTGAGCATATAAGGCTCGTACGGTGCCTTCACTTACATGAGCCTTCCCTTCGAATATGGGACCCCCACTCAGTCTCCAACATAAGGTCAATAACTGGATATAACCCAAATAATTTCTCATCAACATGAGCTTCAAATACAACCTTGCGGTCACGGAACTTACCAATTTTGGTACCTGTCAGTAAAGACCTTTCCAACGGGATTCGAGGATCGAGGTCCCGTTTCGATCTTCGCTCAGCACTTGCACTAGTCTCGACACTCGCCTTCTTCCTTAAGCGGCTTGGACGTATTGGCCCGATCTCATCCGGGGTTGCTCTCTTCTTTCCTATAAGGGAAAGGAGCGTTGAGATGGAGAAAAGGGTGGTGACGAGCTCAAAGAGAGTCATTGTAGTGGAAAAGCTCGGAGAATGAAGTGGATTGGAGGATATGAAAAGTAAGAGACACAAAAGAGGGTTTTTGTCCCCAAATAGGTGAGAATAAGGAATATGGAGAGTTATAAGAGATATTTTTTGAGGGAATGGTGGTGGAGGGGTGTAAAATGTAGAAGATTTGGAAGATTTGAGTGAATGAAAGTGGTAATTTGAGAGGGAAAGAGGATTTTGGAGGGTTTGGGGTGTTTGGAGGGTTAGAAATGATGAAGTGGGGGTGAAATGGGGCAAAGGGGGTTAAGTGGATGGTCCCGCATGTGGGAGTGGCCCCAAATGGATGGCTGGTCGGCGATTCGTTGCCGCTGCGCCCAACTGTGGGGGTGGGCGGTGCACCCCTGTGGCCCCCTGGGGTGTCCGGCGGTGGCTCCGCCCTAGGGCGGTGGCCACCCCCTCCCGGGGTGCCATATGCATGCGTGGGACCCCTTGAGCCCCACCGAATTTTATGGTTTGGGTCCCTAGACCCGTAGGGTTCACTTTCTCGGTCCAACAAGCGTGTATTCGCGCCCTTTGGCTTGTTTCAGATTTGGGATTTGTCGATTAATGGTTCAAACCCATCGATTGATGGCCTAAACATGGCTGAGATTGCTTCACATGATCTAAGATGCGTACAGGCTAAACTACAATGCTCAATCTCGCCCGTCGGTGAAACTTTAGGATCCTACGATCGTTTCTAAATTTCATCGCTCTCATCCTAAGTCAGATTGTGTCAGAGTGTGTTATGTTACCTATAACCTTGGTACAGTTTAATCCAAATCATGTTCTGATACCATCTTGTAACGCCTTGAATTTGGAGGCTCAAGCAAAACTCTACTTCCAAGATCCAGCACATTACGTATGCAACATGGATAATGATGTTCAGATTTTGTCCATATTAATGAGTTAAACATGAGTGAGATTATACTAAAACAACGTCTCATACTCCAGAGATAATGTAATTAAGCAAATGGAAGTCTGAAGTATATGTATGAAAATAAGTAAGTAGTTCACATTTTTCAGAGTATAATGATGTTATAGGGTTTAATATATACAAGATTTGTTTCAACATAAATAAAATGAAGAAATGAAAGATGTCCAACTAGACAAGTATCTCAATATTCCAGTGTCCTGATGAATCAGCTCAAGATCTACGTAGACTCACTAGAAAGCTGACAGTAGGAGAACACCTCGTCCATGAAATCCTGCTCTGCCACAATGGCCTCACCATCATCTGCATTTAAACTAGTGTTTGGTTAGTGTTTTAAAACACCATCCCAAAGTGGGAGTGAGTGATCAACTCAGTGGTACTATAAGGAAAAGGTTAATATGTTATCGAGTCGATCAAGCAGTAACAATAAAGCAGCACAACAATCACATCCAAACTACTCTTATTAATGTAGGAATAGAGTGCAAGTAATGATGCATGCCCTCACATCAAAAGCTCCCTCAACAAGTGACACTAACACCAATATCACATATGATAACATTACATCCTGTGCGACTTCCACGCCTTTAAAGCACGTCCAAACTAATACAGTGTAATGCATGGTTATGTTAGCTCAGTAATTAATTAAGTTTATTCATATAGTAGATTTGGAAACCTAGGGTACCTCCCTTTATATCATTGACCTGAATCGAAGGATCCATCTAGGTTCGTCACTCCTAGTTAAGCACATACGATAGGAAAATTATGAGGTCATCACTCCAAATGAAAAGCAGTGGATAGACAAATTCGTAAGTTTATACTTGCGGTCACTATGGGGTGTCTAATCACCTTAGCGTAGGCCGACAGCTCGAACACGGTGTCCTATACTACCATGCTCGGCTCACGAGTCTAAGTTTGCTCACTGGTCACTACGGGGTGGCCGATCACCTCGGCGTAAGCTGACATCTCAAACAAGGTGTCCCATACGGTCATGCTCGGCTCTTAAGTCGTAGAAGATCATGGTATCATGGTTAAGGTGGGCCTTTACGTTAGAGAGGGGTACCTTAGATTCAAGCAGAAGTGTCTGTACATGGTAAACACACAATAGGCCAATCAGTTTGTTAGGAAAGTTTGATTAGTACGGGTACACACTGACTTAATCGACATGGAGTGCATAAGCACCCCTCGTGGCCTAACCACTGTTGACATTCGTCGTACAACCCGGATTCATCAAGTATACCTAATGTGGTGAGACTATTCAGCCACCCGAACAGAGAATGTTACCGATTGCCTGGATTATGTTGTAGTCCCAATCTTACTCAGATGCAGCAATTGAATACATATAATAACCCATTCAACATTTAACAAATAATCCAAGTGAAATCCTCATTTGAGCATTTTATTAAACATATTGAACATACTACCAAATACTTGTATTTTATCTGTGAATAGTGTAGTGGCAGATATGTTTATATGAAAGAAACAATACATATGAATAAGGTAATTACGAATCTTATCTTAATACTCTTAATAAAGACAAACCATTAACAATTTCTCATTCAGACAATTCATCAAATACTTAGACAACACTTTATCAAATATATAGACTAAGTTAGTTACAATGTATATTTTAGCAAATCCTTATGCAAAGAGGTCGGCATGCCCATGACAATGATGAATCCTAGATTAGTAGTTATGACAGGCACAAATCATGTTTACAAGTTCATTCATATATTTCAACAAACACATGGAATGCATCTTTGATCAATATAATTCATACATGTATAATATATCGAAAATGGTGTACCTAAGACAATATGGCAGCAATCAAGTTAGACATAAATTGTTAACTGACATTGAAAATATTGATAACCATAACCTAGATGCTTATAGTTCGCACATTTCGTCAGAATATTTGATTCGAACGCGGTTCGAATTCTACATTCCCGAAAATGGAACGACGGGTACATAAATCATAAAATAGGTTAGCTAGTTTGTCAATTACTCAATTTGGATCTTTATAAAGATACTAGGGTTAGGTTTCCTTACCCAAATCGTAGCCGAAAATAATTGTGTAGTGAAGTGGGGAGGTGAAATAGCACGTGGAGTAGTGGGAGAGAACAACTGCAGTAATCTCCAAAGATTTCTCTTCTCTCCTTCCTCTTTTCTCTTCTTTTCTCTCTTCTCTCTCCTAGGGTTTGGAAAAATTCGTATGGAATAGAAATGGGGTGAAATAAGGGCTATATATTGGCCCATAAGTGGAACAAATGGCCCCAGGGCCATGATATACCTAGTTTCTTTCCAATGGGTGACTGTTTTTGACAAACAGGGCACATGGGGAGGCCCATTATTCACTTATGTCATAGGTTAAGTCCCCTGATAATGGATCTAAGATAGGATGTAATTTCAATACGATCGAATAAGCCGATCAACCGTGGAGGACCTACGTCAGATTAATGGTCATACTTGCTCGATCGAGGCTATAAGTATACAGATATGAGCAGGAAAATTTTCTTTTTCCCCAAGTGAAGTTTGGTCAGAAACTAACAGTTTGAAATCCTCAATTTCGCGCGTAAGAGAATGACCCAATTTACTTGAGTTTCATTACATTTTCTAAAGATATTCGCGTTTCTCACACACTTTACTCAGGGCTCAAGGTATGTGTTTCTAGATACAATTTGGGCTCAATTCTCATGATGGTTGTCAGGCTCAGTAGGCAGATGTAATCCTATAGTTTTACGGTCATCGAACTTTCGACGCGCGGTCCAGGTCCAATACGGGGTTTCAATGTACTCCCGAGAGCGACAGCCTCATGGGATTTCTCCTAGGTTTTTAAGTAGTGTTGAGTTAACGATATTGATGGTTTTGGGTCTTGCCATTTGTGTAAATGGTGGTTCAAGTTAAATTCATGGATTAAGTAGTTTAATATTAAATTATTTTCTGTCTAAATTACTACAGGGTATGGTCCTTAGGTCTTTTCTGCCTGAGGTGAAACTCGGGTCTTTGTACGGATTTTTTCGAGACGTTATAGTTGTGTACAACTGTACCGAAATATATGGCTACAACGGAGGTGTCAATAGAGGCATTATGGTTTCTGATAGGAGAACTCAGGTTGAAACATGAGGCAAGTCTGCTATATCGCGATAGTCATAGTGCTATCCATCTAGTGATGAATTAGGTGAATTACGTGCGAACCAAGTCATCGATGTGAGGTTTGATAAGATATGTGAGCTCATTTCTTTAGGGGAGATTATTTTTCATAAGATTCATATGGATAAGAATGTTACAAACATGTTGAAAAGGCTTATGACTATAAAGAAGATTAAGCACTGCTTGGGCTTGACCAATCTCACCAACCATTCATGAGATTCGGCACCCTTGCACATGGGTGTGGATGGAGTTGCTTTCAGGTGAAGAATGTAGGGAGCAGTCTACGCTCAAGGTGGAGGTTACATGGGAGGTCTTCAGGGTGACTTGGTAGAATACAGGTTAAAGTGGAGAATGTTAGGGAGGATGCTTTGTATTCTACCTCACTGGGCAGTATGGTCGACCGTGACTCGCTGTGACGTTCACAATCAATCATGAGAATCTAGAGTTAACCGTGACTCTCTATGATATTCATGGTTGACTGTGCTGTGACTGTTTGGTGTGCGTGATTTTGCATAAAATATGGTATTTAAAGTCCAATTTTTATTAGGGGTTTTCTAATGAAACTATATTATCTTAAGGGGCAAGGTTTATACTAATTAAGGGAAAGTTTTTCTACACTTGTAAGGGCTTGAGAATGGATTTTCTCAAGGGATCTAGGGTTTCCAAGAGGTATGCATCACATGGGGAGTTCGGGAAACCCTGCAATCGAAGAAGGTGAGTGGTGTACTCTAAGATTTTGATTATAGCTAAGATATTTGTCGCTTTATGCTATAAAATTTTTTTGCAATGGTTTTTCCATGTAAAATATCGTTGTATTTGGGGTTTTTTTTGTTTTTGTTTGGTTATTTGCTTTATTATGTTGTTCTATCCTTGTTTATCGTGCTTCCATTAAAGAACATGATTAGTAATGATGTTAGATCCGAATATCTAATACCTAGGGTTTGATTTGTGTTTGTTGTGGCTTAGGTTTACATCATCGTGGTGTGATAGGGAGCTGATTTACTCCAACAAATACACATGAAAAGAAAAATGTCATAATTTACTTGTTGAAAAACTCCTATAGAGAAACAAAAACTTTAATTTCAAATATACTAACTGTGAATCCATTCCTTGCCTTACTTTCTTACATTTTCATTCCAATCTTACAAAAGAACCTTTAAGTGACTAACCTATAATTGATTAATTGAATGATACGTTGAAGGATTGGAAGGCAAAAGTCATATCTATCAACTCCAAATCTCCACGGTCTTCGAAATCTCCAATAAAATCATTGATGGCATTGGAAAACTTCAAAATCCTCATCAATCGGTTGGGAAAGTGTTTGTTGCCTCCTTCCTCAATGTAGAAATGTTAAAAAAGAGGAGACTAAGACCTCATAGTTAGGTTTTCAGTAAATATAGGTGTGGGGATTAAGACTTGTATTGAAAATAAATAAATAAAAGAAAAAAGAAAAAGAAAAAAGAAGAGGGCTAGAGTATTTTAACCTATCATAAGCACTACCCTTCCAAATTCGAAATACTGTGCATACATGGGAACAGTCCCAACGTACAACCTTTCTTATAAATCTATATTGATCATAACTGATATGGGGCTCATATGTATTCTCAGTCTAAATATCCAATAGTCAGATTATCCAAACCAGTGATGATTGAGGCTCATCTAATAGAAATTTTACATCATTAGCATGGAAAATACATTGTCCATAAAAAGATTCCAACCAATCAGGGTGCATCATGGATCATTTAACCCTAGTAAAATGTTTAAATCCAAAATCGGCTTGTTTCAAATTGAACTTTGATGACTCAATCATTGCGAAAGGGGTAGCTTAATTTGAAATAGCGCTAGTGTTGGTATTATGACATACTAAAGGCAACTCCATTTCTCAACGGTTGCATTGGTAGAGGCTATGGGCCAACGCATTGAGTAAAAATAGCTAAGAAAATGAAAATGCAAAACATTGAGATTGAAGATGCCTTCAAAACAGATATTAACACTTACATTGGGGCCGTTTGTGGAATCAAAATGCTTGTGTATGTTCAGGATAATTCATAAGGACTCGAATAGCAAAAAGTGTTAGGAACTAAGGAGTTTGATAATCAAAGTTGTGCTATTCATCCAACTAGCACTGTCATGGGTCAAGCTCTATGTTGAGCTTGTTAGAGGTCGTAAGGGCCAATGCCTCCTTGTTTGGCGATTCAAGGGTGTAGATGTTGTATTTTGTTTCAAAATTAACATTAAAATCGGAATTTCAAATATTTCGGTTTCCCTCCACAATTGAAATTTCTTTTGATTTTGAATTGTGGATTTTGTCCCACATCAGATTTAACAAAGAAAAATATCTTATATATAAGATAGGCTTTTTGCCTTAGGGCTTGAGCCTCATTTAGAGGGCACATGAATTTGGTCCTTGGGGGAGGGGGGGTGTCTATGCCAATATCTTTAATCTATGCCATTGACTACACATGCACATGTGCGCCAAGCTGAGTTGTGTCGTGTCGTGTCATGTCGAGTCGAGTCTGAGTCCGATTTCGAGTCCATGTGCACGTGTTTGACGCGACGGGACAGGACAAGACAGGATGGGATGGACGTGGGCCTAGGTGCGGGTACAAGTGCGAGTGCAAGTGTACTCAAGTGGGTGTGTATGGTACTCATGGGACTTTATTTTAGAGAGTGTACTCACACTTGCACTTTTTCATTTTAAACTAGAGAGATGTGACTATTCGGTTAGTCGTATCTGTTGGGTTTAAACCCAATGGACCTAACCCGTTCAAAAGGGTACTTAATGCTCCACTTCGGAGTCTATATACGGACTTACATTCTAATTTTTAAAGTATAAAAATCCTTTATTCTCTTATAAAACTTTCCCTGTATTTTGGTTTACGAATTTTGATTGTTGAGTTGTTCACTAAGTCAATCAGCACTTTTGGTTTAAACTGCAAGTGGTTCAAGCCCGCGTATAGTGAGGGCACTGCTGGGATCAGGTCGTAGTCGTTATATCCTAGAGGTCGATTGCTTTAGAAACCTGTTACACTTGGGACGCTATCGAAGGGGAGAAAATTTGATTTCAAACTGAGTAACTCACGTCATGCTTCCACTCAATTCATTAAGTCCTCTTTCTCAAATTTTATTTTCTTTTTGGTTCTCAATTTTTAATAGTCTATTTAATTCAAGAAAATATTCTAATGATCTTGAATCGAATTGTTGAATTACATAGACTATGGCTAGCATAATAGTAAATGCTTCAGCCAAGTTAGCCAAAATCGAACCGTTCTCTGGACAATGCTTTAAACAATAAAAACAGAAACTTATATTCACACTAACCACTCTTAAAGTTTCATACATTTTATATGAATCATTTACTATAGATCTAGCAAATCAAACTGAAGTAACAGATAAAAATAATTGTAAAAATTATATTTTAACTCTTTGTCCAATGAACTAAATGATGTGTATGTTTCTTACAAGTTTGCTAAAGACATATGAACTGCTTTAGAAAAGAAATATGTTCTAAAAGATGCAGGTGCTAAGAAACATGCAATCGGTAATTTTCTTCACTATGAAATGACAGACGATAAAACTCTCACAAATTAAATTCATGATTTTTAAAATCTAGTTCATGAATTATCGACAGAAGGAATTAAGTTGGATGAAGCGTTTCTATCAGGAGCACTAATAAAAAATCTACCGCCTTCCTAGAAAGAATATAAGAATAAAATGAAGTATAAAAAGAAAGGTGTTTCATTGAAAACTACTATCGTATACATACGAATATAAGCGGCAAATAGAAACAGGGGCAAAAAATGAAATGGAAATGAGAGAGATTCAAAGGCGAATCTTGTGGAATCAAGTCAAAAAAATAATAAGAAGGAGAAGATCAAATGTCTTAATTGTGGCAAACATGGACATTATACTAATAAATGCTGGCTAAAAAAGAAGAATACAAATAATCAATTAAAGAAAAAGAAAAATTGTTACAATTGTGGAAAGCCTGGGCATCACATTAAAACTTGTAGACTTAAGAAAAATAAAGATAAGTCACGGGCTAATCTTACAAAAATAAGTAATGATTCTGACATGGTAGTAGCTATGGTGTCGGAAGTCTTTCTTATAAATAACTTGAAGTGAGTGCTAGACACTGGTGCAACTAGGCACGTGTACAAGGATCGTAGCATATTTACTTCCTACTAAGTATCAAGAGATGATAAACATATGTTCATGGGTAATGCTAGAACATCTCTAGTTGTAGAAAAAGAGAAAGTACTTTTGAAACTCACTTCTGGAAAGACTCTAATGTTAAATGATGTCCTACATATGCCTGACATTAGAAGAAACTTGGTCTCTACTTCGTTCCTCAATAAGACTGGTGTCAATTTAGTATTTGTTTCAAATAAACTTGTAATAACTAAGAATGAAACTTTTATTGGTAAGGGATACTGTAGTGATGATCAATTCATTATAAATACATCTAATGATAATAATAAGAAGACATCTAGTTCTGTTTATATCGTTGAACCCTTTTATCTATGATATAGTAGATTAGGTCATGTGAATGCAGTATCTTTGAAGATTTTTTTTTTTTAAAAAATATATTTATTACCTAATATATCTAATGAAGAATTTAATAAATATGAAACATGTATAAATTTAAAATTTATTAGAAAACTCTTTAAACGAATAGAATGATCCTCTGTTCTATTAGAGTTGATACACGGTGACGTAGTTGATTTTAGAAATCACATGTCTAGAGGTGGAAAAAGGTATTACATAACTTTTGTAAATGACTACTCTAGGTTCACTAGAGTCTATCTATTAAGGAGCAAAGATGAAACTTTAGATGCTTTTTCTAAGTATAAAATTGAGGTTGAAAGTCAGTTAAATATAAAAATTAAAAGACTTAGAACAGATAGAAGAGGTGATTATGAATCTTTTCAATTTAGAGAATTACGAGAAAATAGTGGAATAGTTCACAAAACTATAGCTCCTTATACACCAGAAAAGAATGGAATAGAAGAACGCAAGAATATAACTCCTAAGGAGATGATGAATGCTATGTTAAATAGTTCAGGATTACCTTCAAATATGTGGGGAGAATCAATTTTATCTTCTTGTTATATCCTAAATAGAATTCTTTCTAAATCTTCTGAACAAATACCATATGAACTTTGGAAGAATTATGTTCCTATTTATAAATATATTAAATTGTGAGGGTGTCTTGTTAAAATAGGATTTTCTTAAACTAAGAAAAGAAAGTTAGGCCTAAACGACTGACTGTGTATTTATAAAGTATGGACAAAATAGTGTAGCCTACAGGTTTCTAGTTTTAAAGACTAAGGGTAATATTTTAGATCCTAATACAATTATAAAAGCTAGGGATATAGAATTCTTTGAGAATATATTCCTTATAAAATCTAAATCTATGGGAATAGATGAAGTTAATAGATCAGATATCGCGTATACTAATAAAAGTGCTTGCGGGCAAGCAGTAAAAGAGATACAACCAAGAAAAAGTACTAAAGTTAGAAGAAAAACTAAACTATGAGATGGGTTTTTCATATTTTTTCGTAAAAGATGATCGTAGAACTTATCAATTAACTCTCAAGATGCAATATTTTGGAAGGAAGCAATAAATAATGAATTACAATCTATTATATCTAATAACACTTGGGAACTTTTATACCTACCATCTGGAAACAAACTAATAGGTTGTAAATGGGTGTTTAGAAAGAAAATATAGACAGATTGAACTATTAATAAGTTTAAAGCTAAGTTGGTAGCAAAAGGCTTTAAACAAAAGGAAGGAATAAATTATTTTGACACATATTCTCCTATAACTAGGATTACAACTATTAGAGTCTTGATAGCGATAGCTTCTATATATAAACTAGTGGTACACTAGATGGACGTTAAGACGACTTTCTTAAATGGAGATTTAGAAGAAGAAATTATATGAAGCAATCTAAGGGTTATAAAATATCATGTAAAGAAAAATAAAGTATGCAGATTAATTAAATCACTATATGGTCTAAAACAGACTCCTAAACAATGGCATAAAAATTTTGTTGGTGTTTTAAAATTAAATGGTTATCATATAAATGATGTAGATAAATGTGTATATAGTAAAATTTCTAAAAATGATTATGTTATTATATGTTTTTATGTTGATGACATTCTTATTTTTGGGACTAATATTAAATTGCTTATTGAGACTAAGAAATTTTTATCATCTAAATTTGACATGAAAGACTTTGGAGAGATTAGTGTAATCTTAAGTATTAAAGTAATAAGGAAAGATGGTGCATGTTATTGTATTATCACAATCTCATTACATTGAGAAGTTACTGAGAAAGTTTAACCATTTTGACTGTTTACCTGTCAGTACACCTTATGATTATAGTATGACTTATGAAGAATATAAATAGTAGTTTGTCTCAATTGAAGTATTCCAGAATAATTGGTAGTCTTATGTATCTAACAAATTACACTAGACCAGGGATAACTTTTGTAGTAGGAAGGATAAGTAAATATACACATAACCTTGAAAAAGATCATTTGAATGCCTTGTCTAGAATTTTGAGATACCTAAAAGGTAATATTGCCTATGTTTTATATTATAATGGTTATCCTTTTGTATCAAAAGGATATAGTGATGCTAATTAGATCACCGATTCAGATGAGAAAAAATCCACTGACAGTTATGTCTTCACCTTGGGTGGAGGAACAGTCTCTTGGAAGTCTACCAAGCAGACATATATTGCTTGATCAACTATGAAATCTGAGTTTATTGCTGTACAAAAGGTTAGATCAGAAGCCGATTGGCTTAATTAGAAATCTCTTAGCTGATATACCATTATGGCCAAAGCCTATATCAACCGTGCATATTTATTGTGAATGTCAAACAGCTATAGCAAAAGCAAAGAGTAAAATATATAATGAAAAGAGCAGATATATTAGACTCAGACATAACATAGTGAAACACATGTTGCGTGATAGAGTCATATCTATTGACTTTGTGAAGTTAGAAAAGAATCTGACAGATCCTCTGACCAAATAACTATCTAAAAGATTAGTCAATGATACATCGAAGGAAATGTGGCTAAGCCTAATATATAAGCTGTCAGTGTTGGCAACCCAACCTATACAAGTGGAGATCCCATGAGATAGGTTCAATGAGTAAACAACAAGACACGATGTAGACAATTGTACTGAGATATATGAGTCTCTTCTATGGTGTACAGTGCGAGCAACAACGTAGAAGGATGAGTTTTTCAGAACTCTTAATGAATCCATAACCATATATTTGGTAGTGAATACAGTTGCTGCATACACTTGATGGAATTCACTTATATGAGTAAGGAGGTGGAGGCTGCTTCATATGAGAATTTAGACGAATTCTCTGAAACACTCGTGAAATTCAGGTAATGGTGTATGACCGAAAAGTACCGAACTATAGAATCACTTGCAGAGGAAGAGTTGTGTTAGTTATTAAAAGGATTTAAGTTCAAGACTATGGTATCATCGGATTCCTATAGACATATCTTACTTACTCTAATGTTAGTTCAAGTTTATGGTGACGCTCGCACCATTATACAAAACTATTATGCTTTAACCCGAAAGACTTTTATTTTGAAACATGTGGGGGATTATTGTATTTTGTTTCAAAATTAATATTAAAATTAAAATTTAAAATATTTCAATTTTCCTCCACATTTGAAATTTATGTTGATTTTGAATTGTGGGTTTTATCCCACGTGGGATTAAACAAAGAAAAATATCTTGTATATAAGATAAGATTTTTGCCTTAGGGTTTGAGCCCCATTCAAGGGGCATGTGAATTTGGTTTGGGGGGGCTATGCCAATAGCTCTAATATATGCCATGGACTACACACCCACACGCACACCGAGGTGAGCCAAGTCAAGTCTGTGTTCGTGTTCGTGTGTGAGTGTGATGGGACCAGATGGGCTAGGCTGGGTATGGGCGCGGGTGCGAGTGCGAGTGTACTCGCGCGGGTGTGTGTGTATGGGTACTTGCAGGACTTTATTTATGAGAGTGTACTCGCAGTTGTGCCTTTTCGTTTTAAACTAAAGAGATATGACCATTCGGTTGATCGCACCTATTGGGTTTAAACGCAATGGACCTAACCCCTTCAAGAGGGTGCTTAATACACCAATTTGAAGTCTATATACG
The DNA here is from genome assembly GCA_037074715.1 of Magnolia kwangsiensis. Lineage (NCBI taxonomy): Eukaryota > Viridiplantae > Streptophyta > Magnoliopsida > Magnoliales > Magnoliaceae > Magnolia > Magnolia kwangsiensis. The sequence goes on along the minus strand of CM073584.1, from coordinate 40,336,571 downwards.
GACTTTCGTTATAATTTCTAAAGTAAGAAAATCCTTTATTCTCTTATAAAACTCTCTCTGTATTCTGGTTTATGAATTTTGATTGTTGAGTTCTTCGTTGAGTCAACTCAGCACTTTTGGGTTAAACTGCAAGTAGTTCAAGCCCACGTACAATGAGTGCACCGCTAGGACTGGGTCATAGTCATTGTATACTGGAGGTTAATTGCTCTAGAAACCTTTTGCACTTAGGATGCTGTCCAAGGGGAGCAAATTCGATTTCAAGCTGAGTGAATCATGTCACGCCTCGACTTAATTCAATAAGTCCTCTTTCTTAAAATTTATTTTCTTTTTTGGTTCTTGATTTGTAATAGTATATTTAATTCAACCAAATGTTCCAACAGTAGACCCCTAGTCCGGAGGGCAATTTTGTAACTTCATAATATTTTTATGTTAACCTAAGTTCATTTTGGGATAATATATATTCCGTCATGAGAAAAAGAGAAGTCATTGTATTGAGAGATACTTTTTCATTTTTTTTCTTATGAGCAGTGGCTTAGCGTAGATCTGTGATTATATTGAAAGGGAACCACATAAATCTTTGTATCATGGTTTGCATCTTTTCATCTTTTTCTTTTTATTAATATTATTGTATGTGGTTGAGAAAGGATACTTCTCCCAACAGAAAACCCATCATGTATATAGAAGGCAAATCTGCAACTGACATTTTGGAAAATTCAGCTTATTTAAGCTATGAAGAATGATTATTATTTTTTTATTTTTTTTCTTCCTTGAAATTATTTTAAATGGTGTAAACAGTAATGTTTCCAGTTTTATATTTGTTCATATTCTTCCTTTTAACTAATTTATGGATGATAAAAGTTATAAAAAATATAAAACAAAAGCAAGGGATGAGGATGAATGGATTCTCATGTTTTATACATATCTGACCCACTTAATGAATGGATTCTCCGGACTTATGGTCCGAGTAATGTTAACAAGAACTGAATCAACCTCCTGCATACCCTCACAATTCTACTTCTATTTTAGCATTTAAAGTTAGGGTCTTTAAAATAATATCCCTCATAAGTGATGGACACACACAACTGAAATCAACGCCACCTATGAGGGTTAAAACTTAATTAAATTGAAAGAAAGAAATAGATAGAATATCATATCCATACAAAAGGTGGACCACACCATGATGATCACTTGATATCATGACATTCTGTTCACTCTAGACATATAGCACATGGATATTCAACTGCATGTGGATATTCAATCCCAGTTGTTTCCTATCATGTGGCCTACTTGAGTTTTGGATCTTCCAAATATTTTGGCTCATGTCATAATTTTATAATCTAAAAAAAAATGGATGGACAGGGTGGATTTTTCCTAAACCACACATTCATTCTCACCTAGCTTCCAACCCCGTGACTTTTAAGGTCATCCTAGGTGATCATCATAATGTTCCCCAACCTTTTATATGAACATGATATTCTCCATATCTAACACTTGAACCATTTATCAACAACATTTCCTCTCCTCTTTATCTCCCATCTCTTTGAAACCCTACATCCAAACCATGGGTCACTACAAGAAAAGCAGCCTAAGCCGACCGATGGCCCAACCCTTTACCCGCAACCAGTTTTACCAGCTGCGGGCAAAGGCTACACTTATAAAATCAAAAAAAAGAAGAAGAAGCCCTAATCTATTTGAGCGCCGACACTCTCCCTCTTGCTCTCCCTCCCTCTCCCTCTCTCCCTCTCCCCTCTCTTGCGTGCTCTCCCTCCCTCTCACGTGCTCTCATTCTCCCTCTCTCTCCCTCTCGCATGCTTTCCCTCCCTCTCTCTGCCTCTTCCTCTCCCTCCCTCTCTCTGCCTCTCCCTCTCCCTCTCCCCCTCGCACGCTCTCCCTTTCCCTCTCCCTCTGCCTCTCCCTCTTGCTCTCCGCTCTCTCTCCTCTCACTCTCACTCTCCCTATCTCTCTCTCTCTCAAAACCCTTTTCCTCTCTCCCTCTCTCTATCTCCTTGGCCCTCTGCTGCAGTTCGGTCTTCCGCTGCTCGTGGATCTCGGATTCTCATCCATCTCAGGTATGCTTTGTCGAATACAAATCCCTAATTAGGGATTTGCATTGTCGATTTCCTGTCTTTTTTTCGAGCTCATTTATTTCACATATCAGTTATTGATTTCTTATCTTGTGTTGGGTTGATTTGGCTCCTAGAAAGTAACCCTAATGGAAATGGAATCCAGTAGCAAGGGCTACTGCACATGTTTGGTTTCTCAAAAATGCTTGAAAATGGATCCTATTTCATGTTTTGGGGTCATTTTCCTTCATAAAAGTTGCGGAACAAATTTTTGGAGATATCATTAGTATTGGTGTTCTTATCTAGCTTCATCATTAGTATTGGTGTTCTTATTTATCCCAAAATGAAACGCATTAACCAATTAATAGAAGTACTAGTTGTTTGGCTATATTGCTCCCTTTGGAATTAAATGTATTTTTATGCTATCTTTTTTATTTTCTTATGCGAAGATTATTTGTCGGACATTAGCTACTTATGTTACTTTAATGAGCAAGGAGATTCTAGCAAAGTTGAGAGATTTGGGCAGGTCTTGGTGTCTCTGTGTTGTGTCATTTGGATGGACTAGCAGAAGGGTTCTGATTCATTTTGTTGTCATTTCCAAGTCATGACACAGTGATGGTTGCATTGTGAGGTTCCCAGGTACAAGCTTATCACTCCTTCAATATTGTCGAACAGATTGAGGGAACATTTCTAACTTGAATTGCAACCTTGATTTAAATTTAGCAAGAGTACTATTTCTGTCCTGTCTAAGTTAAACATTGATTTTGTTCAACCCATTCTTTGGATTTGAATTTAATTTTGTACATCAATCAAGTTTAGATTCAAATTTATGTTTTGTGATCAGGGCAGTAGAGTATTTCTAGGATTGAATGAAGATATTGGACTTGTATTTGGCTTTCATCTTGTGTTTTAGTTAGTACTAGGAAAATAGGTTTTCTCATATTGTATAACTGCTGCTAAATATTTACCTTATGCTAGATGTTAAATTGGAGTAGGGTGGCTTGTCAAATCAACTGATTTTAGGGAGGTTGCTCTTTTGATGAGCTTTGAGGTTGCCCCTAAAGTGGTCACAATGGTTTTGGTTTCTACAGTTCTTTTCTTGGTGTTTTTTATGGTTGCTGTTAAAACATATGCTGGATACTTTTCTTCTTCTTCTTTTTCTTCTTCTTCTTTTATTCCACTTGTTCTATTGAGTAAATCAAAATTGCTTCTGGAAGGCAAGGAGCATTGTTTATGCTATAGTCAGCAAAACTCTGTTGCAAAGTCGGTATTTTTGGAAAATTTATAGTTTTTAAAATGTTTAAAACCAGTATTTTTTTGGACGATAGGCAGAAAAATGAACTCTTTTTGAAAAAATGAATCAAACACTTTTTTTTAGTGTTTTTTTCTATTCAAAAACACTTTTGAGAGCAATTTAAATGACACTGGAGCTTTGCCTACATCTGTGTGCAATAAAGCTCATTTACATGCCACACATGTATCTGCATGGGATAATAGGTCTTGGATCCCATCCATCCATCATAACGACACCACTATATTGATGCCTTAGCCCAAGAATTAGGTTCATCCACTGGTCAGATGGGCTACAATTTGAAAATTAAATTTGCAGCTCTGAAAAACTTATCTAAAGTTTCTAAACTGCATATTGATAAGGGCTGGCAATGTGCCTTCCACTGCTTTCTAAACAAAAGATAACCATTTCAAATGATCTCAGAACCTTTTTTTTTTTTTTTTTTTGACACCCTCATGGTATTCTTTGAAGTTGTAATATAATCCTTCAGGTTCATGACAGTGTAGAGAATTCATCATATGCTCCTATACATGTGCAAGCATGCAATCATGGTGTGTGCACGTCTGGCATGCACATAGATGCATGCATGTGTATTTCAAAGAGTGATGTTGAAAGATATTTAACACCCCCTGCACAGTTAAGTTCTTACATAGCTACTTTTCAGGTTTGTTATAGTTTTCTTCATGTTTTAATTTATATTTGAGGAGCATCGACACAAGTTCAGACACTGTAATCAGCCTCATTTTTCTATTAAAAAAAATAAAGAAAAAAATAACAAGACAAAAAAGTACAAAAGAAAAAAAAAAGAAAAAAGAAAAAGTATAAAAAACAGAGAGAAGAAAGAAAGTAATTAGCCTCATCATAGGCAAGCATTTGATCTTAGGCACTAGACCAAGAATGCATTTAATTCATGTTAAATTGTATAATTTCTATAATTTTTTGAGTATATTGTTGTGGTCCTTTTAGTTGCATCAGTGGCATCATCTTTGGGCGAGGCTACAAGTAAGTGTCCCAACTTACGCATGCATTCTACAAAGACTCCAGATAGGCATTTCCAATAATGAACCATTTCAAATTTACTAATTGTTTTGCTTTTCTCTTTTGTACTGTAGAGAATTCGTCATACAAGAAAGCCACTATAAGTGACCTCTTAGAGGGGCTGAATAAAACAGGCCTTTTAGACTTTACAGGTTTTACCCATAAACTTGAGGTGTCAAACATGATGATACGCTATGGATGCATTCTCTAGGTTGAAGTATCTGGGTATCATGTATTTTAATTAGACTTGATAGCATACAATACTTGTTTAGGAGAGACTAAAAGTAGTTAAAAGCTAAAGTATGGCATGGGTTGAAACTTTATAACTAATCAGTTATTATTTTGCAGATACTCTTTGGTATGTGATTCAGATCAGAATTGTTTTGTTCTTTCGGTGTATGGGCTGCAGAATGATGCTGTAAGGATGACCTTTTCGATATCTATTTTTTCATTTCTCTTTTATGCTAACAGTAAACCCTGCTGCCTTCTTTTTATGGGACTTCTCCTTTATAAATTTTGTAAAGTAGGCCCTGTCAGTAGACTGGCCCTGGGGCTAGAAAAATCATCATAGTTGTCATCATAGCCTTGTCCCAGCTTTACGAGTCCCATTTCACTATCAGACACCATCAGATGCCTGGGAAGAGGAGGGCCTGAGGCTGTATCAGGCCTGGATTTTGATCTGGCTGGGTTAGGCCTATTCAAAATATCAATTTTGTCTGGCACATTGCCAGTCCTTATCCTATATAAAGCCTATTCACATATTTACCTTGTAGAATTAAAGTTACAATATTTAGTATTGCCCATGGTCTTACATGGAAATCACCTTACTTAGAACTCAGAACCTAAACAGTTTTGGAGGAAATGTTCTTTGCTAAATTTTAATTGATTGTTTATTTTGGCATTCTTATGCACCAACTCCATGATTGCTCCTTTCTGATTGTTGAAGAGTGAGGGGCAAAGGGATTGATCGAGAAACATCTCTTGTTCTTATTATAATTATAAGATTGTGATTTGATCCATACATTTTTAGTAAAAAGAATAATTATATGATATATATTCATATATTTACATGTGTATTATGTCCTATATTATATAGAGTTTAGTCGGTATATGATGATTGACATTGATTTATAATTTGTAGGGACACTTAGCGAAAAAGGGAAAGACTATGACTTGGGGGTAAATTTTCACACTAATTGAATAGTTCTTTTATTATGTTTTGAGATTATTGTGTTCTTAATTAGATGTGGTATACAAATGATGCAATTTATTGTGTTAAATAGTAAATTTTATTTGTAGGACGTGATCGAAGTTCTTCTTACTAGTATTCATGGGGTTACTGTTGTTAGAGAAATTATCTTGAGTAAGGATCCGCTCATAAAAGTAGGCGGGTTCCCACTTGGAAATGGTTTTTGGAAAGTATATATTCAGGTGGCAATTGTATGTGAAGAGACTTTGATGAGACCCAATGGACGAAGCAGAACAATTGAGGATGTGGCTGGAACAACTATTTGTTGGCCTGATTGTTGTTGTTTGGTAAGATTTTTATTTTTATTTTTATTTTTTGCATATACAATAGAACTTCTTATATAAGACTTTGATGAGACTAATTTCTTTTTGTTATTTGTTTTGTAGGTTGTGACAGCTATGGATTGAGCTAAATGGAGGGATCTCTCTCTCTCTCTCTCTCTCTCTCTCTCTCTCTCTCTCTCTCTCGTTATTTTTGAAAAAAAAATAAAATAAAATTTGATTTTGGCAGTTGGTTGTGACAACTATGCTTGTTTCATGTTAGTATTTTTTTCACGTTTCAGTTTTCAGAAGTTCAGAGAAGTCAAAACTTTGAGTTGGTTTGAAATTTTTTTTTTTTATTTTAGTTCTGTCATCCCCCTTTTTTTTTTGGATTCGAAGTGGAATCGGAGTTTTAGAACATCTTATTGAGTTAGTAAATAGCTGGTTTTGGAAACTGATTCTTGTCGAAGAATCGGTTTCTTGGATTTTGGTTGAAGGGGGTTTAAGCTGTATTTTACTGATTTTGTGGAAGCATTGTGGTGAATTATATGTTTAGTTTTGAAGATATTTTGCATTTTGATATCGTTTAGAAGGAATTGCAGCTGTTTTGAATGCAGTGAATTGATCGAAACGTCTCAATTATGATATTTTCTACAATTTCTCACACAGATTACATTGATGACTTGTTTTACAAAAAACAAAGTTATGGTGGTTTGCATGTTATGTGAAATAGATGTGGAAATGTCTCATATCAGAAATATAACTCTTTACATATTTACAGTGGGATTCCGTCTCTATGTTCTTGAAATATTTAGTAGTTTTGCTTGACTAATCTACAGAGATTCTTGTTGTGATTTATTTCAGCTTTTCATCTTCTTATGCATAACAGAAGGTACACATATTTCTATTATGATTTGTTTTGATTTTGTTTCTTCTTGTGCATAAAATGTTCTGATTTAAATATTAAGAACTACGTAGTAGCTTGATCCCAATCTTCTGAACATTGGGTACGTAGGCAGCCGTTTATACTAGACTATATCGGTGCATCCACAAATTCTTTTATTTTTCCCCTTCTTATAGTGTAGAGATGCATTTTCATCAAGACTACTTGGCAGTAAGAGTGAGGTGGATGTAAGTTCTTGAAACCTTAAATTAATCTGTGACATTCATAAATTTGTGTCTATATCTTCTATTTTAACTACTTGATGTAGCATGTGTAAATTTGTGCATAATTGCCACGTTTCTAAAACTGCATGTGTCATTTTTCTCTTTAATGAAGGGGGGGGGGGGGGGGGAGGGTTTGGATTACATAATTGGTTCAGGAAGACCGAAGCCAGTACATCAGTGTGACTCGAGTGTTTTGTAGGGTGCTTGCACTAACCAATTTATTATACATACTTGTTTTTCTATTGTTTTGAGTTCTAAGCATGTAATCATGTCTCTTTTGGATTTCCAATCCAGTCACACATGTACTCTTTGATCAGATTTGCAGTTCTACATTTTCTATGATGTGGCCCACATGGTGAGTGGACTGACCATATTTTGCATCTTGTTTTTCATTGTGGGACTAATTCAGTTCTACATTTTTTTCCCCCTTTCTTTCTTGTTTCCTTTAAGATTTTTGCTTGCTTATTGAATTTTCTATAATCTATGTGCATGTATTAAATGCCTCAATGTCGGATTTGAATCACTGAAATTCCATCTAACTAGACCATGATCAAAATATACCCTTGTGTTCAGTTTCTATGCAGGTAAGCAGATATTTACAAGAAAAGTCTTGTGTGGTTTTGTTAACATCTGTTCAACTTTAGGTTGCTTGCATTTATGAGTAGGTTTTTCTTGATGTTTCATGTGTTGACTTTTACAAAATGATTTCATCGTGGGATGAGTTTAGCTTCACTTGGATGAACTTAAATGCACTTTGTAAGTTAAGCTTAACATACAAACAAAGCTTTTTATTTGATCTAGTTCCATTTATCTTTACTAATTCAAATATCCTTCCCTTGTACAGGGACGTCAGTAACAATAGCATTCATGGCGTAATTCCTTTATTTTTGCCCCCCAGTGCAACCCATATGTAAGATGTCTATAACTTTTTATGGCTTCCTTTTCCTATATAAGATTTAATCTTATTTTATTTTATTTTGTTTGAATCTCAATTCCAAGATATATATTTATTTTTTTCTTGCAATGCAGAAACCTGACATTAAATCGGCAGAGACAGAATATTCCATTCTCCTTAGCTTCCTTGAAATCTCTCTGTTATTTGTAAGTTCTTGTAATGAGTGAGGTTTGTACATACTGACTTTTTTGGTTGCATTATTTAGTACCATATGAGCAACAGCATCAACTGGTTCCTCATCACTGTCTGTAGCACTTTATGCATACTCCTACAGACTTCTGGTCTTTATTTTGTGGAAATGCCACACTAATGAAAAAACTTCCCCAAAAAAAAATAAATCCATACTGTTGCCATAAATAAATAAATAAATAAATAATAAAAACAAGCACACATGTGTATATTGAATAAGGAACATTTGATTTTCTAACCATCTATTGTTTCATACATGTGTCGGCCACCAAGTGAGTGGACTGGAGTGAGCTTGGGAATATTCACCATTGAACCCACTAGATGAATGGTTTGGATCTCACACTAGAGTTCTCAGATTGGTTCATATAAATGCAAAGCCACACCCACTTGTTACTATTTATAGGGGGATTGAAGTTGCTTGTATTTGATATAAATTTACATTTTCAATATTGTTATCCATATGGTTGTTAATGAGTTGGGCCTGGGTTGCCTTTGGTGTGGATTTTGAACTGATTGGATGTGCCTATCTGGCTGGTCCTATTCAAAATTTCGATTTTGCTAAGCCCAAGCCTTGCCCATTGACAGTTGTGTAGTTATCCAACTGTCTACATTTCATTTATCTGTTTTTTTTTTTCTTTTTGCTGATTATGGACCAGGACAAGTTGAAGGTCCTATTGTCCTCATCTTAGCACTTACCAGGGAATTTTTTTCTACCTATTACATTCGAGATTGGGTGAGTACTACGTCATCGCCACACTCGAATGCATCCTAAATCATACTGTTGTGTATTATCATGGATGTTGTGAATGTTGTTTTCTTTTCTTGCTATCCATAAATTGGATGCTTGCAGAAGCTCAAAATCTCTGTTCCTCTAATAAGCAGTGGTTCTTCTTAGCTATCTTGATTGACTTGGTTGCTAGTTATATGTTTGGATCCTTTGCTGTGTTCATGGGGGTAAAGTTCATAATTTTTTCTGCATTTCATTTAATGATATAATGCTAAGAGGATTATACATTTGATTGATAACTGATTTTTTTCTTTGTCCCTAGACTGCTTCCCTTCTATAATCAATGCAATTAATTAGGAATATCTCAAGTGCACAGAAGCTACAGTATGAAAGTGCATCATGCTTTATGGATGCCATGTGTAAGTATGAGGAACTTTATGACATCACCCCGATAAAATTTTCTGTTGAACATTATTTGAAAATTGATGGAAGCAAGACTGAGAAGTTTTTGGGGAAAGATGGATACAAAGAGGCTGACATATTTACAGTTTTAACTTCGCAAGGTTATGAGCTATCTTGTTTTGGAGTGTAGAAATTTGTAGCAGCCATGAGATGAAACATAAACTTTTGTATTTGTGTGCTTCTTTACACATGTGTGCTTATTTTTTTACTTTGTTCCATACTGTAACCATAAAAATTAAAAAAAATAAAAAAAAAGATAAAAAAAAAAAAATCAAAACTGTACCTGTGAGAATTGCACCTTTCATGAAGAAGTTGATGTTGATTTTCTTGAAACAACAAGAAGCAAGTTTATTATTCGAATTCCAGAGGGCCTTGTACATGTTGTGTTGTTTACAACAGAGGCATTTTTGTGTTGCAGAGTTATATCGGAGGATTTTAGTTATTTATTTTTGGTGCCGCTCACTGGCAAAAATATATTTTCTATTTTCAGCAACTCAGAAGCCTTTAGACTGCTCATTCTCAGTGGCGAGGACTTCTTATTGCTTATCCAAGTTTTTGCTGTTTTGGCAGTTTCAGGGAATTTTTTTTTTTCATTTGTTTTTGAAGAATAGATACTCCCGCTTCTATTAATTTTCAGTGGAGCCTTTGAAACTTGGGTTGTAATTTCCAAAGCTTTAATCCTTGGAAATAAGTAAGTTTTCGATTACTTTAATATGTATTTTGATGCAATATTGAGTTAAATTCTAAAACTTTAACTCTGATACCAATTAATTTCTTTTCGCTATTTTGTTTTGCAGGTTTTAGGCATGGATAAATGGGAGTTATAGATAAATTGATTTTATTTATTTATTTATTTATTTGAAACTATTCAATTTATTATTGTAAATATTATTCGCAGCAGTTCGATGCATGTGAAAAGGCTACATACACATGTATTTTTTTTTTATAGGAAAACAATCACTAGGCATAATCAACTTCCTAAGAGGAATGTGAAATCAAATGGGTCTTGACCAAAAGTCAAGTGGGCCTTGACCAAAAGGGTCAATGATAAGGTCCATCATTTTATGAGTTGGAGGGGCAGAACTCATAAAATGGGACTTACTGTGAGTCGGGCATCTAATTTCTGTCATTTCTTTATATATATATATATATATATATATATATGTATATATATATATATAATTATTATTATAAATTGAATGTTTGTAATCTAATGAGCCCGTACATCCGAAACTGCGGGCAACATGAAGCTGCCATAGGCAATGGAAAAGAAAGGTTAACTAGTAAGGCATAGGGAAAAGTAAAAAACCAAATCACAATTATAGATAGGTTTATAAATACATATGCATGCATTATGAAATTAGGAGCCTAAATGCTAATTGAAGTGTTAGTAAAGTTAAATCAGTCCCACATGGATTAAGAGCCGAAAATTCAAATAACACAACTTATTGTGTAAACCGTCGGTAAATCCCACATGCAGCGGCGGCTTGCACAACTGCTAGTAAAGGGAGCACGACCGCAAGTAAAGCCTTTAATAACCGAGGCTTCATCGGCACTTGGCAAACCACGAGCAAAGGCTTTGCCGGCGGTTTTCTGGGTCTTTGCCGGCGGTTTTGACCATCGATGAAGGCCAATTTTCTTGTAGTGGGTTCATCACAAATGAGCCCCAACCACCAATTCCAAACTCAAAAGTGCGCCCATTATTTTCTAATTATCTTAATTGCATTATCACAAATGGTGAAAATAAAAATAAAAATTCAAGAACCATAATGTCAGGAGAAAGATCTCTTCTCAACCCCACACACAGCAATATCAAAATAAAAAGAAAATAGAAAAAAAAAAATGCAAACTACAATACAAACATTTACATAGTTCTCTTCCCATACATCCACATATTGAAGCCAATTCACTATCCTCAAAGACAAAAATCTAAGAAATAGCTCTCAGTACAATGACTTTCTCTCTAGGATATATATTTCCCTAAATGAACTAGGGTTTACATTAAATTCCAAGTGAAAATTTCAAATTGACCTCTGGAGGGAGGCATGCCCTCATATCCCCAAGCAAGGGCATGCTACCCCTTGCAATCCCTAGCGAGCTCAACACGGAGCACAACCCATGAAAGTGCTGGCTACATGAACAATACACTTCTGATGGTCAGGTTCTATAGATCCTAACACTTACATCCAATCTATGGGCCCACCGTAGAAAAGTCCAAACCCCAAATTCCAAACTCTTTGATCCAAATAAGTTAGGCTCTCCTTAACTGAGTACTTTTAAGAAGAGGGCTAACACAATGATCCCAACCGTTGTTTTAAAACAAAAGCATGGGATGAGAAGATGATCATGACTGATGGTTCTTTTCCCACATAAGTCCGCCATCTTATGGTTATTCATGAAAAGTCCATATGTTGGCAAAGCACTAAAACAAGTGCTTTTACGAGACGCTAGATCTCATCCTACATTGACAACATATTCCCAAGCGGAAGAACCATAAGCCAAAAGCTTCCCCCTCTCTACCCAATGTTAGACGTCCCAATGTTTGGAGAGAGAGAGAGAGAGAGAGAGAGAGAGAGAGAGAGAGAGAGAGAGAGAGAGAGACCATCCTCTCATCTATTCCCATCTCTATGACCCATAGTGTAGAGATTTGGTGGCTTTATTAGGAGAGACCTAAATTTGAGAATGAATGACATTAATCTTTGCTTCAATGCCACACCATTCTAAGGTAAAATCTAAACCATTTAAACTAGTTTATATATATATATATATATATATATATATATATATATATATATATATATATATATATATATATATATAAATTTTGGCTATATCTAGATGGGAAATCAGTTTTCCCATTGATAAAAACTTGCCCAGAAGCTATAATGTATATTTCACGTGTGCATTTCATATACTTGTAAAAAGAAAATTCACATCATCTCATCCCTCTTACCGTACATTTCCAAACCCTAACCCCACCACATTCCTTTTTTCGAATGACATTTGGTGAATATTTCTAGGGCCCTACTTTCGACCTCAGGTAAGCTTCTCTCTCATGTGATATCTGAGATTTTTAGTTCACCCCATTTCCCAATGGGCCCATGATTTGTTGATTGTCTTGATGCCCCTAGTCTACACAAACATGCCCAGGATTTGGAGAACTGCACTTCATACTTGATGGGATCCACTATGTATGAAGCATGTCCCTAGAATCTTTAGGATCGATATCTTACTATGGTGTGCTTGGGCCCAACCAAAATTTCTTGAATTCGGACTTGAGCCCTTCTGTGCTAGTCCATGTTAAGCTCAAGCTTGTGTGATACAGTTCCGGGCTTAGCTGGGTCTAGCCTAGCTCGGCCAAATCCCAACGCATGCATTAACACCCCTAAACTAGGTAAAACATATAGCAAATATCCATATTTGAGGCCATATGGAATGATCCACCCTCAGTTAAAGGATTTTCTGACTGGGATTTATGAAGGGGCAAAACTCTCGAATCTACTCTCAACCATGTCTCTGATTAGATACAATTAATTAGGTGCATATGTTTGAATGAGTATGTTTGAATGACATGATATCATACACATACCATGTGGACCGCAAAATTTTCTTTATTACCTTCTAACAAAAAGCTATACATAAGTATACTTCAGTAATTTTCATTCTCGTAAAGCACTAAGGGATTTTGATTTGTCAAGGAATCCTTCAACAAATTTGGAATCCTTCGACATGTGATTTTGTTTCATGAGCCAAAAGAAGATCGAGTTATGTGATATGGCTTGATGGCGAGGCTTTACAATTAAGTTTAAGAGCTCTAAGGGTTATAGAGACGAGAACACAATCTTTTCAACTGTTCATGAAATTAGGGTTAACCCATCTATATTAGGGTCAAGGGAGTGAAAAGGCATATCCTCCTATATAGTTCATTTAAAGGAGCCACGTGATTCTTGTGTTTCAGCTTCCTGAATTCATCCTCCATTGACTGCAAATATTCATCAATCCTATTATCCGTGTGGTACACCCAATACACATAGTATACAATATCTCCAGTTAAATAAAGTAAGTTGTGGAACCCACTGTCAGTGAGTCGCAGTTCCAAAATAAGAGTGGTTGAGATATCATATCCTCTAGTTTTTGGACACTTGTTGAAACAGAATCAACGGATCTTTTAATTTTTTAATTTTTTAATTTTTTGTTTTTTAAAAATTGTCCTACAAATTTCCATCATTAAAATAGTTAAGTTATCAAATAAACATAAATTTTAGTTTTGGACTTTAGTATGTGATTTGATAGATGTGATGCAAAAGGACATGAATTGCGTCTTGATACTTTTGAGTTCGTATACAAATGGGCCCGTGATTTGGTGATTATGTCTAGATGCCCCTTGTCTGGTGATTCAGTTTTCTTACTTGATGGGACCCACTATGGATGAGGCATGTCCCTGGAATCTTTGGGATTGAATATCTTACTCAGGTGTGCCTGGGAAAACCCAATTTTCTTGAGTTTGGACCTGAGCCAGCTGTGCTAGTCCATGTTGAGCTCGAGATCGGGCGATACAGTTTCAGTCTGAGCTAGGCCTAGCCAACCCTGGCCAAACCCAACCCATTAACACCACTAGTTCTAAACTCGGAAAAGCATACAGAAAAATTTTCATATTTGAGTAGGATTTTCCAACTGGTATTTAGGAAGGGGCGAAGAAAACACTCTAATCTACTCTTAACCATCTCTTCTTAGTTATTAGCTAGAATGGAATGAATCGACCTCTGGCAACCTTTGGAGTAGGATCAGCAGGATTACATAAAACATCAACGATATCTAAAGCCCGGATTTGTACATACCTACTGACAACAGCTTTTGGGAGGAAGAGAAAACTATCTAACGAAATTACTTATAATTACTAGGGAGCTTGAGAATCGCTTCGCTCAAAAGACCATCGAATTAAATTATTTTTGCTTGAATGTTCACCTTAAGAAAAAGCTTATGGTAAGCTGAAATGGGATTTCCTTGGGGGTCATCCAACCATGGAGAGATTTTCGGGGTCCAAAAGACATAAAATAGAATTATATAAGAAGTTGATATTGACGAGTTCTATGCTGATTGGAATAAGGTTCTATATGACTCTAAGCAGATGCCTTTTATAAAAAAATAAAAATAAAAAAAATTAACTCCTTAATTCGGTCAGTGACTGTCATTTTGCTCATGCAGTGTATTATATTTATGTTTTCAATGACTTTGGAGTTTGTATGATTTGAATTTTTATGGAATGCCACAAGGAGGTCGGTGTACATGTTAAATCAATGTGTAGATGATGTTTGGAAGTGGTTTGTTTGCTTACGAGGGATTTTTATTAATTTTCAAAAATAGACGACGTAGGGTTCATTCAATGATTCTAGATGTGGCCTAATATGATCTGACACCACCTATATATGAAGCTTTTGTTTATCTTTTGGTTTCTTTTTATTTTTTATTTTTATTTCTTTCCTTCTTGGGATTTTTATCAAAAAATTATTTAAAATTTAGGATTTTACCAAATAATTCTCCACGAACAGAAATCTCAGGGAAATGCTTTTTGACCGGTGAAATTAATTATCAGATGCAACGTGGCCGCAACCCTGGACATGGGGCCACCATGATGCATGCATTGTATATCTACACCATCCATCCATTTTTCCAACTCATTTTATGGCATGAACCCAAAAATGTAACAGATACAAATCTCAAGTCAACCACACCACAGAAACAGTGGTGAATAACTATTAATAACTTTTTGTTGGCCACAAAAGTTAGTTGATATTTATGTTTTCTATATATCCAAGTCTGTATGACCTTATCAATATGTTTGATGGTAAATAAATATTACAGTGGGCCCTAAAAGGTTTTTAATGATTGGCGTTTAATGACTGCTATTTCCTGTGGTGTGGCCTACGAGGGGATTGTTTCTGCTTCATTTTTTGGCTCATAAAAATAGATGGACAGTATAGACATACAATGCATACATCCAGGTGATCCCCACGATCATAGCACCGCCCACATTGCTGGTTCCAATCGCAGCTAAGTTGCGTCGAAATTACCATTGCTCACTGTGCACTTTTTCTTTATATTATCCAACCCATCCAATAGATGTACTCCATCATGATATTTGAAAGAATAAAAAATTTAGTCAATCAAAACATAAAATAAGCCATACCATAAGAAAATAATATACATCATTTAAAAACATAAAAAATGCACCAAAAGCACAATCAGAAATATTTTTGGCCATGTGATTATTATGATTGAATACATATATCCCTAAAAATTGATTGGGTGCCTACGTTTGAATGACTGGATGTCATATGCGTGCCGTGAGAACCCGAAAATTTTCTTTGTTACTTTTTAATTGAAATGAAAAACAATATATGAGTGTACTTTGGTAATTTACCTTATCAAAAAGTACTACGTAGGGATTTTAATTTGTGAGGATCTTTTGATAGATTTGGATTTTATGAGAAATTTTACTATAAAAATCCTTTCCCTTTATGTGAAAGTGGCCATTATGATTTTGTTTCATAAACCAAGAGAGGATCGAGTTATGTAGTTTTGGCTTGATCACTATGAGGGGCTCTAAAATTAGGTTTAAGAGGTCGGCTAAGGTTATAGAGAGACATAACAATTTTTAAAACTCACTATAAGAAAAATGACCTTGGCCGACTGATAGGCCAACCCTTTGCCGGCGGCCAATTTTAATGGCTGCCGGCAGGGTCCTATATATATATATATATATAAAATAAATAAAAATAAAAAAATAATAATAAAAAAAAAAAAACCTAACCTAATTCCTCTCTGCAGCTCCCTCTCCAAAAACCTAACCTAATTCCTCTGTGGCTCCCTCTCCCTGCCGCTTGCTCTTCCTCTCCCTCCCTCTCTCTGCCTCTCCTTCTCCATCTCTGGCCCTCTCCCTCTCCCTCTACCTCTACCTCTCTGATTCCCTCTCTCTCTCTCTCTCTCTCTCTCTCTCTCTCTCTCTCTCTCTCTCTCTCTCTCTCTCTCTCTATCTCCTCGGCCCTCTGCTGCAACATCAGGTATCTCTCTCTCCGCTCGATCTACTGCACATCAAAGAGCATTCTGCTACAACATCAGGTATCTCTCTCTCTCTCTCTCTCTCTCTCTCTCTCCCCCCCCCCCCACCTCCCCCTTATCTATTCATATCAAATTGGGCATTTTTTTGGTAGTTTTTAATCCTTCAAGTAACATTATGCAATGATTTGTGTATTTGGAAAATTTGAGTTTTGAATCCCTAATTAGGGATTTGTAGTGTTGATTCCCTAGTTGTGGATTAGTATAGAGGTGTTGTCTAAGAGAAGACAGTCATGTATTAGAGGTCCATTTGCATGAAGATGCTGATATCTTAGTCCATGAGCCTGTAGCATACATTTAGTTATACATTACATAAGATGTTGAAGTTGGTGGGCCATCATTTATCAAATAGACTGCATTGTTTGGATCGGTGGCCCATGAGATTGGAGGATTATGCGTATCCAGTGGGCCTGATTGGTAGACATATGGGTGCTTAAAGTAAAGAGACCATATTGGTTAGTATCAGAATTGCTTTAGTTAAAGGCAATATGTCACTGTTGATAATGGGTTGCCCTGTGAACCCCACTATATGCTAGTATATACATGGAGATGGATTTCTAAGAATGTTGGGAGAGACGAGTGAAGAGAGTTCCTAGAAAGATATCTATCGTAATGCATCTAATTATTAGGGACATACATTACATATACTATTGAATGCTCACTTTTCCCACAGAGGCTTGAATTCTGCTAAATTTTTTGGATTTGTATAGGAGCCAAATGGAACTCCTAGAACATTGAGTGTCAAACCAGTTGGATAAATTGGCGATAATTCATAGGGTAGGCTACAAGTAGCTTCTTCACTGGCTAAATTCAGTAGATTTATCTGGAGAATTCAGATGTCTACTAGATGTAGTGGGCCTAGCAGCAATACTGCTGTGATTATGTAACATAAGTCTCAGACTTGAGTTAATTGATCACAAAGCATCAACTGTTCATATATTCTTAACTGTCTCAT
The DNA here is from genome assembly GCA_037074715.1 of Magnolia kwangsiensis. Taxonomy (NCBI): domain Eukaryota; kingdom Viridiplantae; phylum Streptophyta; class Magnoliopsida; order Magnoliales; family Magnoliaceae; genus Magnolia; species Magnolia kwangsiensis. The sequence continues at coordinate 40,319,099 of CM073584.1, read as the reverse complement.
ACCTACCAGAGAAAAGAAAGACTGTCGAGTTTAGCAAGAAGGGCACATTGTACTCTGTCAGCCATTTTTATTTCTCCTTGTAAGTGGTCGAAACGTGGGCAGGGAAAGCTGAATTGACAAGGGAGAATTTTTATTATCACAATTTGAGGGCATCATATTGCATGTTTTCAAGCAGTTCAACTTCTACATCAGCATGTTTCAACTAAGTAGATACAGCCAAAGCTGCCCAACCAATCCCAGGTTTCAATTTTTCTGCATTGCAGCTATATGAGGGGGAGGCTTACACTGGACAAGGTGAACGCTGCTGTCAATGACATGGCAACATATGCAGATGCTAATGCCCAGCTTATTGTAGCCCCCAAAAGAAGGTTGGTGTTGTGCCATCTTCTTCCAATTTTAGGTTTGATTGATTTGTCATTTATCTTGATTTCCTTTATTTTGTGTTGATGAAGTTGGCAGAAGATACTTGGGAAAGGGCTCTAGTAAGTAAATCTCAATTCAGCTCACAATCTGCAAAGTCTATTTGAATAGTTACTCTATAGGCATTCAACTTCTATTCCTGTTGCCATTAGATGGCAAAGTTGAAATACAATGACAACATTACCATGGAAAACATGCAGGAGCTAAGAGACATTGCAATAACATTTTTTCTTGAAACTGATATGAAAGGTCCAGGACTGAAGCTTGACAACATTGGAAAAGAAATTCTGACTGTGTGTGTTTGCTTATTTCTTTTTTAATAACTATATGAGAGAATACAAACACAATGAGTGCCATCCTAACATGCAGAAGTAGGGTATCAATGAGCAAATCATGTTTACAATGCTCAGAATTGCACGGCCCTTTTAAGCTAAAAAGGCTTCTCTTAATATTGTTTTATTAGTTATTGGGTTTGTTTAAATTAGTGTTTTCTTCTTCTTCTTTTAACTAAATGTGGTAGATTTTTCGATTGGGAACTTGCAGAGATCTGTTGTTTGATTTGAATTGTATTCTTTTGTGTGGATTTATGGTTTTAAGCTAATGTCTTTTTTTTTTTTAATATATAAATAATAAAAAAAAAAATTTAGCTTGATTAGTCGCTGGATCTATTCATAGATTTTTTATTTTTTTTTTGTTTTATAATTTTTTTTTGCAGTTTCTAGAGCTTAAAATCATATACTTTCTAATTTGAAAACTTGCAGTGATTTGTTCTTAGGTTTGTATTATACTTTTAAGTGTGTCCAAGGTATCTTATTTTTAAGCTTAACAATGAGTCTTTTGTTTATTTTGTGATGGTACAGTGATCAACTCACTAGAGATGATATCAAGGTATTCGCTGTGGTTTTATGAAAACCCGGAGCAGGATTTCCTAATGTGAATAGTTCGTATGAGTGCATTTCATCGCTTCTTACTGCAAGGTTTGTGGATTTTTTTTAAAAAAATTCTGTTTTCTTTTAATCTTTTGTTTGGTATGTATGGTTTTCACACTTCACTGACTTGCTTTTGATGATTGATTGTTGTGGTGTTTACACCATTGGTAGAAGATCTGAGAATAAAGAAAGAGGAGCGCATCAAACAATTTGCAGAAATAAAAGCACAGATTGAAAAGATCAATGGAGAGATTTCTGGTTACTTCCATTCAAATGATGTTGTGGCCAATCACTTTAATGTGGATGAACATGACTTATCATTGAGAAAGCTCAATGAGTTTCAGACACATCTTCGTACCCTGCTCAAGGAGAAGGTAGGCATGGTTGTCAATGCTTTCTTTTAGCTCTTCTTTTGGTTATTGTCTATAGCCACAGTAATTGCCTGTATTACTGATGACTTTTCTACCATGTATCTCTCAAGGTAGGCATGGACTGTGAAAGCCTCAGCAAAATGTATGTTTGTTGAGGCTTTGGACTATACAGTTCATCTTGAACTATCGCCAACTGAGGATTTAGTTATCAATGCCAACATAGAGAAGCTAGATACGTGAGGGCCTGTGTCAAAATATGTCCTTGAGAATTGAAAACCTGGGAATTCTATGCAAAGCCTAAGGTTGAGGATCATATAATGCCTTGAGAGCCATATATGAATAATTTGTAAATGATCTCACATGTTTTCTTATATGCAAGTTCCTTTCCCATGTCAATAATTTTTTATTTTTTTGCCAATATTACTGCAGAGTTTGCTTTTGGTCTTGCAATAAACTTGGTTTGCAATAAACTACATTCAGTGAAGGTCTTGTGGAAAAGGTAATTCACCTTTGTACTTTAATATTTTCTTTTAAAGGATTATGTACTTTTACATTTTACATTTTACTTGTTAGTGTTGAATGCTACCACTTTAAGATGCATTTATTTTTTCAGTGAAAATCTTGTGGAACAGGTAATTCACCTTTTTTTTTTTTTTTTCCTTTAGGAGTGTTTTATCAGTGAGGAAGAGGCAAAGAAGAAGATCTATAACGTTTTTTGCAAGAGATATTTTGGTCAGCAGCTCGGGCCATGAATTATAATTGTTGCCTATCTTATGGCTTATAATATATTATGGTTCCTTTCAGTTTTGCCAATAATAAATCATTTGCCAATAATACTATAGAGATTGCTTTTGGATTGTTTTAGTTTTACAGAAAGAAGAGCAAGGTTAAGAACAGGTAATTCACCTTTGATCAGCTCACTGTTTGCTATGATATCACAGAAGATTAAGGTAGATTCTAAATCCAAAGTTCCAAATTATAGTATCAATGTTATAGGTCTGACTGTATAACATGGGAGTGTATGCATAAGCATGTTAGCCTGTACTGTCTACATTATTGATCACCCGAAATTGCTGGGTTGTTGGCACAAGGAGCTATTCTTCTGTTTATGCATCCAAGCAACTTAAGTCTAGGGAGAAATTTAAACATCATAGTTAGTGTAGGATGCTGTTGTACTTAGCAGTTGATGTTCTGTAAACATTCAACAAACTCAGAATCCACAATCATGTTTATAATAAATTTACCTGTTATCCCCTTTAGTAGTTTGGTTTGATGTTTGTGTTTTACTGGTCCTTCAATTTAACAATGTTAGAATTGTCTACAGTCTGTTTAATATTGATTAATATTGTGTTCTCCAAACATTGTGTTAGTGAACTAGAATCTGCTAATTCAAGTTAATATGGGCTATAATTCTTTTACAATTAGAATGTAGGTATATAATATGGGCTGCAGTTCTTTTACAATTTGAATGTAAGTATACGTTTTGTTTTATGTAGTAAAACCCATGAGACACCTGTTTTTTTTTTACTAATTTTTATTCTACTTTTGAATATTTGCTTATTAAGCAGTTGTTTTAATGTGGTTTTCCACCCAGATTGTTGACTTGAAAGATGTGTTGTTGTAGGGGAATAATCTCCGACTATTGATTCTTTTCCCATGTAAAGACTCTGCTGGTTTTGGTTTTGATTTGGCTATTCTTGTTGTGTGGGAATTCTCTTTGGACAAAAAAACAAAGGCCTAAAATTTTAGGTGTCAGTTCTTGAGATGCAAGTTTCCACTCTTCATATGTTCTTTTCAATTTCAATTTGCAGACTCAAGACATCAATTCATGCTAGTCATCAATGTTGTGAAATCCTACTGCTATTGTCCTACTTCAAACAATTCATTCATTTTTTGGTTGTTGCCTTTCGTCTATATATGATTTTGGTTTTGATGATTTGATCCTCTGAAAGTATGACAGTTACTTATTCCTTTTACACATGGCTTAAACTTAATAATGACATGATTTTTGCACTCAATCAACAGATCTATTTTAAGGATGTCTCCTGTTCTAAACCAGAACTTAAGTTGCAAAGCTCAGTAGTTTCGCCAATTATTGATCCCCATCTCTCTCCAGATGGAAGTATGCTGCCTTACTTAAGAGATGATGAGCTGCATGTTTTGAATTTTTCATATGGCAAGCCTAAACAGTTAACATTTGGTGCTAGTGGAATTGCAAAGGTGAGGTTTGGTTCTTCCTTTCATATGTTCTCTAGTATTTTCTTTTGACACCAGATTATGTCTGTTTCAAATGTTGGGCTTGCTATCTAAAAGAAATAAGGCTACCGTTTTCCGTTTATGATCTGTAAAAGAATGCCTATGGTTAAAGTAGCGAGGAATGACATCTATGGTTATGAAATATGAATCCAAAATGCTCGACTTCAATGGAAGCTAGCTTACATTTTCCTCTGGTAGTATAAGCATTCACCTCTATGTTTTATTGTCCTGAGGCAATCACATATTCCCAATTAGTTGGGATAAGGCTTTGATGATGAGGATATGGGTGAGATAATTACATGTGACCACTAGTCTAGATTTTGTGGAAAGGAAAAGGTCAATGGTAGATGAAGAGATTAAAGGGAGTGGAATTATTTGGTATTAAAGGAAAAGCACCTTTTTTCAGATTCAAATTCACAATACTAGGGTAATTGGAAAAACAAATAGGCCCTTAGTTTATTTTTGCAGTTGGAGAGCATATCCCAATGATATATATCTGTTTTTCTTCTTTTGATTTGGTAATTCTTCACAAAGCACTGAGTTCACGATCAATGTGTTTTAGGTAATTAATTTGTATTGATGGATCCAGTTAAGCATCTCTTTGTTTTCAGGTATTGAGCTTCCAATCAAGCACCCTGAATTGTTTGAGAGTTTTGGAATAGCTCAGCCAAAGGTACTTCTGACTGTGCTACCATACGATGCCTTTACTCTTTTCATGTGTCTTCCTTTTCACCAGTCAAAGGTATTTTACTCCTCAACAATGTGAAAAAGGAGAGTTGCTTTCCAGTTCCTCAGGTAGAAGAGTGCAGTTTCCGAGTGGTGGAGAGGGCCAATGTGCCAGTAATTTATCTGTCTACAAATGCAGCTGAAAGTGAAACTGATCTTCTGTGAGACCCGACCCAAGTTTGCATGTGTGCATGTGTGTGTGTAAGTGTGCATTTCATTTCTTGTGGTCTCGCGGTCCTATCGGTTGAATTTCGGTGACCTGCGACCCTCAGATAGTGTTGCGGTCATCCTTGAGTCTGGTCATGTAAACCCGACTCGGATCGAGCTGAGATCTATGCCATTGCGACCGCATTGTTGCCGCGGTTCCAACGCCGCGTCTTGTGCGTCCATCCGATATGTGGATCATAAGTTGTGTACGTTTCATTCTATGACCCTTGATTTCGATCATGTGGCCCACCTTGGAGTGGTGCATGTGGCCCACACTCTCTCTTTTGCACAAGTTCCAACACACACTACACACACCACCTAAATCTCCATAACTCATACTACCAAGACTTCACACACCACTCACACCTAACCTATCCTAGCAACATTGTTTGTATCACCATATGTTAATGATTACTTTCTTTAAAAAGATTTTCCCTGTCTTTCCCTCTCATTTCTCTCTCTCTTCTCTTCTTCTCTAGCAATTTTCCTCCATTTCTCCAGTCCATTTTCCTCCATTTTTTCAGCCACCTTCCTCCTTAATCCCCCACCATCTAACCCTTGAAACCTCATCTCCACCATTGATCCATCTCCCTTGGTGCTAAAGGACCTTAGTGTGAAAGTTTGGTGGTCATCTTTGAGGTGGGTGCTATTTTAGATGTAAAAATCTATTTTCTATAGCCTAGATGATTTCTTTTTTTCATGAGGGAAGTGTAGGACCCACCAATCAATGGTGGAGATCCCACACAATCCCATGGTTGTAGCCTAATGGCCTATCTTATGCATGCATGATCCATGCATGGGGCCTTTCTCTATGGGCCCCATCATGATTGTTTTCTTTCATATCATATTATGTTTGGGCCATCTAGACCTTATAACCATGGTGGGGATGACATCCTCACCATGCCTTTTAATTATAGGCCATGCATGTGCAAGATTCATGTTATAAATGTAAATCTATGTATGATGTGTGGGTGTGATTGATCTAGGGAGGGCTCAATAGTAGTGGAGCCCTTTCCCTATGGCCGGATTGTCCTTCTATCTCTCTTTTTTTCTCATTTTATTTTCTGATGTGTGTGGCTCATTTGGTGGGCCTAGGACATCCATAAATTTCAGCAAGGTGGGATGCCCAAACTGCCCATTGTTTGATTTTGGGTGTCCTACTTGCTGCCTTAATGATGCGTGCAAGGTGTGTTGGCTTTAGATTATGACATAGACATTTATGGGGCCCACTAAGGAAGGCCACACCATCCTCCATTAATGTGTTTTGCTTTTTATTTAACCTATATAATAAATTTTATCTAAGTACATGTTGCTGTCCAGAATTTTCTGGACAATTCTGGTTGTTTTTGGACCAGATTTTGAGATTATTTGGGGGACTATTTATACCCATAAAATATACTTTTCTAAAAGGTAGGGATATCATCTTGATGTTCCCCAAATTTCAGCTCCATCTGACCTTGATTGAGGTCCCAAAGGTATGGTCCAAGTGAGGTGGACAGTCTGGATTTTCTACACCATTCCAGCAACATTCCACCATGGACAGTTGGATTTCTGAAATTTATTAAAATATCTATAGGTGTTAAAAAATTATAAAAAATTATTCAGTGGTGGCCTACTCAAGGTAGGACCCACCTATAAAATTTGGGGACCAATGGACACTTGTACGTACCATAGTGGTGGCTGGACTGGCCCACTATAATATAGTGTCCAGATCAGTCCAATTTTTAGGATAGATTGATTTATCTAAATGAATTAAAATATTTATGTGTCTAAAAATTCTAAAATTTTGTAGGGATATGATCTACTCATGGTAGGACCCACCTACCAAATTTCAGGGCCAATGGACCCCTGTACACACCGTGGGAAGGGCCGGACTGGCCCACCACGTTGGGACGTTCAGGTCTATCCGCTATTTTGTTTAAACTAATTAAAATACTTATAAATATCTGAAAATTTTGAAATTTTGTGGAGGTGTGGCCCACATATGGAAGTATCACTCGGTAAAATTTCAGCCTCAAATGACCCTTTAGGGCATCCAAAAAAAATGGTCCAAGATGGTTGGACTCTCAATTTTTCTGTTGTGCAGTCCAGCAATATGCTTGATAAAAACCAAAATTCAAAAATATTTCTCTTGATGGTGGGCCATATTTTTGGGTTTTCTCTCATTGTATGCATGATGAGGGGCCGTGGCCCTCAATTTCCAGAGTTTTAGAGGCCTTGGGCCCACTCCAATGGAGTGCCCAAATTTAGGACAACAACATGTTATAATTATGCTCAGACTTGGGCTGAAATTTTGAGGAGTGGTGCCCACCATATTTATGAAGGTATTAGAGGAGATAACTTATACCTTTAGTTTTCTTAAATTTTGGACTTAATAAATGCACTTTTGAGGCCCACCACAGTTAAATTTAATTGGGTCCATGAATGTAGCTAGTTGTTGAACTCTTTAGGCCCAATTGGGTTGGAACTTTCCAGATAGACCCATTGAAATATTGGGCCATTTTACTATACTATTATGTTGGGTTAGTGGGCCAGATTACACAAGTAGATGGGCCCTTGATTGCCCATCAAATCAACTTTATACTTAGGCCGAGTTGTAGGCCCAACTTACTTGACTAAGAGCATGACATTGCCCATGTGGTTTGAGCAATGGGCCACCCACTAGGCCACCATAATATATGAGATTAATGGCCTTTATGTTGGGCCCTAACCTTTCCCTTATGGGCCCATAGTGGTATATATGAGTTGGGTTATGTGTGTTCCCCTTGAACCCATATTTTGGGTAGGCCTTGGGCCGCCCTTTCTGAAGCCCAACATGAGTGTTGTGGTATAAATATGGCTGCTTATTTCTTATTTTTGATATTGCATGGGCCTTGGTCCTTGATTCATGATCAATTAGAGATGGGCTACCCCTTAGGGACCAATTGTGGTTGGATGTCCACATTGGTAGCCTTAAGGTAGGCTCATGGGCTTCTATGGGTGGTTAAAGGCCCACCATAGAACCTTGGTAAGCCATCTCACTATTTAGGCCTATACCATTGTTCTCCTTAGTCTTGTGGGCTACCCCAGGTATATGGGCCCCCATTAGAGGTTGTATTCCTTATGAGGAATTAGTTAAGTACCTAGACCCTTCATGGTTAGGTAGAGAGTTCATCTCCACCGTATTGGCACCCTTATTCATCTTCATGGCCCACTCCCATACACATCATATGCATGCTTGGTTGAGGAATGATTGCCCATGGTTGTGGCATTGTGTAGGACATGTTGGTATCTCCCTGAGAGATGAATGCTTGGGATTGATGCATGGGTGATTGTGTGATTCATGCATCTGGCATTGCATAGCATGTGGATATCTGCCCTTACTTCATCAGGGTCTTACCTCCACAGGGATATTCGTGGATGGTCGTATGTGTAGACACCGGAAATATTAGTTGAGCATACCGGGTGCATAGGATGCCCATGGGTGAAATTTCTAAAACTTCTATGGTACCAAGGATCTGCTCCAACGCCGTGACTGGGTGGAATACATGAGCGTACGAGGGCCTTATACCGTTAGGCTGCGACTCCTACTGTCGTGTAGTCGGTTGGATAGGGGTGTGGCCTTACCTGCCTGTTGTGTAGTGGGCATTGCTAGGCTGAGTCTGACCAGCTCGTAAATGGGTCCGCTACCGTCAGGCCTTGTTGGTGATTAGCTGTCCACAGGCGGGTAGTGAGGTCTCTTATGCTCGTTTGACTGTGCGGGGTCTGTATAGCGACAGTCATTCAGTAGTGTAATGGACCCCGGTGATTTCCTTATGATTGGAAATGTACTTGACTTATGATTTGGATATGAGCACTGGCATTACTTGCATCGCATTAGCATTGGTTGTACAAGCCCCCTTCATGCATTGCCTTGGTTTAACATCCAGTACTCATTGCATCATATTCATGTTAAGCCTTGGTAAGGTTAGTGATTTTCCCATTGAGCACATTTCCCTTCTTGCATCTCCTACTATTCTTCTGTGCACCATTGTCACACACTTTCACCACCCTCTAAGCTTCTATAAGCTTATGCACGATTGATGCGTGCAGGAGATTCTAGGCAGGCATCGTAGCAGCAGCGCGTGGAGTAGAGCGGAGCTTTTGAGGACTCCAGTGTTGCCGACCTTTCTCTCTTCTCCTTTTATCTCGTGTATGTCCTTTTGGACCTTATGGATGATTGTAAAAGTTCAAATTCTTAGTAGATTTTGTGATGTGTTCCTTTGTTATTCTCAGATGTATTTGCTGTGATCTTGGGTATGCTCATATTGGTAATGATTATACTGTAATGAAAATCCTCCTTATACGATCCTAGGATCGGAACCTGCCTCAGGAGCCAAGAATGGGATACTATGGAGGCTGTTACGGCCAAAACCGGCCATCGAGTCCCTTGTGATTTCGGTTACCAAGTCTGGGGTGTGAAAGGAGTTGGTATCAGAGCATAGCAAGTAATTCTGGAATGACTCTAGGTAACATCACATGTCTGCCAAGAACATGAGGCAAGTAGTATCCCGAGATCCTTCCTTTCGCTCCGTATTGAGCCTGTAACTGACCTGATTCCTTGCGTCATCATTATTTTGTAGACGATGTCGCATGATCATGACACTCGTGGTCATGATGCCCGTGGTCGTGGTGCCCGTGAGCGAGGCACCCGAGGTACCCCTCCTACTCGAGCACATCCTGCTCCAGTAGTTGAGGATCCGATTCCTGAGGTCCCGATCCAGCTTGTTCCTCCAGTTAAGCCAGTAGCGCCTGTACCTCCAGTTGCTCCGGTTCCCCCACCTATTCTCCCTACTCAGCCTGCTGTTCCAGTTACTGAGGCTCCTACCCCGTCGGCTGCACCCGTGCCTCCGCCTGAGGCGAGTGCCGCCCCTACCTTTTCGACAGTACTTATAGGAGCTGAGCATTTTCAGCAGTTGACGCAGCTTGTTGCCACCGCTTTGCAGACCCGTCAGCCAGCTACCGCTGAGGTTTCCAAGTGGTCTGACTTACCCCATGCTAGTGCCATAGCCCGAGAGTTTCGACAACATGATCCCTCGAGGTTTAGTGGTGACCCTGACTCTTCTGCCGCCGAGGCTTGGCACACTGAGGTTGAGAGGATTTTTGACACTATACAGTGTCCTGCAGGCCAGAGAGTATCCCTTGCGACCTATCTCCTTCAGGGCGAGGCCCGTCATTGGTGGTCATTCATATCTAGGATGGTTGGACCTCAGTTCGTTTGGACATGGGAGGAGTTCGTGACCCGTTTCGACTAAAAGTTTTTCCCTGAACATGTTCATATCCAGCGGGCGATTGAGATTAAGACCCTAGTGCAGGGTGACATAACTGTATCTCAGTATGAGGCCCGTTTCTTGGCCTTGTCTAGATTTTCTCCTCATCTGACCAGTGATGAGAAGATGAGAGCCCATCGTTTTGTGACTGGTTTACACCCTGCCCTTCGCAGCCGTGTTGTAGGGTATTGCTTGAAGATGTTCGACCAGGTTGTGCATCGAGCACTAGTTTATGAGGAGGACTGGGCTATGACCCAAAGGTCGAGAGAGCAGAGTTCCGGTGGAGACCGGAAGAGGAGAGTACCAGCCGGCAGTTCCAGGCAGCACCGTCAGCAGAGACGGAGAGGCAGATCAGGATTTCGACAGCCCGCGGTTCAGACAGTGGCTTTTTCATCATCTTTGGCACCACCAGCCGCCTCATCTTCTGGCCCCTTTTCAGGTGTATGCTTTGGCTGTGGACAGACTGGGCATCGGAGGCGTGAGTGCCCTCTCCCCATTCAGCAGCAGAGGCCACCGCAGTTGCCTCCTCCTCGTCCTCCTCAGCAGCAGCAAAGAGCTCAGCTTCCACCCGCCGCTCCTAGGGCTCCTCCTCAGCAGCAGAGGCAGCCAGACAGACCTCCTCAGCAGAGACAGCAGCAGTAGCGACAACAGCAGCAACAGCATCAGCAGAGGGGATATCCATATGTTGTTCGATCCTTAGGTCCAGTGTGTATAGCAGCCCAGCAGGCTCAGACTCAGGACCATCAGTCTTCCGGATTGCTTCCCCTACTAGCTCAGGGCCGCTTTTATTCTGCGCAGCAGGCGCTAGGTCAGGACCCGCAGTCGTCGACCGGTGGAGTCGTTGAGGGTATTCTTCTTGTTTATACTTGCATTGCTCATGTTTTATTTGATTCCGGTGTTTCCCATTCGTTTGTGGCCGAGCAGTTTTACCGATCGACCGGTATTCCATCGGAGTCCGTGTCCTAGGCCTTGACCGTTTTGACTCCCATGGGGAAGTCTGTGATATTGACCTGTCGCTGTCCTTCTTTCCCGGTGTTAGTGGGTGAGATGTTCCTTCCTGCCGATTTGTTCGTGATGTCAATGGTAGGATTTGATGTGATTCTAGGTATGGACTGGCTTGCGGAGTATCGTGCCGTCTTAAACTGTGCTGCGAGGACAGTTACATTTCATATTACAGGCTTGTTAGTGTTTCAGTTCATCGCTGAGCTTAGAAGAGAGCTATTATTTAGATTCTTGGCTTCGGTCGTTGAGGATTCTGTGGCAGACAGTATTGAGCAGCTGCCAGTTGTTTGTGAGTACCCGGATGTGTTTCAGGAGATTTCGAGTTTGTCGCCACGTCGACAGGTGGAGTTCCAGATAGATTTGGTGCCTGGTACTGCTCCTATCTCAAAGGCCCCCTACCGGATGGCACCGCTAGAGTTGTGAGAACTGCAGGAGCAGTTGGATGAGCTTCGGGAGTTAGGTTTCATTCGTCCCAGCAGTTCACCTTGGGGAGCCCCGATATTGTTTGTGAAGAAGAAGGATGGCTCGTTGCGACTCTGTGTAGATTATCGTGAGCTCAACAGAGTCACCATCAAGAACCGATACCCGCTTCCCCGTATTGATGATCTGTTCGATCAGTTGCAGGGTGTGCAGTATTTTTCCAAGATAGACTTACGTTCCGGTTACCATCAGATTCGGGTCCGAGAGGAGGACATTCCGAAGACGGCCTTTCGGACATGTTATGGTCACTTCGAGTTCCTAGTCATGTCGTTCGGACTGACCAACGCACCCGCCATATTCATACAACTGATGAACGAGGTCTTTCGGCCGTTCCTCGATCAGTTCGTGGTGGTATTCATTGATGATATTCTTGTATATTCGAGGAACCGTGAGTACCATGCCGAGCACCTGCGGATTGTACTTGAGACCCTTCGTGCCCACTAGCTGTATGAGAAGCTGGAGAAGTGTGAGTTTTGGCAGGAGGAGATGAAGTTCCTTGGTCATGTGGTGACAAGGGAGGGTGTCGCTGTGGACCCCTCGAAGGTTGATACAGTGCGTCAGTGGGGTCAGCCCACGAACGCGTCTGAGATTCGCAGCTTTCTTGGTCTAGCGGGATATTATTGACGATTTATCGAGGGTTTCTCCCGTATTACGGCACCACTGACCCGGTTGATGCGGAAGGGCGTCGAGTTGGTCTGGAGTGACGCTTGCGAGAAGGCATTTTTAGAGTTGAAGGACCGCCTCACGTCCGCTCCTGTCCTCACTCTTCTTGATGGGAGTGAGGGTTTTATTGTCTTTACTGATGCTTCTAGAGTTGGCTTGGGTGCTGTACTGATGCAGCACGGGAAGCCAGTAGCGTATGCCTCGTGTCAGCTCAAGGTTCATGAGCTGAACTACCCCACTCATGATTTAGAGCTTGCAGTAATTGTATTCGCACTGAAGGTGTGGAGGCATTATCTATATGGGGTCAGGTTCGAGCTCTTCTCGGATCATAAGAGCTTGAAGTATCTATTTTCGCAGTCTGAGTTAAACCTGCGGCAGAGGCGATGGATGGAGTTGCTAAAGGATTATGATTTTGACCTTAAGTACTACCGGGGCAAGGCGAACGTGGTGGCGGACGCGCTCAGCCGTCAGCCGCTAGGCCTGGTGGCACATATGATGGTTGCATAGTGGCAGATGCTCGAGGATGTTTCAGAGTTTGACTTTGAGTTCGGTCTGCAGTCTTCCATTGTTCAGCTTTCAAGCTTGTCGATTCAACCCTCCTTGGTGGCTAGGGTGATCGAGGCTCAGCAGACGGATGAGTCACTTCAGGAGTACTGAGCAGAGGCCGCCTCCGTGGAGCAGTCAGATTGGCATATTGGTTCCGATGGTGGATTACGCTTCAGGGGCCGGTTGTGTGTCCCGGACGTTCTAGAGTTGCGTCGTGATCTGATGACCGAAGCACACCGATCGATACTTACTATCCACCCAGGCTCTACGAAGATGTATCGTGATATGAGGAGGCAGTACTTCTGGCAGGGGATGAAGTGCCAGATTGTGAGTTTTGTGGCTAAGTGTGACACATGCTAGCGTGTCAAGGCCGATCATCAAAGATCCCCTGGTCCCTTGCAGCCGTTGAGCGTTCCAGAGTAGAAGTGGGAGCACATATCGATGGATTTCATCGCGGGTTTGCCGAGGACTCAGTGCGGTCACGATACCATCTGGGTTATCGTCGATCGTTTGACAAAGTCGGCTCATTTCATTCCAGTACGTGCTTTCTGGTCTATGGACCGGTTGGCGAGGATATTTATTGAGGAGATAGTGAGACTGCACGGTGTCCCAGTTTCGATTGTTTCAGACCGAGACTCTAGGTTTACATCTCAGTTTTGGAGGAGTTTCCAGTAGGCGCTGGGGGTCACTTTGCATCTCAGCACCGCTTATCATCCGCAGACGGATGGGCAGACCGAAAGGGTCAACCAGATCCTTGAGGATATGCTCAGGGCTTGTGTGATCGACTTTGCGGGCAGTTGGGATAAGCATATGCGCCTCGCCGAGTTTGCATACAACAACAGTTATCAGTCAACTATCGGCATGGCTCCTTTCGAGGCACTTTATGGTAGGCCATGCAGATCTCCTAATTGTTGGACTGAGGTTGGAGAGCACCGTCTCTTAGGTCCCGAGCTTGTGCAACAGACGTCAGAGGCTATTGATGTTATTAGGCAGAGGATGCGCACAGCTCAGAGCCGGCAGAAGAGTTATACTGATCGTCGGCGTCGACCCCTCGAGTTCGTAGTCGGGGACATGGTGTATCTCAAGGTCTCGCCTATTAAAGGCGTGGTTCGCTTTGGTGTGAAGGGCAAGCTCGCCCCGAGATTTATTGGACCTTTTGAGATTACCGAGCGCGTAGGCGCTGTGGCCTATAGGCTTGCCTTACCTCCTGAGTTGTCCGCGATCCACGACGTGTTTCATGTTTCTATGTTGAGAAAATGTGAGTCGGACACTATTCCTGTGATTGATTGGCAGCCACTTGAGGTCCGTGAGGATGCTTCTTACATTGAGCAGCCGATTCGTATTCTTGATCTGAAGGAGCAGGTCCTCAGGACTAAGGTCATTCCCTTGGTGAAAGTGCAATGAGGTCATCATTTGGAGGCTGAAGCGTCTTGGGAACGCGAGGCTTAGATTAGAGAATGTTATCCCCATTTGTTTGATGATTGATAGATATATGATTGTTTGTATTACATTTCTTTTATGATGATTACTATGTGATGGTGGTGTTCTCTTTTATTCTGTCCTGGATTAGTCAATTTCGAGGACAAAATTCTTTTTATTGGTGGGGTGGGTTGTGAGACCCGACTCAAGTTTGCATGTGTGCATGTGTGTGTAAGTGTACATTTCATTTCTTGTGGTCTCGCGGTCCTATCGGTTGAATTTCGGTGACTCGCGACCCTCAGATAGTGTTGCGGTCATCCTTGAGTCTGGTCATGTAGACCCGACTCGGATCGAGCTGAGATCTATGCCATTGCGACCGCATTGTTGCCGCGGTTCCAACGCCGCGTCTTGTGCGTCCATCCGATATGTGGATCATAAGTTGTGTACGTTTCATTCTATGACCCTTGATTTCGATCATGTGGCCCACCTTGGAGTGGTGCATGTGGCCTACACTCCCTCTTTTGCACAAGTTCCAACACACACTACACACACCACCTAAATCTCCATAACTCACACTACCAAGACATCACACACCACCCACACCTAACGTACCCTAGCAACATTGTTTGTATCACCATATGTTAATGATTACTTTCTTTAAAAAGATTTTCCCCCTCTTTCCCTCTCATTTCTCTCTCTCTTCTCTTCTTCTCTAGCAATTTTTCTCCATTTCTCCAGCCCATTTTTCTCCATTTTTTTAGCCACCTTCCTCCTTAATCCCTCACCATCTAACCCTTGAAACCTCATCTCCACCATTGATCCATCTCCCTTGGTGCTAAAGGACCTTAGTGTGAAAGTTTGGTGTCATCTTTGAGGTGGGTACTCCTTTAGATGTAAAAATTTATTTTCTATAGCCTAGATGGTTTCTTTTTTTCATGAGGGAAGTGTAGGACCCACCAATCAATGGTGGAGATCCCACACAATCCCATGGTTGTAGCCTAATGGCCTATCTTATGCATGCATGATCCATGCATGGGGCCTTTCTCTATGGGCCCCATCATGATCATTTTCTTTCATATCATATTATGTTTGGGTCATCTAGACCTTATAACCATGGTGGGGATGGTATCCTCACCATGTATTTTAATTATAGGCCATGCATGTGCAAGATTCATGTTATAAATATAAATCTATGTATGATGTGTGGGTGTGATTGATCTAGGGAGGGCTCAATAGTGGCGGAGCGCTTTCCCTATGGCCGGATTGTCCTTCTATCTCTCTTTTTTTCTCATTTTATTTCCTGATGTGTGTGGCTCATTTGGTGGGCCTAGGACATCCATAAATTTCAGTAAGGTGGGATGCCCAAACTGCCCATTGTTTGATTTTGAGTGTCCTACTTGCTGCCTTAATGATGCGTGTAAGGTGTGTTGGCTTTAGATTATGACATAGACATTTGTGGGGCCCACTAAGGAAGGCCACACCATCCTCCATTAATGTATTTTCCTTTTTATTTAACCTATATAATAAATTTTATCTAAGTACATGTTGCTGTCCAGAATTTTCTGGACAATTTCTGGTTATTTTTGGACCAGATTTTGAGATTGTTTGGGGGACTATTAATACCCATAAAATATACTTTTCTGAAAGGTGAGGATCTCATCTTGATGTTCCCCAAATTTAAGCTCCATCTGACCTTGATTGAGGTCCCAAAGGTATGGTCCAAGTGAGGTGGACAGTCTGGATTTTCTACACCATTCCAGCAACATTCCACCATGGACAGTTGGATTTCTGAAATTTATTAAAATATCTATAGGTGTTAAAAAATTATAAAAATTTATTCATGGGTGGCCTACTCAAGGTAGGACCCACCTACAAAATTTGGGGACCAATGGACACCTGTACGTACCATAGTGGTGGCTGGACTGGCCCACTATAATATAGTGTCCAGATCAGTCCGATTTTTAGGACAGATTGATTTATCTAAATGAATTAAAATATTTATAGGTGTCTAAAAATTTTAAAATTTTGTAGGGATGTGATCTACTCATGGTAGGACCCACCTACCAAATTTCAGGGCTAATGGACCCTTGTGCACACCGTGGCAAGGGCCGGACTGGCCCACCACGTTCGGACGTTCAGGTCTGTCCGATTTCATGGACAGTTTATTTTGTTTAAACTAATTAAAATAGTTATAAATATTTAAAAATTTTAAAATTTTGTGGGGGTATGGCCTACATATGGAAGTATCACTCTGTAAAATTTCAGCCTCAAATGACCCCTTTAGGGCATCCAAAAAAAATGGTCCAAGATGGCTGGACTCCTAATTTTTTTGTTGTGTAGTCCAGCAATATGCTTGATAAAAACCAAAATTCAAAAATATTTCTCTTGATGGTGGGCCATATTTTTGGGTTTCCTCTCATTGTATGCATGATGAGGGGCCGTGGCCCTCAATTTCCAGAGTTTTAGAGGCCTTGGGCCCACTTCAATGGAGTGCCCAAATTTAGGACAACAACATGTTATAATTATGCTTAGACTTGGGCTGAAATTTTGAGGAGTGGTGCCCACCATATTTATGAAGGTATTAGAGGAGATAACTTATACCTTTAGTTTTCTTAAATTTTGGACTTAATAAATGCACTTTTGAGGCCCACCACAGTTAAATTTAATTGGGTCCATGAATGTAGCTAGTTGTTGAACTCTTTAGGCCCAATTGGGTTGGAACTTTCCAGATAGACCCATTGAACTATTGGGCCATTTTACTATACTATTATGTTGGGTTAGTGGGCCAGATTACAAAAGTAGATGGGCCCTTGATTGCCCATCAAATCAACTTTATACTTGGGCCGAGTTGTAGGCCCAACTTACTTGACTAAGAGCATGACATTGCCCATGTGGTTTGAGCAATGGGCCACCCACTAGGCCACCATAATATATGAGATTAGTGGCCTTTATGTTGGGCCCTAACCTTTCCCTTATGGGCCCATAGTGGTATATATGAGTTGGGTTATGTGTGTTCCCCTTGAACCCATATTTTGGGTAGGCCTTGGGCCGCCTTTTCTGAAGCCCAACATGAGTGTTGTGGTATAATTATGGCTGCTTATTTCTTATTTTTGATATTGCATGGGCCTTGGTCCTTGATTCATGATCAATTAGAGATGGGCTATCCCTTAGGGACCAATTGTGGTTGGATGTCCACGTTGGTAGCCTTAAGGTAGGCTCATGGGCTTCTATGGGTGGTTAAAGGCCCACCATAGAACCTTGGTAAGCCATCTCACTATTTAGGCCTATACCATTGTTCTCCTTAGTCTTGTGGGCTACCCCAGGTATATGGGCCCCCACTAGAGATTGTATTCCTTATGAGGAATTAGTTAAGTACCTAGACCCTTCATGGTTAGGTAGAGAGTTCATCTCCACCGTATTGGCACCCTTATTCATCTTCATGGCCCACTCCCATACACATCATATGCATGCTTGGTTGAGGAATGATTGCCCATGGTTGTGGCATTGTGTAGGACATGTTGGTATCTCCCTGAGAGATGAATGCTTGGGATTGATGCATGGGTGATTGTGTGATTCATGCATCTGGCATTGCATAGCATGTGGATATCTGCCCTTACTTCATCAGGGCCTTACCTCCGCAGGGATATTCGTGGATGGTCGTATGTGTGGACACCAGAAATATTAGTTGAGCATACCAGGTGCATAGGATGCCCATGGGTGAAATTCTCAAAACTTCCATGGTACCAAGGATCTACTCCAACATCGTGACCCGGTGGAATACATGAGCGTACGAGGGCCTTATACCGTTAGGCTGCGACTCCCACTGTTGTGTAGTCGGTTGGATAGGGGTGTGGCCTTACTTGCCTGGTGTGTAGTGGACATTGCTAGGCTGAGTCTGATCAGCTCGTAAATGGGTCCGCTACCGTTAGGCCTTGTTGGTGATTGGCTGTCCACAGGCGGGTAGTGAGGTCTCTTATGCTCGTTTGACTGTGCGGGGTCTGTAGAGCGATAGTCATTCAGTAGTGTAATGGACCCCGGTGATTTCCTTATGATTGGAAATGTACTTGACTTATGATTTGGATATGAGCACTGGCATTACTTGCATCGCATTAGCATTAGTTGTACAAGCCTCCTTCATGCATTGCCTTGGTTTAACATCCAGTACTCATTGCATCATATTCATGATAAGCCTTGGTAAGGTTAGTGATTTTCCCATTGAGCACATTTCCCTTCTTGCATCTCCTACTATTCTTCTGTGCACCATTGTCACACACTTTCACCACCCTCTAAGCTTCTATAAGCTTATGCACGATTGATGCGTGCAGGAGATTCTAGGCAGGCATCGTAGCAGCAGCTCGTGGAGTAGAGCGGAGCTTTTGAGGACTCCAGTGTTGTCGACCTTTTCCTCTTCTCCTTTTATCTCATGTATGTCCTTTTGGACCTTATGGATGATTGTAAAAGTTCAAATTCTTAGTGAATTTTGTGATGTGTTCCTTTGTTATTCTCAGATGTATTTGCTGTGATCTTGGGTATGCTCATATTGGTACTGATTATACTGTAATGAAAATCCTCCTTATAGGATCCCAGGATCGGAACCTACCTCAGGAGCCAAGAATGGGGTACTATGTAGGCTGTTACGGCCAAAACCGGCCATCGGGTCCCTTGTGATTCCGGTTACCGAGTCTGGGGCGTGACATCTTCTACATGCACTAAGCATGCAGAATAGCAAGACCATACCTCTAGTGAAAAGGCCAAGTCATAGCTCCTCAAAATGGGATCCATTGTTGTAAAAAGGAGAGCTTCTTTTTACTCATTTCTTTCTGTGAACTAAAAGTAGATAGAAGGAAACAAATTAAACAAACCCCAAACAAGATTTATAATGATCAATTACTCATAAGCATATAATCAACTCAATGCAGACTTGGGTCAGGAAGTCACTAGGTTTCTGTAGAACCTGGTGACAAAGGAGTGCTTGAAGAACTCATTCCTGACCCGACTGAACTCTGAGTCAGAATGTCTTGAGTCTGTGACATGATCCGACCTTTATTTATTTATTATCTGTGGACTCACAAATCAGCCATTTAGATGTTCTCATAACATAATGTGTGGAATTTCAGAAACCTTCTCATAACTACATTTTTATATGGGTGATTTTTGTTGGGAAGTATCCTTGCACCTACCTGGGTTTAAGCCATATTTATGCCTTTTTGTCCCCGAGGTTGAAGCCATGCTGCATAAGATGATCTGTGCCATGTTGAATGTGTTCATTGGGTCATCGGGCTCGACATTCATTGAGGACATATTCCGGCTCCAGAAGGACTGGGATCAACTTTGGTTTGTGATGAGTATATGTGCCAAGGCGAGCAACCTAATTTCATAGTTGAATCGGAATGAAGAAGAGTGGTGGTCATGCTTTTGGTGTGCTTCCATTCTTTTCACATCATCAATGGCTATGATACACAGCTCACCAAATATTGACAGAAGAAACCAGTCCCTTAGAAACAATGGCAATCATTGGCAACAAGGAGATCATCAACCAAGGTATGTTAGCTGGTTAGACTGGTGTAAAAAAATAAATAAACTAGTATACATGTGGGTCACCTTTTCTTATTATTATTATTATTATTATTTTAAAAAAGATTTTCTCCATAACTACGGATTGTTGGTGGCCATTAGATCTATGGCTACAGATTTAATTCATAGCAAAGTTCATACTGTGGGCTAGCAACGGATTTTACCCGCAGCTGTTGATCATTTTTCTGGTAGTGCAGCAAAAACTGACGATTTAGCGGCATCCAGTACATCCGTCAGTAAAGGTCCTGACCACCAGTAAAGCTTTTACCGAAACCGCGGGTAAAGGATTTACCGGCGGTTTTCTGGGTTTTGCCGGCGGTTTTGACCGCCGCTAAAGGCCAGTTTTCTTATAGTGATTGTTCTTGAAATTAGGGTTAACCCATCTATTAGGGTCAAGGGAGTGAAGAGGCTTATCCTCCTAAAAACAAGTTCCTTTAAAGGAGCCATGTGATTCTTGTATTTCAGCTTCCTGAAATCATCCTCCATTGACTACAAATGTTCGGCCAATCTTGTTATCCGTGTAGTACACCCAACACAATATCTCTAAGAGTAAGTTGTGGAACCCACTGTCAGTAAGTCGCAGTTCCAAAATAAGAGTGGTGGTTGAGATATCATATCTTCTAGTTTTTGGACATTTGTTGAAATAGGATAATCAGAATTCTTTATTATTATCATTTTTAATTTTAGATGTCCCAAGTTAAAATAAAAAAATGTGGGCCTTTTACTCATGGCTTGAGAGCTCATGTGGTGTATGTGGGTGTAAGAGTATGTTGTCACAATGCCAAAAATTCGACCAAAGTCCGATGGAATTTAGCCACCGGTGAAATGGAACGCTGATGGTTAAACTTCGTTAGATGTCCGTCAATGTTGCTTTTTTGGATATGCAGAGGGGCTCAAGCCATTGCTGTATATATCTTAAGATATGCCAATGAATTAGAGCCATCGGTATTGCAAAACAAAAGCCGACAACTTTCATTCATCAGTGAATGGAAGGAACACCAATGGTTAAATTCCGTCATCGATACTGGAACTAGCTGTCACCGATGAAATTTGAGGAATATATTGAGTGAAGGATTATTTCAACACCGACGGTTACTAGCTAGCAGTTGTTGTTAATGAATTAACCTTCACTAATGATATTTTGAAAATACCTTCCCCAACTGTTTACATTCGTCGCTGTTAGACCGAAAATAATTTTACATTTCTTACAGATTTTTTAAGACGGCCACTAAAGCAAAAATAAAAATAAAAATAAATAAATAAATCCTGATGGATTTAGACCATTAAGAAAATGACTTTAAAAAAAACCAGGCAATTTGTGGAACCTAGGTTTGCAACAACTTGCTGATCAAATACACACAATGTTACACGTCATACTAATCAATTACAGACATCCTGGTAATGAAATTCACACAACTTTTTAAACAATTACACAACCTTGCTAATCAAATACACACGTCTTGTTGTATTTTTGTAAAGAAAGTACCTTACCATTCTAAATACATTCAAATATATCATATCTAAACATTCCCACTAAATTTTTTTCAATTAGCAATTACTATTTTAAGTATTAACATTCAAACATATCATGCTATAAAGAAGTTTCTCTTGGACCATTATGAATATCTTTTGTTTACATTCATGTAGGCATTTATGTCAACAACAAATGTAATCGACAAGTTATATAGTTGATGTTCCAAAGAGAGTTGGATCATTCTCAAAGCCTTCAGATCAAATAAAGACCATTCATCACTTGTCATCTTTGAAAGTGTCCTAGTTTTTCAATTAGTGTGAGCGTTGAGTCAGCAAGACAGAGGAGCATCATAGGAAGATTGATCAAGCGTCTACCTCAACAGGATGTGTGTCCGAACTCATCACAGGTAAATCTTAGCCTCACATCCCATGTCCCAAAATAGCAGGGATATAAAACCTTTAAAATTGAATAGAACACCCTAAGGTTTTTGGGTAGAAAACTTTTTTCAAAATTAGGAAAATCTTTAAATTTTTTCCCTTTGTCAATTCATCGACAAGTGGTTCAATGAAATCGAACTTTGTTGTCGATGTCCTCGAAGGTTACTCGATCTTATCAAAATGAGGATCAAAGATGTCTAACAACCACAAAGATATCTAGACTGAATTATCGATGCATCGATGGACTCATCGATATCATCAAAATTTGAATCTCAAGTCTATCGAGACGACTCGATAAAATTGACAAATGGTCTATTGTGTCCTAAGTACTGCTAAGGCAAATCATGTAATCCTCGATATATCGAAGGGCACCTCGATATCCTCAGAATTTAAATTTTGATGATATCGGTAGACCTTTGATGATATCAGATTGGGACACATCTATCTAGCATGTTTTCAGGTAATTTTTCTTAGATCGAGGGTCATGTAAGTGTTATGGTCTCTTTCTCCTTTGATTGTCAAATTTTGTAGTGCTAAAACCACAATCTGTGTCTTGTGTAGCACATTGATACATATGTTCAAGAAAATGTATTACATGTACAAGGACAATGCTTCAAGGCACGAACAAGATCTACTTCAAAGAAATGCGAGATCAAGTACATTGTTGACTCATTTAAAGCTTCAAAGTTCAATATTTTAAAGTGACATCGAAAGATAAGTGAACTCTTCATACTCAAGATTCAAGATAAAGTACAACTCAAGTACTACAAAATCAAGCTTCAAAAGATCATAAGTTCAAGCTTCGTTATGTGTCGAGATATCAACCTTCATGAACTTCAAATATCGTTTATAATCTGAAGAAAAGAAGGTTCAATATTCATACGTCATGTTCATGGTATGAAAAACCTTAGATAGACCTTAGGGTAGGTCATTTCGGATACATAATGCAAATTAAATCATTAAGTGTTTGGTTTTTTCTTAGACTAGTCCTAGATTCTGTTCGACTAGTCCTAATACTGGCTCGACCAGTCCAAGAAATTTCTCAACCAGTCCTAAGTTTATTGCAGATTTTTAGAATTTTTTGTTGAGCCACGACCAGTCCTGGAGACTACTCGACTAGTCGTGTGAACAGTGCACAACTCGTTCACGACCAGTCTTGCAGCCACAACTTAAACTCCAACGACTATTTTAGACTCCGCATGACTAGTCATGGACAAGTCATAACTAGTCGTGGAGGTCACACGACCGGTCGTGTAGTGCCTACGACCAATCATGGAACGGCTTTATCCGATCGCGCACAAAAATTTAAAATTCTGTTGGTCCTACAACGAGTCGTAATGTTCACAGGACCAGTCGAAGGTGCGACTTCTGCACTTATAAATAGAGCACAATTTTCAGAGTTTGATATCCAATTCAAGAAAAATCAAGACATTACTCTGAGAGATAAGTTAGTCATTTATTTAAGCTATATTGTGCTCATTTAATATTCTCTTTTTATAGATTTCTTTACATTTGATTTTGAATTTTCGCATTCCAATTATATTTGAAAGAGGAATTGAGGTATTCCCATTTCTTGGAATCAAAATCAAATCAAGCTAGCCCAAGGTACTTTAACTCTAAAATCAATTTAGAACCTAGAACCATTTCATAAGTGAGTTTGGACATTGAACTTTTACGTTGAAATTGTACTTCGATTTAGTTCTTCCAAGCTGCAACAGAAGGAGAAATCCAGGTACTTTACATTTGTGTAAATCTTCTGTTTTTCGTTTCTTTGAGATTAAGCCCCAAAAATCTCATTGTTTTGGTTATCTAAGGAGATCCAGAAAACTCAAAGTGTGGGATTTTTGAATTGTATAAGCTTACTTGAAAGACACAATTATGAGGATTTTAGGTGAACCTGAAAAACCTATTTTAATAGTGAATGTTAATATCCACTGTGTGGGGATATTAGGAGTGGAGTAGTTGTGTGGCTGTTGTTTAGCAGTTGGTGTATACACAGGCGAACCACTATATTCTTTGCGTTTGGATGTGTGGTTTATTTTCTATATCTTTTATCATTCAAGTTTGTGAGATGTATTTGTAGATGTGAATGTTGTAATCTTTTGCATTTCAAGCATTGTGGTGAATGTTGTAATAGCTTAGATTTTCTTTCATTGCTATTTATTTATTTATTCCTCTATATCTAAGTTTTTGATACAAAAACCTTTCTAGAAATCAGATTGTCCTATCATAAACCTTGGTTTTTGGTGTAAGTTGTCCTTAGAACAACATTTATTTCAACCTCTCAATATTCATACATTTGAGGTTATTTTTAAATTCAGCATTATGAGATTGTCTTTGCTATTTGCATTTAATTTATTTAAATTTCTCTATTATTATTTTAATTTGGCATAGTCCTATTCACCCCCCCCCCCCCCCCCCCCCCCCCCCCCAAAAAAAAAGGACATATAGGTCGGCCTTTTCAAGTGGTATCAGAGCCTAATAGCTCGTTTAATTGTTATTTCTTTTTGGATTAATTTCTTAAGCTAATCAATCTGAGCTATTTAAGATGTCAAATTTTGATAGTCTTTTAGTCATTAGGCCTCCACCATTTGATGGATCCAATTATGCCTATTGGAAAGCCAGGATGAGAATTTTCTTAAAATTCATGGATGAGAGCATGTGGCAAGCCACAGTGACTAAATGGACCCCTCCTACCACTGAAGTGACCGGTACCGATGGATCAAAATCTATGAGAGTAGTACCTTATTTCTCATGGACCACTCTTTAGAAAAATGAGAGTAGTGCAAATGCAAAAGCACACAATCACTTTTGCACTATCACTGGATGAATTCAAAAGAATTATATCCTGTGATATTGCAAAGCAAGCTTGGGATATTTTAAAAATGACACACGAGGATACATCAATTGTCAAGAACTCTAAAGTTCAAATCCTCACAACCAAATTTGAGGAAATACATATGAAAGAAAATGAAATGTTTGTGGACTTCTATGTGGGGTCTTAGCGATAAAATCTCAGCAAGTAAAGTATGTGCAAAAATAGTACGCTTACTTCCTGAACAGTTCAATTATAAGGTAACTGTGATCCAGGAACTTCGTGATATGAACAATATGAGGGTAGAAGAATTAGTTGGCTCTTTAAAGACTTATGAGTTAACTTTTAAAGCTCCTAAAGGTAAATCTATTGCCCTTAAATCTTCTAAAAAGTTTTTCAAGAAAATAATAGTAATTCTGATTTAGAAAATTCCAAAGATGATATGACTCTTTTAGCAAAAAAGTTTTACAAAATTTTTAAAAGTAAAAAGAGGGTTGATTTTCAAACATCTAATGATAAGAAAAGATCCAAATCTAAAACTTAGAAATCTTTAAAAGATAGTCAATGTTACAACTGCGAAGAATATGGGCATTTAGCAAACAAGTGTCCTAATAAAGGCAAACATAAAAAGAAAGGTATGTTGGCTACTTGAGATGAATCTTCTGGCACTGAAGCCTCTTCTAAATCAGAAGATTCTGAAACTGAGTCGGGTAATGAAGTCAAAGCCCTTATGACTCTAGCCAAGTTTACTTTTTCAGATCATGATGATTCAACTAGTGAAGAAAATTTAAATAGTGATCATGAAAATGAAGAAGATCTTCAAGATGCTTACAATGCCCTATACAAGAAAAGTTGTAAGATTACAGTAAAACTAAAGCTTCAAAAAAAAAGTTTTTAAAACTTAAAAGAAATTTTGATTATCTTGTGTTAGAAAAATACACAATTTAGATTGTTTTGAAAAATTAGAATGCGATTTAGATTTCAAAACCTCCCTTATTGAAAATCTTAAATCTAAAAATGAAAAACTTAAACTTGAAGTCTCTTCACTTTTGAGTTTAAAGGATATATAGAGGTATGCCCAAGGTGATCCAAAGTTAGAAAAGCTTTTGTCTAGATCAAGAAAATGGGGCTACCGATCCGATTTGGGCTACGATAAAAACGTTCCTCCTAAACAGAAGTATACTCCTAAGTTTGTGAGAGGAGAATCTTCAAACTCAAAAGGAAATAATTCAAAACAAAATTTTTCTAAAAATGCTAAAACTTTTCAATTTTTAAAACCCAAATGCAACCATATCAACTATAAAAATCAGAACCAAAACCCTTTAGCTGAGAAAATAGTTGATTTATTTAAGGAGCTCTTAAAATCTAACTCAATAGGTCATTCCTACAACAACTACAAATTCAAGAAGACCAACTATACTCCTAAACCCAAAACAGTTATGAAATGAGTTCCTAAGGTTACTAGCTTAGTTGCCCACACTCCTTTCAAAGCGTCAAGCCATTCAAAGTGGTACCTAGAAAGTGGATGCTCCAGGCATATGACTGGTGACAAAGGTCTGTTCACCATTCTTAAGGACATGACTGATGGATCAGTTACATTTGGTGATGGTAGCAACTGTAAGATTATTGGCCAAGGTACGGTTCAACTTTTTAACCTCTCCTTATTTGAGAATGTATTATATGTAGAAGGTTTAAAACATAACTTATTAAGCATTTCTCAAATATGCTATAAAAATCATAGTGTAAAATTTTCTAACCTAGGGTATGAAATTTTAAATAAAAACTATTCTGTAATATTAATTGGTCGCAGAACTTCTGAAAACTACTACATTATAAGTGATTCTAACTCATCTAATCAATCATGTTACATGGTTCATACCGATGAAACGAGTTATGGCATAAACGCCTTGTACATGTACACTACCGCAATTTGTATAGATTGAGCAAAAGAGAACTGATAAGAGGTCTACCTAAACTACAGAAAGTAGAAAAAATATGTAGCGAATGTCAGATAGGCAAGCAAACTAGGAGTGCTCACAAAAAGGTGGACTCTAATGCCACATCCAAACCACTCGAACTTCTCCATATGGATCTTATAAGACCAACCAAGACGGAGAGTCGAGGTGGCAAAAAATACATCCTGGTAATCGTGAATGATTTTACCAGATTCACTTGGGTAGCCTTCTTAAGGGATAAATCAGAAACCCTTGAAGAAGTAAAAAGGATTACTAAAATAGATTCAAATAGAAAAAGGTTCTCAAGTCAGTAAGATCCGTAGTGATCATGGATCAGAATTTGAGAATAGTAATTTTGAGAAATTTTGTTGCGATCAGGGAATACTACATGAATTCTCTGCACCCAAAACACTTAACAAAATAAAATTTGTGAAAAAAAAATAGAGTGCCTCAAGAAATGGCAAATGTAATGTTAAATAGTATGAAGCTGTCTAAATATCGATGGGCTGAAGCTGTAAATACTGCCTATTATATAATCAACCAGGTTTATACAAGTCATACAATAAAACAGTTTATGAAATATGGTTTGATAAGAAGCCTACTGTCAAATACTTTCGAGTTTTTGGTAGCAAGTGCTTTATTTTACGTGACCGTGAAAATCTGGATAAGTTTGACACCAAAAGTGATGAAGGAATCTTTTTAGGATATGCTTTAAGTAGTCGAGCGTATCGAGTACTGAATAAGAGGACCGGTGTAATTCAAGAATCTATCAATGTGGTCATTGACGATCACTTGAATATACCTGCCTCAAGTTCAGATAATGATGATAATTAACAAACCAGACCCTTCATTAAATCAAAATAACTCTGAACTGAGGACTGTCAAAGATCATCCAACCACTCAGATTTTTGAAAACCCTCTCACTGGTGTGCGCACTTGTAGACAATTAGAAGATATATGTAATTACGTGTGCTTTACATCTCAGATCAAACCAACAAACATAAAAGAAGCTTTTACTGATGAAAACTGGATAGTTTCGATTCAAGATAAGCTTAATCAATTTATTAGAAATGAAGTTTAGTATCTTGTTCTTAGACCTAAAGATGAACATATTATCCGAACTAAGTGGATTTTCAAAAATAAGCCTGATGAACTTAGTAATATAATTCAAAACAATGCTAAACTAGTTGTACAAGGGTATACTCAAATTGAAGGCATCAATTATGATGAAATCTTTCCCCAGTAGCTCGTCTTGAATCAATCAAACTATTTATTTCAATTGTTTACTTTAAAAAGGTCAAAATTTATCAAATGGATATAAAGAGTGCTTTCTTAAATGACGATCTACATGAAGAAGTGTATGCTGAATAACCAACGGGTTTTGAAGACTGTAATACCCGTATCCTAGACCGTACCATTTCGTATTCTTCCGTGGTCTTTTCGGTTGAAATTCGGTAATTCTCGACCCATTTATGATGTTTGGATGCGACCCTAAGTTGAGACCTGTATGCCAAAGTCGGCTAAAATCGAAACTTATACCTTAGCGACCGCGCCGTCGCCGCGGTTCTAATGCCGCGACTCGCGCACCGACCCGATACCCAGGGTAAAAGATATAGGCCTGTGTTCAATTTGAAGAAAACGCTGCTCATTGCGAACTTCGAGAGAATCTCTACAACATGTCTCATCAATCAATTAATCAAACCCATCAATCAAGTACACATCACACATCAAGTCAAGTACAAGTAGCCCATACCCTACCCCTACCTCTCTCTTACACAAGCAACCCAAAGTCAACTCTCACATCACCTCATCCATCACTAAACCCATCACCCATCACACCTCACCCATCCTTTTTCACCCATCACCTCACTCTCTCTCTCATTTCTCAACCTCTCAAGCAACTCCCAAAATTCCATGAAAACTCCATACGTCTAAGCCATCTCAAGCAAATCCCAAAGGCCAAGTGTGGCCCACCCTCTCATCTTTCATCCTTACCATTAAGATCTCATCATCCACCGTTAAATCCGAAGGCAAGGAGCTAAGGAGGCTTGGGGAGCAAGAAGAAGGAAGAGAGGTGTGTGATCCACTATTAAATTCTTTCTTTAGGGTCCACTTATTGGTGGGACCCATTTTGATGTATGTAACGTATCCATGGAGGGCCCATAGTGGCGGGGTCCCTCCCTTCCATCACCGTCTCTCTCTCTCTCTCTCTCTCTCTCTCTCTCTCTCTCTCTCTCTCTCTCTCTCTCTTTCCATTGTGATGGTGTGGATTCCACCAATATGTGACATATCTACCCCGTCCATCAACATCAGATGGTGTGGCCCACCCCATTGCTGGTGATGATCCACACCACCCACTATCTAGATGGATCCTATGCATTTTTTTAAATATTATATCTTTATATAATGTATGTATGATATATATATATATATATATATATATATATATATATATATATATATATATATATATATATATATATTAATTATATGCATGCAAGTGGGCCACGTGTATGTGGGAACCACCGTGATGCCAGTATTTACGCCGTCGAGCGTCCCTGGACACTGGATATGAGGAGGCTAACATGAAGTGCGTGTACTGACACAGGCGTGTACTTACAAAAAAAAAGGAGAGTTTTGAGTGGGCTACTTGGGTAGGCCCCACCTTGATACTTGTACTCAATCCAAGCCATCCATCCTCCTCCTTAGTTCGTTTTAAGCGTTGAGCCAAAGGTGAACCCAATCCGGCAATCTGGCGGGCCATGACATAAGAAATAGGGGGTTTTACCGTTAAAACTCACTGGATGATTCTACACACCGAAATATACCCAATATTGGGCTTGACGGGTTTGTATTGAGCCATGGGGACCAACGGTTGGGTCGGATTTGTCGGATGCGGGTCCCACCTAGGAGATTCGGCAAAAACCCTGTATTTAAAAAAAGAAGAAGAGGGAAATAGCAACAGTTGTTGCTGCTGCTGGAGATGTGCCAGCGCCTAGCGGACGGACTGGCGGGCGGACGGGCAGCCGTGGGCCCCACCTATATGTATGTATTGTGTCCACGCCGTCCATCACAGTGGGCCCTTGGTCCACGTGACCATATGAACAGTTTGGATGTCATATAAACAGTACAGTGGGCCCTAGGTCCAGCGACCATATGAGCAGGTGGATGGAAAATAAATATTATGGTGGGCCCCCTATCCGGGTGACCTCATCAATAGGTTGGCTGAAAATAAACGTTATGGTGGGCCCCTTCCTGGTCCACGTGACCTTATGTACAGGTTGGATGGAAATAAACATTCCAGTGAGCCCCAACCCCCCTTCCTGGTCCATGTGACCTTATGTACAGGTTGGATGGAAATAAACATTCCAGTGGGCCCCAAACCCCTTCCCTGGTCCACGTGACCTTGTAAATGGTTTGGATGGAAAATAAATATTATGGTGGGCCCCCATGCCCCAATCAATGGGTTGGATGGAAAATAAATATTATGGTGGGCCCCCCATGCCCCAATCAATGGGCTGGATGAAAAATAAATATTATGGTGAGCCCTCAGATTTCTGTGACCTTATCATCAGTTAGATGGCAAATAAATATTACGGTGGCCCTTGATGATTTATATATATTATATTATAGTGTATATATATATATATATATATATATATATATATATATATATATATATATATGAAGGGTGGGCCACGTGCATGAGGCCCACCGCTGATGTATGTGTTCCTATTCCACCATCCAGATGGAACAGTGGCTCACTATGATATGTGAGTACCTCCACCATGATACATGTATTTCATCTGCGTCGTCCATATGTTTCATATCCATGTTATCCGTCTTATATGGGGCCCACTTTGATATATATGAGGCTCATGTGACTAGGCCTATATTGAGGTATTGGTGGCCCGTTGTTGAGGCCCACTTTGGCTTATTGGAGACCCATGTTGTGAGGCCCATTGTGATGTATGCAAGGCCCATGGGTTATGGCCCATTGCAATGTACATAAAGACCATTGGTGTGGCCCATTGATACGACCCACTTGATAAATATAAAGCCCATGTGATACGGCCCATTTGATGTACTTAAGGCCCAGTGAGATGAATTTAGGTCCATTACAATGTGTGATTTCTCCGTGGTATATATAATGATGTTTGTAATGAGACGTGCCTTGGGAACAATGATGGTTAGATGCCCACATTGTCAGGATGATGTCGATTAAATGTCCGTATTGTCACTTTCCCTGAGGCCCATTGGTAGGCCCATACTTGTAGTATGTAGGCCATCTAGGCCCATCTTCCTTATGAACAGAGCCCATTATCATATAACATGTTTAGTATAGATCCATGATTCATAATCATATGCATCATATGTATGCCTAATATGAGGAGTGACTGATCATAGCATGTGCCTTCGGGCAGATTGTTTATGGGCTCCCTGATAGGCGGAGTTGCCCTACATGAGCGCATGGTACGCGCAGGATTGTTGCATATCTGGTAGAGTGATTCATGCACTTATATTTGTGTGATTATGATTATTGTATGCCATAGCGACATCAGGGCCATAGCCTCCACAGTCACATCGTGGGTGGCTGGATTGAATACCGAAAATGTTTGGTTCTAGCATACGGGCACCATAGATGTCCTTAGATGAAAATCTCTAAACCCGATGGTACCAGAGGATGACTCCAACGTCGAGACCAAGTGGATATATGAGCACACGAGGACCGAATACCAGGAGACCACGTTTCCCAATGTGTCATGGTCGGTTGAAAAGGGACGTGGCCTTACTCGTCTGAGGGTAGGGGGCAATACTAGACTGAGTTTGACCAGCTCATGAATAGGTTTGCTACCGACGTGCCGGATAGGTATTGGCAGACTATTGGCCAGGCGAATAGTGAGGTTTCTTACTCTTACTTGGACTGTGCGGCTAAGAGAGCGGCAGTGCCATTTAGAGTGTACTAGACCCTGGTGATTATTCAAAATGAGAACTGTACTGACATAGGATTGACATGCTTGAGTTGCATTTCGCATCACATGGTCTGGATATGGCCGATAGCATTCATATCTTGCACCGTATAGCCTTTTTATGACTGATTACATTCATGTATTCATCAGCATGATTCCGCATTACTCTAACCCTGCATTTTGAGCACACTTATATTACGCACGCACTTATACCACCCTTTAAGCTTTCTATAAGCTTATGCACGATTGATGCGTACAGGTGACGTCAGGACGCAGCCTTAGTCTTGCCATCGTTGGAGCGTGCAGTCGAACTTCTGGAGTTTTTGTTATTATCACTATCTTGTATTTCCCTTTCTTACGCATTGTACCTAAAGTTTTTGATCATAGTGGATTTTATGATCGTGTTCTTGTGGTTATTGTTCATGGGTTATGCTTATGTTATGCTCATTATGAATCAAATCATATTTGAAATCCTCCTTGTAGCATCCCAATATCGGAATCTGGAGAATGGGCGCCGGGAGCCGAGAATGGGGTTCTACGGAGGTTGTCGGCACCGGATTCGATGATCGAAAATTTTGTGAGCCCGATTTCTGAGTTTGGGGTGTGACAAAGACCCTAAGAATGTTGATCATGTTTATTGCCTAAAAAAGGCTTTCTACTGTTTGAAACAAGCTCTCAGGGCATGGTATGAAAAATTGACTAAGTTTCTAATAAGTCATAATTTTCTAATGGAAAGTGTTGATAAGTCTCTTTTTGTTAAGAAACATAAGGATCATATCTTAATGGTGTAGATCTATATTGATGACATTATTTATGGATCGACCTATACTAACATGATTGTCGAGTTTGCAAATCTTATAAAATCTAAGTTCGAAATGAGCATGGTTAGGGAATTAAATTATTTCCTATGATTGATAGTAAAATAGTAACCTGATGGTATTTTTATTTCTCAAACCAAATATGCTTTGAACTTAATTAAAAAGTTCAGATTTGAGAATGAAAAATTTTTTGATACTCCTATGAGTATAACATTAAGACTCTCAAAAGACTCTAAAGGTAAAAGTGTGGATCCTAAATTATATCATAATATGATTGACAGTTTACTTTATTTAACTGTAAGTAGACCTGGTATTGCTTTTAGCATTGGAATTTGTGTTAGATATCAATCTAACCTTAAAGAGTCACATTTGACTGCTATTAAGCTGATTATGCAATATTTCACAAATTCAGTTAATCTAGTTCTTTGGTATCCACATGATACTAGTGTTCAATTGGCTGGTTATACAGATGCTGATTGGGTAGGTAATATCGATGATAGAAAATTAACCAGTGGTGGTTGTTTCTATATTGGAAACTGTTTAGTATCTTGGTTTTGTAAGAAACAAAATTCTGTATCGCTCTTAACTGTTAAGGCTGAATACATCGCAGCTAAAAATGCATGTACTTAACTTGTAGGGATGAATAGAATGTTAAGCGATTACGGAATTGCACAGAATTCAATGGTTTTATATTGTGATAATTTCAGTGCAATTAATATATCTAAAAATTCAATCCAGTATTCACGAACTAAGCACAATAACATTAGATATCACTACATTCGTGAATTAGTAGAAGAAAAGACAATTTCATTGGAATACATTCTGACCGAGACTCAACTTGCTTACATTTTCACTAAACTGCTCGACAAAAGCAGGTTTAATAAATTGAAATTTGATCTTAGAATGTTCAATTTAAATTGATTATTCATGCATTTTTGTATTATAGTATATATACATATATATATATATATATATATATATATATATATATATATATATATATATATATATATATATATATATATATATATATATATTTGTTAATTTATTTGTTTAAATTTCCAATTTATGTGAAATATGCATGTTTTTGTCTGTGCATGACTAATCGAGGACGTACTCAACCAGTCATGGCACGACCGGTCGAGGACGTCCCACGACCAGTCGTGCAACGCTGGTGCTTTTAATTTGAAAAAAAAAATAAAAATCCTTTTTCCTCATTTTCTCTTCTTTTCCAATGAGCCTATGCCCGACCGGTAATACCCACCTTCCTAGAACTTCAAGGTCAGTGCATTATTTGCACTTTTCTTGTAGATTCAAGTCCATATCACTTCATTTTCACTCTTGGAGTGGTTTATTTTGTGATTCATTGAGGTTTTCGAGATTTTCTTTTGTAAAATCTCATCTAGCAAAACCCCACTCTACGTCCTTTGTAATCTCTTGATTTTTTGTATTCTTAGTTGCAAATGGATGCTAGAGGTAGGAAAAAAAACTTCTCGTGGTGCGTCATCTTCTAGATTGACACCTATCACATGGCACCACCTTCGGTCACCCGAAGATGATCCCTCCTATGTTCGGGATTTGCAGTTGCGCAATGTGATAGTTGAGCAACCTGTAGATGTTGCACATCTTTCTTGTTTTGATCTCTTTTCTCTTTTGTATATTTTTTCATATCTTGATTTCTTCCTTTGTCATATTGTGACAAAAAGGGAGGAGAAGTTTGACATGCTTAATAGATGGAGAATGTGGTGATTTTTGGTATATATGTTGGTATATATTGGCATGTGGATTATATATATGGATTGTGGATATATAGTTTTTATTAGTTGTGAAAGGAGGAGGAGTTAAGTAAGGGGGAGTAGTGTTGATGCAAGTTGATGATAACCGGTGCATGATTCTTTAACCAGGCCCCAACTGGTTTCTTTTGATAACTGGTGCATGATTCTTTGTGCATGATTCTTTGTGTATATTGGTTATGTTATTGTGTAGTGTGTTTTGTCACAAATTTGACAAAGAGGGAGATTGTAAGTGATATGGTCTCTTGCTTCTTTAATTATCAAAATTTGTAGTGCTAAAACCACAATCTGTGTCTTGTGTAGCGCATTGATACATATGTTCAAGACAATGCATTACATGTACAAGGACAATGCTTCAAGGCAAGAACAAGATCTACATCAAAGAAATGCAAGATCAAGTACATTGTTCACTCCCTTAAAGCTTCAAAGTTTAATATTTTAAAGCGACATCGAAAGACAAGTGAAGTGTTCATACTCAAGACTCAAGATAAAGTACAACTCAAGCACTACAAAATCAAGCTACAAAAGATTACAAGTTCAAGCTTCATTATGTGTCGAGATATCAAGCTTCATGAACTTTAAAGATCGTTTATCATCTAAAGAAAAGAAGGTTCAATGTTCATACGTCATGTTCAACGTATGAAAGACCTTAGATAGACCTTAGGGTAGGTCATTTCGGATATATAATGCAAATTGAATCATTTTATAAGTGTTTGGTCTGTTCTTCGACTAGTCCTGGACTCTATTCTTCGACTAGTCCTAAACTTTGTTCGACCAGTCCTAGCAATAGCTCGACCAGTCCAAGAAATTTCTCGACCAGTCTTAAGTTTATTATAGATTTTCAAAAATTTTTGTTGAGCCACAACCAGTCCTAGAGACTGCTCGACCGGTCGTGTGAACAGTGCACGACTCATTCACGACCAATCCTGCGGCCACGACTTGAACTCAAACAACTATTTCATATTCCGCACAACCAGTCGTGGAAGTCACACGACCTGTCATGTAGTTTCCACGACCAATCGTGAAATGAATTTATCCAATCGTGTTCAAAATTTTAAAAATCTATTAGTCCTACGACGAGTCATAGTGTTCACAAGACCAGTCGAAGGTGCGACTTCTGCACTTATAAATAGAGCACAGTTTTCAGAGTTTGATATCCAATTCAAGTAAAATCTAGAAATCGCTCTAAGATATAAGTTAGTCATTTATTTAAGCTATATTATGCTCATTTAATATTCTCTTTTTGTAGCTTTCTTTTCATTTCATTTTGAATTTCCACATTTCAATTATATTTGAAAGAGGAATTGAGGTATTCCCATTTCTTGGAATCAAAATCAAATCAAGCTAGCCCAAGGTACTTTAACTCTAAAATCAATTTTGAAAATAGAATCATTTCATAAGTGAGTTTGAACATTGAACTTTTACGTTGAAATTCTACTCCGATTTAGTTCTTCCAGGCTGCAACAAAAGGAGAAATCTAGGTATTTAACATTTGTGTAAATCTTCTATTTTTGGTTTCTTTGAGATTAAGTCAGAAAAATCTCATTCTTTTGGTTATCTGAGGAGATCTAAAAAACTCAGAGTGTGGGGTTTTTGAATTGTGTAAGCCCACTTTAAAGACACTATTGTGAGGGTTTTAGGTGAACCTTGAAAAACCTATTTTGATAGTGAACGCTAATATCCACTGTGTGAGGATATTAAGAGTGGAGTAGCTGTGTGGTTGATGTTTATCAGTTGGTGTACACACAGGTGAACCACTATAATTCTTTGTGTTTGGATGTGTGGTTTATTTTCTATATCTTTTATCATTTAAGTTTGTTGGATGTATTTGTGGATGTGAATGTTGTAATCTTTTATATTTCAAGTATTGTGGTGAATGTTGTAATAGCTTAGTTTTCCTTTCATTGCTATTTATTTATTTATTCCTCTGAATCCAAGTTTGAGTTTTTGATATAAAGACCTTTTTAGGAATCTGGTTGTCCTATCATAAATCTTGATTTTTGGTGTAAGGTTGTCCTTAAAACAACATTTGTATCTCTCAATACTCATACATTTAAGATTATTTTTAAATTCAGCATTGTGAGATTGTCTTTGCTATTTGCATTTAATTTATTTAAATTTTGCTATTATTATTTTAATTTGGCATAGTCCTTTTCACCCCCCCTCCCCTCCCCCCATCCAAGACATATAGCTCGGCCTTTTCAGGTCACTCGATAAAATCGATATTCAAATATCGATAATATCGAGGCAAGGTCGATATCATCGAAAGAGGACATAAACTGTCCAGCAAGCTTAGAGAAAAATTCCTTAAAATTATCGATGATATCGAGTAATGCTCGTTCATATTTTATACCTGAAATATTTCAAAGGTAAGTGCTTTCACATTTTCAAATGTCGATGAAATCGGAGTTCGAAATCTGATGACATCGACACATGTCGATTTCCTCGACCAGTTGGCAAAAAGTCTCAAAAGCGTTTGACTGTTGAGTTCGTATCATCGAGCGGCCAGTCGATGCCATCGAGAGTATACGCTCAATGATATCGACGCTGCTTGATGATATCGAATTCTATAAAAAATGTGACTGTTTTATATCTGTTGGAACTTTTTGCCCATTTAATGAGAGTTTGCCCTTGGTTGTTGGCAGAGAAAATAGAGAGTGCTTTTGTGTGTTTAACCCCATAACATATACCCTAAGCCTTTTCTCTCATGGGAGTTCATCCTCTAATTCACCCTCATCATTGACATTCAATAGAGTGGATTAGGGAATGAACTTCCACATTCAAGGATCCTGCAACTACCACCTTAATGACAAATCATTAAGCTGAGATGTCTTGAATGCATAGATGATTGGAATCACTCTATTCCCTTTATAGGAAAACATTTAATAGAGTAGGATTCCATCATAACCTTGACCCAACCCGTCACTTTACATTGGTAAATCATCTACGTTGTGGTTCAAGGAAGCTGAAGATTCTTTGTCATCAAAAGGAGGAGATCTTCATCAACGTGCTGAATGGGGCTCATCTACTTATATGTAAGTCATTAGAGTCTAGAGGACCCTTGTGATCATTCCTTCTATAGGATTGGGTTTAAGTCTTTATCACCCCTTTCATGTCCTCATAGGAGGCCTCCGACAGGAGTTTACGTGGTGGGTGCTTCGTGTTGACCCTTGCTCTGTGGAGAGCATAAACTCTTAGGTTCTTGTGTAGGTCCTTGATCTATGTGGTCTAAAACTCATGTGCTTTGTGTTGACCATTGCTCATAGGACATAAACTGGTGAGGTTCCTTGTGTGGATCCGTGGCCTGTGCAGCCTAAAAGTTAGGTACTGTGTATTGACCCTTGCTCATGGGAGCATAAACTTGTGTCGTGTAGACACGTTGTGTCAGCCTAGGTGTAGGTTGTACTGGTTAGAGGTGAGCCTGATTTAAAACCTTCAGTTAGAGGTTAACTTGTTATGAAACCTCCGTTAGTGAGATCCGGTACACTCAAAGGTTGAGTGCGTCCGCTGAAAGTGGAGTAGACAAGTAGTCGAACCACTATAAAAATAACTGTGTTTGAAATTAATATTATCTTCTATTTCTTATGTGTCTCTTCTAATTGATTTCATATTTTAGTTATCTGATATCACACCTCACACACAGTCTAATTCATCACTAACTATGATCTGCATCGTGTTTATCTTTCAAATAGTTTTATGACCAGATCATCTATTTGGCTTGGAAGCCATTAGAGTTACTTTAAAGAAATCCTGATTCATACATATTCTTTTAGGATAAGATTGATAAGATTTTAAATTATCATAAAATATTAAAAAGTCCTATTCACCCCCCTCTAGGACATATTGTCATATTCTCACTTCAACCTAAGCGGTCATTACCGCAATTTCAATTGGTATCAGAGTGGGTCTCTCTTAAGGGCTTCATCTCCTAGAGAGTGATCTTGACTGAAGTAGGAATCATGTCCAAACATGTAGTAGAGGGTGAGAAATATCTAAGTAATTGCCTAGTAATCCATACTGCTCTGAAAACTGACAATAATTCAAAATGGTATCTTGACAGTGGGTGCTCCAGACACATGATTGGTAATCACACTCACTTTTGTGAGTATTCAGACTTTGATGGAGGATCAGTCACTTTTGGAGATGGTAGCTCTGCCAAAATTATAGGATAATGAACTATAGCTGTACCGAGTCTTCCAAGAATAAAAAATGTTTTCTGTGTAGAAAGTCTAAAACATAATCTCCTTAGTATCTCCCAAATTTGTGATAAAGAACACTTGATCACCTTCTTAAAGGATGTGTGTAGAATCCTAGGTCATACTGGAAAATCTATCATAAAAGGTTTACGTACAAGTGATAACTGCTACGTTATCGAAAGTACGAATGTGAGTATATTATGTAATATGGCTGTAAAGAATGAATCAAAATTATGGCACCAAAGGTTGGGGTATGTTCACTACTGAAATTTAGCCAAATTATGTTCAAAAATTTTGGTTGGAGGACTTCCCAAGATTAGAAAAGAAGAAAAAGTTGTATGTGGTGATTGTCTAAAAGGTAAACAGATAAAAGTTAGTCACAAAAAGACAACCACCATAGCAACAACAAAATCTTTGGAAGTTCTCTATAGCTACTATACTCAAGATCATGCGAATCATAGAAATTTTCACCACTGGTGAAAATATTTCAATGAAGTCGATACCTGCCTTTTGTTGGAACCCTTTCACAACCAGTCTGGCCTTATACCGTTTCGAACCATCGTGTTCCTCCTTCAGTCTGTAAACCCACTTGTTATAAAGAGTTTTCTTACCCTTAGATAGAATGCCTAGCTCCCATGTTCGATTAGACTCAAGAGAGTTTATCTCATCGTCCATATGTAACACCCTGTACTTTTCAGTACTTGGGTGTTACCATAAAAGATATAAATTAGCTTATGCATAAGTGGTAACACACGTCATGATAACCAAACTTTCCAACGATTTTCACCTAAATTAGACCAAAAACGCTAGGAATCATCATTGATCATATTTTGTGATGATTTGACCGTCAGATCTTCGTGGATTGTAAAATGACCTATGCATTTAGAAAGTATGGCTCACTTCCACATTTAAGATAATCTAATTAAGCTCCACAGGTGATTGATTGAGTAAGTAAATGGCACGGATCAAGATGCAAACCATGATAAACAATTTAGAAAATAATAATAACAATATAAAATTATAGCAAAAGGTAGTCCTAATAACCTATAGAGCGGCACCCACAACATGAATTATATATATGTACATGTGTGCATGTAATAATAATGATAATAATACCAAATATAATAAATATATGTATACACATAATAAAATAAAAAGAAATAAAATAAATTTAATATTAATACATAAATAGTAACAAGTCTTGAAGATGTAAACGACCCATTAGGACCTTCTAACTGTTGGTGGTCATATTGGGATTAATCTAACCGTTGGATCAGTGAGAATTCACATATGGAATCCAAATCAAGTGGTGGGCCCCACATAGGCCTTGGATCTGCCTCACCTTTGGTAAAAGGCAATGGAAGGGCCTACAAAATAGAATGGATGGTGTAGATTTATCACAAACATCACTGCAGATGCCACACGTGATGCATGTGCAACATATACCACCATGCGTGAGGTGCACCAAGCCAAGCTTTCTTGGTCAAATAGGTTTGACCGAGCAAAAACATAAAAAGAGGAAAAAACATAAACTGTGAGATTTTCAAACCCTAAAGTGCACCACCTTGGCCACTTTCTAGACGATCCAAACCGTCCACTTTACTCACATGGGTCTACTGAACAAAACAATATAGGGTCCTTCACCCACGCATTGAAACAACAAAGATCAGCCCCAACCGTATATTTCTTTTATGTAGTGTTGAGATTCAATGGGAGGGACTATCAGGTAGATTGTTGGGCAAGCCAACGTCACATGGACCAGAGGTTTTCAGCCTTCCTCTTTGCCAGCTGAGAGGAGTCCTCTCATAGCTCAAAAATGGCTGTCAACTAAGAAGGAAGAAAAAGGAGATTTTTCTTCTTTTGGATAGCAAAGGCTGTCACATTTGTGACCGTCTGATGATCCACGTGGCACCATCCCATCCCTCCTAAGAAGGAGGTATGAGTTGAGATGATGAACTCTCTCATCTCGTGAGAAAGAGAGGAGAAGTCGAAAGAATCTCATGAGATGGAGCCAAGCATCGCCTGGGGTTCGAAAGTGGACCCCACACCACTTATGGGATCCAGACTGATCAAACGGTCTGGATCACCTTGAGAACCTTTGGATAAAAATCCACCATTGTTGGTTGGGCCAACTTCCTCAAAAACTCACCCAACCACCAACTTAAGATGGGCCCCACCTGCCCTAAAAGTTATACTTCTAGGTAGCCCTGGATGCCACCAATGCATCCCCAAACGTGGATGGGCACCATGCAAACTCTCTCTTCAATCCCAATCATTGGGTGGAGAGAGCCTTTTCCAACCATCGATTTCCCTTCTCCCTGCCTATAAATAGAACCCTCACTGGCCTTAGATTCCTCACAGAAAGAGAGGAAAAGAAAGAAGGGAAGGAAAGAAAAGAAGGAGAGAAAAGAGAGAGAGAAAAGAGAGATAGAAGAGGGAAGAAATGGGAGTGTGAGCGACGGTTCAGCCAGGAGGTTAACAGGTTTTCCCTCCATCCATCTTCTTCATTTTTCACATATTAGCCATGGTTTTAGGCTGAAAATCAGATGGTAAGTGGGGCTATATGGGCATCCAACCTCAGGCCATTTTTAGGCTGAAAACAGAGCCTCTGTTGGACTTTAAAACCAGACCGAAAAACGGCCTAGGAATGAGCCAAGATCAGGCCACGGGATGGCCTGAGGTTTGGGCCGAAAACAATCCCAACCAGGAGCCTCTAACTAAGCCAAAATCAGCCCTCAAAACAGGGCCTGATATCACGTGTAAGCAGGCTGGGAAACAGGCCTGATATTGGCAGAAAATGAATGGAAAATGGCTGAAATTTTAGCCTTGATCGAAGCAGGAAAAACGGCCCTTTCAGCTGAGTTGCCAGCCTCCAGTTCAAGCCAAGATCAGCTTCTGATCATGCCAGAGAAGAGCCACTCTGTTGGACCATGAAACTACGCTGGGACCGGCGTTTTGTCGGGACTGAAAGCTAGGCTCCAAAAACACCTTAAGAGGCGCTGTGGTGGTGCGGAAAACGGACCCATGTATGGGCCGAAAGGAAGACCGGACGTGGGCCCTGCACAATTTCAGGTGGGCCGCACCTTTACTCTGTTTAAGACCGCACCACGTTTTCAGATGGGTGGGCCTCACATTTTCAGCTGGTGGACCGCACCATCAGAGAATGACGGTGGGCCACACCAGGCCGCATGGGTCATCCAGACCGTTATATATATATATATATATATATATATATATATATATATATAATGTATAGTAAGTAATATATGTAATATTTAAATAAAGTTATGGTAGGCCCCACGTGGGTACCCACCTCGAATATGTATTATCCTATACCTGCACCATCCGTCTGGACGGTGCAGTATTAAGGGACGCCGGATGGAGTACATCAGCTTTATTAAGGCTGGTGGGTCCCACATGTGTGGACCCACCTATGTTATATGTACATATGTATACTCTCATTTAGGCCTCTCACTGTCCAGGGGTCGGGACGGTGGAGCCCGCCTGAGATGTATGAGTTTCACTCCCACGTCGTCCATCTGTTTTTGACGTTGAACATGGGGCCCCACCTTGATGTATGTAATTCATCCAAATCATCCACCCAATTGGTAAACTTGTCCCAAGGGCCTGAGAGGGAAAAATAAGATAGATCTAGTTATCAAGTGAACCACACTGCAACCAGTAAGGGATTGATCGTCTATAATTGAATCCCATTTGGGATCCCTGAAGTTTTGGATAAATATGAAATTTGCTTAGGTCTGTGTGACCTTATCAACAAGTGGGATGGAAAATAAACGTTATAGTGGGCCTCGCGAGGCATGTGTGCTTCACCAACGCCGTTCCTCCATTTGATGTCCAGACCGTCCATTTGGACGGTGGGCCAACCATCCTGCCAGCAGCATAGCTGCTGTGTTACATCAGCAAGTTTTGTGCACTGATCGTGAGGTTTGTGTGATATTTACACTGCCCATCACAAGGATGGGGGACTACAGTAATGTACATCGGGCCCTGTAAAGTTTTAACTGTAGAATTCATTATCACCACTGCTATCTGTAGTATGGGCCAGATGATCTCTTGGTGAGATTCATTCTGGCTAATACTTTGAGAAGATCTCTTAAAATGAATGAATGGTGTAGATGGTGGGCCCATCCATGAAGCCCACCTAATGTATATGAGGTTCATGCGTGAGGCCCAATTCAGGTCTTAGCTGTGGACAAACTCGAGGCCAGGTCTGGGCCATTAGTTTGGACGAAAGCCTCTAAGCCTAGTCACCTCTAGGCTAGCCCAAACAACCTTAATTTTAGGCCCTTCAGCCCCCACACATTTTTTTTATATATACTTAGGACTTGTTGTCTAATAACAACTAACTCTCTAGTAAGCTGCTTACGTACCTTGGGGCTACTAATTATATACAAAAATCCAAATCGAGGGACGTACCTTGGGGCCACACATTTCTTCCCCTTAAGCTTTTCATTTTCCCATTAGCTTAAGTTATAGTTTTATTTTAATTCAAATTGATAATTGCTATCTTCATCTTATATTCACTTGTGTAATTGAATTGCTACATCACATGCTTAATGTTATCTTGTATATTTAATTCATGATATTAGATTATTTGTGGATTGCTTCTAGTATTTAAACTAGTACATTAGTGGGAAACCCTCACTTATAAATGTACACCCATACTTGTGATGTAACTCGATTGATGGTGATTGCAATGGACCTTCGATCTGTTGGTTATTG
Organism: Magnolia kwangsiensis; assembly: GCA_037074715.1. Classification (NCBI taxonomy): domain Eukaryota; kingdom Viridiplantae; phylum Streptophyta; class Magnoliopsida; order Magnoliales; family Magnoliaceae; genus Magnolia; species Magnolia kwangsiensis. The sequence continues at coordinate 40,276,017 of CM073584.1, read as the reverse complement.
CATGGTGGTCTAGACGGATCATTAAAGTGGGTCTACCATCCATGAGTTGTTGTGTCTAAGTGGTTTTCAAGGATGGTCTTTTATCGCATGGTTTTGATACTCACCTCATGTGACTTTATTTTAGTATTTTCTCTATATGGGTTCAATGTTTTATATCGTGCAACCATGCAATGCTAAGCCCCATATATTATAATATGATTGGCCACTAATCGACAGGTTTCTATTAAACATCCTAAGGTGGTAGTCTCATGAGCTAGAGATGGTGGTATTGGACCTATGCCTGAGCTGTCAGCCTACGCTGGTGACAATCCCCCGTAGTAACCTTGAGCTTATTTAAATTGGTTGATTGTAATTGGACTAATAACAGTTTGGCTAATCATGCATCCATCGCATATTGGCGATGACGGGTGGTTAATTATGGATATTGTAGCATGTGCCCAAAAGTTGTTGTGGTATAGTTTCGCTAGCTACCAGACCATCGACTATCAACCCCTGTTCCAATTGGATGATCATTCCCAAGTCGATGATTGCATGGGTGACGAGCCCAAGTCCGGCTGGATGTGCATCCCCAAGTTGATGTGCATTCATACATTCATGCATATAAAAAGACTGCATTATATATTGTTTTGATAGCCTTGTCGTTTTAACTATAATTAATTAAGGCAGCAATGTGTAATCTTGAAGGAAAATCACACTGAGTTCGCCACTCATCCATTAAATATATAACCGTATAGGTAGTACATGCCGCTCAGATGATATTCACATTCATATTGGTGAGGAGCAGACTATAGTTAACAAGTGTGCATGATCCTATTTGCTAAGGGCTGCTACAGGGTTTCACAGTTCAAGATTGTTGCAGTTTATCTTGTTTCATATGTAATGTTGTTTCATTTTGTATTTGTAATCGTAGGGACATTGGTTTGTATAACTCATTATGGGTAGCTCTTGAATATTTAAATGATAATGCAAACTCTCATATATATTTGATGTGTCCATATTATGCTCATCTGCTTGCTCTGATAGTTGAAAAAAAAAAATGTATACTCGAATTTGACCCTCCCTTAAGGTTAACACTTGGGTTTTTGGAAAATGGGTCATGTACTTGGGTCCTGAGAACACGGGGCGTAACATCATATCCTACTCCCACTTAACCCGTGTATCTAACTGTAATGCATCTTCGAAACATTCTGGTTCATCATTATCTGTCAGTAGTAGATAATGTAAGGAGGGTGAGTATTGAACCTTGAGTCTCCTTTTCCGAGTAGATCTCCTCACAATCGATATGTGCGGCTATGCCTCATTATGCTCATGTGCATGTTCATCGTGTGACACTGTAACACCCGTGTGCGATAACTCTTCCAACTCTACGAATTTTTTCTCATCGGTCTTATTTTGCTGCACACTGTACTTGTGCATCACTTTTTCATTAAAGACTACATCTTTACTTCTGATGATTTTCTGATTCTCTTAATCTCAAAACCTGTAGCTGAAATCATGCTGCCCATAGCCTATAAACATGCACTTTTTGGACTTCGCATCCAGTTTATTTTTGTACTTTGCATCAATGTAAATATATGAAGTACAACTGAATACTTTGAGAAATGCAATGTTCACTTCTTTCTCAGTCCATGTTTCTTCTGGTAGCCCACCATCCAATGGTGCTGAGGGACTTATATTGATGAGATATACGACAGTATTCATAGCATCTGCCCAAAACATCTTCGGCATTCCTCCATGTAACCTCATGCTCCCAGCGTTCTCAAGGATAATCATATTAATGCGCTCAGCCATACCATTCTGCTGTAGTCTCCCTGGAATCATTTTCTGATGTTAGATTCCATTTGCCGCACAATACTCCTCAAACCTCTTATCACAGTACTCTATCTCATTATCTGATACGAGACATTTTATTGTTTTACTTGTCTCGTTTTCTACCATTACTTTCCACTTCTTAAATATATCAAATAAATCAGATTTGTGCTTTAAGAAATAGACCCATAAGTTTCTACTAGAATCATCAATAAAAGAAACAAAATAAAGTGAACCACCAAGAGATGATACCTATGTCAGTCTCCATATAGATGTGTCTTTGGAGCGTATCCTATTTTCTTGAAGCTTACCCTGTTCTGCTTTCCATACACGTAGTTCTCGCAGAATTCTAAGTTAATAGACTTTACCTCTGATAGCTTCCCTTTTGATAATAACACTTTCATCCCTTTCTCTCTCATATGTCCCAACCTCTGATGCCATAATTGCCCATTCACTTTAGCTGATGCGACTGCAAGTGAACTATACGATCCGAAAGTCACGTACAAAGCAACTTCCTTCTTGCCTTGAGATATCACGAATGCACCTTTTGTGACCTTCCAAGAATCACAAGTGAATGTTGTCACATATCCGATATCGACCAACTGCCCCGCTGAGATCAAATTTCATCTCAAACTTGGTACATGTCTGACATCATTCAATTTCAAAGTCGTTCCGTCTTTTTAACTTATATGAACGTCTTCATTTCCAACAATACTGCATGGTTCATCATCACCCAGGTAGACTCTTCGGAAGTCACCTGTTACATAATCACGTAAAACTTCCTTACATGAAGTGGCATGAAACAAACTACCCGAGTTTATGACCCAAGACTCATTCCTCGCATCAGGAGACAAGATCAATGCCTCTGTATCACTCTCCTTAGATAGATTTATTGAATCCTTCCTACCTTGACAGTTTCTTTTTTGTTTCTTAAGCACCCTACAATCACGTTTCATGTACCCCTTCTTCCCGCGACGCCAACACCCATCATTGTCTTTTGGTCCCGTGGACTTCTTCCTTAACTTAGAACATCCGAGTTTGTTGCCTCCTTTGTTTAATAATCTTCTTCTCCCTTCAACGTTTAGAGCATTCCCTGAATCCCCTGAAACTCCCGATGCATTTCTTCTGGATTCTTCGTTGAGAATTAGACCGACCACATCATCGAACTTTAGCTTTGTTGACCCTAACGAATTGCTCATGGCAATCACCAAACCATTCCAACTGTCTGACAAACTGGACAAGATCAATAACGCGCTGATCTCATCCTCAAAAGTGATGTTAATGGATTCTAATTGGCTCATGACACTATTGAAATCATTTAGATGTTTAGCCACGCTCCTTCCATCTAAGATCTGGTGAATAGCTGTTTCATAAGATGAACCCTGTTGGACGCTGAGGGTTTCTCATATATCGTAGTTAAAGCTTGCATTAATTCTTTTGTGGTCTTCAACTTGAATATATTGAAGGCGACGCTATTAGACAAAGAAAGTTAGATCATTCCTAAAACCTTTCGATCCAATAAAGATCATTCATCATCTGTCATCCTCTCTGGTTTCTTCTCTTTTCCTCCTAGAGGAATATAGAGGTCATTTTGATACAGATAATCCTCTATCTACATCTTTCAGAAGGTAAAGTTTGAATCATCAAACTTCTTAATTCTAGTCTTTCCTTCTTTCGTCATGGCTCCGACTTGACCTAAACTAATAGCTCTGATACTAATTGTTGCGCAGCACGCCAAAAATACAAGTGAACTGAGATCCAATCTCCAGTCTCACCCACAAGTGATAAACAGGAAGAAATATAATCTAGAAGTAGAATCCAAAAATACTAACAAACCATAAGACAGAATATATGTGGAAAAAGCCCCAAAAAGGGTAAAAAACCACTGGTGCAAAGTTACACTATAAAGAAAAATGAGATTACAAGCAATATACTCACCTTGGATGTATAGAAAACCCTAATCCTTGCTTTAAAAAGCCTTTTTTCATACTCTAGAATAACCCTAGGACCCCTATTTATAGTTTAAGAAACTTTCATTCCGCAACTCTGTGAAAACACCTCAAACTTACGTATTCCACACCAAATCTACGCAGTATCTACGTAATCTGCGTAACCCTTGACTAGCCAAGCTAGGTCTTCGACTGGTCAAGCGGCCCATTTGACTACTTGATCAGTCCCCTCGACCGGTCGAGCAACGCAGTGAAATACCTTCATTTTACAATAGGCACATTGGTGTGCTGACTCCACACCTCAACAATCTTCTACTTTGAGACACATCACCATAATCCTTCGTCTTCTACATCCAGAGTGCACCACCTCCTCATCTTTAAGCCTGAAGACCAATTAAAGCTAAACAGAGCTTAAGCTTCTCCCGTGTGACTGTCTTGGTTAACATATCCGTAGGGTTCTTACTTGTATGGATCTTCTATAGAGCAATTGATCTATCTTCCACTAACGAACGTATGAAATGATAACTGATGTTAATGTGTGTGGTCCTTGAATAAAAGAATGAATTCTTAACCAAGTGTATTGTACTCTTACTGTCACTGTACAGCTTGCAATCTGCATACTTGTTTCCTAACTCGTCTTTCTCAAAATGTGTATTAACTATTTATCAGGGAAAAAACTAAAAGTTTTATTCGTTAAATATACTTCTTATGTTAATAAAGTGCATGCATTAGTTTATTCTGATGCTTGTGGTCCTATGAGGACAAAAATCTTGGGTGAGGCATTGTATTTTATCACTTTTGTAGATGATGCATCTAAGAGGATTTAAGTTTATGCTTTGAAATCTATGGACGAGGTCTTTAGTATGTTTAAATTATTTCATGCTATGGTTGAGAGAGAGACAGGTAGATCATTAAAGTGCATCCACGTTGACAATGGTGGTGAATACATCAGTGACCTACATGAGTATTGTAAGTCCCTAGGTATACGACATGAACAGACGGTTCCTAAGACACTCCAGCATAATGGTGTGACCAAGCGAATGAATCGCACCATTATAGAGAGAATGAGATGCATGTTATCGCATGTAAAGTTGCCTAAGACGTTTGGGGAGAAGTAATGCACACGACAGTGTATTTGATAAATAGGTTTCCATCAGCTCCATTGAATGGAGAGTACTTGAGAAGGTGTGGACTGGATAAGATCCATCGTATAGTCATCTCAGGGTGTTTAAATGCAAGCTCGATATGAAGATAAGGCAATGTGTATTCTTGGGGTACGGTGATGAAAAATTCGATTATAGATAATGGGATCCGACTGAGAAGAAGCTCGTTAGGAGCAGAGATGTGGTTTTCTTTGAAGATCAGTATATAGAAAACATTTGTAAGCTACAAAAGTTACAGCCTGGTTCAGGTGAGTTGGAAGACATGGATCCGGTTATTCCTCTCATGGTGCTTGATGATGGGGGAGTACAACAAGGTGCAGAGGACGAGAGAGTTCCTACATAAGATGGACAGGGAGAGCAGCCTCCACCTACTTCACTTGTTGAGCCACAGGTGAGGAGGACATCTAGAGACAGACAACCGTCCAAAAGGTACTTATCACATAAGTACATTGTGTTCACTGATGGGCGAGAGCCAGAAGATTATTCTGACACCCTAACCAACAAGCATAAGGGGGAGTGGTTGAAATCTATGCAAAAGAAGATGAAATCCTTGCATAAGAACCACACCTATGATATGGTGAAATTACCTAAGGGCAAGAAAGCTCTGAGCAACAAGTGGGTGTTCATAAAGAAAATTAAGCAGAAGAATTCACAAACGAGGTTCAAGGCCAGACTTGTAGTAAAAGGTTTTGGTCAAATGAAAGGTATAGACTTCGATGAGATATTCTCACCAGTGATGAAGATGACATCTATACAGGTGTTGCTTGAGTTGACTACTAACTAGATCTGGAGATAGATCAGTTAGATGTGAAAACTGCCTTTCTCCATGGTGACATGGAAGAAGAGATCTACATGCACCAACTAAAGTGGGTCGAAGTCAAGGGCAAAGAGCATATGGTGTGTACGCTAAGGAAGAGCTTGTATGAGCTGAAACAAGCTTTAAGGCAATGGTACAGGAAGTTTGACTCGTTCATGTTAAAGCATGGATATGACAGAACAGATTTGGACCACTGTGTGTTTATGTGCAAGTTCTCGGATGGTGATTTCTTAGTTCTGCTATTATATGTTGATGGCATGCTCATCATAGGTAAAGACATCAAGAAGATTAATAAGCTGAAACAGGAGTTGGGCAAGTCGTTTATTATAAAAGACTTCGGCCTGGCTAAATAGATCCTACAAATAGAGATAACTCATGACAGAAGCAACAGAAAGCTTTGACTGTCACAAGAGCGGTATGTTGAGAAAGTCCTAGAGCGGTTCAATATGAATGCAGCGAAGCCAGTCAGTACTCTACTGCATGGTCACTTCAGATTGAACGACAAGTAGTGTCCCAAGATGAAAGTAGAAATAGATGAGATGAGGAAGATACCCTACACATCAGTGGTAGGAAGTTTGATGTATACTATGGTGTGTACGCTCCCAGACATAGCATATGTGGTTGGTGTTATCAGCCGGTATATTACTAATCCTAGCAAAGAACATTGGGCAGCGGTGAAATGGGTACTATAGTATTTGAGAGTCTCCTCCAAGTTGAGCCTATACTATAATAACGAAAAACCTGTGTTAGAGGGTTACACAAATGTAAATATGACAGGTGACAGACTCCAGGAAGTCTATATCGGAGTTTATATTCACGTTTGCAGAGGGAGGGGTCTCTTGGCAGAGTAAGCTACAGAAGGTCGTAGCATTGTCGACGACAAAGGCCAAGTACACTGCAGTCATAGAGGCATGTAAAGAGATGCTTAGGATGAAAAGGTTCTTACAACAACTTAACTTGAAGCAAGAGCAGCACCTGCGATAGTCAAGGTGCTATACACTTGAGTAAGAATCCAAGTCAGCACTCCAAGTTGAAGCACATAGAGATTCGGTATCACTTGATTAGGGATACTTTGGAACAGAAGGTGTTATAGCTTGAGAACTACGCCAAAATCGCTGTTTTGCATGGACCAAATCCGTCGTAAAACCAAATAAATGACGGACTTCGTTCGTCGCTATTTACTGGGTCGTTTTTGGTTTTACGACGGATTTTATTTGTCATTTAATCTACGACAGATAAGGTCCATCGCATCATAGCGACGGACCTCAAATCTGTCGTTTATTTTCAATGTTCAGATATTAGCGACGGATTTGGTCCGTCGCTAAAATATCTGTAAATAAAAAAATATATATCAATAATTTATTATTATTATTTTTTCAATCTTGCACTTGATAATCATTCAAAAAATAATTCACACTATTGTTTGATAAGAATCCTATTCACAAAATTGGTAACAACTCAATTCAATAAAAGAGGAAATGACCCAAGTGGCCTAATCCAACCCGTAGTTTTTATTTTTATTTTTTTTTAAGTTTTAAATCCTTAAAAAAAATTATAATTTGCAGATGAACTACATTCTGTTCATGAAATAGAAGAGAACTCTAAAATTTGTGGTTATCTCTGCATTTTTCTGTTTGGTTTGTTGCAGATTTCAGTTATTCTAGATCCAACATAGCTTCAATGGTGGAACACTGAAATGGCAATGTAAAACCTTCTGACAAAAATGCTGTCGAGGAACCTAGTACTTACATGATCAATCTTGACAACTTCTAGAAGCGGCTGAAAGTGTTCTATTCTCACTGGAAGGAACACAAAACTGAATTCTGGGGTGCTTCTGATGTGCTTGTAATTGCTAGTCCCCCAGCGTCTGATGATCTACGTTATCTAAAATCTTCAACGTTGAACGTCTGGTTGCTTGGATATGAGTTCCCAGAAACAATTATGGTCTTCATGGAGAAACAGATTCATTTCTTGTGTACTCAGAAGAAGGCTTCTTTGCTAGGAACCCTGAAGAAATCTGCCAGGGAGGTTGTCAACCTTGAAATCATGATACATGTCAAGGAAAAGAGTGATGATGGGAGTACTTTAATGGATGAGGTAGCGATAGGTGCATTGAAGGCTGGGAATAAGGTCAGGGATGTTTACCAAGCAACAGTCTCAGTGGTAGAGAGGGATGCTCCTGAATTTGCCTCTTATCTTACAAAGTTAGCAGGTTGTGTTTTGTTGGGATCCTGAATGGAGCAGTTTCTTCTTCTGCACATCAACTTGCAGAAAATTATGATATTAGAACTGGTTAGAAAGAAGTGGAATAAGAAAAGAAAATATCCAAGACATTGATGACACTTTTAACCAAGTATGGGCATATAAGTAAGACCATTTTCGCTTTATATCACCAGGGAGAGAAATCCTGGTTTTGGAAATCGAATCCATTGAGTTGGATTGTTAAAACTGATGTCACTAGGACAGGTTGCGCTGAAATCAGTTTGAATCCTTAACTTACATGGTGCCCCTTCATTATATATCCGTCATTGTGACTACTTGATACTGATGAGTCACAACGAGTGACTCGTTCAAAATGAACAGGTCATGGGTAGAATCAGCCAAGTTGGAACAAGTTAAAAGGGACTAGTTAGATTTGGACCTCTTTTCTGAATCGGGCCATCGAATTGTCTCTAGGGTTGATACCGGACATGGACAAATCGACTCAATATCAGATGATTTGATTGGGCTTCCCAATCCCTAGATCTAGCTCCAAATAGATTATTACCAAAACCTCATTAGTATTATAAATAATTATAAAATAAAAAATAGGTTTGAGATTTAGGCCCCGTTTGTTAAATCTGAAGTCTAAAGCCTGAATCTGAAATCTGAAATCTGAAGCTTTAATCTGAAATCTGAAGTTAAAAAACTTGTTTGGCAACTATAGTAAGTCTGAAAATTAAGTACCGAATTTGAAACAATATGTTTGTTAACAAACATCTGAAATGTCTTAAATATGTTAATTGGACACATTTGCCCATATTTATCTCCTGTTTGGAAATGTTTTACATTATAAAGAAATTATTTTTTATTAAATGAAAATAAAATTATTCTATTTAATTCAAATAAATTATTTTTTATTGGTACTACACTAGATGATTTCCTGCCAACTTTGATCTCCTTAAAACTGTTCATACAACTCAGAGCTTGTTGAGCCCCATAGAGGCTTCCAATGCAGAAACTTCCTGCGAAAGGCAAATCCACGTCCATGTGTTGGTGTACCACAAGGAAAACGAATTGGTTACTCCCAATGCCACCAATGGCTAATGGTCGGTGCTTTATGGGCCCCACCATGATGTATGTGTTTCATCCATGCTGTCTATATATTTTTACAGATCATTTTATAGTATGAGACCAAAAATGAGGTATATCCCAATCTCAAGTGGACCACATTATAGAAAATAGTGATGAATGAGCTTTGTCCATTGAAAACCTTTTGGGGCCATAAAAGTATTAGATCAAGCTAATTTTTGTTTTTTCACTTCATCTGGGCATATATGACCTAATCAACACATTGGATGTCAAATAAACAGTACAGTGGGCCTAGGAGGATTCTAATGGTGGATATCCATTCACTATTGTTTTCCTGTGGTGTGGTCGACCTGAGATTTATTAACAATCCAAACCATTGATACTCTGACATATCACGCCTCTTGATATGAAATCACTCGGGATTTTTACACGTGGAACTCATTAACTTAAAATAAACTGACTAAATATTAAAATCCATTGTATATAAATCACAATCCTAAAATCATATTGGTTTAACAATCCAAACCACTGATTCATTGAGGACTTGTTTGTTGAAACAGGGCCATTGGCTATTTTTCATTTTAACCGTCCAAAAAATGCATATTTTTACCATGATACATCTAAACTGAAGACCCATAGTTTGTAAAGTGTAGTTTGAGTTACTTGTAAGCTTATAGAACTCTGATCCCACATTTTAGAGATTTACTGATAATACATTTCAGAGACCTACATTTCTTGACTTAAAAATCACAAAAATAAAATAAAATAAACAGGTGGATTTTATTTACCCAAGGGCCGGTTAAATTCCCAAAACACGACTGGATCAAATATCCACGGTGAAACAGGCAAATGTTGTTCAGGCACCAATTCCGAGCCGACATCTTTCTAGAAATTGTATCCTATGAACAATGTTGACAAAGCAATGTGATTAGCAATATGAATCATTCATTTTATATCATTTTGCACACCACACTATATGAATCGTAGGTTCAAATTGCATATCCCAAAAAAACTGTATGAATCACATTGAATCATATGATTATTTACATTGAGTTGTTAGCTAAATGTGGATTGCATAAATGGACCCAAATATATATATATATATATATATATATATATATATATATACACATACATGTTGTTCTTATTTTTATCCGTTTGCTTTAAAACATGTAAAAGGCCCTTTCCTATTAAAAATCCTTATGTTTGTCTTTGGAGAGAGGGTGAGGTGGGGATTTTGATATTTAGAAACCCAAAACAATCAGAATATCTTTTTCTTTGATCAAAAGAATCAAAATGCCACTTAAGGACTCTTGCACATTTTTAAGGTAAAGTCCTTGAACACAAAACTTAAAGGCAAGAATCCTTTAACATTATTACGATCTGTATGCATCATAAAAGTTCTCAATTGCCTATATGATGGCATGTATTACTTTTCTTGGTGCACACTGATGATTATTTATATTTTTCAGATTTTTTTTTTTTTTGATATTCTAAGAAAATCAGAAAAAAATCTTACAATTTATAATTCAATTTACAATTCGATACAAGAGAGCTATTAAAATTTACAATATGATAATAATTTTGACAACATGGCCTGTGAGGGATATTTATGCCCCATGCATCCTCTCATCTACCACTCTATTTGCCACAAAGCAGAGACAATTGTATGCAAAAGCACGTATACATGAGCATGCATGCATGCATGTGGACTCCCAAGTGTTTTTTAGGATCCACATCCAGCTGACACCAGGCATGGTAAGGGGTTGAATTTGAAGAGGATCAAAATTTTAGGTGGATCACATCATGGTAATCTAATGCCTACCATTAAAAACTTTTGGGGGCAAGAAAAGTTTTGGATGAAGCTGATATTTGTGATTTCCCTTAATCAATGTCTATGTGTCTTTATCAACAGGTTGGATGGAAGATAAACATTACGGTGGGCCCTAGGAAATTTTTAATTGTGGGCATTCAATCACTACTATTTCCTATTTCCTATGGTTTAGCCCACCTGAGATCTTGATCTAGTTCATTTTTGGGTTTACACTTTGAGATGAGTTACCAAAATGGATGGACAGCGTGGATATACAATAGATAAATCAAGGTGGGCCCCACGATCACGGCCTTGCCTAGGTTTTTCCCGACCTCACCGAATCCACGTTCCTTGGAATGGCCCAAAAGATCCGAGTTTCTTTCAATAAGGTTAGTGCAATGCTAGGAGATTCCGCAAATATGATTGTAAGGGGTCTTCGAGGCACACATGCGAGGTATTTAATCCATCGACCATGTTGGGCCCACCTGAATATGCCTAGAGCTGAAATAACCGGGTGTGAGTTGGATACTGACAAGGTTATGTAAGACGTGGATGAAGTGAAAACACAAATATCAGCTTGATCTGAAACTTCTCCAGCTCTTAAGAAGTTTTTAACGTTGGACGTTCAATCCCCACCTTGTGGTCCAATTAATCATTGGACCTGCTTCCTTTATTGGCTCACATCTTAAATTATCTGAAAAAGTTGATGGATGGTGTGGATCAAATACAAATCATGGTGGGGGCATAAAGAAGTTTCATAGGTTAAAGGTTGATTTTGTATTGTGTAAACAATTTAAAAGAAAAAATTGAAAAGGGGTAATGTTGGAAGTAGAAAACAGTTTTTTCTTTAGTTAAAAATAAAAATAAAAATCCAAGAGAACGAGAAAAACGAAAAAGAAAATTTGGAATTTTAGTTGAGGAAAATGAAAGGTTATTGATATCAGCACCCACCGTAATGATAAATACATCCTTTCATTTTCAATTTTTGGTAAGAAATGGTATAAGTTACACCTATGGGTTTCTGTATCATCGAAAGTCGAAAGGGTGATTGTGAATGATGGCTCCTAACTAAAACTCGATACATGCATATTAAAATTGTTTTCCTCGGTAAATTAAAGAATGCAACCCCTTAAAGGTAAGAAATAAACTAGACCAAAGTCCAATGTGACTCATCCAAGTCCAAAGCGACTTGGAAGCATGGTATTAAAAAATGGTTTTGTTATGGCAATTATGTAACATTGTTGATGGAATGGTTTTTAATGTATCTCTTGGGTTCCAGAACTTGCAATCAGAAACTAACAATCCAAAGACTAAGTTGTTCTCGGTCTTCCAATGTCTTTTACTCGGTCTTCCACTCAAAACAAAATGTTTACTATTGATCCTAGTATTATCTACTACATACTAGTAACATACAACCAATATTGGGGCACCATACCATAATACAAAATTTCATGTCCCCCTAAACAAGGCATCCTCCATTGATAACACACACACACACACACACACACACACACACACACACACACACACACACACACACACACACACACACACACACACACACACACATATATATATATATATATATATATATATATATATATTATATCATAAGTTTTTTATTTTCATTTACATTCATCATCCATCCAACTATTAACAACATTTACAAAAAATAAAATATATCCAACCAACTCTTAATAATAATTTGCAACTTAACCAGCTAGGAACTATCATGCACCGTAATATCTTACAGCAGAGCAAGTTCTGAGGAGTTACAAGTTGACCCTGACGACAGTATATAAATGAAGCGATAAAGATATAAATGATTCAAGATTAATTAAAGATTTTGAGAACTTACATCCACCTCACTCTTATTACCAAGTAGTCCTGACAAAAATGCATCCACACTACGAGAAGGGAGAAAAAATAATTTGTGGCTGCACCGATATGGTCCAGTATGAACGGCTGCCTATGTACCCAATGTTGGAAGATTGGGATCAAGCCACTACGTATTTCTTAATATTTAAATCAGAACATTTTACACATAAGCAAAGAAAAAATCAAAACAAATAATAATAGAAATATGTGTACCTTCTGTCACGCATAAGAAGATGAAAAGCTGAAACAAATCACTGGATTAGTCAAGCAAAACTACTAAATAATTCATTTGAAGTATCTTCGATATGCACCCAATCACATTATCTTCGATATGCACCCAATTATAGTAGAACAATGTTATCTTGAAGGTGAAGTAGTTTAATTCAAGAATTTTTCTAATGATACCATAGTAGGTGGCTTCTTGTTCTACCAAGTTTTTATCCTTAGCACTCGCCCTGAACATAGTTAAGGTTTTCATAGAGACCCCACTATTTTATGTTGTCAAGTTTTTTTCCTGCATATGTGCGGACACTCACAAACAAATGGAGCTAGATCATCTTTTACCTGAATATATGTACAGAAAAGGAGGAAATCCAAACCTCAATTTTAGACAAGTAGGCTTCCCTTTCCTCATGTTTAGATTTCAGAACATCAAAAAACATACCTATATCCCTGAAATATGAATAAAGGCTGGACATATGTGATGCTTGCTCAAAATTATTTGTGCCAAATAGCCACAATTTCAAGGAAAATATAATCTTTAAGACCCAAAGAACCAGTTTCATTATACAATCGATTGATTTGAACCAGCATGTGGCTCAGCAAGAGGCAAAAACTAGCAAAATCAGATTATCAAAGTTGTCTAATCATAATGATTTTTGGCCAACCACCTAACCACAATGTGGCTTAGCATATTAGAAATATGTGTACCTTCTGTCACGCATAAGAAGTCTGATCACCTGCATGTTTGCCATTTCTTAGGTAGGCGATAAATTTTGAAGGATTTCGACATAGTGTACAACATTTCAAACTAACTAAAGCTATGGATAGCAACAGAAGTCTTCATCATCTTATAATGTTAAATGAAACACAAAGCATGAACACAAAAATGAGACAGATCCAAAACTCAACTAGAATTTTAGTTTGTAAAAAGCTAGAAATAGCTTAGCAAGATTTCCAAGGACTCAACTGAGTTTCTAAAATAAAAATCAACTAAATGGAAATGAAATCTGCAGATTCAACTGGAAATCACACGGACTGAAAAAAAAAATCAGGGGAGTGAAGATAAATTAACATAGATAAATAAAACAAAATAAAACAAAACAAAATAAAAAAAAACCTAACCCCTAGTGCACAGTGATCACGACCATCAATTTGGTGCTACACCATGTGGATGGGCCATACATATAAACAATCAAGGTGATTGGACTGTGGTAACTACCATCCTATCAGGACTGTGGTAACCACATAAACTTTTAGATATCTGCTGGAGGTTCAAATTTCATGTTGTGTTTGCTCTAATGCCTACTCAGCATGAACTAGCTTCTCCTGATATAGCATGGTTACATGATTTTCCAATGCTCAGGAATGGATATGCTAATCATGACAATATCTCTCCTTAGATATTACCATTTCAGCCTCACGACATTCTATCCCAGTTCAACTCACTATCCTTGCTGGTAGTACAAGTCATTTGTGGCTCATAGAATTCTCTGTCCCTGATCAACTCTGGTAGTATGAGAAATTTGTAGACGAATCCTCCTTCGAGCAAAACCCTACATCACCATAAGTGTTTGAGAACTTTGTTGCGTCTGGAGATTGTCTTTAATGTATTACGGTGATCCATTTGATGTTTCTAGGTGACATGAACAACAAGCAATAAACTCAAGTGAAAATGCTGACTACAGATGAAAATAACCAAGTAAAAATAACAAGAATTAGTAGAAGTGAAGATGTGATGATAATACCTTTTGCAATCACATATATGCTAATAAATGTATAAACAAGCACAACATCTACTACAAATACATCTTCTATTCTTAAACAAAGTAAAAGAAAGGAATATACCAGCAGCATGCATGAAATTTCATTACAATAAGAAAAAATGGCACTTATATGAGTCATAGAACTAGTAATGAGCCAATGACTACAGGCTCATTGTGCTTGCTGCATTACAATTCCTTGAACAAATCATCTCCACCTGAGATGGCACTATATTCCAGCAGTTCAAGCTCCTTATTTTCAATGCTTCTAATTCCCTACAATAGCCCAACTTACAAGGGATATATATAGTCATGCTCCCCTACGCACCTACACACGTGCGCACCTTTGCATACATGCCATGGGTGTTTAATCTGAACGGTCCATGTGATGCGGAATCCCATGAAACCCCATGTGACAAATTTTCACCCCGATCTAAAATTCTGGTGGCCCATAGCAAAGAGAAATGCAAATCAAGGGTGGAAACTGTTTTCATTTTCACGGCCCATAAAAGTTTTAGATCAAAGTAAAACTTGGGCCCGGGGGGTTTCACGAGGTGCTGTTTCACATGAACGGTTCAGATTTTGGATCCACATAAGTTATGATGGGTTCACAAAAAAGTTCGTACGTAGTACGTACGAATTCGTTCGCAGGTGAGCGTTGGCCTATATATATATATATATATAATATAGGATATGGATATATATATTTTGGAAAATTTAAATGGAGATAAAAAAATTTGGGTGAAATAAATGTCTATCAGCTGATACAGGGAACATAACAATTCCTATCCAATAGTCATATTTAAAAATAATAATAAGAAGAAGACAGGAAATACATCCCCCCATATCCAGATCAATAATCATGGCTTTCTGGAATACAAATTCAACAGTGAATGTGGGCCAAGTTTGATGTTTTGGCTAGAGCTTAAGGCCCATGGGCTAGGCCCACAAGTGTTTTGAGGCTGATAATTAATTGGACCAGAACAAAGCTGGGATAATATAGCAACGCCATAAGGTTATGCACTTGGCTATCATCCTCGCCTAGATGGTTTGACAGCAAGATCTGCCATGAAAAACAACAACGATGAGAATGACAACAACAATGATGATGATGAATGATAAGGCATAAGTAGATGCTGAAGCATGCACCTGAAAAGTGCTTTTTCGGCACCAAGGATCTGAAGTGTAGAAGCGGGGCACTTAGCTAGATTCGTAAGACTTCCAGCATGGGAAATCAAACGGGCACCAACAACTTCACCAAGAATGATATCATGTATTTTTAGAAAATTTTTAAAGATAATCAGTTCATGCATTTAGCACAATATCTACGACAGAGGAATGCTATGAAATTTATGAAAATGCCATCGAAGATTTTTTTAATTAAAATAAAAAAATAAAATAAAATAAAATAAACTGAAACTATTGAAACTATAAACGACACTTCAACATTGCAATCCATCCTTTGGTTGATTTTTGGGTTTTAGAAAGGAAAAGGAAAAGGAAATCAATCTCCTCAATCCTCGTCTTTCACAAATAAGGGAAACCATCACATCTGAGGAAATTGATTTCATTTTCTCAGTTATTTATTTCCACCAATCCAAAGAGCCCCTAATGGAATGGATGTGATAGAAAGTTCAATCAGAATATATAACTGGAACTCAATGTGCTTAGGATTTTCTTCAAACTACATTTAAATTCCTTTCAAGTCTTACTTGAAAATAACCCAATCAAGATTGTACTATAGACCCTCAACATGTTACAATCTAGTGATGGCCACTTTATTAGAATAAAAATTGTAATTCAATTCAATGATGAATCAAAGCACACCCTGCAAAAACTGGCAGTTGTTAGAGGATAGAGACATGTACAGTTGTGTAGAATAAAAATTGTAATTTAATTCAATGATGAATTAAAACACACCCTGCAAAAACTGGTAGCTATTAAGAGGATAGAGACACACACAGCTGTGTAGATTTAGATAGTTTGAATTATTTAGCTGTTAAAATATTGCCTCTCTCTGCAATTTCTCTCCTTGTACATATAATGGATTGTTCATAATGAAATACACCTAAAGTTTCCAACATGTAGTCTCTAATTCTATCATGATATCAGTCCAATGCCTCCAATCCTTAACCTTAAATCTCTAATTCTATCATGACATTCTATGTATTACCTTGTAAATAGGACCAAATCCGCCTTCCCCAAGTTTTTTTGCATCAGAGAAGTTATCTGTTGCCGCTCTTAGCATATCCAAATCAAATAATAGGGAATTCACATTTGGTATCTCATCGTCATCTTGGATATCTGCGAAATAGCACAATTTATCAACAGGATTATATATGAATACCTTTCTAAGAAAAATAAAAAATGAAGGCAGGTCCAATATACAAGTTTCCAAGTTAAGCTACTGCACATGTAAATTGACATCCAGTGGCCTTTGTGCTACTTTAATGACATCCAGTCCATCCATCATGTGTGGCTCCTCCTATTCTAATTGGCTTCCAAAACTGATATTGATCCAAAACTCTGGTGGGGCATACCATGTAAAATCCTGCCTAAAATCTCTAAAATCATGTAGGCCACCTGGGTTTTGGAGTGGCTTGATTGTTTGGCTGCCAATTCATCCCGTATTAGATGCACCTTTTGAATGGACTAGATTGAATACACAAAACACAATGGACCCCACATACAGTCTTGGCGGTTTTTAATGGTGGATATCCCTATCCCAACTGTTTCCTATCATGTGGCCCACTTGAGTTGAGTTTTGGATCAACTGGACGTGCCAAGGAGAAAAGGAGCAGCAGAAATGATAGGCAGATTCGATGTCACAAACATTACATTGGTCCCCATGCGTCAATTTACATGTTAAGATTAATGCTGAAACATTTGTACTGGATTTACGTATGCATTGATCCAAAACTCAGGTGGGCCACACTAAATCACACCTAAAACCTGTTGTGTGCCTTAATCTTTCTGTGATCCTAGATTGTTTATCAGTGGAACCATCATGGATGGATCATGCAAAACATCTATGTGAGTTTCAAGTTAGTAACACATTAAACAACATATGCACTCAACCATCTGTTTCCGTACTTACCATTCCACCTGTCTCTTTTTCATCTTCCCTAAAACTCAAAGTGAATCACACATTGGGATGTGTAAAATCTGTCCCAAAAAGAAAGTTGAACCACTCATCGCAGCGTGCCATGTAACAAGAGACAACAATCTAAACACTGAAAACTGATAAACAATCGAGTATGTGAATATACATGCCATGTTACATGTGTCAAGTTCTACATGGGACATAGAACTTAGCCATACCAACTACCAAAAAGAGTTCTTAGTTATGGCTGTGTTTTGGATGGGACCAATGGGCACAATAAGAGAATCGGACAAATAAAAGATATTATATTTTATTGACCAACAAAGAGCAATAACAAAAGTAATGAGCAACTTAAAATTGAAACGGCAACCATTTTTGGGTTGTGTAGAATACTACTATTGATGTAGTGTCTTTGAAGTACCAATACCCAACTGTCAAATTCACATCAATACATGATTAATCTAAAAAGCAAAAAAAAAAAAAAAAAAAAAAAAAAAAGCTTTCCTATCTAATTACTCACTAGCTTGGTGTGCCGTAAAGGTAATGGTGGGCATGGGCATTGATATGTACTGGTTCTAGTGATTTATCACAGATAGATTCAATGACCTAATGTCGTCAAGTACAAAAGATCAATAAAATTATGCAAACATATACTGATAGTAGGCTTAAAAATCCACAACATGATAAAGAAAAAAATGTTGAGGAATTCGTGTATTATACACCCTTACGGAAGGGCGTGGTGGAATCTTTCGAAAAAAGGGAAGAAAATAGCGGAGCAAAATAATTTCCATAGTAAACAAATGGACCAAATGGCTTTTGCATGGACTGATGTCCTAAATTTCCATAGTGCAGAAGCCTTTTTTCCTTTGAACATGCACAACTGTAGTAGGTCTTGTACATGCTCGGAAAACTAAGTTTGGATAGGAGAAGCATTGAAGCCTTGATCTTTTATGGAAAATAGGGCAGGAATGCCAACCTATCACATCAAATTTCTAATGCTAGTAAATGGTATTGTTTCTTCTATCATGTAAAATTTCAGCCTAGTAAATGCCAACCTATTTCTCATGCTAGTAAATATACCTTGAAGCTTTTAGCTTTTATGGCAAGTAAGACAGGTATACCAACCTATCACATTAAATTTATAATGCTAGTTAATGGTGTTGTTTCTCATGATATCTTAAATGAAGTAGGCATTAATCGTGCTCATTTTTTCTTCTATCGAAATTGAAAGTAATTGAATCTATTGAACAAATAGAGATTATATACCCTCCAAAGGCCCATGTTCGAATAAGCTCAAAAAAGAGAGATGAAAACAATATGGGTTTTAGGACGCAAGTGAAAGAAAATGAGTGCCAAGTATGTACAGAATCAAACTTAAAATGAATCCATCCAAAGGAAGCAAGCATATGGAGTAGGAAGAGGCTTACTAAAAGTCCATTAATCGCCTGTCTCCAAGAATGTGGAATCCTTGCCCACACATTCAGGATGATAAGCTTTAAGACAACATCTGACAAACATTAGCATGATGTTAATTAAACATGGGAATAGTAGATAAGCAACTCCCATGCCAATCATGGGAAGAATAACAGTTTTTTTTTTTTTTGAAGAGGTGAAAGTATAAAAGATTTCATTTCATAGAGACTAGACATGTTAAATGAGATATAAAAATAAAACAAAACAGCTAAATAAGTGAAAAATAAGCATGATTAAGCATTGAATAATCTCTAATAAATGTCAACAACAAACACATTGAAAGTCACATCAGATCACATTACGAAGGCTAGATGCATTGAATCATACATCTAAGAGAAAATAATATTTAAAAATATTTATAACATTAAAAATACATAAAAGTATGAAATAAATAGGTTATGAACTTACTGTCAAAACTATCTAGCATTCCACATCAAATTCAGTCAAGTGCTAACATTTTGAGTCATTACAATATAATAACAGATTGTACAAAGCATATAGACTGATCAAACATTGTAAAGAAGCTTGTCTCAGTATGACATCTATGAGCTATTTCATTTCCCCCATCCATGAGTCCACCTTGGAGAAACCATCCCCAACACAAAGGAGATAGAGAGCGAGTATTCCTTCAATCCAATTAGCCATTTTTCCACCAATAGTCCCTAGAGAAGATATCCCGACAATGGCATTAGCAGAGTATCTTGTAAGTGAAATACTAAATTTTTTTTATCAGTTTCTTTTCTCTGTACTTTTCAACAATTATCCCTGGTTTTTCTTTTTCCTTTTTTTCCTTTTTTTCCTTTTTTTTTTCTTTCTGTCTTTTGAGAAGTCATGTGCAGATAAGTATTACTGTCATGGATATAACATACAGGGAATAGGGAAGGGATGCCAAGCATCCATTTACTGCAATCTAGGAAACAGAAATGGATACATGTGCATTTGTAATAAAATAGAATCTGATGCAGGACAAAGCACAAGAAGAAATCACAAAAATATGTTTGAATTGAATGAAATTAATGCAAAAATCATAGGTAACAGAGAAGTTTCTAAGAAAATATTGAAATCAGACCTCGTCTTTCAACATATGAAGCAAGGTAGTCTTTCTGGCATTATCAAGCCCTATAAACAAGATCTTGGCCTCCTTCTACCACAAACCGAGCGAGGCGAGAACTCCGTAGATCTAATCGAGAAGAAACATGATCTCCTATGAGGATCCGCCTCCGATCCAAACAGATCAAACGATTTCTGATATACCCAGGCAGAAATTGATCGAAAAAGCAACCAGATCCAGCAATCGTAATCCTTTGAAGTTGATATCAGAAGATCACCCAAATCTGACACCCGAACACCCTAATTAAGAGTTTTGAATTTTGAATCCCTAATTAGGGATTTTCAGTTTTTTAATCTATAATCCACAAATAGGGAATCGACACTACAAATCCCTAATTAGGGATTCGAAACTCGAAATTTTTTAATACACAAATCATTGCACAATGTTACTTTAGGGATTAAAAATGCTATAAAAATGCCCAAATTGATATGAATAGATAGATAGATAGATAGAGAGAGAGAGAGGGAGGGAGGGAGATACCTGATGTTGCAGAATGCTCCTTGCTGTGTTGAACCAAAGAAAGTAAGAAAATAAAAGAGGGAGAGAGAGAGAGAGAGAGAGAGAGAGAGAGAGAGAGAGAGAGAGCGGTAGATCGAGCGAAGAGGGAGAGGGGAGGGTTTGAGAGTGGAGGGGGAGAGAGAGATCGAATAGAGAGGGAGAGGTAGAGGGAGAGGCAGAGGTAGATCAACCAGAGAGGGAGAGGGAGAGGCGTAGAGAGAGGGAGGGAGAGGCGCAGAGACAGAGAGAGGAGAGATGGAGGGAGAGGGAGTGGTTAGGTTCGGCGCCCTAACCAGCCCTGTTATCAGACGCAGATTAGCTATTGACAGGTGGAGTAGCGAGACTCACTATTGAAGTGACGTCACCAAGTTATGTGGGCCCCACCATGATGTATGTTTTGTATCCACATCGTTCATACATTTTTAGAGATCATTTTAGGGTATGGACCAAAGAATGATGCAGATCCAAGGCTAGAGTGGACCCCACCACAGATAACAATGGGGAGAGTGATGCCTACCGTTAAAACCTTCCAAAGGTCCATCATGATGTTTTTTTTTTTTTTGAGATCCAACCTGTTCATGTGTTAGAGAATACATAGAAGAATGGAAAACACAAATATTATCTTGATCTGAAACTTTTGTGGACCTTAGAACTTTTTAATGGTGGGAGTCACTCTCTCCACTATTTTTCTACGGTGGGGTCCACTCTAGATTTTGATCTAACTCATTCTTTGGATCATCACCCTAATATGATCTCTCCAAATGGATGAATGATATGGATACAAAACATACATCATGGCTCGGCCCACATAACTTAGTGACATCACTTCATTAGCAAGACTCCCGTTAGTAGCTAATCCACACAGATGGGAATGGGCTGGGTGATGTCAGTAAGTTCTATGGGTCCCATCATGAGGTATGTGTTATATCCAAACTGTCCATCTATATAGCGAGCTCATCGTCAGGCTTGAGACGAAAAATAAGACAAATCTAACTATCAAGTGGACCAAATGATCAAATGCAGTGGGGGATTGAACATCTACCATTGAAACCCTTTTGGGGGTCACCAAAGTTTTGGATCAATAAAAAATTTGTTTTTCCTCTTCATTCAGGTCTTTGTGGCCTTTTGAACAAATTAGATGGAAAATAAATGTTATGGTGGGCTCTACGAATTTTTTAACGGTGAAAATCATCACCCCTACTGGTATTTTTGGTGTGGTCCATTTAATCTTTGGATATGATTCATTTTTTTGGATAATTCTCTAAAATTATCTCGAAAAATGCATGAACGGTGTGGGTTAATCCCAAATTTTTGGTAAATCCAAAGCTCAAGTGGCTCATGCCACACGAAACAATGTGGAATAATGATTTCCACCATTGATGCCTTCCTTGGGGCCCACAGTAATGTTTATTTTCCATCCAACCTATTTATAATATCAAAAATATATGAATGAAGAGAAAACACGAACATCAACTTAATCCAAAACTTCTATGGCCTCCAAGAATTTTTCAATGGTAGAGGTTCAATCACACTTTCCTGTGGTGTGGTCCACTTGAGCTTTGGATATGCTTCCTTTTTATTCTTTAGACCTCAAATTATCCGTTAACATAGATGAATGGAATGGATAAAATAAATAAATAACGATGGACCCCATAGAGTTTACTTTGGTAACGGTAATGAATAACTCACCTAAATGTATTGGAAAAGGGTTTTCTTAAAACATTCATAATCATATATTAGGCCTACCTAAATGTGATTCGCATATCCAACCCACTCATTATATGTCTCCCACTTGGATGGGGGGTCAGACCAAGTTTTAGCTGCATGCAAAACTCATGTGGACCCCACCAAGTGCTTTTATATTTTTTAGGATGTCTTCACATGGTTTTAGATGGTATGGCCCACCCAAGTTTCGTATACGGATGATTTTTGAGATATCTCATAACCTAAAGGGGACACATCAAATGCACAGTGTTGATGTTTAACACACATCATGATGGGGCCCATAAAACTTACTAACATCAATTTTTAGGTTCTCACGATGTTACTAAGTTGGGTCATAATTTTGACCAGAATATTTGGCCCATTTTACATGTCTGGTCCATTCACTCTACTTTACTAATCAATACCCACAATTTGACTAGTTACTCGCCTCAATCAAGATACATATGAGGAAGATTTTGGGCATACAAGATTGATCAACAATTTGAGTGAAATTTGATTTTAACGTTTAAAGGTTCAATTAGTGGATGTACCTAATAATTTATTAACAAATATTTTTTAATTCACAGATAAATTTCAATTTCTATTTAAAAATAACATTTTTTTTTTCAAAATGAATATTTTTTTACTCTGAATTTTTCTTTGAAAACTTTTAACAACATATCATTTTTATTATAAAATATTTCAAAAAAATTAAAATATAAATTCTGAATTTTTATTTTCAAAATCTCAAAAAATTTCCCAAATTTTAATTTCTTTTCCCAAAAATTCCAAAATGCCTATTTTTTTCTTTAAAAGCATCATTTTGTTTTTAACTTTTCAATTTTCTTTTTTAAAATGATATTTTCTTTTTTTCAAAATCTCATTGTTTTTATAAAATATTATGGTGGGGCCCACATTGTGAAAATTTTCATATTTTAAAATTTTTTTATTTTCCTTTTCGGGATATTATTTTTTTCTCAAAATCAAATGCTTTTTTTTTTTTCAAAATTATCAACTTTATTCAAAATTCTTTTTTCCCACAAAATAAATTTTTATTAAATCGCTATTTTTATTTTTTCAAAATCTAATTTTTCTCAAACATTGTTAAATTTTTTAAACTTCTTAATATTCTTTTTCATGTGATATTACAAATCATTTAAATATTAATTTTAAATTAAAAAATAAAAATAAAAATTTCACTCATTTGACATAAAAACAAAATAAATTTTCTTTTTTGCATTCAATTAATTGTTAAAAAATAATCTTATATACAAATATGTACAATTAAACCATTGAAATTCTATTAAAAAATAATTATTAGCCTACAAAAACACATAATTTTCCACCATATTCCTATAAAAATGAAGAAAATTAATGTTTAAGGCAAAAGTCCTTTCATGACGGACATGATCCATCGCAATAGTTCTTTTACGACAGACCATGATCCATCACAAAAGCAACTGAAAATCGCACCATTTGGTGTTTTAGGGGGGAATTTACGACTGTTTCCAAATCAAATTTTGCGACGAATTTCGTTCGTCGCCTACTAACGACGGACCAAAATCCTTCGTAAATATGTCGTAAATCAGATTTTAGTGATGGATTTTAGTCCGTCGCTAAATTCAGCGATGTTCTGACTACGGATTTTTGAGAAAAATAGGCTTAGTGATGAGCTTTTTCCACTAGCGACGGATTAAATCCATCATTAAACCAAGAGATTTTAGCGATGGACGAAGTCCGTCGTAAAAATATGTCACAAATTGCCAATTTTGGCATAGTGAGAAGGTCCACATGGACGATAATGGGTTAGACATGATGACCAAGGCTTTGCTCAATGACAGGTTTGAGGTTTGTAGAAACCTGTCTGGCTTGAAGAAGGTGAATTCCTTCAGAGTCGGAAAGGGAAAGATTTAATGGGGTTCCTCCTCAGTTCAGAGGAGGTGGTGCGAATCGGATGCCATAAATCTTGGCATTACCGCGCTGCTTGACAGGTTGAGTGGGCCACTCGACCAGTCGAGCGGTGCTCGACTCAATGTCCAGCGAGCTATTTCTTTTAGAATTATGTGATACTCGACTAGTCAAGGGTCAGGCTTGACCGATCGAGTGGGCTGCTCGACTAGTCGAGCATCCAGCTCAACTAGTGAACAGTTATGTAGATTCAGTCTAGATTTAGTGCGAACTACGTCAATTTGAGGCAGTTTCGCAAGAGGTGTGGAAGGAAGTTGCCTAAACTATAAATAGGAGTCCTATGGTTATTCTAGAGTAATCCAAAGGTGTTTCCTAAAGCTATACAAAGGGTTTTTAAAAGGTTTTAGGGATATCAAAAGGTAAGAGAGAGAAAAGAGAGGAAACTTGTGGAAGGGTGATCTACTTAGCAATCGACGTCTCAATGCTTTTACATCCTCGTGATCTGTGAGAACTCTCCATCTTCTTTATTCTCTTATTGTTCATCCACTTCTGCATGAGTGAAGAAGGTTTAATCCAAGCGGTGTGTGCTTGTGATTGATTGTAATGTTTTACTTCATAGTAAATTGTTGTTCTAGACAAGGTTCTATGGGTTTTACCTCTTTGAGGGTTTTCCACATAAAAATATCTTGGGTTGTGTGGTTTGCGCTTTGATTTATTTCATTGCTTTAATATTCCATAATTCTGGTATTTTTAGGAGGCTAGATCCTATGGTTTTGTGCAACGACCCCCAATAATGTACGTGTCATGGCGAACATTAGCGGTGAATTGTATGGATCACATGAATAACAGAAAAGACCAAGCAAACAACCTCACTACTGTGAGGCATCTAGAATTGAACAAGATTGGTTGGGTTAGGTAATAAAATGACCAACCATACAATTTGTAACAGGCATGCAAAATAAGGTCATATAGAACTAGGAGAAGATTTGGGTCAATTTCTTATTTGATCGTTTTTAACCTAGTTAATAATATTTTATGGTTTATGAAAAAATTAAGGTTATATTGAACCAGTCAACAGGAAGCAAACAGAACAAGGTTATATAGAACCAGTATAAGAATGCTGAATTTCTTATGTTATTGTATCTAACATAAGTAATGATCTCCATGGATAGTCCAATCTTGAAGGTGAACCATTTCATTTCACTAGTTTCAAAGATGAGTGATATGTTTAGTCTAATATTTAAGGTCAATGGTTTGATTTAAGTGATTTTGAAGAAAATGTCTAATTAGCACAAATTCAAAGATGCAATTTCACCATAACAACGTGGAAAGAAAAATGGAGTAAGAATATATATATATATATATATATATATATATATATATATATATATATATATATATATATTAACACGAATGATAATCTAATAAAAACGCATAATCAATTAATTAACATGAAACACCATAAGAGGACAGGAGTCCAAAAATCAAGTAGATCCAAAATCCATGTGCGCTTTGGATTCTATTTTCAACCATACAATCATGCAACAACCTATCCAACTGTACAACCATACAACAATCCATCGAACCATCCTATCCATCCAATCATACGACTATACAACAATTCATCCATCCATCTCCCATACAATCATATAACCATCCCATCCCATCCATCCATCCATCCATACATAGGAATCCAATCAATTAAACAATTATATAGAATCAGTTAACATGGATCAACCAGTTAGTAAAATGAATTCAAGGTTTTGGATTAATTCATTTTTTACCAAACTCTTGTATTTCATCTATGTTCTTCAGATGGCAACACAAAACTACTTTCGAGTGTGAATGGTTCTCCATTGTGAAAAACTACAACATCAATGAGAGCTTGTGTTGTCTTACGCT
The DNA here is from genome assembly GCA_037074715.1 of Magnolia kwangsiensis. NCBI lineage: Eukaryota > Viridiplantae > Streptophyta > Magnoliopsida > Magnoliales > Magnoliaceae > Magnolia > Magnolia kwangsiensis. The sequence continues at coordinate 40,249,616 of CM073584.1, read as the reverse complement.
TTTCTCTTATGAGTTCGAATGGTGCAAGGGGAGAAGGACAAAATTATTCGAACTCATAAGAGAGAAGCACAAGGCTGCACAAGCTCTAATTGATCTTGAATAGTGGGGGAAAGAGATGAACTACAGGTAGAGGTTCCTACATACTTATCATTATGATAAGATCAATCACTGCATGTAGTTCATCTTTCCCTTTCCCTCTTAACAGAAACCACCTCAAGGCTTCTAAGTTATCGAAAAACGTATCCTTTGTAGAGTACACATGTCTTGAATAGTGTTGACATACCTCCTGTTGTTTTCTAACTGCTATTAGACACATGTTCTAAGGGTATGGCTAACTATAACTCCATAGCCCTTCACCTTACAGGAAAAGATGACTTTCGAAAAGGAAGAGAAAACAATAAATTTGAAATGCATACCTTAATGAGATGGCTGTTGTTCAAAAGACAGAGTGTGTCAATGTATTCAAGTATAATCTATGAAATACAAAAAATTACCCAACAAACAAGTATATAACAAACTTACACTAATAGTCTATTCCATCCCATATCAAGAATCACAAGTATATAAAACACCTACACTAAAATAGTGAAATTTAAGTTAAAGACAAGGATGACAAGTATATAACAAACCAACACCAAAAGAGTGCAATTTAACTCAAACATGTTTTTAAGGAATGATGTATAAAAAGTCTTAAGGCCAAACCTATCCAAGTGTATCATGATACCCATTAGCCCTCCACAACAGAGCATTAGGGTATATGATCCCAGTCAAGAAAATACTAAAATTACCCTCCCCCTAGCACTACTCTATGAACAAGTGCAGTGGGATCAACTGCGTGCACCTGCCCAGAAGCTTGCATCCGTTTTTCCCAACTATGAATAATGCATCCCTTGCCTACATGCAACAAATCCGGTGCACGTACACATGTGATGTCATTAATATTTTAATAATTATATTGTAATTGTATGATCAATATAGTATTTAAGAAACAAATGCATACTAACAATGCTTGACTCGATTTGTAAGGAGGAACTTGTTAAGCCCGAAAATTCGGCACCTGAATATGGAGACTCGAACCCAATTCTTGGATATTAACTTAGTAAAAATGCATGTGAGTTCCCACATGTCTACGTAGGCTGGTTAACATTCAACTATGATCAATAATTAGAGTTGCTTTAAATCAATAGTATCAAAAGTTAAGCAGAAGTAATTAAACCAAAAAATATAGGGTTAATATCCAAAATGTACAACTCCAAAAGTTGTGTCTGCCCATATGGAGACTATACAAACCACAATAAATTCAACATGTATAAGATGTACAACTATTAAAAGAGAAGAAACTAGATATCTACTAGGGTGCCCCGAGCACACCTGAGTCATATTTATATGTCAGATGGAAGGCATTAGGCGCCATCTTAGTGAAGAAACATATCCCCCAAGATTTTACTTGGGACATTTTAGCTATAAACATTTTCACATATGTATATTATTCTTAAGCATGTTAGAACTAAATCATGTTAATGAAATCACCACATAGTAAGCAATTTCATAAATCTAGTTAATTAAATTTATGGATGTCATGATATGCGAATCTAATGTCCATCACCAATATAATGTCCATCACTAATATTATTTGACAACAATAACCATAATATTAGTCGAGGTCAAAATGTGGACCACCCTCCACTCAATGCTGCGAGCCTCGAATGGACCTTAATCCTGCACAGAAAGGTAAGCAAAGGAAACCTTGGCTTAAATAGGGAACCCTTTGATGCCTAAGTTAGGTTAGGGAATCTGGGTCTAAGTCGTGTAATGTAGAGATAGGGTGTAAGATATTACGTACCTGTTGTAATAGGGTCCCCTGGTATTTATACCTATGAGTAGAGAGGATCGCGTCCGTTAATCTCGACACGATTTACTCAATCATGCGAATATTGTAATCATGGAGATATTATCCGCAATCTTTGGGTCGTGTAACGTATCATGTCATAAGGGCGTGTATCCTCAGGAAAGATCTTCGGTCACGTCTATATTTAGGTTAGCCTCCTGGATCGACACTCGGAGTGTCCTCATCTAGGCTTAGCCTCATCCTATATAGGCCTGAGGCTGAGTACTAGCATTCTGAGTCGGTCAAATAATTTTCCTCGGACTTAGATGTATGCATGGCTCAGTTGTTTCACCAATATGAATTATTGAATAACGCTTAGAGTCAGATTTCATTGAATGTCGTCTTCAGATGAGGATGAGGACGAGGATGAGAGCTCGTCTTGGCCTGCTTATTGTCATAATTCAGAGGTTGGCTTGCACTTGCTTCGATATTCTCCTTCTGAGGCCTTAATAATTGATTTAGATAGCTCAAGACGACCTTGATTGTCCTTATTCAAGATTCCCCATAACAGAAGCCCCCTACTCTCTTGGTCCAAGCCCGAACTTACAGAGTAAATTCCTGGAACAATGAGATGATGCCTCCACACCTCCGCTCCTGTTGTCGAATGGGATGATCAGAGTGTAATTAATGTAATTTCTGGACTTTGGGTTACATGTGCTTTCACGGTAGCCATAACCCTTCAGATTTTGACCTCTGGACGAAGGATGTGTGGTGACGATTACGATTCATAATCGGCAGAGTGAAGACGGCGCCATGTGCTCATGGGGAGGTGAGAGGCTGCATGCACCTAAATAGCATTTAATGCTAAGATGATTCTGTCCTTGGAACACAGACTCGATCGTATCATCTTTCTCCGCATGTCCCTTGGCATCAACACTGAGGTGCCTCTGAACGCGGACTCGAACAATTGCCTATAATGATGATGTTGAGTAATTGAGGGGGCTATATAAACCCCTCCCATTCTTATTCATTCCCTTCTTTTATGTCCTTCGCTCTCTTCCTTTCCATTTCTTTTAATTTTTCCTTCCAAATCGCCCTCTGCCGAAAAAAGGATTTTTGTCACCAGATAAAGGGTTTCCAACCATCAGAGAAGGGATTCTGCTCGGAGGAAGCTGCCGGAGTTGGGAAAATTTCTGCTAGAGAATCGCCTACAACGCTATGAGTCTCCCATCACTTAAGGCTTTTTCCTTACATAATGTTAAGAAACTCTGATGAAGTAGAAGAGGTCCGAGGAGTTGGTTCTGACTTCGAACCAAAGACCATAGCCTCAGGGCTTGGAGACTCCTAAGGCCCTTTTGAGACCATTTCACTTGGTATGTCAGCCTAGAGAACCACGAGTCAGAGGGCTAAATGCCATGGCAAGAGGCCAAAGAGAGATCTCATAGATCTCGCAGGGAGATCGAAGGCAGGCCCATCGAGAGGCAGGCTAAAGCCATTGGTCCCCAGGGCTCGATCTTGGTTGAGTCCTAGATGGCCTAACTCTGTAGAGATTATCAAATTCTCGACTCAATGAACATCCAAGCCCCTGCCCTCATGGACCAAGCAGGCCTTCCTACTAAGGGGGAGGTTTCCATCTTCACCAGTGCCTCCAATGCGGGCTCCAATTCTCCATCCATCCATTCATACATGAGCTAACCGCACTGCTAGGAGTGGTGTCGGGCAAATTGGTTCTGAACGCCTGTAGGACTCTCATATACGCCTTTATTCTCTGGCATCGGGTGAAGAGCCAGAGGCTGATGCCTGAAGAGTTCTTATTTTTATACATGGCTAATATGACATGAACAAGCTAGCCTGGTACTACCTTTCGGCTAGGCCTCCATGCATCCCGGGTCTGGTAACCCAACTTTTTTCTTCCAACAACGACTGGAAAGGGAAGTGGTTCTAGGCATCGGGGGAATGAGAGGCCCCTACCTCCAAGTTGGACGGACTGTGGGTCCGAGTCCCTACCAAGTTTGCCAACCCATGTCGAGCGCTTCTTTTCCTCACATTGTATACATGATTTGTCCTTTTGTATTTTAACTCAAGCTCTTTCTTTGCTTTTAGTTCAGTCGAAAGGGGCTCCAGACCTCTCTCCTCTCAAAAAACAGCAAGTTACCTGAACTAGATTGCTTATTGAGGACCAACGTGTTTGGTTCGAACTCATTAACGGGAAGAACCTGGTGTTGTCTAGTTTTTGTAGACTCCAACCTACTCTCTTCACTTTGGGTAAGCGGGGTAAGGGTCCTTAGAGATTGTTTGCTGACATTCAATAGATTTAACTTTGGCTAATTTTGCTTCCTTTTAGGGTAGGAATGGAGGTAGGCGACTCAAAGAGGAGGTGGCCAGTTGTACCGTGCTCTTTGATGAACATTGTCCTCTCATCCGAGCCGAGAACAAAAGTAACACCGAAGAAGAGAAAGACTTCCGAGGCTGAGCCTGTTCTGGCTGCAGCCATGACCTTCTCTCCTCCCGAGGATAAACCCTTTTCGGCTGCATTTATGACCTTTCCATGCGAAGTCGTGCCTGTCATGGCCCCAGCTAAAGTCGTACCTGCCTCAGCCCCGACATCATTCTCACCACTGCCCCGACTCCTGCTCTTGAAGTATCAGCCCACGAGGTGCCTGTCGAAGTCAAGCCTATCACAATCTCGACACCGACTCCAGAGGAGAAAGCCCTTGAGGTTCCACCTTCGGCCCTTGTGGGTCCCCCGGGATGGGGAGAGAGGTAGTCAGGGAGACTCTTGATGCTGACGTGCCCACACGATCCATAGCCTGTCGCGCTGCTACTGAGGGTGAGCTCTTAGCTGGCTGAACCAACACCCTAGTCGGATACGCTACTATGCTCGAGGCAGTTGCTCAAGCTTCTGCGGCTAGTGGGGTCAGAGGAGCTTCTGAGCCCAGTCCTCCAAGGACTCTGCCTCCTGGTTATCACGACTTTGCTGAACCCTTGGGCGGCCAAGCATGTGCCAGAGTCGAAGATAGCTGACACGCTCTCCCAAAGCCACATCAAGTTCATGAACGACTATGGGGTGGTCTGTTATCAGTTGCTGTCGATGATGGTGGAAGTGAAGGAGAGGTTGAAGGAGATGGATCAACTCGAGGTGGAGAAGGTCGAGCTTAAGATGCAGAAGGATGAGCACGCAACATAGAGGGCTGAGCTCGAAAGCTTTTGGAGGCTTCGGCTGCGGAGCGAGAAGAGTTGCGAAGGGTTGCTGACGAAGGCTGAACGAGGGAGTTAATGCTCCAAGGTGAGGTCAATCATCTCTATGCTCGCTTAGTTGTGGTCGATCCTGAATCACGCGCCTACGGGAGGCAGTTGAGCACCTGAAGGCTTGCATTGAGGAAGTGGAGGGGACAACGTGTAGCTGGAGGATGACCTTAGGAGGGAGTAACGCAAAGCCACCGATGGGTTAGCTCAGCAGTGGATTGTTCTTGAGGTTGCAGCTGTTGTGGAGGAGAAGAGGTTACGAAGGGAGTTTGAGGTTCAAGTAGTCTCTCAAGCCGAGGCAGTGGCAGCGTACAAGGAGTCATCGAAAAGGGACAGAGACTTGGACAAACTGTATCTCTTCTGCTACAACACTAGTTTTGACACTTGCCTTGTTAAGGTCTGAAAGCTTCACCCAAGCATTGACCTTAACGTTCTTGCTGTGGACAAGGCTGAGGATTCTTTAGCTGTTGTAGTCGAGTAGCTTGAGGAGATACCCACCCTTTTTTTACATGGGATGTTTACGGATTATAATTTTTTTAAGTTGATGATGATTTTTTGGATAATGATTTATTATCCCTTGGTCGAGAGCATAATTTTATGTGTTGATTGTTATATGACGATTTGTTGATATTGAGAGCCGACCCCTTGAGGGGTTAACTATCCATGAATGGTGTGCGATAATCGTTTTGTAGACCTTTTAACATATGATGAGTCGACCCCTTCTTTAAGGGATCAGTTCATTTATGGGTTTTTTCTCTACACATGAGAGGACACCTTTATAGATTTTCATGGATTAACGAGCCGACCCCTTCTTTAAGGGATCGGTTCGTGGAGATCGCATAAGTGGGCCATGTAGAAAGAGACTTTTATTAAGAGCCTTAAAAGACAATTAACTCCGAGCTATACATTTATTGAAAGCCTTCAATGGCCAATAGATTCTCATGGATGGTAGATCTTCAGGTGCTCGGCATTCCAGGGGTGGGGGAGCTAATGCCCTTTGAGATCTTCCAAGTGGTAAGAGCCCGACTTGTTTGACCTGACCATGCGATAAGTCCCTTCCCAGTTTGGTCCAAGTGTCCTAACCCCTAACTCTACTGTATTCTAGAAGACACGGTGAAGGACTAGGTCTCCTAGCCGGAACCTCCTCATTTTGACTCTAGAGTTATGGAACCGTACTACCTGTTGATACTAAGCAGCGACTCAGAGTCTAGCGCTGTCTCTGACTCCTTAAGCAGGTTGAGGTTTACTGCAATCTGCTCAGTGTTTTGATCCTCCTAATAGTTTCTAACTCGGGCCGTCAGGAGATCGATCTCGACTATGATGATCACCTTTGAGCCATAAGATAGTGAAAACGGGGTCTCCCTAGTAGACGACTGAGCCGTGGTCCTGTAGGCCTAAAGGATAAATGAAAGCTCCTCTGTAGTTTCCTTTTGCTTTTTTCTAACTTAGTCTTGAGATAATGTTGATGACCTTGTTTACAGCTTCGACTTGTCGATTGGACTGTGGGTGCCAAGGCGAAGGGTATACATTTGAGATGTCGAGCCCCATGCACATGCCTCAAAATCTTTCCTTATCAAACTGCTTCTCATTGTTAGAGACGATGGTGCGTAGGATTCCGAATCGACATATGATATTCTTCTAGATGAAGTCGATCACCTTCTGCTCTGTAATTTTTGCCACTAGTTTGGCCTCGGCCCACTTAGTGAAATAGTCGACCACTACGATAGCGTACTTAACCTGTCCTTTCCCAAGGGGCAGATGTCCAATGATGTCGATTCCATACTGAGCAAACTGTCATAGTCCGCTCATAGGGATCATCTCTTTCGTAGGCTGCCTCGGCATGACAGCAAACCTCTGACACTTGTCACATCTCTGAACGTAGTTTTTAGAGTCTTCCCAAATGGTCAGACAAAAGTACCCTTGATGGAGTATCTTCAGAACTAAGGCATGACCACCAGAGTGGTTTCTGCAGATTTCCTCATGAATTTCTCGGATCACGTAATCTGCTTCATCGGGTATAAGACACTTGAGGTAGGGCTATGAATGCCCCTTCTTATATAGGAATCCATCCAAATCTATGTATTGTGTAGTTTTGATCTTTAGGTGTCGGGCCTCTAGCCTGTCTTCGAGGACCTCACCAATCGTGAGGTAGTTATAGATTGGGTCTATACAACTCGGAGTAATCTCCACCGGATTGACCATCTCCTGATCGGTCTGGTCGATGCTCAGACTATCCAAAAATTCCACAGGTACAATCTTGGGAATCTTCCTTTCTGTGGCCGAGGCTAACCTCACGAGGGCGTCACCCTAAGAGTCTTTAGTCCTCGGTATCTAAGTGATAACGCAACTCCAAAACCTTTTTATTAGCTTCCTAGCTTTGGCTAGATAAAACACCATCCTTGCCTCCTTGACCTCATACTCAGTGGAGATGTGGTTACAATAAGTTGAGAGTCGCACCACACCTCGAGAGATTGGACCACCAAACTGGTTGCAGGTCAGAGTCTGGACAAAATGGTCTTGTATTCTGCCTCATGGTTGGAGGCTTTAAAGCCGAGTCTGATTACATACTAAATGGAGGTTGCATCAGATGCCACCAGGACAATCCCTGCCTTGACGCACTTAGATTTTAATGATTTGTCCACATAAAGTATCCATTTTTACTCTGATTCTGCATCCTGCATAAGCAGGGGAACTAGTGGGGTCGCGGGAACTGCCTTCATGCCCACATCTGCCTCTTTAGCGTCCGTGGTAGTGATCTCTGCTATGAAGTCAGCCACAGCCTAACCCTTAATTGTTATCTTCAGACGATATTGGATGTTGAACTCCCTGAGTCCTATTTCCTACTTAGTCAGCTGACTTAAGACCTCGGGCTTTTGGAAGACTTGCCTGAGATGGGAGTCAGTTAAGACAACAATGGTATGTGCCTGAAAGTACGGACATAAACTTCATGCTGAGAAGACTAAATCGAGTGCTAGCTTCTCCATACTCAGGTACTTGGTCTAAGTGGGTACCATTGCCTTGCTTACATAATAGACGGGGTGCTACTTTCCCCCCAGTTCCCTGATGAGTGTGGAACTAATGGTCGAGGCAGAGAGTGCCAGATATAGGAATAGTAGTTCACAAAACTGTTCAGCTTAGATGTTCCTACGGAGAGTCACCATTTTGGTGCCTTATTAAACGGCAAACAGTGATGAAATTCTCCAAACCATTCTTAAGTTGATATTAAGCAAGATGGATCCCCAGTGTAGTCGCCATTATGTTTCGACCATAAATGAAAAGCATTTAATTTGGTGGAATATCTCACTCAATATTAACAAAAGATAGAACAAAGAGAATAATCATAAATTTTATTCAGTTTCCTCGAGCGGGATGGTCTCCAGGTCCTCCATGGAGGAGTCTTCTCTAGGAGCTTTGAGGTCGAGGAGGTTAACAGTGAGGGCCTACTTCACCGATCCCTTTCTTATAGTTATCACGTAACACCTCCGAGCTTCACGCTAATCCCCTTGGAGGTACCTAGCACCTCCCTCGGTGGGAAACTGAAAATGCCTTGGTTTGTCAATTAGCGTGAGTGTTGAGTCTGCTAGACAGAGAAGTTTCATATAAGATCAATCAACCGTCTGCCTTAACCGAATGTGTACCCGAACTCGCTATAGGTAAATCTAAGCCTCACATCCCATGTCCCAAAACACCAGGTAAATAAAACCCTTAAAATTTATTAGAGTATCATATGGTTTTTGGGTTAGAAAACTTTTTCACAGATTTAGAAAATCTCTAATTTTTCTAGCTCTATCGATTTATCGATAGTATGATCGATATAATCGAGAAGTGTTGTTGATGTCCTCGAAACTCACTCGATGGTATCGAATGAGAACATAAGTTGTCCAGCAACTGCATATACTTCTAGATGGAATTATTGATGTATCGATAGCTGTATCGATATCATCAAACTTTGAATCTTGAGTATATCGAAGTTGACTCGATAAAATCAACAGTAAAGTTTTCGTGTACCTGTTTTTCTAAGGAAAATCATAAATCATTGATATATCGAAGTTATCCTCGATATCCTCAAAATTTAAATTTCAATGATATCGGAAGGCCTTCAATAATATCGATCTTGGACATTCAGTTTAACCAACAATATTTTCAGGTGGTTTTATCTTAAATCGAGGGTCACTCAATAGAATCTATATTCAAATATCGATGATATTAAGGCATGTTCGATTATATCGAGAAAGGACATAACTTATCCAACAAGCTTACTAGAAAATCCTTAGGATTTATCGATGCATCAACACTACCATCGATATCATCGACATTTAAATTCCAATGATATCAAGTATGCCTGGATCATTCTTTTAACCTGAAATATTTCAAAGGTAAGTCTCTCTCATTCTTCAAATGTCGAGGAATTGAACCTCGTATCGATGCAATTGGAGTTTGAAATCTGATGATATCGACACTTGTTTCGATTTCCTCGACCAGTTGACAAAAGGTTTCAAAAGCATATGATAATTGAGTTTGTGTCATCGATCGGTCAGTCGATGCAATCGAGAGTATACGCTCGATGATATCGACCCTACTCGATGAAATCGAACTTTGTCATAAATGTGACCATTTTATATCCGTTGGAACTTTTTACCTATATATAAAGGGCTTGTCTTTAGCTGCTGGTAAAGAAAGAAGAGAGTGCTTTTGAGTGTTTAACCTTAGATCACATACCCAAAGTCCTTTCTCTCATGGAAGTTCATCCTCCAATCCACCCTCATCATTGACATTCAATAGAGTGGATTGGGGAATGAATTTCCACATTCAAGGATCCTCCGGCTACCATCTTAATGGCAAATCATTAAGCTAGGATTCCTTGAATGCATAGATGATTGGAATTTCTCTATCTCCTTTATAGGAAAATATTTGAGAGTAAGATTCCATCATTACTTTGACCCAACCCGTCACCATACATTAATACATCTTCTGAGTTACGGTTCAAGGAAACAAAAGATTCTTCATCAACAAAAGAGAAGATCTTCGACAACAAGCTAAAAGAGACTCATCTTCTTATCTATAAGTTATTAGAGTCCAGAGGACCCTTGTGATCATTCCTTTGTAGGATTGGGTCTAAAGTGTTTCTCATCCCTCGCAAGTCCTCTAGGAGGCCTCTGGCAGGAGTATATGTGGTGGGTGCTTTGTGTTGACCCTTGCTCTATGGAGAGCTTAAACAATTAGGACATTATATAAGGTCCTTGGCCAATGTACCTAAAAGTGGGTACTTTGTGTTGATCCTTACTCATGAGAGCATAAACGTGAGAGATTCCTTGTGTGGATCCTTATCCAGTGTGCCTAAAATCGGGTGATATGTGTTGACCCTTTCTCGTGGGAGCATAAACTGTTAGCCTAGGTGTAGGTTGCACTGGTTAGATATGAACCTGATTTAAAACCTCGGGTTTAAGGTGAACCTTGTGAAACCTCCTTAGTGAAATCTGGTACACTCAAAGGTTGAGTGCGGTTACTAGGAGTGGAGTAGACAAGTAGTCAAACTACTATAAAAATGACTGTGTTTGAGATTGTTGTTATCTTCCATTTGCTTTTGTGATTTTCTTAAATACTTTCATATTTGATTATCTGAGATCACACCTCACACACACAGTCATATCCATCATAGACTAATTTGCGTATTGATTCATCTCTCAAATAGTTGTTGATTGGATCCTCTACCGGGCTTAGAAGCCAGTAAAGTTACTTTTGAGTAATCCTAATATATGCTTGCTATTAGGATTAGAGTGATAGGATTTTAAATTGTTATAAAATTATTAAAAAGTCTTATTCACCCCCATTTAGGACATATTGGCATATTCCTACTTCAACTAAAGCGGTCTTCATAGCAATTTCAATTGGTATCAGAGAGAGCCTCTTTTAAAGGTTCCCCACCTAGAGAGTGATCTTGACTGAAGTTGGGAATATGGCCAAAGGAGAGGGCTCATCGGTCTATAGACCTCTAGTATTTGATGGATTAAATTATGCATACTAGAACGCTAGAATGCACTAGTTTCTAAGATCCTTGGATCATGATGTTTGAGATATAGTTGAAAGAGAATATGTGCCACCATCTGAACAAATAGTACTTGATAATGGCACAACAATCACCAAATCGAAATCTAAAGAGAAGTGGACAACATTCAATAAAAAAAGCCAAACTGTTGAGGTTAAAGCTATGAATCTATCTACTGTGCTGTATCCCAAGATATTTTCAATCAAATCAGTATGTGTGGGACATCCAAAGAAGCATGGGATTTGTTGAAAATAACCTATGAAGGAACAAGCACTATGAAGAGATCCAAACTACAACTTCTAACATCACAGTTCAAAAGTCTTAGAATGGAAGAGCATGAGACCTTTATGGAATTTTTCACAAAACTGAATATCATTTGCAACTCCATGGGTAGATTAGGTGAGAAAGTTCTAGTACCAAAAATATGTAGTAAAATTCTAAGATCATTACCGAAACGATTCAATCATAAAGTAACAACCATTGAAGAGTGTAGAAACATAGATGAAATGAAAGTAGAAGAACTAGTAGATTCCATACAAACATTTGAACTACACTTCAAACAAACCCCAAAATTCAAAACTACTATCCTAAAACTTCAAAGAAAATAACAAATGTGGACATTGAAGGTGAAAGAGAAGATGAAGATGAGGAAGTGGCTTTGTTGGCACAACGATTCAGGAAATTCTTTCAGAAAAATCATGGTTGTCCATTTAAAGGAAGAAAGGTGGACAACAATAAACCTTCTACAGGGAGATTTGGTAAATACTAAAGAACCATAATGTTATGCCAGTCAGAAGTTTGAACACCTGTCTACTAAATGCTTAAATAGAAAAACTAAGGGTAAGGCAATGGCTGCCACATGGGATGATACAGAAGAGTCAAACTTAGAATCTAGCAACTCAAAAAGCGATGGAGACCAAAAATCCTTGAAAATTCTTATGGTCTCCACTACTCCAATCATTCCTAGCGAAGCGGAGAATAAGAAAGAACCACAAGCCACTGAATCATTTCCGTCAGATAATGAGGAAACTGAAAAGGAAGAAGAAGAAGAATAAACTAAACTACAAGATGCTTACAATCAACTCTACATCCATAGCATCAACAAATTTAGAAGACTTGGAATATTTGAAAATAAAAAGGAATTGCTGAAAAAAGATCTGGATAAAACTCTGGAAATTAATATACATCTAATCAATGATTTACAACAATATCATTCAGATAATGATAGACTCGAGAGAATCAACACCTTCCTTAAATCTGAGTCTGAAAAACTAAATAAACAGGTTAAGTAATTAAAAGATAAAAACATGCTCCTCCAAAATTAAAATCATACACTCTTGTTTGATTTAGAAAAATTCAGAAAAATTCCTAAACTAAACTATAAGTTTTTCCAGAGTAGTGAGAAGTTAGAAAAACTCTTAGGTATGTGAAGACCGGGAAAGGACAAGAGTAGCTTAGGATATGATAAATTTAAATCAAAATCCAGAAATCTAGTACCAATGGCTGAAAAATCTCTGCCTCAAGAAGTAGCACAAGAACTACTCCAGACTGTCATTTATGTGGTGATTTGGGTCATTATAAGTTTGAATGCTTGACACCTAGGAGGACACAATAGAATTATGGTCAAAATCATTTTGGTAAATTCAAACCAACCAGAAAAATACATGATATCAAGAGTTCACCTAGGAATATGGATAAAAAATTAAACATCCATCACCACTTAGAAGGAATGACACAATGAAGGAGTTATTAAAATAAGTGGCTGAATCTACCATAATAAAAAATCTTGCCACAAAATGGGTTCCAAAAGAAAAGAAGAATTGTCTTGTTACTCATTCAAACTATATAACAGGCAATAATACTAAGTGGTACCTGGATAATGGTTGTTCAAGACATGTCACGGGTGACAAATCCCTTCTTTCAAACTATTCAAATCTCAATGATGGGATAGTCACTTACGGAGACGGGAGAACCTCTAAGGTAATTGGATAGGGGATTATTAAAGGAATAAATTTGCTCAAAAATGAGAATACCTTTTGCATACAAGGATTGATGCATAATCTTTTAAGCATTTCTCAAATATGTGACAATGACCATTTGGTGACATTTAACAAAGAAAAATGCGAGATCCTAGATCTTTCAGGAAAATCAGTGATGAAAGGTTCTCGCACAAACAACCATTGCTATGTCATTAAAGGGAAAGGAAAGGCTGATTCACATGCCTAGAAATAATTGAGCATAGAAAAACATGTCTAGGTTTTGCATCTAGATCTGGATAGCTGCTGAAATGATGCAATTTTACTAAACTCTTAATGATATATCCGAGGTCTCTCACCTTAATCGTTTTGTGTATAAATAGTCTGGTGTTTATAATCTTTAGTATGTACAATGTGTGTACAAAATTTTGCCTATCGATACATCAAGTGAACATTTTGATAACATCGAACAAGAATCGATACCATCGACGACCTATCGAGAAGCTGAATCATCGGGACGGTTTGGCTTCCCTCTGATCTTCATTGAAAATATCAAATAGGGTACTCTGATGTCATCGAAACGATGTTCGATGATATCGAAGGTTACTGCTCAATTAAAGATGGAAGAACGAAAAAAGAGACTCACTTGTTGATCTCAGTATGGCATTGCATCTCTCAGAATAATTTTTTTTCTTCTCCATCTCAAGAAAAAATGTCTAAAAGACTGGTTCTTCCACAACGTTCCTCAATGAAGAGCAAGAAAGGTAAGAAGAATGCAACTGGCTCATCTCCACTTTTCAACTTAAACTTTGTGGCAGATCGAACAGTTCAGAGGAAGTGCATTGAACCCTTTAGGATTATCGATCTCTTAGAACTGATTGGGTGGGGGAATATCATGAATTTTGGTGGAGGATTTTAGCATAATCTTTTTCATCAATTTCTGAACTTAATCTACAATGTTAAAAACAATCCACTAATCATTTCAGTCACTATCATAAATTGGACCGAGCACATCACCCCTAAACTGATAAGTCGTCTAGTTGGTGTTGAAGTCACTACGATACTTGTATCAGAATGAAATATGAATGATCTTGGTGTATGGGGAGAAGTTACTCGAGCACTCTGTAATGGTGCTACAATACCCAAAAATGCAAAGAATTTTCTTCATGTTAAGCATCTCAGTCCTGCATGTAAAATTTTTCACTGCATTTTCAGCACAAATGTCTATCCCTATGAAGTCTCTGACAACAAGATTTCTCCATACATTCTCAATATTCTATATGATGTTCATGTAGGTATTCCAGTGTGTCTACCCACTCTCATCTTGCAATAGTTAATCCAGGCATCTACAGAAGAATCCATCACTACACTTCCCTTTCCGTGTCTTATGTCTAAAGTAGGCAACCATGGTCATTTCATGAACTATCCTACTAATGATCTCCTGCATCCGTGTGCCTAGTTCAACTATGAAGACATCTACAACCTACGTATCATTGACAACGTGTTTCGTGGTGGAAGAATCGATCCATCCTCAAGCAAGGATAATCTTGTGCGCAGCCCAATCTCTGTTAAGATCATTTAGGCTGTCACAAAAGGAGACATTATACAAAATCTTCTTGATAGACAATCTGACATGAGGAAACAGCTCGATGACTGTGAATCCTATCTTTCAGAGATCAAATACATGCTGATGACTCTGTAACATGTTATAAAACAAATTTTGGATTCCTTACCAGCACAGTAAAGGCTTTCGCTATCTATAGTGCATCCTTCCCGTCATCACATACCTAACGTCTCCTTGAAATGCTTAGGGCATAAATATCTTTTTTGAATGCCCTTCACTCATATATGTGTGTGTGTGTGTGTGTGTGTGTGTGTATGTGATGCATTACTAACTTACAAAGTTTGACAAGTTTTTTTTAGTGTGATATCCTCTGAGTGAGGAATATACTCTGTTTTTGGGTGCCCATGAATGGGCTTGTTTTTTTTTTTTTTTTGGATAACTGCTATAGTACTGCCAATCTTGGGTAGTATATATGTTTTGGATATTTTGGAACTAGCTGGTTATAATTCACACATATTTACTGCCATGTTTATATCCCCTATTTTATCTGGTGTGTGATGCATGTGATATGTTAATCTATATCTTGTCTCTATGCATACATGGTTGCTAAAATACGATATTTGTTTCACATCTATCTATTATATGCATATGATCTCTAAATGATGATTCTCTCAAATACTTCAAACTTCAATCAATATCAACTGCTATTTTTACCTTTGCCAATGACTGACAAAAAGGGGGAGAACAAACAAACACCTTGACAGAAAAATTATGTATATTTATTTCTGAATGGTGATATAGGTGTTAGGAGGAGCAGCTGCACCAATATAGGGGGAGAATGCAGTTAGGAGGAGCAGATTCTGAATGGTTATGTATATGAACTAGATATCATTGTACAATTTTGTAAAGTTCATGTACACACAATTAGGGTGTCAGTGTAGAAGTTGTTCTAGGGTGTTTTGGCATTTTTTCACATAATTGAAAAAGGGGGAGATTGAAAGTACCCTGGTTTGTCAATTAGCATGAGTGTTGAGTCTGTTAGATAGAGAAGCTTCATAGGAAGATCAATCAGCCATCTGCCTCAACCGGATGTGTGCCCGAACTCGTCACAGGTAAATCTAATCCTCACATCCCATGTCCCAAAACACCAGGTAAATAAAACCCTTAAAATTTATTAGAGTATCATAGGGTTTTTGGGTTAGAAAACTTTTTCACAGATTCAGAAAATCTCTAAGTTTTCTACCTCTGTCGATTTATCGATAGTATGATCAATATAATCGAGAAGTGCTGTCGATGTCCTCGAAACTCACTCGATGGTATCGAATGAGGACATAAGTTGTCCAGCAACCGCATATATTTCTGGACGAAATTATTGATGCATTGATAGCTGTATGGATATCATCGAACTTTGAATCTTGAGTCTATCGAAGTTAACTCGATAAAATTAACAGCTGTGTCCCTATTTTTCTAAGAAAAATCATAAAATCTTCAATATATTGAAGTTCTCCTCGATATCCTCAGAATTCAAATTTCGATTATATCGAAAGGCCTTTGATGATATCAGTCTTGGACACTCAGTTTAACCAGCAATATTTTCATGTGGTTTTATCTTGGATCGAGGGTCACTTGATAGAATCGATATTCGAATATCGATGATATCGAGGCATTATTAATTACATCAAAAAGGACATAACCTGCCCAACAAGCTTATTAAAAAATCCTTTGGATTTATCGATGCATCGACACTGCCATCGATATCATTAACATTCAAATTCCGATGATATCAAGTGTGCCTCGATCATTCTTTTAACTTGAAATATTTCAAAGGCAAGTCTATCTCATTCTTCAAATGTCGAGGAATCGAACCTCGTATCGATGCAATCAGAATTTGAAATTCGATGATATTAACGCTTGTTTCGATTTCCTCGACCAGCTGGCAAAATGTTTCAAAAGCGTATGACAATTGAGTTTGTATCATCAAGCGGTCAGTTGATGTAATCGAGAGTATACACTCGATGATATTGACCCTGTTCAATGATATCGAACTCTATCATAAATGTGACCGTTTTATATCCGTTGAAACTTTTTTCCTATATATAGAGAGCTTGTCTTTAAATGCTGGTAGAGAAAGAAGAGAGTGTTTTTGAGTGTTTATCCTTAGATCACATACCCAAAGCCCTTTCTCTCATGGAAGTTCATCTTCCAATCTACCCTCATCATTGACATTTAATAGAGTAGATGGGGGAATGAACTTTCACATTCAAGGATCCCCCAACTACCATCTTAATGGAAAATCATTAAGGTGGGATCCCTTAAATGTATAGATGATTAGAATCGCTCTATCTCCTTTATAGAAAAATCTTTGAGAGTAGGATTCCATCATTACTTTGACCCAACCCGTTGTCATGCATTGGTACATCTTCTGAGTTGCGGTTCAAGGAAGCAGAAGATTCTTCATCAACAAAGGAGGAGATCTTCGACAACGAGCTGGAAGGGACTCATCTGCTTCTCTGTAAGTTATTATAGTCCAGAGGACCCTTATGATCATTCCTTTGTAGGATTGGGCTAAGGTATTTCTCACCTCTAGCAAGTCCTCTAAGAGGCTTCCGGTGGGAGTGTACGTGGTGGGTGCTTTGTGTTGACCCTTGCTCTGTGGAGAGTATAAACAGTTAGGCCTTGTAGAAAGTCCTTGGCCAGTGTGCCTAAAAGTGGGTGCGTTATGTTGACCATTGTTCGTGAGTGCATAAACGTGAGAGGTTCCTTGTGTGGATCCTTGGCTAATGTGCCTAAAATTGGGTGTTATTTGTTGACCCTTTCTCGTGGGAGCATAAACTCCCAGTCTAGGTGTAGGTTGTATTGGTTAGAGGTGAACCTAATTTAAAACCTCGGGTTTAAGGTGAACCGTGTGAAACATCCTTAGTGAAATCTGGTACACTCAAAGGTTGAGTGTGATTACCAGGAGTGGAGTAGACAAGTAGTTGAATCACTATAAAAATGACTGTGCTTGAGATTGCTATTGTCTTCCATTTGTTTATGTGATTTCCTAAAATACTTTCATATTTGATTATCTAAGATCACACCTCACATACACACAATCATATCCTTCATAAACTAATTTCCATATTGATTCATCTCTCAAATAGTTGTTGATTGGATCCTCTACCGGGCTTGGAAGCTGGTAGAGTTACTCTTGAGTAATCCTAATATATGCTTGTTGTTAGGATTAGAGTAATAAGATTTTAAATTAATATAAAAATTATTAAAAAGTCATATTCACTCTAGGAGATATTGGCATATTCCCACTTCAACTAAAGCGGTCTTCACTTTAATTTTAAAAACTTCATCATAAGGCGATAAGTGGGCACGACGACCCGCATCGCATTAAGGGAAGGTCAGCCCAAAATGACATTGTGCACTGATTGCACATTCACAACAAGAAAGTCCACCGAAAGTGTGACTTGATGCTGCCCTTTCCCTACTTAGATGGGGATGGAGATGGCTCCCTCGAAGATCACATTATCCCTGACAAAGCCATGTAGGGGGGCCTTCACAGGTCAGAGGCGTGACCTGTCGATCCCCATTCTCTCAAACGCCTCGGAGTAGATGACGTCGACCGAGTTGCTAGTGTCGACCAATATGCTGTAGACCTTTGGTTAGCTATTGTCATTGACACCACTAGGACATCATCATGTGGATGTTGAATTCCGCATGCATCATCCTCAGTAAAGGTCAGACTGCAGGTGCTCAGTCAGAATTCTTTCCTTAGCCTTTCGGCCAAGTGGACGTAATGCTCTGGGTCCGAACTCCAGGAATATGCTTTGCGAGCCCTATTTGAGTCGACTCCACTAGATGAACCACCATAGATGGTGCGTATCTCTGCGGGCTCTTTGACGGTCTTACTCAGCTACTCTTCTCTCTGAGCTGACTTCTCTTCCTTGGCGTATTGTTGCAAGTGACCCTTATAGATGACGGTCTCGATCTTGTCCTTAAGATCCACACATTCGCTCGTATTATGACCGTGGTCATGATGAAAATGGCAGTACTTGCACTTATCTCGCTGTTCTGCATCGGCCTTCGTGCAAACTGGCTAGTGCAGGAGTTTTTGATCCCTAATGTCTAACAGGATCTACTCAGGAAATGTGTTGAGTGGGGTGTAGGAGTAGAACTTGCTCTCAGGCCTCCTACTTGGTCGGTGATCACGAGAGGCTCGATCGTCAGGC
Organism: Magnolia kwangsiensis; assembly: GCA_037074715.1. Classification (NCBI taxonomy): domain Eukaryota; kingdom Viridiplantae; phylum Streptophyta; class Magnoliopsida; order Magnoliales; family Magnoliaceae; genus Magnolia; species Magnolia kwangsiensis. The sequence goes on along the minus strand of CM073584.1, from coordinate 40,230,736 downwards.
TTCTTACTGGATGATTGAGGCTCTTTGTTCCTCAACCTCTTCTCCTTGAATGACTACTCGGCTACTTGTACGTTCCCATGGGAGCTAAAGAACTCCTCAGCATTGATATATTTCTGAGCCCTACTGATGAGCTCGCCCAAGGTGGTTGGTGGATTCTTCCCAATTAAGAAGGTGAACTTCCCCCCTCTGAGCCCGCCGAACATGTTAGAAAATGTCATTTTGTCATCATAGTCTTCCACTAACAGCGTCTCGTCGTAGAAGCTAGTAATAAAGTCCTTCAGTGACTCCTTGTTCCCTTGTTTAAGGGTAAATAGATGGGTAGTTGGCTTCTGACTCTTCGTATCAGAGATGAATTGGTAAGGAACAATCTACTGAGCTTTGCGAAGGAGCCAATTGACTTTGGTTTAAGCTGTCGATACCAACTCCAAGCAGACCCGGAGAGGGTTATCGAGAAAGCTTTGCACATCATTGTTTCCCTGGCCGATTGGATCAGCATCCACGAACAGTAGGACTCCATATGCTCCGATGGGTCTCCAAACCTAAAAATTGGATGACGGGAGGCATCCTGAACCTCGACGGCATCACCTCATCCATAATTTCTGAGGTGAAGGGAGGCTCAGTGTCTTCCATCATCACCTAGACTACAGTCGGGATGGACGCAGACTGCTTATTCTTCTTAAATGTCTTGAATTGGTCGCGAAGTTCCTTAAGCTGAGCTTCCCAAGGATTTTGATTCTCAGCTACCATCTCTTAGGGGGGCCTCCATCACCACGGGCACTCTGCCCTGTTTTCTTCTCTTTAGTTGATGGCGAAGGTCAATGGGGGCCAGGGTCAAAGTGGCGGACACATAGGATGGCTCTTCATCCCAAGCAGGTTTCGAGACTCGGACGGATCGATTCTGGGACACTGTATTATGCATAGGGTTGGGAGCTCACGCGGATGTGTCTAAGACCCTTTGGCCCGAGAACTGACTTTCTACGGTCATTCCTCGGGTGCCGGGGTGGCTTCCACAATGTTAAGAAATGGTTGTTAGTTTTATTGGACCTTCATTCGGCTGATTTCATCCTTCAACATCTGGACTTTATTTTGTAGCGCCTTGTACATTCCTCCTCAACTCCTAGTTTGTTGGGATGGCCTTATTGGAGCCAATTCGGTATGTAGCAGTGGAGAAGACTGGTGTTGTCCGCTTGGTTCGGGCTCCATTGTTGTCACCTTTTTCTTTTCTCTTGCCATATCCAGTAAAAGCTTCTAGCTTTTTGTTCGAATTTCCTACAAACGGTGCCGAAACATGTTGAAGTCAAAATCTAGACCACCCTCCACTCAACGGACCCTGGTCCTGCATAGAAAGGTGAGCAAAGGTGACTTGGCTTAAACAGGAGACCCTCCGATGCCTAAGTCAGGCTAGGGAATCTGGGTCTAAGTCGCGTAATGTAGAGAGAGGTTGCAAGATATTTGATACCTATTGCAATAGGGTCCCCTAGTATTTATACCTGTGGGTAGAGAGGATCATGTCCGTTAATCTTGGCATGATTTACTCAATTATGTGGATAATATCATCATGGAGATATTATCCACAAACTTTGGGTCGTGTAACATATCATGTCTTAAAGGCACGTATCCCTAGGCAAGATCTTCGGTCACGTCCATATTTAAGTTAGTCTTCTGGCTCGGCACCCTCATCCTTTCTAGGCTTGAGGCCGATTACTAGCATTTGGAGTCAGTCCAATAATTTGCCTCGGACTTGGATGTATGCATAGCTCAACTGTTTCACCAACATGAATTATTAAATAATGCTCAGAGTTGGAGTTCATTGAATGCCGTCTTCAGATGAGGATGAGGATGAGGATGAGAGCTCATCTTGGCCTGCTTATAGTCATAATTAAGAGGTCAACTCGCACTTGACATGATATTCTCCTTCCGAGGCCTTAATAATTGATCTGGATAGCTTAAGACAACCCTGATTGTCCTTATTCAAGTTTCCCCATAACAATACTAATAAATATATATATCTTAATGTAATATGACCCATCATTAATATTACTAACAAATGGCATGACATGTATGCTTTATCCAATCCTTTATTAATTCAATTTCAAATAACCATGTTTGGGAAGGTAGAATACCACCATTATATGACTAGTCAAATAAAGCACATCACATGGCTCTTTACGACGTGTTACGACTTGTTATGTAACACCCCGAACTTTTCAATACTCGAGTATTGAAAGTTCTCAAGTGTTACCATAAAATTTAACTTATTATCTACATGTGTATGATACCAATCTAACTATCCTAACCTTACATCTATTCAAATAATCTTCATTCATAGATCAAGCCATTTGACCGTTAATTTTGAGATAGGATCATCATATACCCAAATATTCTTACTTGTCTATTATAACCGACCGTTCAGTCAACTATTCACCGCTAGGTAAAGATATCTAACCATCCACTCTGAGTTTGGACCACCTAACTATAGTAAACTAGCTACTTGATTTCTATATCCTCTCGTACACATGTCGAATTAAGATTCTGATACGTTCATTTTGTTCACCACCTATGAATATGCTTAACCGACCATCAAAACTACAATATGAGACACTTACATATGTGAATAAGTCACTTAAATTTAACGGTATACATACTCTACCTCTTGATCACTCCAAAAACTCACTTGTGATCATCCATTTACAAACTGACCGTACACCTACTTACATACATGATCAGAGTACTAACCATCATGTTTTTCTATTTTTAACATGTTATCTGACCATCCATTATATTGGTTCATATATGTACATTCTCTTAATTAGTTTAGTGAATAATTCTTTATTCATAATGATTTAGATATAAGTTCTTTTTTAAGAATTACTTAGAAACATGCTTATAACCATGTAAAACCGTTAGATTTCTTAAAAATCTCATATCAGTAATAATTATAAAAATGTCATTAACCTAGACCCCTGAATTCTATATCATATGGTTCTCATGATCTGTTTAATATAAAATTTTATACCATACCCATGTATCATAAAGTAACCATACATGTTAAATTTCAACTCTTGGATCATTGTAAAAGTGACCTAATTGACAAATCAGACCCTTAACCATTGATTTTGGTGTCAATCAAGTGAAGAAACCTCGTAGGTAGTCGTAGTAGGATATTTCCTTTTATATGAATGACTTGGATTTCCTATCATATAGACCAAGCGTGAAATATGAAGATCCCACTTTTGTAAGTTTTTCCTTAGGCACGACATTATCCTGTTAAGGCCTATTAATTCCTTATAAATTTGGATCTTCCGATTCAACCACCTCCTTTCGTCCATCGGAATTTGAATTTGGACCACACTCTACTCTCATATGACTATGAGCATATTAAAATTTTAAGCCCCAATATATAATCCTACACTGTTGAAGGTTAAAGCTAGTTTCTTCTTTTTGGTACAAAAGGTAAAATTTTATATTTATGCTTTTTCCATCACCGATCAACTGCCAAATTTTATCTCACTATTTTCTTATGCTAACTACACATTTTCTCTAAAATTGGTCCCTGATCATTAAGTGTGGACCGTTAATTGAGATCAAGTTCATTCTAGCACTCATTAGGAGAATTTTCAAGATAAGCCAATCTAAATTTCGGATCACCAAGAAAATCATAAATCCTTACTCTATTTGACGACCCTTATACAATGGATGAATTAGATTTAAGAAAGATCGTCAGAAAAGGGAAATTTGGAGAAATTCAATCCAAGTAGGATAGGAAACACACCCCTCTCACTTGCCCGCTCCTTTATAAAAGGAGTGTGCATCCCCTTTCCACTCCATCACCCACCTCCCAAAAGTCCAAGGAGAACGGGAGAGAGAAATAGAGAGAGAGAAAGAAAAAGAAAAATAAAGATAAAGAGAAGGAGAAGCCTAGACACTGATGTTTTTTTTTAAACCAATCTGATTTAAATGATTTTTACTCGCAAGTAAACGAATCAGATATAGATATGATACGTATTACGAGATCGTTCCCACGAGGACTGGTTGTCACAATTCAAAATTTAAGACTCTTCTGAACTAATCCAACAAATGGTTTAGCAAACTATTAAGTAAACTAACATAAATCTATGGAAAATAACCACGAGCAATAATGAGGAAGATTCATTCGAGAAGAAGACTAGGACTTTCGAATCCACCCCTAATTATCCTAACCCTTGTTTTACCTGTTGATTCACCCTAATTCAGATTGATATAAATTTAATACACAAAGCACATCCTATGTCCTTGGTCGGACACACAGAATGTATAATCCTTTAAAGCATATGGATCACATCTTTCCATCCATGGTCAGGCATGGAGAGATGTAAATCCTGTTTCTTCCTCTATAGGAAACCTGTTCATGGTCAGACACAAGCACCTAGAATAATATTCCAAACAACATCCATATTTAGACTGTGGTCGAGCTCATAGAATGGAGAAGTATGAAAATCTCAGGAAAGCACACTAGAAAAAGAAATAAATCAATCAAATCAATATGAATTCAACACTAAACAAGAGTTAATCAAATTAGGGGCTTCATCTCAGTCCTAGCTAAAAGTTTAGTAATCCATAAAATTAATTAAGAAAAAGGAAATATAATATTTAAACAATGAAAACATCCTTCCCTTCTTTCTTCCTCTCTCTCTCTAACTCTGGCTCTCCTCAAGCTCTGGATCTTCCCAAGGTCTGCATCCCTTATATATCTGCTGGAGTGGTGAAAATCGGATTTGAATCGGATTTGGAAAACTATCGCATGCGCAGTGAAAGCCTTTTCGCAGCCAAGTTCGGTGCCTTAAAAATAGCCACTTTCCTCGCTCAAATTCCAAAGAAATACTATTCCTTAGGACTTTCTTAGGTCCTCTACATGATAGATGGTTCAGATTTGTCATGTGATCAAAGATGGTGGGCCATAGCCGCCTGAAAAAGTCATTTTTCGCGGACGTGCGAAACCTTTCGCACTCTTTCATTATCGTGATCCGTGGGCTCCATAGAGGTGTTTTTGAGGAAATTCACCCCATCCATTGCATTCATAATGAAATTTCAGTAAAGAATGGGTGGTTTTGAATGTCCATTGATGCGGACCAGAGAAGATATCACAAAAGAATCAGTTTTGAACGTTGTAGAGCAGTCCTCTTATGGCCCTTGTATCGCACACATGTGTATGCAAGGATGAAAAATATTAACATGGGTTTATAGTTTTTGCAGCTCTCTACAAGGTGGACGGTGCAGATTTTCCTGACGGGGCATGTGTGGGGCCCACAGTCGATCGCAAAACAGACAACGTCCGTTCATTCGCTGTTGTTGGAAATGACAGTTCCTGTTTTTGAAAGACGGTCGTGCAGGTGTGGGTCAGTGCTGCTGACTAACTTGGTGCTCGCCGCCACTTTATACGGTGTATACGCACATGTATACGTGTGGGACCAACTGTAATGTTTTTATAAAATCTGCACCGTCCATACTTTTTCTCATGTTATTTTAACCGTCAAAAACAAATTTGAGGCAGTTTCAGATATCAGGTGGGCCCAGAATCAACGGTTTATGGGCTGATCTGTTAGTTGGGGTACTTCCATAGTGATCCAATGGTTGAAATTTTACGTATACGGTTAATTTATGGCCCTCATCCCATGTATGAAGTTTCAGGTCAATCGGATGGCGGGAACCCTGTGATCTTGCATTTTGGACCAATTTCAGGCCTCTTTAACGTGAACGACTTGATTTTCTCAGATCCTTGCCATGTCAATCCGTCAATATTGGTCTTCTAGAGTCCGTTCTTTGCTCTGGTGACTTCGGGGCGTCAAATCCATGCTTTTAATACACTTTTTCAATCAACGCTCTTTATTTCATCCTACAACAAAAACACAATTAAAATATTCCATTAACCCATATTATGTATGTAAAATTTGGCAATAATCAAGGTCTAACATGCAATATTTGACCCTCATCACAACCCCCAACCAGCATTTTGCTAGTCCCGAGCAAAACATGCGAAAAATAATTATAAAAATAAAAGTGCAATTCCTTTAAACCCAAGTGTCCTGTGAACAAATAGTTGAGATGCGAAAATTCTAGGATTATAACTGGTGAGTAGAATTTTCTCTTGAAATCAAGCTTACAATAAACTTCATAATCATGTTCAAACTATTAATCCATTAATTAAAATATTCTAAACATTGAGTTTCATGAGTGTATAGTGTAATCTTGGATTACCACTGTTAAGAGATCCAATCGTCAATTTCATGATGTTTTTGGTAATTAACAATGGAATTCATGACAACTAAAACCAACACTTGCCTTACAAATTAACTTTTCATTCTACCAGCCTTTGATTTTTATTTTTTTTTATGAACAATACCACCAAGGAAGGGAATCAAATCCTCACCTATAGGGAGCAAACCTATGGTGAAAACTTGTCTCCTAACTCTTTCTAAATGTGAACCATGGGGGATCGAATCTACACCTATAGGGAGCAAACCTATGGTGAAGATTATGCGACTTACCCTTTTAATTCTTCTTTACTGCACATGAAATTTTATTTTGGCTGGTTCCTTTCATGCTTTGTGATTACTCAGTTAATCATTCAATATTGAACCGGAACCTTAATGTGTAAGCGAGATGTGATATGTGAAAGCATGACTCAATCAATGTTTACAACTTCTAATCATGGATTAAAAACTTAAACTTAACTGTGAAATCTAACATATGACGGAATTCTAGATGCATAAATTCCCAACATTCTGTATCTTATAATATTAAAATCACAACTATCCTTCGACAAGAAATTTAAGAAAAATTTAAAATTTTAAAAATCTGACAATTTTTGCTCAAGACCAAGAAAATACTGATTAGGTAACCTAATCTCCCACCCCCAACCTAAAATCTATATTGTCCTCAATGTAAAAGAAATAAGCATGCAATGCACATGGGACAACGAAAGTAAAAGAAGAGTGATGAAAAGATAGTACCTGGACGGAGAATCAAGAGGCTTTCCCAAAAATATCAACATAAAATCGACTCAGCAAAAGAGAGAAAACATTAAAAGCAAAATAATAAAAAGAAAATCACAAAAAGAAAATCCTACCTATACCACTTTCGCAGGTGCTCTCGATTGCATTTAGCATATGCAATAAGCCTTTAAACCCCTAGGTTGCCCCTAGTGGACGAGTTGTAGTCTCGTGAGGGTTTGCAGCAATGTTACCCACAAACATTAAACTAAGTATCTAGGAAAAAGAAATAAAAAGAAAAGCTGGGTTGCCTCCCAGGAGCGCTAAGTTTACCATCTATCTTAAAACAGCATAAAAGAAACTACCCTAGTCATATGAAAGCAGGGAAAAACTACTCAATCATGCCGCAAGGTTCCTCTTCCGGCCAATATTTTGATAAGTTTCTCAGTAAGTTTCTCAATAGGATCATCCAAAAGCCCTTTTTGCAATAGGTTTGAATGCCTTGGAGCATGACTTTCCAGATAAACTTATGTACCTCATAAGAAATTTTTCTTTACATTGCTTGAGGTATCCAGAGTATATACGATTCACCTACGACAGAAGAAGTTTCAACGTTAGTATTCCATGGTGAATTAGAGACTACACATAAATAAAGTTTAGAAAACCTATTAAAAAGTGATGTAGTCTCAACATATTCCAAGGTTTCGTTGTTCAGTTTAATTTTCAACTCCTCTTCCTTTAATGGTAAACATTCAGAGTCTGTGGAAGGAGGGGCTTCAGAATGAGGATTCTCTCGATTCATGACAACTGCCGAGGTATTATTTTGCAAGGCATTCACTATTTCTTGTAACAGGGGATCGTTTGAATCTACAAAATACACTAAGCAGTCATCTAAAGAGTTGAGATGTTCAGCTAAGCATGATTTATTTTTCACATTGGCGATTGTGATGATCTGTCCAAAGAATCCATCATCTTTGAAAGTGGATGGAAGTACACTCTCTTACTCCAACCCTGCGCACACAATTTGATGATCAAGAAATGAAGTATTGATGTGAGGACTCTACTCATTAATACTACTCAGAAGAGGTATTGAATCGTTAAAAGTGTATGACTCAGATGGTGGCCTCAATTGGGTGGTTTCAACTTCCAGAGTCATATCAAGCGGTTCGTTCATTTCCCGAATCATATCATCATCCAATTCTGGGGAGTGGCCCAAACATGTTTCACAAGAGTTAGAAGGGTCAGTTGTAATGGGCTGATCCTCCACTTTTAAATCAAACATGTTAGATGAGAGGAGTGGCTCATTTTGACCGACTACTTCGTGTACTTCATGATCATTGAACTGGACCATACTTGAGATTGATTGCAGGGAAATTTGGGCTGAACATTCATGATCATCATCCCAATACATATTATTGTCTAATTCCCTGTCATGTACACTTGGGATGGGATTTCTTTCCTCACATTCTATTCCTAAATTGGGTGAAGGTTCAAATAAGCTGACCTCTTCATCATCATTAAACTCGAGTGTCTCATGTGAGCGAAGTGTGTTATCATCATTATATTCGAAAGACACCCATGTCTCTTCACCATTCCTTTGAACCGTCATCGAGATCGATTCATCTTCCTCGTATTGTATTTCTGGATTGAGTTGTGGCTGAGATGAACTAGATTCCATTAGTGCATCATAAGTAGGGAATCCAAAGGAATAATCAACGGGTTGTGATCGGGATGAATTAGTCTCCAATAACCTATTAATGCGTGATTCAAGTGCATATAATAATTTCATTATGTCATAGGCTGTGTAACTCGGAGATGACTTTTCTTGGATCGTTTCTGGTGGATATTCAGAAGTAAGGAACCCAAGAGAATAATCATTATTACATGTTGTTGCTTCATTTCCCCAATTTTGATGTTTCCACTGATTATAGTCATACAGATCATAGGTGGGAGAATCTGATGTTGATAATAGTCCTCACGCCTATAGTTATGATAATCACGGCACTCACATACTGTCTTATTAATCCGTGGGGTGTAATTATTCTCCCGTATATGATCGAGTAAGGACTTCTTAACCGGTGGATCATTAGATTCTGGTTGGTTCTCGATGATAGTTTCAGAAAAGTTTTGAGACATTGGTGGATTTCTATCATAATCATCATTCCTATATATGTTATTCTTCTCAGCATATTAACATTCCCACCCGTGCATATACATGGTGAAACTCTAACTCTGAATCTAATTCTAAAGGAAAAATCCAACACCAATTTAGAAATAGGAAGAGAGATAATTAGAAAGAAGTTACCAATTTGGAGGTCTATGTTAGAATCCTGCAAAAGAAAAAAAAACAAGTTAGTTTGTAAAAACAGAAAATCTAAAATTAAAAATTTTCTAAAGAATAACAAAAAAGAGTTAGTTTCTAAAAAGGAAGAAAATCCTAGAATTAGAAAGTTACTAAAAATCAAAATAGAAAATAATTTTCTAAAAAAGAAAGTTTCTAATCTTAGAAATAAAAAGCTAAGTTAGTTTCCAAAAAGAAAAAAAATTCTAAAACTAGAAAATAGAAAGATATTTAAAAGAAGAATCTAAATCTAAAATTAGAAAATAGAAAATTTCTAAAAAGGAAAGCCCTAATTCTAAAAATAGAAATTAGAAAAAGTAGAAAATTTAGAAAGGGATTACCAAATTTCAAGTCAGGACCCTATAAAACAGGAAATAGGTTAGTTTCTAAAATAAAATAAAAAAAACTTTCACCTAAAGTTAGTAAAATCCTAAGGCTATGAATTATGATAAGAGAGAATCCTAAATCCTATTGGACCGAAACAGTCCCCGGCAACGGCGCCAAAAACTTGATGTTTTTTTTTAAACCAATCTAATTTAAATGATTTTTACTCACAAGTATACGAATCAGATGTAGATATGGTACATATTACGAGATCGTTCCCATGAGGACTGGTTGTCATAATTCAAAATTTAAGACTCTTCTTAACTAATCCAACAAATGGTTTAACAAACTATTAAGTAAACTAACATAAATATATGGAAAATAACCACGAGCAATAATGAGGAAGATTCAATCGAGGAGAAGACTAGGACTTTCGAATCCACCCCTAATTATCCTAACGCTTGTTTTACCTATTGATTCACCCTAATTCAGATTGATATAAATTTAATAAACAAAGCACATCCTATGTCCTTGGTCGGGCACACAGAATGTATAATCCTTTAAAGCATATGGATCACATCTTTCCATCCATGGTCAGGCATGGAGAGATGTAAATCCTGTTTCTTCCTCTATAGGAAACCTGTTCATGGTCAGACACAAGCACCTAGAATAATATTCCAAACAACATCCATATTTAGACTGTGGTCGAGCTCATAGAATGGAGAAGTACGAAAATCTCAGGAAAGCACACTAGAAAAAGAAATAAATCAATCAAATCAATATGAATTCAACACTAAACAAGAGTTAATCAAATTAGGGGCTTCATCTCAGTCCTAGCTAAAAGTTTAGTAATCCATAAAATTAATTAAGAAAAAAGAAATATAATATTTAAACAATGAAAACATCCTTCCCTTCTTTCTTCCTCTCTCTCTCTGACTCTGGCTCTCCTCAAGCTCTGGATCTTCCCAAGGTCTGCATCCCTTATATAGCTGCTGGAGTGGTGAAAATCGGATTTAAATCGGATTTGAAAAACTATCGCATGCGCAGCGAAAGCCTTTTCCCAGCCAAGTTCAGTGCCTTAAAAATCGCCACTTTCCTCACTCAAATTCCAAAGAAACACCATTCCTTAGGACTTTCTTGGGTCCTCTACATGATAGACGGTTCAGATCTGCCATATGATTAAAGATGGTGGGCCACAACCGCTTGAAAAAGTCAGTTTTCGCGGACGTGCAAAACCTTTTGCACTGTTTCGTTGTCGTGATCCGTAGGCTCCATAGAGGTTTTTTTAAAGAAATCCACCCCGTCCATTGCATTCAGAACAAAATTTCAGTCAAGAATGGGTGGTTTTGAATGTCTATTGACGCGGACCAGAGAAGATATCACAAAAGGATCAGTTTTGAACGTTGCAGGGCAGTCCTCTTATGACCCTTGTATCGCACACATGTGTATGCATGGATGAAAAATATTAACATGGGTTTGTAGTTTTTGCAGCTCTCTACAAGGTGGACGGTGCGGATTTTCTTAACGGGGCATGTGTGGGGCCCACAGTCAATCGCAAAACAGACAGCGTCCGTTCATTCGCTGTTGCTGAAAACGGCAGTTGCCGTTTTTAGAAGACGGTCGTGCAGGTGCGGGTCAGCGCTGCTGACTAACTTGGTGCTCGCCGCCACTTTATACGGTGTATACGCACATGTATACGTGTGGGACCAACTATAATATTTTTGTAAAATCTGCACCGTCCATACTTTTTCTCATGTTATTTCAACCGTCAAAAACAATTTTGAGGTAGTTCTAGATATCAGGTGGGCCCAGAATCAATGGTTTATGGGCTGATCTGTCAGTTGGGGTACTTCCATAGTGATCCAATAGTTAAAATTTTACGTGTACGGTTAACTTATGGCCCTCATCCCATGTATGAAGTTTCAGGTCAATCGGATGGCGAGAACCCTGACGGCTTGATTTTCTCAGATCCCTGCCATGTAAATCCGTCAATATTGGTCTTCTAGAGTCCGTTCTTTTCTCTGGTGAATTCGGCACATCAAATCCATGCTTTTAATACACTTTTTCAATCAACGCTCTTTATTTCATCGTACAACAAAAATAAAATTAAAATATTCCATTAACCCATATCATGTATGTAAAATTCGGCAATAATCAAGGTCTAACATGCAATATTTGACCCTCATCAGACACCCTCTTCCTTCTCCATATGCATGGTGTCTCCCTCTTACTTAAGCGATGTCATGATTCATGTGGAAGCTTTTCATGTAGAAGCTTTCCTACGTGGATATCTACTTAGGGTTTAAATCCAAGGCTAAGGTGAGGGATTCCTTTAAGCTTACCTTGATTTAAGTAGATATAATTCATCGTATCTCTTACGTGTTTTACCTTTATGCTACTATGATTTTCTCCCTCCAATTGTTTAATTTTCTACCAATAATCAATTACCTTTTATGAATTATAGTATGATGATAATTACGGGTGATCTTTATAATTTCTGGGGCGATGGATTCAAGCCTTGCCCTTACCTTTACCTATTTTTTTGAGTTGGTCATTGCCACTCTCATCTTCGTTGAGTTAAACAATGCTGCTCTCCTCTTTGTTGAATTAGTCATTGTTACTCTCCTCCTTATTTTGTTAACCTTGTGTTATTTACCTTTATGGCTTGGACATGTGTCTTGAAATTTCAAAACTCTCATGATTAAAATTATCTCACTATTAATGCAAGTGATGTGTTAAAAGTATCACAACTAGTTATTCAAATATTTATCATGAACTAATACTTACGAGTAGTGGCCCTCTTAGTCGACACATAATTCCGTGAGTTGGTTGGCATGGCGCACAATCGATGTAAGTAAATCACCATGTGTGTTACATTACTTTTTGGGATTGGACATCGTAAATAGTCACTCCATGAACACATTATGTCACGTAAATCCCCTAATCACGTTGTTGTGTCACCTTGAAATATTTGCATAAATGTACGTTAACGTTGGATACATCGGCAAATCATCATAGTTATGAGATTTAGGGTGAGTCGGTTTTTCTATGAATTATATTCCATATTGTAATGATTACTATGAATGATGAGCCACACACACTTTGTTAGGCATGCATTCATGTAGATTGCTTGCACATGCTGATGCCTCTCGTAGTGGTGGAGTATGTGACATATCAGAACCCTTATATTACATTATAAATCTCTTGAATTACTGTTAATCTTAAAGGATAACCATCACTATAAGTAGGGTGTTGCCCCTCTCCAATCGTACAGATGATGCAGGTGATGCACAGATCAAAGACCTAAAAGACCATCTCCCTATGAAAGATTATACTGAAAGAATACAAAGATAATAATTGTGATTTAGCTTTATATTTCCACTACAAAGTCGATAATGAAATAAACTCCCATTGAGAGGTCATTTGATAATTTGTTGAATTCTTTTACTCTAATGAAATAATAAATACAGTTGGTTTTATTCTCATGAATGGTTACCTTCATAAATGTAACTGGATGTGATTATGATGAAAAAATAAAGTGTGATTTTTCAAGCATCCAATTTATATATTATTAACACCCAAAATTCTCGAGCACGAGTATGTACTTAGGCTATGAAAACTTTCAGGATGTTAAACGTTGCCATTGTCCCTTATCTAATTTAGGGTTCATCTCCCAATATCAATTTAAATAACCAATTCCAAAGGTATAAGCACAATGCCTAACATATCAAATTAACATGCTAACCAAAACTAAGGATTTAAACATCAACTAAGAGGGTCACTACCATGAGCATTGTTCATTGGTCACTATGGGAGAGCCCATCACCCCACATAAGCTGACAACACAGACATGGTGTCTCATACCACCATGATCGGTCCATAAGATAATGCTCATTGGTCACTATAGGGTTCTTGTCACCCAGCATAGGCTGACAGCTCGGACATAGTGTCTCATACCCCACCATGACCAGTCCATGAGATAATGCTCACTGGTCACTATGGGGAGCTCATCAACAAATATAGGCCTATAGTTTAGACACGATATCCCAAACCACCACGTCCAGCCCATAAGACCTTTAGGATCAAATTATACTAATAGTTATAATTAAAACTTCATTTCAATGGAAATCGTTGTATCTTTGATCTTTATAAAGTGTTTTAAAACATTCAAGCGAACGATCAATTATGTATTAGGGTGATCTAATCGATCCTTAGGAAACTCTGGTAAAATCGACATTGGGTGTAAAATAATTCTTATAGTACCAAACTACTATCGATCACCTATGTTCTGCCTCGATTGACCGAATGAATCTATAATGACCAACTAAATGTTGGTGGTCCACTCGTTCAACAATTTCTTGAGTCTAATCCATAACAATTTAGGATCATATCACTATGTACAATGTTCCAAGCATAAAACAGTCCTATACAACATCATGATATGATAGGACAATTGGGCATATGCACAAACACTTAAACAATAACCCAATCCAATTCTTATAGTTATAGGATAACCAATAACATAGCAATGTTCTAATATATGTATTTCATTCCAACCGAGTATTTCATCAAGCATGTTATCAACCAAATAAAAATTAACATAGAGCACATATAGAAATATTTAATCATCTAAAATCCTGGGAAGAAGCTTGAGGGTAGATTTGCACCTTTGAGTCAAAAGTCCCCGACTCAGATGCAGACTGAGTGCCATAAATTTAGGAAAAAATTTCCAAACCTAAATTAAAGTACAAAATTATTGTTAAAGGCTTGGATTTAAACCTAATTAAATGTCAGATAATGGATTAAGGCTTACCTAACTCGATTAAAATGATTCGTTAACTCGATTCAACAATTGGGGCCCTAAAATGACTTACAATTGAAACCCTAATGGAGTCACGCTCGATTAGGCTCCCACAAGGGCATGGACCATACTAATTAAATCGATGAATGAAGGTCTAAGACCTAGTATGCACAAAACCCTAATGTTAGGGTCACAATTTTTTAGGGAAATAGAAAGGGTTTTCAACCTTAATAACTCAAATAAATGGAAATTGAAAGAAAAAGGAGAAGGAATAGCTAAGGAACCTCTTACCTAGTAAGGGAGGAAGGGTCTGACTCAAAATCAGTGAATTCTAGCCTAGGGAGGCATAAAAAATATTGAAATGATGAAGCAGGGAGAAATCTAGAAAGCACAGGGACAAATGACACGATCGAGCACAAGGTCCCACCTGTCTCTCACTCTCTCTCTTCTTCTCTTCTTCCCTCTTCTCTCTCTCTCTCTCTCTCTCTCTCTCTTTCCAGACCCTAGAAACGAATAGGTTGAAATGTCTCAAATGAGGGTCAAGCCCTGTTTTAAGTGCAAGTGACTTAACAACCTCAGTCGATCCAACCTCTTTGACCATAAGATCATCGGTCAACCGAGCATTTCCTCGATAAAAGGAACATCATTGACCATTTGCTGGAAATCCTATCCAGGGACTTTTGGTCAACCAAACCTCGTTGTTCCAAAAAAAAAAAAACTCTTCTTGGTCAAGTCGACGGTGTCCTACCTTATCTTGGAAAGGGTTCTCTCTCCACTACTTAGGGTCCCCAAGAGTCAAATGGTGGTTTCCTGGTAATTTATCTAATACGGCATGGTGTAATTAGGCCCTAAACGTGACCGGATGAAAGAAATTCATTCCGAGTAGTGAAAATTAGTGACTCGAAGTGCGAACTACAATTTGGCCATAACTTTTGATTTGGGATGAGTTACCGAATGCATGACATATGAATTTGTACCAGAATAGGCCATTTGGGGCCAATCAACACCTGTAAGTGTGTTATGATGCCTTGATTCATGAAAAATGGCTTCTTCCTATTTAAAAATCTTAATTTTCAAAACACCTACTATTTCTAGTTAGTTTTTAGTTGGACTACTATAAATGTTATATTGTAAATCTAGCACCTAGAGTTATCCATTTTTGTTGTGTCAAATCACTTAGAATCTATATTATGTGTTGATGAGATGAATAGATTGACTTTGTACACTTTAAAGTTGTCCAAATCTTTGTCGAACTTCTCTATGTATTCAAGTTGAAGAAGTGCTGTCAAAGTTCAAGATTTCAAGCTCTAGTACAAGTACAAGGCTCAAGTTCAAGTATAATCTTCAAGATCAGTACCTTAACAATCTCAAGAACTCAAGTCTTTACTCAAGCTCAAGTTCAGGATTTGAAGACAAGTTTCAAGTATTTCAATTGTATGAGTCAGCAGTGAATGATGTTTCAATTGTTCAAACTCACAAACAAGGTATGGATGACCCTAGATTGACCACAGGTTAGGTCATATTCATTGCATATGCTATGTGGGTCATGTCATAAGTTTATAGGTCATTTCCTCGACTAGTCATAGTCTTTATTTGACTAGTCCAAGCTTTGGCTCGACCAGTTCAAGAGTTTTTTGACCGGTCCAAGATTTTTTGTGAAATTTTAAAATTTTTTATTAGACCCTCAACCGGTTGTGGAGATTGCTCAACTAGTCGAGTGAACAGTGCTCGACCAGTTGTGCAGTCTCGACTCAAAGTCTAGCAAGGTTTTTTTGTCCCACTTGACCAGTCGAGTGCATTGCTTGACCGGTCGAGTAACAACCTTATCTTATCACGCTAGAAATTTTGAAATTTGGTTAGTCCTTCAACCAGTCGAATCAATCCTTAGACCAGTCGAGAGAATAGTATTTTCGCATATAAATAAAGGATGAATCTCAGAGTTTCTCATTCATTCCAAGCTATATTAAACCATCACTCTGAGAGATAAGTTCATGCATTTCTTATGCTATATTGTGTTCATTTTAAATTCTCTTAAATAGATTTTTGTATTTGATTTTATAATCTGCATTCAACTCTATTTCATTAAAGAAGGAAATTATGATTTCACCATTTATTAGATCAAAATCAAATCAAGCTAGCCCAGGCTGAATTAATCTAAAAATTATTTAGACCTAGAACCTTTCATTTGTGAGACTGGACATTGAATATCTTCGTCTACATCGGATTGGTTCTACCGGGCTTTATCAGAAGGAGAATTTTCAGATAAGTACCATTTAATCTTTGTGTATCTTTTGTGGTTTGTGAGGTTGTGACAGGAAAATCTCATTTTTGATTTTGTCTGAGGTAAGCCAGAAAATCTCAGAGTGTGGGGTTTTTATAATTGTGTAAGCCCATCTAAAGACACAATTATGATAGTTTTAAGGTGAACCTTAGAAAATCTTGTTTCATAGTAAAAGCCAATATCCTGTGGGTGTGGATATTAGGAGTGGAGTAGTTGTGTCGCTATTTGCTAACAGTTGATGTACACACAAACAAACCACTATAATTCTTAGAGTTATGGTGGATGATTGGATTTGTTTACTTGTGTGAATGTTGTAATTTACTTTATTCATTTGTGGTGAATGGTGTAATTTACTTTATGCACTTGTTGTGAATGTTGTAATAACTTAGTTTATTTCTTTTGCCTCTTTGTTGGTTTGGGTTTTTGATACTTACAAACGTTCCAGTAAGGTTGTCCTATCATAAGCCTTTGATTTTTGGTGTAAGGTTGTCCTTAGAATCCAGTTTGTATTAACCTCTCAAGACTAGTGCATTTAAGGTTGCTATTTACTTATGTTTTTTACTATTTGATAGTGCTATCTATCTTTGTTTATCTTTGTATTCCGCATTTATTTTTTATTTGGCATAGTCCATTCACCCCCCACCTTGCTCGGCCTTTTCAACTACCTCTTTTACCTTAAATTCTTAATGTGAGGACTTTTTAGGATTTGTTCCTCACCATGCCATAAATTATTAGACATGGTTAAGATAGAACTTACTATTTTTAGTAAACTCTACTAATTTGGGTAAGTTTTGTTATAATTGAGTTAGGGTTCTTAATTAGGGTTTTGGATTTTTGGGATTAGAATCTCACTAATAATTATGAGTTTTCTAGGTTTGAACACATGTGTGAGCTTATGATCACATATATTAATCGAAGCATTTTACGGTAACACCCAAGAACATCTAGTACCCGAGTATTGGAGGGTTGGGGGTTATAGAGCACATAAGGATCGGCAATCCCCTGCAACACTTGCACTTCATAATTGTCCAAATTGGTATCTAGTCTCTCCAATTTTTCCTCTAATGATTCCATCTTCTGGGTCATAACTTCTCATTCAGGCATCGCAATCTCTGTTTTTTAAGTGTAGGGTTCCCTTCTTCAATATCGTCTTGCTTTCTCCACCAAGACCACTCATGCACCCTCTATTATCACTCTCGACCGATTATGGATAGAATTAGAAGTCGAGATATGAATAAATGCAAAATAATGGCTGCACTTAATTATTTTCTAAGTTAAGAATACCTGTGCAAGGGCATCGTCTACACTAGTCAATTGAGAACAAGGATTACTACTCTGTATTTCATTTATTTTTTCCTTTTAGAAAATTTAATATCAAAATTAGAAATTCATAGTTAGATCCATAATTCTGATGTAAACATGGTAGGCAGTATTAGGGGTGCACTTATAAAGATGTCAGGGAACTTAATGACGTTCTCCTTCATCGTATACCCTTTGCCACGTTGCATCTATTATGAGTAAAATGGAGCTAAATAGATGTATGAGATAGATGAGTCGAGCAGCGAGACTCGGTGAGTTAGATATTTCTTGAGGGTCGAAAAATCATCCCGACCTTCGATGTCGGCTACTTTCTACATTGGCCTCAATTGTCACTTTGGCTCCCTGACCTAACCTAAGGTACTGACCCAACCTCAAGTATTGACTTGACCTCAAGTGCCAACCTCAACCTCATAATAGAAACATTCAGAGAGAATCTCGCATCGTATATGGGCGGGACTGCCTAACGAGATCTCGGCTGAGGATCATGTTAATCGAGGCGTAATCGGAGAAATATCTGAGAGCATATTTACACTACAATATGAGTCCCTCTAATATATCTAGCAAATTCACCCAGAAATACAAACAACCCAAAAAGCTTATAAATATACTTCCTGCCATGAGGAAAAGGTATGTACAACTCCCCTGATTTTACTAAGCCGACCGAGAGCTTATGTAACACCCCACATCTTTAGTACATGAGTGTTACTACTAAAAACCTTGCTAAGATATCAATCAGGCGAATTATTAAATAACTCTAACTTAAACAGGCCATCAATGCCAGAGTTGAGCATACACATTAGGAGTGTTCAACAGGCTAAGAAAGTGGGGCGTAGACAATCTGGCCCTCATATCAATGGGAAAACATAAGGAGACATTACAATCACGTTTGATGGGCCACCCGAATGTGGATCATCCTGATCAACGGCCAAAGATCCCAAAAAGGACTCTTTAAGGGAATGGATGGTACAAATTTCACGATTTAATCATGATGGGCCCACACCAGAGTGCATGTGCACTACAGGCCTATGTGCACGACGTGCACTAGAACATCGGGTCAATTAAATGAGCATTGACCCAATAAGTTTCGAAAAAGCAAGGATTTCTCTCTCATTCTCCCACTACAGTAAGCAGGACTGAGTGACGTCCACTCGAACGAGATGTAGCCCACCTTCGGCCACTATATGTGAAATCCAGACCATTCATTGGGTTGGTGAGATCCGAAGATCCGGACCCCCAAAACCATGTCATCTGAAATGCCACATACATACGTGCAGGTGCACGTGCATTAGGTAGTCCCAGACGGGCAACAATGTCCACTGAAAATTAAGCTGTTGTGGAGTTCTCCACATAGGCAATCCGCATCAACAACTCTCCCTCAATCCCATCCATCCCTCGGAACGGTAATCCGAGTGTTACATCCACTGCCGAAAGCAGGCAAGCAACCATCTGTAGAAGAAAATGGCGTGGGAGACATTTCTTTCTTTGAAAATCCTAGTTGGCATAATCCAAGCAACCCTCTGGACTTCGTGGATGGATCTTAGCCATCCCCTCTAGGGTTGCAACTGCTCTCTCATCAGAAACTTCTCATCTTGTGAGAAATTTGGATGAGGCGAAAAATATCGCTGGGTGTGAGCAAACGGTGATGGTGGGTGGTAAAAATGGGCCCCACTATGATCAAGGATCCCATATGATCCGTTTAAAAGGACCAGATCACTGAAATATACCATAGACGAAAATCTACCATTGCCAACCACATCATCTTCTTCGTCCAGCCTAATGACCCACCATCATGACATAGGCCCCACTGAAGGTCAAAATTTACTTTTTCGGTGGGCCATGGCAGCAAGGACCCATCCCCAGTGATGGATGGATCCCATGTATGTGGAAATCAGAGAAAAGCACGTGCAAACGATCTCCAGATCTTGACCATTGGATGGGTCGTTCACACGTGCCTCAGCCTTATAAATTCAGGCCGCTTGTCTTGGGATTCTCACCATGAGTTCGTTGAGAGCGAGAGAGAGAAAGAGAGTGAGAAAGATAGAAAGAGAGAGAATCGGCAAGCTTAGTGCTGCACTGCACCGAGTCAACCCAACTAACTCGAGATGAGTTGGCCCAGTGCAGTCTAGTGTAGCCATTGTAGGAGGGAGAGAAGGAGAGATTTGAGAGAAGGAGATAGAGAAGGTCAGAGAGAGGGAGAGAGACGAGTAAACCCAGCATCCGCACTGCACCAACTCAACCCGACCAGCTCGGATCGAGTTGGGTCAGTACAGGCGCTAAGGGGACCTCACTGCTAGAAAGAAGGAGAAGAAACAGGAGAGTTAGGGAGTCAATGTTGTGACTGATCAAGTCGACTCAGCTTGTTGTTGGGTCAGTAGTAGGTATCGCCATTCACATCACCCTCCACCCATAGCTTTCAAATGTGCAAGTCAGGCCCAAATCCAGGCGCCCAGTAGGCCCTTCACCAGGTCCAAACTCATGCTGTCATGCCACCTAATCATTAGGCACGCTAACTCAGTTTGGTAGCCATGAAACCGGATCGAAGTTTGGGCCAAGGAGGATTATAAAAGTTGGGCTAGAATCTGGGCTAGATGCAGCGCAGGGCCATGCCGAGTCGGGTCGGAACTCTACTTCAAAAACCAGCCTCAAATCAAGCAGAAATTAGACCTAGGCCTAGATTGGCCAGCTCTTTGGGCCGTAACTAGAAACCAGGCCCAGCTCAGCCATAAGTTTTGGGCCTAAGCCAGCCTTCCAGCGCAGAGGCTGGGCCGGACTTAGGTTCAGCTCTACGGGTCGAGCTTGAGCCCAGTCCAAACCATCTGAGATGTGGGCCGAGTGCAGCCCTTAGTTGGGCCATGATGTGGACCGAGTGCAGCCCTTAGTTTGGGCCATGATCTGGGCCAAGATCGACCACTATTTTAGGCCATGATCTAGGCTAGAATTAGCCACTCCCTAGGCTAAAATTGGGCCAAAGCAATGGTGGGCCTAAACTAAGCCTAGCTGCAGTTGTAGGCCGCACCTGAGTATGGCTCAGTGGGCCACATAGCTGGTCTAGGCCAATCAGGCAGACCATCAGGCTGGAGTTGAGGCTGGGCCGGTATAGTCCAGCCCAGCTTGGAATTGTTCTTATGTGATTTTGTAATGTTGCTGCTGGGCTAGGATAAATCGGCCCAGCCAACCTTGGCCACTTCTAATGATATTAAAGGATGGGCATTGATGGTATAACATAGACTGGGTCAAACCAGGCCCAGTTCATGCCTTGATTGTTGGATCAATTCTGGCCCAATTCACATGTTAAAGGGTCCTTACAAACTTACTCAATTGCAATGGCTTAGACAGATTAGTGATCTTGAGAACACTATCCAACACAAACTCTTGGGTTAGAAATAATTCTAGGTAATTAATCGTGCGGTGTTGGACGTTAGTTAACCGCAGAAATTTGAATCAAGGAAGAAGTTAAGAATTGCTAGGTGATGACTTTTCCCCTTAGGCTTTCCACCTCTAAGTTAGTCCAAACATAGTATCCATCTAAATTATAATCACTAGCTTAAGTCTCTGATGATTCACGTTAAAATTCTAATAGTGGTCCTATCTTGATTTATGATTGATAAACCACATTCACATGAAATAATTGTTACATGTTACGTTCACATACTAGTTGATAATTCATAAATATTGTTCATACACAATGATCATTGAATTTCATGTTTTAACATCGTATAACCTTATAGTTTGTACTTTAGTTTCATGATGCCTCATTATAAATTCTACTACCATTATTTAATTTTATGCACCACTACATGTTAAGTGAATTATTTTGAGTTGCCCATAAAAATTCAATTCACAGCATTACACGTGAAAATTTTCCACTATTGCATGTGAGCCACACTTGGGATGCAACCAGACAAATTATGTGAGAAATGGGACCCTTATTTTGACCGACCACTTGTGGAGGGGTTCTATGAAACATGCTAAGATGGAAAACCTCATGAGCTGGGGATGGTGGTCATGAGACACTATGCCTGAGCTGTCAGCCTACGCTTGGTGACGAGCCCCCCGTAGTGACCATTGAGTTTCTCAAATTGGCTGATTGTATCTGGGATAATAACTAACTGGCTAATCATGCATTAATAGCATATTGGCGATGATGGGTGGCTAATTTTGGATGTTGTAACACATGCCCTTAAGTTTATTGGGGTATCATTTCACTAGCTCCCAGACCATTGATTATCAACCTAAGTGATGGCTTAGTCACTATACTGTACGAGTTATGCTATGCTAGTGATCGGTCTTGTGCATGGGTGACGAGCCCAAGTCTGACTAGATGAGCATCCCCAGTTTGATGTGCATTCATACATTCATGTATTTTAAATAAGACTGCATCCTGTTTGTTTTAGAATGTTTCCTTGTTTTTCTTTAAACTATGTTTGCAAAGGCGGCGGTGTGTAATCATGAGGGAAATTCACATTGAATTGGTCACTCACTCATTGTAGCACTGGCCCCGAGGGTGTGATGGCGGAACTTAAAGATGGATATTATGAAGATGAGCTACAACAGGAAGTGGCTGAATATTTTGGGCTTAACCAATAGATGTAGTATTTCCTTATAGTTGTTTTGGCACTTTGAAACTTATAAATTTTTTAATTAAGGCCCCCAGCTGAGTGGGCCAAATATTTGAATTATATGATACTATCCTTGGTTGTTTATGCTATCGCACTCTGATTTCGATATTTCACTAGTTATCTGATTTATTAACACTCGGGTTTTTAGAACTAGTCTCGTACTTGGGTTTACGAAACTGGGGCGTTACAGTTTACCCGCCTAACTTAAGCATCGGAGGGTCCCTAGCCATCATTGACACCCCCTATGTCCTCTTTTTCTATTAGGTTTCAAGTACCAAAAGGCTCGATTAAACAGATTTGAGCATCAACAACATCCATGCCAATACACATCATTAATGGAATTAGAATGACTAAATTTTCTAATTAATATCAATACTATGGTACGTTACATTATAAGACAAGTACCACCTGATGTCAAATAGCAGCCATGCTTTGCCGGCCTAGTGTAGAAGGTCTTGCTTGCTTGGCCCAATTCCTTGCATTCCTTACACCTAAAGCCTTGAAATCCTTGAACATTCAATGGTCCACAAAGGCCTTCCAATCATCAATGGGCACACTGAGCGGGGCAGGATCATCCCTCACAACTTTTAGATCTTTTTCCTTAATATACTTAATATAAAGTTAGTTCCTGAAATTCCTCCATGTAGCATTTATCCGTTCCCAAAAAATTGCTCACCACTCATCCCTGACATTTTCAAACTCAAAATTATTCACCAAGATGTCAATGACCCTTGTAATGTATTCAGCAGGCACCTGGCGAAAGTCAGTGTAGATGATCGGGATGTGTGTACGGGTGAAAACATCTAGCATTGTTGTAAATTCAATGTGATTTGCATCACCCGCATTCGGATGGCCAAATTCACTTGTCCTTATAACCCTCTTCTTTGATGGTTGTTCATTTAAGTTCACACCATGGGTCAAACCTCTCCTCCTAGTGGATGACCCGCTTGCAAATAAAAAGACTTTTTTTTTAAAAAAAATTTGCAAATATAAAAGAGACTTAAAATGAAGAAAATTAAAATAGTTATCTTATTACCATTTCCATAGTGGGGCTTTGCATCTTCATGCGCTTGTGTGCTAGATGGCTCTGCATCCCCATGCAGTTGTGTACTAGATGGCTCTGCATCCCCATGTGGCTATGTGCCATATGGCTTGGTCTCTAGATCCATTTGTCTCTTCCATGGCCAATAGATTTTTTTTATTATTAATTGAACACAGTTTTACGAGATAGATGAAATTTAACT
The DNA here is from genome assembly GCA_037074715.1 of Magnolia kwangsiensis. Lineage (NCBI taxonomy): Eukaryota > Viridiplantae > Streptophyta > Magnoliopsida > Magnoliales > Magnoliaceae > Magnolia > Magnolia kwangsiensis. The sequence continues at coordinate 40,206,838 of CM073584.1, read as the reverse complement.
TAAATGAAAGTATCCAAACATGATAAAGAGTTAAAATTAACTTGGACAATAGAAAGGATGCATTGAGAAAATTTAACTTAAACACGTTAAAAAGTATTTCCTTTCAATTCATAATGAATGATTTATCTTGGAGTCCACTTCTCGAGAAATATCAGGCTTTATTCCTGCTTCATTTTCTTTTCTTTATTTTTTCAATGACGACATTGATGTCTTGAGTGTCAGTGAATGTCAGCTCATTAACCATCTCTACTTTAGTGAGATTGAGTCCTACGTCGGCATCAATTATAACATGTTGTTCCAATAGAACGCATGTCTCTTAGAACCTCCAGTACCATGTACTAATTAGAATTTTTTGGATCTTTAGAGTAGAAAACCTACAGGACATGCTCCATAAGAATGAACGGCTCTTCACCCACTTGGTCTGAATCGAGAAGATTAGATAAATTAACCGATCACAAATCAGCTTCAGAGTCCAAAGAAATACCCATTTGTGTGACCTTCACCCAATCACACTTGAGTATAACCGGCTTGTACCATTGTCGATACTCCAATTACATGATTATATGAAGGACTCCATAGTAAGGTACAAATCCATCATTGAATTCTTGTCCTTAGCACTACATCGAAAGATAGTCATACTCTTTGTGCTAACCCCACTATTCTGGTTCATTTTATTAACCTCATAGTCCTTGGTGATGAAGAGAAAACTGTTAACACAGTACTTATTGTACTGCATTGTAAAATCCATTGTTCCTCTGACTATATCTCTAATGATATCATCAGTTGAGTTGATAAACTCTTATCGCTTCTTCAACCATATTAGAAAATCATCCTCGTTGGACACCATGTTTCTCTTTCCTTTAACTACTTTGCGTTGCCGTAAGAAATTGGTGTGCTCACGACGCATTAAGAGGGTAGTTACAACAATGTTAAAAGGATCCTTGGATGATATAAAACTAATAACTAACATATGAGTTATAAGTCCAATATATACCATTGCCATGTCTCGTAGCTGGGTTAAGTCTTTAGTATTTATGTGCGAACCTGTTCATATTCAATACCTTCCAAGAGACACTTTAACTCAAGCCAACTGGACCAAGCTCGTCACCATTAAAGTCATCATCAACAACATCTTGCAACTTCAGTGGCCAAGGAATTGATCCTTCAAACCGCTTTTCCAATTTCTCTAATAGGCTTATATTCTTTTTACCTCTATAATTATTGTAGTATATAAGTGTCTCTTCTTGGACATACCATTCCACTATACAACCTTCAGGACGCGTTTTATTTTGGACGCAAGCCTTAAACATTTTCATGAACTTAACTGAGTTAATGAAACATTAGGAATGTAACTGCAGATGCTCAGGCTATTTATTCATACTAAAATTATATCATAGCTTTTGAATGAATACAACCAATCGATAGTAGATAGAGTCACATACACAAGCCTCGAAATCCAGGTAAATTGACAGATGCATCATCACAACAAGTATCGGTGGAGGACATATAATATCATGATCACACAATGTCTTCAACATGCACTTCTTGAGAGTATGGAGCATTTCAACATCTATGATTCATGACCACAGGACTCAGGCTTTTTGATTACAGTTAAGATGGCCTTCCTATCCTTGAATGCATGCTGGATTAGAATTGGAAACAAATGTTGTATCAAAATGTGGTAATCATGGGACTTCATTCCCTTCAAATTCGTGCAATCTTTCGTTACAATGTTTTTCCAATTCCCACTGAAACTAACTAGAGCACGCATCTCATGTAAGTCCCGTATCCCAGCCCCTACCATTCTGTATATCTCCGCAGTCCTCCCGGTCAAATTCTGGCAACCCGTGACCTGTAGATTTCATTTGCACTCGACCTTGAGTCACACCCTATACACCTAAGTCGGTTCGACCCGAGACCTATGTCATTGCGATCATGTCGTCGCTACGATTTCGATGCTGCGTCTCGTGCATTAATCCGATGTCTAAATCCTAAGATATGACCCGTGCATGATCATAGCGGCGGACCACACGTTGTGGGCCATGATGTACACGTTTCCCCATAATCATAATGAGGATGATGTCATCCTAGGGATGATGTCACCCTATTCTACAATCTAACCTACCCCCTACTTAGCCTACCCCATAAATGATTTCCTTTTTTTTTTTCAAAACTCATTATTACAAGCCATTATAGCCCATCCTTTCACCTTCTCTCTCATCTCTCTTTCTCTCTCTCTTCTTCTTCACTTCCATTCCTAGCAATGGACGTCCCAAGAAAGCTCCATTTTCAGCCCTCTTACCTTTAAATCCCTCATAATCTAACCCTTAGAAGCCCATCTCCACCATTGGAAGGGGTCCTAGAAGGCTTATGAACCCATGGGTAGAAGATGAAGGAGAAGATCATTGTGGGTGCATCTCTCTCTCTCTCTCTATATATATATATATATATATGTGTGTGTGTGTGTGTGTGTGTGTGTGTGTGTGTGTGTGTGTGTGTGTGTGTGATGTGTGGCTCAATTGGATGGACCCCACCTTGATGTATGCCTTATCCAAACCGTCTAAGTCATGTAGACCCTACCTTATGAATGATGAGAACACACAAATATTAAACCCCATCAAGTAGGCCTCGTTCACGTGGGACTCACCTTTTATTAAGGTGGGCCATGTTCATGTGGGACCCACCGTGATGCTGTATTTACCCATGCCGTCTAGCGTCACTGGACACTAGAAGCTGGTTAACATGGAGTGCGTGTACTGGCATAGGTGTGTACTAATGTTAGTGGTTTTTTTTTTAATTTTTGGGTGGGCTACTTATACAAGCCCCACCTTGATGCATGTTGTTGATCCAAGCCGTCCATCCCAACCCTTGTATCATTTTAGACGTTGAGCCGAAAAATGAGACCGATCTAATTTTTTGGCAGGCTATGACATTAAGAATGCTAGTATTTTCCGTGAAAACTTTGGAAAATGATTGCTGGGGTCCACAAGAAGCTTGGACCCACCTGAAACTTGTTTTGGACCCCTAATTTTGTGAGGTACATGCAATGGATGGGGTAGATCTGGTTAATATGGGTCCCACCTAGGAAAACAAAAATAAAACATATACATTGCATGAATTTCTGCCTTGATGTCCAGAGAGTATGGACCTCCAACAAAAAAAAGAGGGTGGGCCCAATTAGCTCCGGTTGTGGACCCTACCATAATATATGTTCTACATCCATGCCGTTCATTTAATAGGTCCCCTTGAATGATGCGTTGGCTCCAAAAATCAACCATAAAAAGTCCTCAGATGGCCCACACCATTTCCATTCATGCAATGGTATGCCAAACTACATGGAATCAAATGTTGGGGTCCACATGCAGCTTAAACCCACCTGAAACTTGGTTTGGACCATTAAATTGGCGGGACACACACAATGAATGGGTTAGATTTTTCTAAGGCGGACCCCACCTACCAAAAACTATGACATTTCTCGTTTTTAAAAAGAAAAAAAAAGTGCTGTTGTCAGTGGGCTGGTGGGCGGACAGACGTGCTAGCCCTCACGGCCCCAGCCATGGGCCCCACCGTGATGCATTTCAAACATCAACACCGTCCCTTGTGGGGCCCCCATTCTAAAACTGCTCTGCCCCAAAAATCAGCTGTAAACAGGACTTAGGTGGGCCATACCATCTAAATCATGTGAAGACATGCCTAAATCATATAAAAACACTTGGTGGGGCCTACCTGAATTTCGGATGTGGCTGAAACTTGATCTGAACCCTCAGTCAGGTGGGACACGCATAATGAGTGGGCTGGATTTGTGAACCACCTTATGGTGGGCCCCTGACCGTGACCTCGTGAACCAGTTGGATGGCAAAGAAACATCACCATGGGCCGTCCCTGCTCCACCTGGCCTTATCAACAGGTTGGATGATAAATAAACATTACAGTGGGCCCCAGTCCCCTCCCTGGTCCACATGACCAAATGAACAGGTGGGGTGACAAATAAATATCACAGTGGGCCCAAGGTTCACGTGACCTTATGAATAGATTGGGTGGCAAATAAATATTACAGTGGGCCCTACCCTGGTCCACGTGACCTTATGAATGGATTGGGTGGCAAATAAAACATTACAGTGGGCCCTAGGCCCATGTGACCCTATGATCAGTTTGGATGGAAATAAACAGTATGTTGGGCCCTAGATTGGGAGGAAAATAAACATTATGGTGGGCTTCACATGAGGCTCACTTTGGTAAATATGGGTCCATATATGTAGGCCCATCTTGATGTATTTTTAGGCCCATTATTGAGGCCCGCTTGGATGCATATGGACCCGTGTATTTAAGCCCATCTTGGCATGTATATAGGCCCAATGTTGTGGCCCACTTTTTTTATACATGGGCCCATGTGTGTAGGCCCATTTGATGTATTTGTGGCCCATTGTTGTGGCCCACTTTGGTATATATAAGGCCTATGTGATTAGGCCCATTTGATGCACATAAAGCTTATGTGATTGAGCTCATTTTAATGCATTCTAAGGCCCATGGGTGATGGCCCATTGCAAAGTACCTAAGGCCCATTGGTGAGGTTCATTGAGGTGGCCCACTTGATGAATATAAGGCCCATGAGATACAGCCCATTTGATGTATTTGAGGCCCAATGGGATGTACCTAAGGTACATTGCAATGTGTGATTCTGCCATGATTTATTTAATGATATTTAAGGCGAACCGAGCCTTGGGAGCAATGTTGGTTTGACGTCCACATTGTAAGATTAATGTTGGTTAAATGTCCATATTGTCACTCTCCCTAGGGCCCATTGATAGGCCTAACTCTTTATGTATGAGGCCTATGTGCAGGGTCCACCTGTGACGTATATTAAGCTCATGTGTAGGGCCCACCCATTAAGTATTAGGGCCCATGGATTGTGATGTATTTTCGGCCCAGATGGCAAGACTTGATGTTATGTATGAGAGATCTAAAGGATGTGGCCCATTATGATGTGTTCGGGGCCCATGGATATGGTCCATTATACTGTACATGCGGCCCGTATATGGGGACCATTATAATGTTACATATGGCTTTATGTGAGGACTAATGTGGTACATGTGAGGTTTAGGTGATAAGGTCCACTTTGATATACTTGTGGCCCATTAGTGCGGCTCATTGATGCGACTCACTTGATGTGTATTAGGCCTATTAGTACGGCTCATTGATGTAGCTCACCTGTTGTATATGAGGCCCTTGATCGAGGCCCATCGCGATGTATTCGAGGCCCATGTGATGCGGCCCATAGTGATGTGTATGTAACCCTTGTATGAGGCCCATAATATTGTATATTAAACCCTTGTGTAAGGCCATGGGCCCACTATATGTTTGACCCTATATAGGCCACTGCTTGGGAGCAATGTTGGTTAAATGGCCACATTGAGAGGAAATGATCGATAAATGTCCACATTGTGACCTTTCCTTAGTCCTTGTTGGGTCCATTCTCATAATTCTCTAGTGGGTTAACCCAAACGAATGGGCCCCATTGATATTATTTGTTCCATCATTGGTCATCCATCTATGGACCCCACCTTACGTCGAGGCCAATTATCGATTTTAATTTTTCATGGCCGATTGCCGATTGCCGATTCCGATTGTCGGGGCCCAATGTGATGTACATACGATCCGTATTTGAGGCCTGATGTGATGTGTATCCGGCCCGTATCTAAGGCCCAATGTGATGTATATGAGGCCTACCTGATGAGGCTCATTGTGATGTATTTGGGGTCTATGGGCAAGGCCCATTGTGATATATTTGGGGCCTATGGGCAAGGTCCATTGTGATGTATTTGAGGCCTATGGGCAAGTCCCATTGTAATGTATTTAAGGCCCATGGGCAAGGTCCATTGCGATGTATTCGTGGCCCATGGGCAAGGCCCATTTTGATGTATTTTAGGCTCATGATGCATAGCCTATTTGATATATTCGAGACCCATGTGCAGGGCCCACATGTCATGTATTTGAGGCCCATGAGCAGGGCCCACCTATTATATATATATGACCCTTGAGTAATGCCCAATGTGTCTCGTATATTAGGCCTTTGTGTGAAGCCGTGGGTCCATTATATGTTTAGATCTATGTGGGCCATTCCTTGGAGCAATGTTGGTTAAATGTTCACATTGTCGAGGCCGATTGTTGATACCGACTATGAGTATGTGATAGCATAACATCATGATACATGCCCATACGCATCATCTGCATGTTTGTTATGAGATGTGATTGACCATTACATATGTCATTGGGTAGGATGATATGAGACTCCCTGATAGGCGGAGGTTATCTCACATGAGTGCACGACATGCACAGGATTGATGTATGACTGGATTGTATGACTCATGCATCTTGCATTGTGTGTTATATGCCCTAGTGACATCAGGGTCGTAGCCTCCACAGGCATATCATGGATGACCAGACGGACACCAAAAATGTTTGGTTCTAGCATACGGGCGCCATAGATGTCCCTGGGTGAAAATCCCTAAACCTCCTTGGCCAGGAGATGACTCCAACGTCGAGACCGAGTGGATATATGAGCACACGAGGACCGAATACCAGGAGGTCGCGTCTCCCACTGTGTCGTGGTCGGTTAAAAAGGGCTTTGGCCTTACTCGCCCAAGGGTAGGGGGCAATACTAGGCTGAGTTTGACCAGCTCGTGAATGGGTCCACTATCGATGTGTCGGATAGGTATTGGCAGACTATTGGTTGGGTGGATAGTGAGGTTTCTTACACTCACTTGGACTATGCTGTTGGGAGAGGGGTAGTGCCATTTGGAGTGTACTAAACCCCGGTGATGATCCCAGAGATGAACTGTACTGATATGTGGACTTATTGAGTAAGAGTTGCATACTCATTCATTCATTCATTCACTATCCACTCGGGCTGGTGGTGCGTAACTAATTGTTGTGTACCTTCATTATGGCAAGAATTTCGGTTGGGGCGCGCGACTAACCTGAGATCAGGAGTTTACCACATTGAGTCTGACTATCCAAATTTAGGTATGAGACTGGTTTGGATAGAAGTTCCTTGTGGTAGACCTTGTAACCTACGATACTATGTACTATCATCCCGACTTCACACTCCAGCATGGTCATTCTATTAGCATCACATATTGCATATTGCATTACATCCTCGGCATATAGCATTTTGAGTTGTTATGTTTCTGTATTCCTTTGACTTAGATGAGAGCGATGATATTTGTTAGCTCTTCCGAATCGTATATTGCATTATATCCTTGTCATCTAATATTTGATTATTTATGATTCATCATTTGCATAGCTATCCTATATTACGTATTCTGATATTGATTGACTCATAGAGTTGTCTGTATTTCCGCTTACTCTGTTATCGTATGATTTATGATCTTGTCAGTATTTCAGTTTACTCTGATAATTTCTGCTCTTGTCAGTATTTTTGCTTATTCCGACATTGTATGATTTATGGATTACTAGTGTTTCCGGTATTGTATGATTAAGGCACTGTGTTGAATATTTGACACTTACTTTATGCACACACTTACACCACTCTCTAAGCTTTCGATAAGCTTATGCATGATAGATGCGTATAGGTAAAGTTAGGTTGCAGTAACGTCGAGCTTAGAGCATGCAGTGGTCTTCCAAAGCTTGATTTTGATATATGTATTTCCCTTTCAGTATTGTACTCAAATGATTATATTAGTGGATATGTGATGATGATGTTACCTTTGTGAATTGGGTAATCTTGTGGTTATGCTTATTACGAGTTAAATGTACAAAAAAAAATAAAAATCCTCCTTGTAGGATCCTAAGATCGGAATCTGGCATATAAATGCTAGGAGCCGAGAATGGGGTACTACGGAAGCTGTCGGCACCGGATTCGGTGATTGGGATTCCTGTGAATCCGATTTTCGGGTTTGGGGCGTGACATCTCATACAAAGTCTGCTATAAAAGTTATTTCTCCATTATTCAGAAGTACAACCGACATTGTATCTAGATAATCTTATCGTAAGTCGTTTTCAACCATAGACGCTTCTTAATTCCAATTCATTTCAGGTCGTTATGTGCATTAGTGGCATCCTTTGATTTACCTATCATGTTAAGCATTAGTGCAACAAGGATTTTACATACATTTTTCTCCATATGCATAACATCAAGGTTATGACGTACAAGAATATGCTTATAATACTTCATATCAAATAATATGGACCACTTGAAGAAAGACATTGATTTATCATCACCTGCTTCTTCCCCACCTCGTTATGAAAACCATTGTTTCCTCTTCCCCCACTGCGCATTCAGCTTCACATTGATGGTGTCCACCTTAGTCCCAGTAAAATGTATCGATTATGGTCGCAGCTCTATCATCTTGTTGAATGTGCTTGTACTTGTGTCCTTTCTAGCCTCATAGTTGACTGCCAACCACTGTGTGTGAACTATATAAACATGTTTCTTTCTATGGTAGATTCATAAGGAATTTGTCTTTGGACTACATGCAGGATAACCATACTTACCATTTGTCCTACAACTAGTAACATTACCATATGCTGTAAAGTCATAGATCATCCACTACAAAATGACATGCATGTTGAAATTGTTTTCATGGTATGCATCGACATTCATGACCCCTTTTCCCCAAAAGTCTTGCAATTCAGCAATTCATGGCCAAGTAAACATCGATATCCTTCTTTGGCTATCGTGGTCCCTCAATGAGTAAAGAGAGCATCGTAAACTGTTGTTTCATACATAGCTTTGGTGGAGGGTGGTATGTCACATACATAATAGGCTATGAACTGTATGACATGCTAAAATTGTCGAAATGATTAAACTCATTTATGGCTAAAACCAGTCGAACATTACAAGGTAAGGCTAAAAAATACTTATACTTAATGTCAAGACACTTCCATGTCATAGAGTCAACTAGATGCATCATTTTTCCGGCCAGTAGTTGCCCGCTTGAGTGTCAGGACATCTCTTTCACCTCCCAATGCCACACTATATATTCTTTGTAACCTTGGTGTTAATGAAAAATACCTTAAAATCCTAGCAGGCACATCAGTTCGTCCCAACTGCGGATCCAATCATGTCATGTACCTAAAAATGCAACAATTTGGACATCTTGTCTTCGTCTCGTCCTCTCTCAGAAATATTATGCAGTCATTTAGATAAGCATATCTCTTCTAATAATAAAAATCCAACTTTGTAATGATCTTCTTCGCTTAACAGGTACTACTTGGGGTCTTATTACAAGATGGTAACACCGTCTGGAGTAGTTGAAGGAGCTTTGTAAAGCTTTGTTCACTCCATACATGGTTCACCTTTAATTTGAAAAGTTGTGTAAGGAAAGACAACACATTAAAATCCTAGCAACCAAGGTACAACTCAATCTTTACATCTCGTAGACTTGTTTCAAAATTATTGGTTTTAAAATCATTGGTTGATACATCCCCAACAACGTCTTTAATTTTGGGGGCTACGTTCGGCTCATCTTGGACAACTTTATCTAAGTTATTACCACCAAAGTCTTCAACAAACACATTAAGGACCTCATTTAAGGCTTCCACATTGAGGTATTGTCGGAAGCTTAATGCACGTTTGGTACACTTGGGTGTGTAAGGTGTTCTCGTGCAAACTTCAAAAATCTTTCCATAGTAATTATAAAATGTGAGTCTGAAAAACGTAACATAATCCACTCCTTATTTATTAGTTAATACTCTTTATCTAGTGCATAGAATTCAAAAGGTTTAGATTTAATTATAATCCACACAACTCAGCCTACATTTAATTCAGTACACTAGTTCCAACTTAATCTACTCGGATCCATCATACACTGTAATGACTTACAACAAAGCATGATATGAGGAGTTACAAGTTGGATATCATGGAATCCTATCACTTTACATCACTGACAAAATCAGTCACTCATTCAAGAGATAGATTGTAATGTTTTCATTTACCCATTTAAATGGCTATGCTGAAATTCTGACAGCATCTCCCCATATCTCTCCAAATATATTGATCTTGCATTTGATTTTCATGTTAAGTATTCACATAAAATGAGGATATTTGGCAAGGGAATTAAATACAGGAAACATATCCAGAGAAAAAAAGAGAGATGAAGCACAAAACGGACATATGTATTTAAAATGGTGAAATTAAATGATTACAATCTATCCAACCTTAAAATGTTTAAATGGGACAATTTGAGGAATTTTATGGCACCCAAAACACACTATATCTATTCTTGGCCACATAAAAATCTTCAAATGGGCAACTAATTGTTTATAAGTCTATAAATGCTACAAGTCTAAAAATGCTACGAGTCAAGAAGTTTAAAAAGGCATTAAGTCTGCACTTGTTACAAGTCTACAAATGTTACGAGTATTATAAGTTTACAAATGTTACAAGTCTACAATTGCTACAAGTCTATAGATGCTACAACTCTATAAGTCTACAAATGTTACAAGTATATAAATGTTGTAAGTTTACAAGTCTACAAAAGTTTATAGTTCTATAAATGTTACAAGTCAACAATGTTACAGGTTTACAAATTTTGCAAGCCTAAAAATATTACAGGTCTAAAAAGGCTATAAGTCTACAAATGTTGTAAGTCTACAAGTCTACAAATGTTACAAGTCTACAAATGCTATAACTCTATAAATGTTACAAGTCTACAAATGTTATAAGTCTACAAGTCTACAAATGCTATAAGTCTATCAATGCTATGCTTTTAGAGCACATTCGGATAGTCAGATATGCCCATACTTTGGTCACATGTGCAAGGTCAAGTTGGCGCATTTTCGGCCGCAACCGCGTGGCTAGATTCACGCAGTTCATTGGCCTTAGCCCCAAGGCCATGTTTCTATAGTTTTAACTATGAGAATAACTTTGATGCTTTGGCATCAAATTAAATATTGTGTATAGTTCATTAAATTAAAAAATACAAATCATGATCAAGTGTCAAGGAATTTATTACAAATCATGATCAAGTGTCAAGGAATCACCGATCAGTATTGTTTAAAAATTTTGACACTAGGATTTGAAACTTGATAGCACTAATATTATTTTTTTTAAAAATAAAATAAATAATCTATAACCTAATTAACAATCACAAGTGGAAAAAAAAAATAAATTAAAAAAGACATAAATATATGCCTATATTTATCCCACTCAACCATGATTACAATAATCAACAATATAAAATATTTAATTCAGGTAATTTCTAGAAAAATAAAGAAGACTTTAGAAATGTGATAATGACAATGTACATATTCAATGGACATATTTGTCCAAGATCACCACCACTTTTTAAGTTGATTTCTCAACATGCATGTCAATCCAATCTATCCAAATCATAGGAATCATTTTTTAGGGGATGATCTAAAATCACCTTAATCTAACAATCCTAACCATACAATAAATTACTCTGAAATGAATGGTAAAATTATAATGATGGGCCATGAAAAGTTTGTCCCCCCATAAATTTTTTTAATGGTCAGCGTTCCTAGACCGAGATTTATGGAAATTGAAAGCTTTCTACTTCTATCAACATTCCTGGAAAAAGATGATGAGAGAGAGAGGTCAATATACTTATTAATTTCCAGTATTGAAAAGGGAAAGAAATAGACATTAGCTTGATCTAAAACTTTTGTGGCCAAAACAAGTTAATGATAAATAACCACTATTTCACATGATATGATCCACCTAAAATTTGGATTTTCTTTATTTTAGGTTCATGCTCTAAAATGATTTGTCAAAACAGATGGACAATGTGAATATAGAATACATTCAAGATGGGCCTTACGGTAACAATCGCACCTCAGATACAAATCTCAAGTGGACCAATCTTTCCATATGTTATAAAAGACCATAATAGGATAGAGGTCTAAAAACCAAGCAGAACAAAACCCATATTAAGATAGCAGTCTTAAAATCAAGCCGATCCATACAATTTTAAATAGTTGACACAAACTTAGATGAAGTGAAAGAAAGAGATATCAAGTTGATCTAAAACTTTTGTGGCCACAAAAATTTTTTAACGGTCAATCATCATTGTTTCTCATAATATGGTCCACCTGAAATTTGGATCCACTTCATTTTGGGCTCATGCTCTAAAAAGGTTTATCAAAACAAATGGATAGTGTGAATATAGAATACATGAAGGAGGGCATTACGGTAACGGCTGCACCTCAAATCCAAATCTCAGGTGGACCAATCTATCCATCTATTTTACAAGATGATAATATGGCATGAGTCTACAAATCAAGAATTTTCAAAATCCATGATAGGATAATGGTCTAAAAATCAGGCTCATCCAAATCTCATGTAGACCACACTACAGGAAAGAGTGGTGATTGAATGCCCACCATTGAAAACATTCTAGGGTCCACCATAATGTTTATTTTCTATCCAAGTTGTTGATAATGTCACACAGACATGGATTAAGGGAAAACACAAATATCAGCTTGATCCAAAACTTAGTGGCCCATAAAAGGTTTTTAATGGTCAATCATCATTGTTTCTTGTGGTGTGGTAGATGCAAAACAGCCCCTTGGGGATCACCAATTTGTCGATTTGTTTTGCAAGACCATAATATGATAGAAGTCTAAGAATCAAGCAAATTCAAAACCCATGTGGGCTTTAGATCCCATCCATCCAACCATACGACCATATAACAATCCATTGAACCATCACATCCATCCAACCATACAACCATCTACCCAACCATGGTAGGCTAGATGATTGATGAAAAATATAATAACAAGAATGCAATCAAAGAACACAAGCAACTAAAATGCAATACATTTTCAACAATATTAAAAATAAAAGGAGAAAAGAATAGCTGAGCATAAATCAAAAAGGTATTAGAAATCCCTAATTAGTGATTCAACAATACAAATCCCTAGTTAGGGATTCAACAATACGAATATCCCTAATTAGGTATTCGACAATACATATCCCTCATTAGGGATTTAAAATTGCAGAAAGCAATGGTGAGAATGGAAAAAACCCTACATCATAACTAAGAATCTAAGATTTATGAAAATTGAAAGCTCTCTACTTCTTCAGTGTTCCTGAAAAGAGATGAGAGAGAATGGTTAATGTATCTGCCAATTTTTGGCATTGTAAAGGAAGAAGTTAGAGTTAGGTTTAGGGTTTTTTAACTGCAGAGAGAAAGGGAATGAGTAGTCACTATCAAGTAGAGTAATAGATGGCCAAGCAACAATAATGCACCGAGTAACGCAACAAATGGCTGAACAGATGGCCTAAGAGCAGCGGATAACCGAGCATAGCTGCAACAGAGGCCAGAGGAGATTGGGAGTGTGAGAGAATGAGAGAGGGAGGGAGTGATTGGGAGAGAGTGAGGGAGAGGGAGAGATCACTAAAATGGGAAAGTGCTAGGGTTTTGAGAGAGAGAGAGAGAGAGAGAGAGAGAGAGAGAGAGAGAGAGAGAGAGAGAGAGAGAGATCACAGGAGAGTGCTAGGGTTTTAAGAGGGGGGGTGGGAGCGAGAGACCTAATGTGATAGAAGGCTAGGGTTTTGTACTAGAAGAGAGAGAGAGAGAGAGAGAGAGAGAGAGAGAGAGAGAGAGAGAGAGAGAGAGGAGGGGGGAGCGAGAGACCTAATGTGATAGAAGGCTAGGGTTTTGTACCAGAAGGGGAGAGAGAGAGAGAGAGAGAGAGAGAGAGAGAGAGAGAGAGAGAGAGAGAGAGGAATACTAAACAACAACAAAAGAGGGATTGACACTTGTCCACTGGGGGGCCCTTTCCTGATGGCTTTTTTCCATCAGGGAATTATATTAGCCGTCAGCGATTGATTTGATCGCTATAATCCGTTGGGGAAAAAAATGCGGGACCATTAGCATTGGACCTGGATTTTAACGATGGTTTTATACCTAATTCAGATGGATTAAAACCGTTGCATACCTTTCAACAATTTAAATCCGTTAGGGGAAAATGACAGATAGTTTTATACCTAATTCAAATGGATTTAAGCCGTTGCATACTGTAACGCCCTGGGGGTCGAGCAGAAGCTCAGCTCCCGAGTTCCAACGCATCACTTATGCAACATAGATAATGATGATTGAATGTTGTTCATATTAGTACACTAAACATGAGTGAGATTATACTAAAATAGTAATTCATACTCTAGATCAATTTATATAATGCAAGCGGAAGACTGAAAGATGTATACAAGCGTATATGAGCCCAAAAGATCACTGTCGAACCTTAGAGTATGATTACATCACTGAGTCACCATATACACGTAATAGTTTCAAAATCAAAATGTGAAGAGATAGTTCAACTACAATGATAAGCCCTGTAGCCCTGTCGATCAGGACTGCCTAAGCAAAACCGTCGGAGAACTGCATATACAAGAACTCGTCCTGATCATCATAGAAATCAGGCTCCACCTCCTGAGTCGCATCGTCATCTACAACTAAGACAGAGTCTGATGGGTGTTCAGAACACCGTCCCAGAATGTGGGAGTGAGTGATCAACTCAGTGGAAGCATAGAACAAAGATTAACATGTTATCAATTTAGTCAAGCAGTAATACTAAAGCAGACATATCAGACAATCCTAGATACTCTTATTAATGCATGAATGAAATGTTTTCATGATGCATGCCCTCACCTACACTGTCTCGTGCGACACCATCTTACGGTCGCGGCATGCTTTCTTCCCTCTGTGCTCTTCAACCTAGGGCACATGCAGTGCGATGTTATGAGCGTAATTATCGAGTTATTACTAGTCCTTTTTATATAGCAGGATTGGGAAGCTAAGGTACCTCCCTTAGATTAATACCCGAACAATGATCCATTCTAGGGTCGTCAGTCCTAGACAATCTCATACGATATTATAGTTCTAGATCGCTGAAAAGGGCTCGTCACCAATCAGTACAGGTCTAGTTATATCCTATACACTACAATAAGGTTCGTCGCCTCAATGCAGTTTTAGGATATACTCGAGGTCACTACAAAGGGCTCGTCACCAATCAGAGTAGGTCGATAACTCGAATATAGTGTCTCATACTACCATAATCGGCTCACGAGTTTAGGTTGATCACTGGTCACTACGGGGAGGCTCGTCACCCAATGTAAGCCGACAGCTAGACCACAGTGTCCCATACCACCATGTCCGGCTCATGAGTCTTAGGGGATCGTGATACTAAGGTTAATAGGATTTCACTGGTGAGTGTGGTACCTTAGATTCAAACAAGAGCATCCATACATGGTGAACATACATCGGGTCAATCAGGTTACTTGACGAGCTAGACTATTATGAGCGCACCTTAAGTTGATCGACATGAAGTGTGCAAACACTCCATGTGGCTTAGCCACTGTCGACAACTCTAGTATGGCTCCGGTTCGTCAAACACGTCCTACGTGATGAATAGATCTCAGCCACGAACTCAAGCCTGTTACCGATTGCCTGGACTATAACATAGCCCTATACACATTCAACCTTAATCAATAAGCATGTGAAGTTATCAAAACAGGAGTAACCAAGTAGTCCAATCATAATAGCAAACATGTCATAAGATGCAATATAAACAAAAATCCATACACATGCATTTCATAAGTAAAGTGATAAAACTAAACAACTTGCATGAGGGAAACCATACACATCCCTAGGGTAGTTGAGAATCCTATCTCAACACCCATCTAAAGCACTATCTCCTAAGTACTTACTTATATAAGCATTTTCACAAACACTTAGACTACACTTATTAGGGTACATAACGTAAGTTGGCCCAAACATATATTAGGGCTAATCTTCTCGCCAAGGAGTTGTTAAACGTATAGCTAGGATATACACATTGTAGTTAATCATGACAAGCACACTTTCAAATTTCATACGTATACGGTACTTTCTACAAATACAAAGAATACGCTAAACTCCACATAGTTCGTATATCACTAAAACGCAAAACAGACATCGCATTTTGCATGTGAAATAGCACCCACGTCAGGAATCTATCATTAACCAACATTGAAAGCTTTGAAAAACATAATCTATACATCTATAGTCCGCACCGTATGCCGTAGAAGCTTCATGAATTCGATAGAGACTCTAAGTCTGCGTCAACGATGAAATGACAACCTATAGCACGAGTTAAGTCAGCTATTTCGCTACTTATAACAATGAAAACCTTAGAACAGTTTAGGGTTAGGTTTTTTTCTTACCTAAGTACGGAGTTGAAATCGCCGAAATAATGATTCGACAATGATGTTTAAGCACGAGGAGTAACGGGGATTGAATCCCAGGAGTAGCTCTCACTTCTATCTCACTTTCTCTCTCTTTACTCTCTTCGCTCTCTAAGGTTTTTTTTTCAAATTCGTATGGAGTGAATGAGAGAGGGTTTAAGGTCCTTATATAGGCCTAAAACTGATGGAATTAACCCCAGGGCCAAGGTATACTTAGGATTCAGCCAAAGGGTACTTGTTCCGATCTAACGGAGCACTTCTGGAGGCTCCTTTTTGACGTGCGGTCGGACTTAAGCTTCCTGACCTTGGATCTAGGTCCAGCCAAGTTTTCAGTCCGATCGGGTTTACAGATCGACTGTAGCGGATCAGTTTCAATTCAACGGTCACCGGTGCTCGATCAGGGCTACAAGTGCTCTGACATGTGCTGATAAGTATTCCTGATCCGAGGGTGTATTTGGGTTAGATTCTGACGGTCTGATTCTTTATATTTGGTCTGCAAGCGACACAACTCAGTTTACTTAAATTCGAATTTATTTCTAAAGATATTTTCGTTTCTCATACACCTAGCTCCGGACTCAAGGAAATGACTTCAGGATACTCTCTAGACTTGATTTCTGAGGTAGTTGTCAAGTCCAGTAAGGTGGTCCTAATCCTATAATTTTATAGTTATCGGACTTTCGACGTGCGGTTCAGGTCCGATACGAAGTTTCAAAGTGCTCCCGAGAGCAACTGCGTTTAGAAGTTGATTCTAGATTTTAGGGTAACATAGCGTTAACGATTCTACAGGTTTTGAGTCTTGCAGATCATATTTAAAGTGATTAGTGCTAATTTTACTGGTAATCTAATTTAGCACTTAGTTAAATCTCGTCTAATTTCTAAAGGATTTGGTCCTAAGGGATTTCTGCCTGAGGTGGTACTCGGGTTTCTGTATGAATTTTTCCGAGTCGTTACATATACCTTTCAACAATTTACATCCGTTGAGGAAAAACGGCAGGACCATTGTGGAAGGTCCTTTTTCAGGTAGTGTCACCTTTATATATATATATATATATATATATATATATATATATATATATATATATATATATATATATATATATAAACCATCCTACAAATGTCCATCATTAAAATGCTTAATTTATTATCAAACAAATGTAAATGTTAGTTTCAGATTTTGGTATTTGATTTGAAACATGGATGCAAAAGGACATGAACTGCATCTTGATATTATGAGTTCGTACAAATAGGTCCATGATTCGATAATTATGTCTTGATACCCCGCCCATGGTTTGGTGATCCAGACTACTCGCTTGATGGGACCCACTTTGGATGAGGGATGTCCCTAGAATCTTTAAGATTGAATATCCTACTCAGGTGTGAGGCATGTCCCTATAATCTTTAGGATAATATCCTACTTAGGTGTGCCTGGACCAACCAGATTTTCTATGGTTTGGCCTTGGGCCTG
This sequence comes from Magnolia kwangsiensis, assembly GCA_037074715.1. NCBI lineage: Eukaryota > Viridiplantae > Streptophyta > Magnoliopsida > Magnoliales > Magnoliaceae > Magnolia > Magnolia kwangsiensis. The sequence goes on along the minus strand of CM073584.1, from coordinate 40,189,163 downwards.
CTGTGCTAGTCCATGTTGAGTTCAAGCTTAGGTGATACATTTTCAGGCTGAGATAGGTCTAGCTTAGCCTGGCCAAGGCCAGACCAATTAACACCACTAGTTCCAGACTCGGAAAATTATATAGCAAGATATTCATATTTGAGTCCACATTGTGGATGGTACACCTTAGTTCGAGTATTTTCTGACTGGGATTTATGTAGGGGCAGAGAAAACACTCTACTCTCAACCATGTGTCTGATTAATTATCAGAATCGAATCAATCAGTGTTAGTGAACCTGTAGAGTAGAATCAGAAGGATCACAAAATATCAATGATATCTAAAGCAAGATTAGTACATGTATATAACCGTCTAACAACAGCCTTAGGGAGGAAGAAAAAACCATCTAACGAAATTACTTCTGACCCAGAGAGCTTGAGAATCGTTTCATTCAAAAGACCACCGAGTTAAATTATTTTTGTTTGAATTTTCACCTTGGAAAAAAGCTTACAAAAGGCTGAAATGGGACTTCTCGGGGCTCATCCAAGTATATATCTAGAGATTTTTGGGGTCCAAAGGACTCAAAATAGAGTTAAGTCGAAGTTGCTATTGAGCTGTATGTCGATTAGACTAAGGTTCTATATGACTCTAAACATATGACTTTTCATTTTTTTTCTTTTTTCTTTTTAGAATTAATGCCGTGATTCAGTTGGTGAGTGTCATTTTCCTCCTCATGCAATTTATTATATTCATGTTTATAGTGACTTGTGAGGTACTATAATTTGGATTTTCATGGAAGGCCACAAGGAGGTGGGTGTACAAGTTATATCCCATGATGTTTGGAAGAGTACTGGTAGGTTTGGTCGCTTTTGATTTTTCTGAATTTTCAAAAATAGCTGCGGTGGCTTCTGTAAATATCTAGTCAATGACATGACATATGTTGTTATAGGGTTGATTCAATTATTTTAGAGAACGTTGTGCAATATGATGTGACACCACCTACGAAGCTTCTCTCTCTCTTTCTTGAGATTTCTATCACAAAATTACTCACAACTTAGAACTGGGTGAGATATCATTTCCTCTAGTTTTTGGACAGTAATTAAAACAGTATCGTTATTTTATTTTATTTTTTCATTTTAACTGTCCTATAAATGGACAACAGTGCAATAGTTAGATTATCAAATAATTATATAATTTAGTTCTGGATTTTGATATTTGATTTGACACATGAGATACAAGAGGACGTGAATTGCATCTTGATATAAGTGGTCCCATGATTCGGTGATTTTGTCTCGATGCCCCTTGTCCATACAAACACTCCCATGATTTGGTGATCCAAACTATTTACTTGTTCTGTGTCCATGCTCATGGCTTAGTGGTAGACTTACAAGAGTTTCAACACTAAAGACGGGTTGGAATATCCATCTTGATGTGTGTGGGTGTGAGGGAGTGTGCCTAGAAAAATAAAATAAAATAAAAATTGATGGGACCCACTATGGATGAGGCATGTCCCTAAAATCTTTAAGATTAAATATCCTACTCAGGTGTGCCTGGGCTGATGTAGAGCGGATTGCAGACACTTTCATGGCAAAGATGGACTAGAGGAGGCCCGATCAAAGCCAGAAGTGATTGGGACAATCAGAATCTTAAAACAATTGTATCTCATAGATTGGAATGAGTTTTTCGCTATATTATATATGATTTTATGGTAGAAAAATCTACTTTAGCCGATAAACCAGTCAAATTGGGTTTCCCATGCTAGTTGCTAGTTGAAAGTTCATTTTATTTTCATTTTTTACTATAAATTGTAAGTTTTAATTTGATTATAACTTTTGATTCTTTGAGTTGTAGGAGTCATGCCCAACATGAAAAGGGCTTAGAAAAATTATGAGAATAACATGGTTAGGTCAAATTGGACACTAGTATTTTTTGCCGAAAACCATAAAGTCTAGTAGGAATCATGACCATTTAGGGAGTTTGAGTCTAAAACTCCATCCTTATTATTTAAAGGATTGTAATTTCATCTTTATTATCAATCAGTTTATTTTCAAATTTATTATAATTTATTTCTATTTTTTTTTCAAATTTATTATAATTTATTTCTATTTTTTATCCCTCGTGGATTCAAGGAAACTCTGTGAGGAATCCAAAGAACTCTGTGGATTTAGAGTAGTTATCCCCAAGGAAGACGGTGATTGATCTCATTACATCCTTACCTATGTCAATTGGTATCAAAGTGAGGACTCTCCTTGGACTAATGGCAACTAAAAATCAAATAGACTAAAATCCTGCGGACGGTAATACAAAGATTTATTATTTATTAAAAGTATGAAAACTTCCCACTCGGAGAATTAGTTGACTATGCAAGGGCTGCAATTAACCCTTGACCATATTGCAGATACGCTAATTCCGCCTCGAGCCCAAGGCAATGCCCAACCGCTCATGGTCGTTATATGATACAACCCCAATTTTCGTAAAGCACTTCCGAAGGTGAATCGTAAGGCTATCTTAGATCAGTCGAACTCCAGCAATGAGGACATTGCTGGTGGTGTTGCCCAATGACTAATGCATAGACATGATCAAGTAGATCATGCTGAAAGAGACTATCAAGGTAAGACTGAAGTTCTCAATTTTTAATGGCTTATTGTGTTTAAAAGATTTTCTTGATTGGTTAGCCGAAGTAGAATGATATTTTGATTACATGGATGTGACAAATATAAAAGTGAAATTAGTGGTATTTAAATAAAAATCTACTGTTTCTACATGATGGGAGCAATTATAACTCTCATGTGCCCGACAGAACAAGGCGCCCATCCGATCATGTCCACGGATGAGACGCCTTCTTCGATCATGATTTCTCCCCAATGATTACTGGCAGGTATTATTCCAACAATACCAAAATTACTAATAAGGGAATTGAACTATCACGGATTACGAATTCCAGTAGTTGGTAATGCGGAATGACTTGTCGAAGACATAATCACAGAAGATAACAAAGTTCATGGGCGGTTTATGATCAATAATTCAGGACTGAGTTTAGATGTACCCGGTCGGGATTGTGGATAAAGAGGTTCAATTGATAAGTTGGGTGAAAATGCAGCTTGCAAGAGTCCCTACTCATCCTTATCCTTCGACTCGGCCCCCTATGACGGGTGTCACGTAGGATTTAGCACTAGCCAAAGGAAAGGAACTAGTAGGAAGATGCCATCGACCTCCTATAATCATAAACCATGACACGGGGAACATTCCATCAAGGCCTTAACGTGCGACAACCATAACAGCGAGTCTGAGTAGGATCTCAAATCCTTATGATCGACCAACGTCAAACAATTATTACCTTTATAGCTAACCGAGCCACTTATCAAACAAATTCCATCAATACCCTGCAACCTACTTGACCATTAACAAAAGAAGCATTGAAAGTGATGCAGCTGAAGAATGCCCTGGATTAGAATAAAGATGAACAAGCCACTGAGGAAGGAGCTGGTGACAAATAATAGTTGGCCTAAGATTATAGCGAATCCTTGGTCATGAGATGATTATTATATACTCCAAGGAAGGAAGTGCACCTACAGATGCACAATATATTCCATATACGGTGTGTCGTCAATGGCAAGGTCTATGATCTAATTATAAATAATGATAGTAGCGAGAACATCATCTCAAAGGTGATGGTGGACAAGCTACAGCTGCCTACAATAAAACATCATTCCCCTTACTTGATTAGCTGAATAAAAAAGATGAATGAGACCAAGATAACTGAACAATACAATTGTCTAGTTTCAATTGGTAGTAATTTTTGACATGGTCAGCATAGAAGTATGTCATATATGTTACTCAGTCGACCATGAAAATTGGACCGTGATGCGACCCACCCAGGAGGAAATAATGTTTACATCTTTATCAAGGATGGTCAAAAGATAATCCTTGCCCCTATGACACTAGAGAACCACCCCGAAGCTTCTAAAGTAAATAAGAGTTCTCTCTTGACCATTTGGAATTTCATAAAGGAATCCAAGGAAACTTGCGATGACTACACCGTGGTGATAAATGGGGAGAAATTGGAGGCCTTTGACATTCCTCCAAGTTTAAGGTCATTGTTGAACGAATTTAAAGAAATTGAGCCTGAAGAATTACACGATGGATTGTCCCCCATGCGGGACATCTAACATCACATAAACCTTATCCCTTAGGCTAGCTTGCCCACTGCCCTTACTATCGAATGAGTCCAAAAGAGTGTGAAACACTTTAGGGGTATGTGAAAGAATTGTCCGTAAGAGTCTTCTGAGAGAAAGTATGAGCTCATGTGTCGTGCCAGTGTTGTTAATGCCTATCCTAAGAAAGATAGGAGCTGGTGCATGTATGTCGACTGTCAGGCAATTAAAAAGATTATTATTAAATATCGATTCCCAATACCGTGGTTGGACAACATGATTGATATGTTAGAAGGTGTCAATGCGTTATCTAAACTAGATATGAGGAGCGAGTATCATCAGATTCGTATCTGATCCAGTGATGGGTAAAAAACAACATTCGAGACCAAGAAAGGTTTATATGAATGGCTAGTCATGCCATTCGGTTAATCCAACGCACCAAGCACTTTTATGTGTGATAAATCAAGTGTCAAAGCCATTCATTAGCCAATTTATGGTAGTATATTTTTATGACATCATGATATATAGCCGGAGTGAGACAACCTATTGTTCTTAGGATTTATTGTAAAGTCCACAGAAATCTGTGTGGGTGATGAAAATGTGTGAGCCATCATGGAATGACCAATCTGAATAAACATTCATGCATTGAGGAGTTTCCATAGGTTAGCGACCTTCTATCTTTAATTCGTATGGAATTTCAGCATTATAGTCACACTCATTATAGATTGCATGAAAAAAGGCCCATTTCAGTAGACTGATGAGGCTGACAAGAGCTTTGCTGAAATCAAGCTTCAATTGTTCACAACACCAGTCTTGGTTCTTCTTAGTTTTGACAAGTTTCTTTAAGTTGGGTGTGATGCCTCATATATCAGAATTAAAGGAGTCTTATCACAAGAAGGTAGGCTGATAGCCTTCTATAATGATAAGCTCAGCGAAGCCTGAAAGAAGTGGTCGACAATGACCTTAAGTTGTACACAATTGTTCAAGCGTTGTGACACTGGTGGCATTATCTGATTTAGAGAGAGTTTGTTCTCTACAATGACCATCAAGCCTTAAATTTTATTAATAGTTTGGCTAATGTAAATCATGTATATGCTAGATGGATTGTATTTTTGTAGGAATTCACATCATTCTAAAGCATAAGTTAGGGCAACAGAACAAGGTGTGGCTAATGCACTTAGCCACCGTGCATCATTACTTGTTATAATAAGAAATGATGTGGTCAACTTTGACTGTCTTAAGGAGTTGTATGCCGAGAACGAGGACTCTAATGATGCATGGATGAGATGTTAAGAGGGTAATCCTAGTGACTTATATATGCAAGACGATTTCCTTTTCAAAAGGAATCAACTGTGCATACCCTAAAATTCTCTAAGGAAGTAAATTATTCAAGAGTTACTTAGAGGTGGCCTTGGTGGACACCTTGGGCGAGATAAGAAACGGTTTCTTCTTGAGAGTGGTATTCTGTCCACAATTTGTACGTGACATGTGTAAAGTAGTGTAGGGTTGTCATGTTTGTTAGACTTGTAAGTGGTAATCTTAGAATATGTGCCTCTACACCCCGTTACATGTGCTTAACGGCCCTTGGAAGGATTTATCTATGAATTTCGTGCTTGGTCTCCCTCGAACACAGCACAACATGGATTTAGTGTTCGTAGTGATAGATCATTTCTTAAATATGGTACACTTTATCCCATGTAAGAAGATTGATGAGAACATCAGTGGTGCACCATTTTGAGTGTATAAGAGGAGGAGGCATCGCCGACAGAGTACCGGAGTAGAGGAGTTGATGTGGATGGATATTGGGTCTATCAGACCCATTTTCTAACGAACTACGAGTGTAGTAGCGGTATGACCGCACCCTAACCATAGATCCATAGGTCGAATTTCAGACCCTACCACACAGGTGCTTTAGTTTTAGATATTTTTTTGTTCTTTTCCTTATTTCAAGGACTTTATTACACTTTCTTTACTTTTTGTCTTTTTTTTTGTTATTTTCTTATTTTTAAGGGCTTTAGTGCACTTTTACTTTTTTCATAGCTTATATATACATTGTGAGAAACCCTATTAACATTATTATTGAATGAATAGAAATTCGTCTCTTTTCTTTCTCTTTATTTAAGAGATTAAGGTTTAAGGATTGGCCCGTGGGTGTTGAGGATTCCACCTTAATTTCATATTTTCCTTTTTTTAAGATCTTCGAGCTGTAGGAAAAAATAAGAATCATCCTCCTTCTTTTCTTTTGAGGACAAAAGGACCTATACCTTATTCATCTCAAACCTCTCATCCTTCATCCCTTTAGTTACTCTCTGGATATCTCCTTTCTACATCGAATGGAAAAGATGGATGGTTAGTTAGTAGTATCAGATCCAAGCTTAATTGTGGACTAACTTATACTAGATTTGGAATATCCACATATCCTAAGGTCCTCCCTTTTTACTATTTATGTGATCTTATGCTAAGGGGCATGATCCTAACGGAATAAGCTCATCTTCATGTTGAGATTTACCTAATCCCTTTGATTGGAAATAGTTAGTTAATTCTTGTATTTATTTGAATATTCTTTAACCTGATTATACATGCACCTAGGGTTAGGTCATCACAAGTCCATACATCAAATTTGGTATCAGAGATCAGTTTTAGCGTAGGTCAATTAATTATTAATCCATCTTTGTAGTTAAAATTTTCTACAGAAACTCTTTACCCAATTTTTAAAAATCGTTTAGCCGCATGATCGCTTTACGTAGGGGGCATATTTTGTTGAGTTTAGTCAGCCCTTTTTTCGTAGGTTTTGTTGAGTCCCCATATAGACCTAAGTCATTTAGGGTAGTTGTATTGCATTGGTATCATCATTTTTACCTATTTCTAACACATAAATCTAAGGCCATTCACTTATCATTCCTGGTGTATGCCCATGCGCACTGGTCGTGGGTTTGGTCTCCATTACACCATGGACTCTGATCAATTTACCAAGGTGATGGAGGGCCTAAGTAAGAGAATGGATAAAAACTTTCAAACCTTGAGGGATAATATCATGCAACAGTTTGCTCATTAGGATGGTAGGTTCACACATCTAGAGGAGAGATTTGTGCATCCAGAGGCTAGTATTCCAACAACCACTATAGGTGGAACCCAGGCGACCCCCAACACTGGGAAAGTCAATTAGTCCTAAGCTGTGGGCCTGGATCCGCCTAGGGATGGTTTGGGCGCAAACCAGGCCCGTGGACCTGGCAACAGACACGATCCTGTTCTTCTGACCTAATGGGAGGGCCATGATAGGGTGCGTCGTCAGCGCCCCCATAGATATCAAAGCATGAGGACCCTATTTCTAGGGTCATGAAGGGCATCAAGGTTAACACTCTCAGTTTTAATGAGAGATTGGACCCCAAAGTTTTTTCTGACTTGTAAGACACCATCTATTCCATACCATTTTCTATTCTTATGTGCATGATGATCGATGCTCTTAGCCAAACCTAAACTAGCCGTGCATATTGCACACCCGACTGACCAGAACCCCAAGGCTTCGAAACCGATTTCATATTGACCACCCCATCATCGTGATCATGTAGGTATCACTCATGCACCTGTACAATGCTCTATTAGTGAGATACACCGCAAAGAATCGTTGTTGTATCATGTGCCCATGATGCCATATATTTCATTCCACACATGTGCACAACACATTCCATGCACACATGCACATGCCACACATGGGTGAAAGAATCTCAACCCATATGTGTGATGTCACACACCCATACCTCCTCTTTCTCATGTGCATGCAAAGTCAACTCTTCTCCATATTATACCTTATGCATGATGTCATCACACCATGTCATCCTATGTCCCTTTAATCCACCATTAATTCTTAATCATGCGTAAATTCCCATAATCATAGTCTAAGCTAACCAAGATCACATTAATTGAATCTAACCATAGTTTAACAATTTCTCTACATATATCCTTTCAATCCTTAACAATTCACTATTTTTCTACACAAGGAGAGAGAGAGAGAGAGAGAGAGAGAGAGAGAGAGAGAGAGAGAGAGAGAGAGGAGTGATCTAGGTGGGCCATCAATCCTATCCATCTAATCCATCAAGGTGAGTACACCCTCCTCACTCATTCCTATTTTGTTTTTATTGTGTTTATGTATGGTGGAGATGATTTTGCTGATAATGATGTGATTAATGGTGTGGATGCATAAGAGAATATATATATAAAAAGATGATTAATAGTGGTGATGATATGATGATAATGATGTGATTAATGGTGTGAATGTATAGGAGGATTCATACAACAACAATAATAATAATAATAATAATAATTTGTTATAGACTTTATGTGGGACCCATTGATAGCGGGTCCCACTAGAACCTTTGTATGCCATCAAATAGTCCTGTGTGGCCCATTGGGCTGGCCACACACATACACACCCATGCACACATGTGCACACCACACCATCAAAAATAATAAAAATAAATAAATAAATAAATAAATAAAATAAAAAATAATAGGGGAGTGGACACTGTTTGACATTATTGCCTGCGTCCAGAAGACGCTGCGGCAAGCAGCATCCCGACTACTTGAGTTCAAAGGGGCTGGGGCTGTGGGTCCACAACGGGCCCCACCCATGATGTATATATTTAATCCATGTTGTCCATCTGATTCCCTAGCTCATTTTAGGCATTGAGCCGAAAAATGAAGTCAATCCAAATCTTTAGTAGGCCACACTATCAAAGAGATTGTGTTAATGGTAATAAATTATTAGGGCCATTGTGATGTTTGTGCGCCAAAAAATGTTAAATATTGGACTTGTTGGGTCTGTCACGAGTCAAATAATCTAACAGATGGGGTGGATCATCCTGATGTGGGCCCTACTTATAAAAAACCTTAAGAAAAAAAATAGCAAGTGGGTGCTAGACGCTGCAGCAAGCAACGTCCTGCTACTGGGATAGGCAGGGACCATGGGCCCCAACCATAGGCCCCACCATGATTTATGTCGAACATCAACACCGTGCATTTGATGGATCCCCTTTAAATGATGGGATCCCTTAAAAATCGGCTGTACATGGAACTCAGGTGGCCCACACCATCTAAAATCATGTGAAGAGTAGGTAAATCATATAAAAGTACTTTTTGGGGTCCAACTGAAATTTAGATGCATCTGAAACTTGGACTAACCCCTCAACCAAGTGGGACACACACAATGGATGGACTGGATCTCTGAAGTGACCCACCTTAATGAGAATAAAAAAAAATATAAAATAAAATAGAAAATAGAAAAGAAAGGGCGTGAAGGAGTTGACGTCCTCCCTAGATGTCTAGAGAGGGCGGTCCCTACCCACCTTTGGCGTAAGGTTTTGTGGGGTTGATCGTGGCCACACCATGATGTATGTGTTAAATCCACACCATTCATCCATCTTACTAGCCCCATTCATCGTAAGGTCTCAAAAATCAAGCCGATTAGAAGCTCATGCAGGCCATGCCACTTGGATAGTAAAAATTGTGTTCAAAATGCTCAGATTTTCTGGGGCCCACCTTGGTGATGAAAAGTATATTTGGGCCATTCATCCACTTCTTCAGACCATTTTAAGACACGAGTAAAAGAATGAGGCAAATCCACGCCTTAGGTGGACCACGCTATAAGAAATAGTGGGATAAAAATCCCTACCATTAAATCATTTGAGTTCTACTGTGATGTGTAACTACCACTAAAGTTAGGTTGGTCATTGGACAGTGGAGCCAACTCGTTATATGTATTTTATATCCAGGTCATCCATCATTTAGACCACCCATGTGTTATGGGCCCCACCCGATGTATGTACCTTATGGCCATGTCATTCATCTAGTGGGTGGCATCAACTATGATGTTGTTTATTGTACAAACTGTTCATGGGGTGGACCCCACCATGTCAATGGGACCTACAATTATAAAATATAATAATAATAATAATAATAATAATAATATTATTATTATTATTATTATAAGGAAAGGGAATTGTATGCTTACCAATGAAAACTTCCCTAGACATAATGTGATGCATGTGAAGCCCACCTAGATGCATGTGTTATATACCCACACTACCTATATTTTCCATTCACTTGGGAAGTGGGCCCACCTCCTGCCCATGGACACAAGATGAAGTAGAACTCAATTTAGGTGGACCACGCTGTAAGTAAAAATAGTGGTAATAACCATTGGAAATTCTTAGGCTCTAGTGTGCCCCCTATATGCTAGGACGCTTCCTTAACCATGGACTCCACCTTATAGTATGATGTAGATCCATGTCATTCATCGGTTTATCCTTATCATTTTAGGGTACGGTCCCATAGACTAGTCAAATCCAAATCTCATGCCACAGGAGCAATATTGATCACTTGTCCACCGTTAAATATTTCCTGGAACTGCAGTAATGTTTGTGAGAAATTTTTTCATCTATTCTTTATTTAACTAATCATGGGTCACCTAATATACATGTTTTACCAGCCATTCATCTATTTTGTTAGATCATTTTAGAGTGTGGGGCTGCCTATATATTTATTGCAATCTAAGTCATTTCCATGGTACCCATTGTAATAGTTATTCCTCATTTAGACGATCAGTTGGTAGAAATCATGTGGATCACTACACCATAGGAATTTGGGATTTTGGGTGGCCCAACTAGTCGTGTGGATTGATGGAAGTTGTGTGGACCACCACACCATGTGAGTGTGTGATTTTTATAGCCCACCTAACTATATGAAATTGGGGCAATCATGTGACTACTTGTCTAAGTAGATTTATGATTGTTGTGGCCCTTAACCATATATCACTGACTGGATGAATGGAATCTAGATTTGGCAAAATGGTTTTGAATATATAGCTCATAAATCTTGTAATCATGCGTGACGTGGATAGACATAAATCATGTGGGTATGTGGGGAATGTGTAGCCCAACCATATGATCATGTGGTGCTTAGGTGACTGCTAAACTATGTGAAATTTTGGTACTGGCCGCCTAACTACATAAAAGTTTAGTAAAGCGGTTGCCCCATTATGCGAGCTATGGTATAATAATAATAAGTAACTATCTCACCTTAAGTCCTTTATTATGACAAGTAGAGTGACATTTGTGTGGCCACTCAACCATATGGACTTCTAATAATGGAGTGGTCATAAGACCATGTGAGCATATGAGAATTGTGTGATTGCACAGACTCATGAACTATGCTGATGGTGTAACCTCTTGGGTATGTGAACTTAGGACGTGCGTTAGATTAATTATGGACCCTACCTTACTGTAAGTATTGTATATTTCATCATTTAGGCTAGCTACTTCTAGAACATGATTCCAAAATGACTTAGATCCAATTCCTAAATAAGTCAGATGATATAAAATAGTGTTAATTGAACGTATAACTTTTGAACACTTGTGAACCCACTCAATGTACATATTTTATCTGCACTGTTCAATTGTTTTGCTAACCAAATAGTTTGATGATGGAGCCCGCTGACATGTGCCTTGTGCATCTGAACTGTTCTTCCTTGTACTACCTTCATGTATATGAATTACCTATACTATCTACTTATTGGGACCCACCGTAATGTTTATGTGTAGACCCATCTTCTTGCAGTACCACTAGGAAGTAGGACCCACTACATTGTATGAGACAAACCCATGTCATCCAACTGTGACTAACTCTTATGTGTATATTATATAACCAAGTCATTCAACTTAGGGCTCAATGTATCTTATGAGGTTTACTTGTTCCTTCCAAACCATTGTAGAGCTACTATGATAATTATTTGCAAATCCAACATACTAACAACCCACTTGAAGGTGAAGCCCACTACATTATATGAGTTTCACCAGCACCATCCATCTTGTGGATCATTTACTATATGTTATAATTATGCCTTTCATCTCATAACCACTTTGTGCATGTACTTTGTGTTATCACCACTCATTAACCATAAGGCCCAGTTAGGGTATAACCATGTGGTCCCAATAGAAGAAAATCATGTTAGGCTAAAGCCGCTAATGGAATATCTATCTTGCGAAGGAAATGATGTAATTCTGAATACAAATAATGCTCATGATTATGATAGCTATGGATGATATTAGTGATGTTAGTGATTATGGCTAATAGAAGTATGTGATATAGCATGACAATACGATGATGATGATGATGTGATTATAGATACATGTAATACGGTTATGGCAGTGGTATAACAGAACTTAAAATATGACTTGGTGATGTTGGTAGCATTGATTCGGAGTATTACTAGATGCATATGCATTGCATTGGCATTAGCATCAGCATCATACCTTACATATTACATGCCTTTCACCATACATGATTTCTTTGTAGCATATTTATCTTGCTTGCATGTAGGACACACTGCACACACATGTGTACTCACTAGGCTTTTTGCCTAAGCTTCATATTTTCCATTTTTGTCAAGGTAGGAGTAGCTTGGAAGACTTACCTTTCTCAATACATTATATCTATTTTTCAATCTGGCAATGTTGTCATTGTGTACCTTTTGGAAAGCATTGTACTAGTAACCATCAGGATTTATAATGGAGAGTGTTTCTTGGTATTTTAATCATGGATCTTCATGATCATGTATTATTATTATTATTATTATTATTATATATGAGAGTGCACTGAACTCGGGACTTGGCGTATGGAAGTTGAGTGCCGGATTTGGGCCATCACGGAAGTTGTCCATCCCCAAATTTGGGGCGTGACATGACTGGTTAACAAACAAGGACCACTTCTTTGAGTGGCACGGTCTGTCAGACCCACGGCAAGTCGGGTTTACCAAGATGAAATTGGTGGGTCAAGCATAACTATATTGAGGGAATGTAGAGCGTCACCATGAGCGATCTTAAGAGGGACCAATTCTCTTTTGAATTGAGATGAAAGAGTTGTTGCAAGAGAAATATGTTCCCCTTTCTTATAGGCAGAGGCTATTGAATCAATGACACATTTTGCATCCAGGATCCATGACGTTGACGGAATACATCACTAAGTTTAATGAATATATGATGAGATGCGATGTGGATGAGGACCCTGCTATGGTTCTCTCCCATTTCCGTATGGGCCTCAGGCCTGAGCTTCGGTGGGAGTTCACACTTCATATGATCACCAATATGGAACATGCTTACCAGGTGGTGCAAAACTAGAGCACTGTGTGCGCTAGTCTAATGTGAGGGGGATTAATTTTCAACCTATTATGTCTAGAGTAGCTCCGCAGGAAGTGAGACCCCAGGTCGAAATTCAACCCAGAGCTTAGCTTGGTACCCAGCCAGTCAACAAAAATCAAAGTAATAATATAGTCGGACCAAGTACTAGGCCCGTGATGCCAAGTTAGTGTTACCGCTGTGGTGGCATGGGTCACATCACTGCAGATTGTTCAAATAAGGCTGGGTGCATTACCTTTATTTTCGAACACCCCATAGAAGAAGAAGTGGCAAATAAAGTTGATGGTGACCAGGGTGATGAGGAGATCATTATCCCCTCCCTTGACCCAGCTAGTGATGCTGAGGATGATACTGTGGAGACTATCCTCCTTGCAGTGGTGAGGTACACCTTGACCCAGATGAAGGATAGCAAAGATTGGCGCAGAACCACCATTTTTCACACTTACGCCAAGTGCGGAGAAAAGAGCTTCAAATAGATTATAGACAGTGGGAGCTATGCGAATGTAGTTTCCCCAATTACTTTGAGTCACCTGGGGTTGAAGTCAATCCTTCACCCCAACCCATACAAAGTTTCTTAGGTGGATGTGACATCCCTTCCTGTGACCCATCGATACCTTGTTCTAATTGAGTTTGGACCATATAAGGACAAGTTGTGGTGTGATGTGATCACGATGGACATTGGCCATATCATCTTGGGATGGCCATGACTCTATGACAAAGATGTGATAATATTCGGGTGTACGAATAATTATGTATTTAAGTATGAAGGAAAGAAGATTGTCTTGAGCCTGCTCTGTAACGCTCCGAACATTTCAATACCCATGTATTGAAAGTTCTTGAGCATTACCAAGAAGTTAACGTAATATGTACACGCGTACGATACCAAACTAAATATCCTGACCTTATATCTATTCTATGAAACGAATCTAATCGTGAGGAATGATCTTCATGCATAGATCCAGCAATCTGACCGTTGATTTTTAAGACAACACCATCCATCATGTGATTTGACTTGCGTACCTTCCTTTAAATGAATTGATGAATAACTCCTTTTCCATAAGGATTTAGATGTAAGTTCTTTTATAAGAATTACTTAGAAACATGCTTATAACCATATAGACCCAGTAGATTTCATGAAACTCTTAAATCAAAAATAATTATGAAAATGCCATTAACCTAAACCCTAAATTCTAGATCACGTAGTTCCCACTATCCGATCAACGTGAAATTTTATACCTTTCCAGGGATCCTAAATTAACTGTACATGTCAAATTTCAACCATTAGATCATTGTAAAAGTGACTCAATGGACATATCAGCCATTAATAGTAAATTTTGGGGCCACCTGATCTTTGGATTTGCTTCAATTTTGGACTCAACCCCTTAAATTAGGTAGAGAAACGAATGGATGGTGTAGATTCTCATAAACACCACAAGTGGACCCCACTTGTATGTGCGTGTGCAGTGCACGTGCACTGGCAATGCACCGAACCTGAAGTCGGGTCAAACATGGTTTAACCCGACGATTTTTGTAAAAGAAAAGGAATTTAAAATTCCTTTCTCACCATCATCTATAAGGATGATCCAAGCCGTCCATCCGGTAGAAGGACCAAAACTGACCGTACCCTAGGTCTGTTCATAAACAGAAAAGCTCCCACTCACACACAATCTCAACCATGAGTTAGGTTGTTTGCGGTTGATTTTTCAAAAACAGAAAGACTCTGTTTCCTACTCCTTTCCATGACTAGAAATCTGTGTGCCTTTTCCATTTCATCCTAATCGCACATCCAAAGGCATCCTAGCCTTCATAATAGGGTTTTCTCCATAATCAAATGGATATCTAACACTGCCACATGCGAATCTCGAACCCAGCAGATAAAAGATTATCATCATCCGTTCGATGGGTTCCATGGTGATCATGGGACTTATCCACACCATCCAGTTGCTGTTTTTCATTGGATCAGCCATCCAAGGATGACTCGCCATTAATAGTCGGGTTATCTTCTCAGTGCGATCGAAACAACCACCAACTTCAAGTGGGGCCCATCTGATAATCTGAGCTATCCATTTGATAGGTCAGGGCCACAGAAACACAAAAGAGAATGTAGACTATCTTTTTGCAATTAGTTCGTGTTAAAACTAACAACGGACGCGAGCTCTCCTTCGAGTTCAAATCACAAGTTGCGAGTAATTTTACAGTTTGAAGCTGACCATGGATTCAAACGAAGATGGGACCCACAATCAATGATTCCCTAAAAGATCTATGCTATCCAAAAGATGGACAGTCCTAATCAATGACTGGCCCTTTTCACTCTAAACCGATCAAGAAACCTAAATCGTTACAGACCCTTACGCAATAGCAGCCTCCGTTTTCCTTGCTGCGAAAACGTGACTGTGTAAGGTTTATGCACTAGACATCTCGGAGCTTTCACGCTCTATAAAAGCATTCCACAGCCGACTTTTGAAGAAACGATAGAGGAAGAAGAAAAACAAGAGAGGGAGAGAGTGAGTTCAGCTCGAGAGATGCAGCACGGGCTGACTTGGCTGAGTCGTTGATCGAGCTGTGAATGGATTCATGGTCCAGCAACCTTGCTAGATGTTACAGCAAGAAAAGAAGGAAATAAAAAATAAAAGAAAGGAAAAGAGAAAGGGAAAGAGAAAGAGGAGGAGAAAGAAAGAAAGAAAAAGAAAGAAAGAGAGAAGGAAAGAAAGAAAGAGAGAGAAGGAAAGAAAGGAAAGAAAAGAGAAAGAGAAAGAAAGGAGAAAGAAAAGAGAAAGAAACATAAAGGAAAGAAAGAGAGAGAGAGAGAGAGAGAGAGAGAGAGAGAGAGAGAGAGATCGTGTGACGAATAGACTTGCTGAATCCTAGACTAAGTTCGGGGTCAGATTTGAGTCAAGCTATGGTGAGGGTATTATCCTTTAAGCTTACTTTGATTTAATAGTTATGAATTATCCTGCTTACATATTACCGAGAGTTATCCTTTCAATTGATTATAAATTTACCATCAACACTTATTTACCCTTTTGGGAATCACAATTCAATTTACATTCCCTATCACTGCAAGTGATGTTTACATTCCCTATCACTGCAAGTGTTGTGTTAAAGGTATCACAACTAATGAATCAAATATTTATCGTGGACATAATGTATTATGAGTAGCGCCCCTCTTGGTCTGCAGGTAATTCCATGGGTTGGTTGACATGGTGTATAATCGATGTATGTAAATCACAAATGCAGTGTTACATCAACTTTTTGAGATTGAAAGTCGCAAATAGTCACTCCATGAACACATCGTGTTACGTAAATCACCTAACCGCGTTGTTGTGTCGCCTTGAGATGTTTGTATAAATCCACGTTAATGTGGGACATGCCGGAGAATATCCATATAGTGAGACTGTGGGTCGAGCCGAATATCATAAACTGTTTTCCATATTATGATAGTGATCACTATGTATGTTGAGCCACACACACATTATTAGGCATACATTCATGTAGATTGTTTGCACATATTGATATCTCTCGTAGTGGTGGAGTACGTGACGTATCAGAACCCTTACATTACTTTTATGAATATCTTGAAACATCGTTAATCTTAAAGGATAACCATCACTATGAGTAAGGCATTGACCCTCTCCCAACCATATAGATGATGCAGGTGATGTACAAATCGAAGACCTGAAGAACTATCTCCCTATAGAAGACTATAATGAAAGAATTTGAAGATAGTTTTACTATTTAGTGTTATACTTTTATTGCGAACTCAATAAATGTAATAAGCTCCCATCGAGAGGGCATTTGATTATTTACTTAATTCTTTTATTCTAATAAAATAATCAATATAGTTAATTTTATTCTTGTGAATGTTATCTTCAGAAATGTATTTAGATGTGATCTAAATGAAAAAAAAAATATGGTGCGATTTTTAGGGCATCCAAGTTTATACATTATTAATACCCAGTTTTCTCAGGCACAAGTATAAACTCTGGTCGTGAAAATTCGGGATGTTTACGTCCTCTCCCAAATCATCAACAAGAATGAAAGATGTTGCGTCCCCAGGCAGTCATAGGAGTCAAATGGAGCCTTAGTCAAAATCTCTCCACATCATAGATGCTAAGGAGTTTGAGAGAGAGAGATTAAGGCAGGCACTATAGTGTACGACATACAAGCTAGGGAGAGTACACCTAAGGTTGCTATGAAGATACCCCAAGAGGCTCGTCCGGTCCTTTAAGAGTTTTAGGATGTCTTCCCTAAGGACCTTCCAGACAAGCTTCCACCGATGCAAGGCATTCATCATGCGATAGATCTCGTCCCAGGGGCAACCCTACCAAACCTCCCTCACTACAGAATGAACCCCATCGAGCATGCCGAGTTGAAGAGACAGGTGGATGAATTACTTAAAAAGGGATTCATTCATGAGAGTCTGAGCCTGTTTGTCGTGCCTATGCTTCTTACACCCAAGAAAGACGGCACGTGGCACATGTGTGTTAATAGTAGAGTCATAAACAAGATTGCTATCAAGTATCAGTTTTCCATCCCAAGGTTGGATGACATGTTTGACATGATAGCCACCTATACTATCTTTTCAAAAATTGACCTCAAGAGTAGTTATCACCAAATTCCTGTTCTCCCAGGAGATGAATGAAAAATTGCCTTCCAGACGAAGGATGGGCTGTACGAGTGATTGGTTATGCCCTTCGGGTTAACCAATACCCCAATTACGTTTATGAGGGTGATGACCTAGCTGTTGCGACCCTTTATGGGCAAGTTTTTAGTTGTGTACATTGATGATATCATCATCTATAGTACGTCCCCTAACCAGCACATCAAGCACTTGAGGCAGGTTTGCAATGCCCTACGAGCAGAAAAGCTCTATGCAAACCTGAAGAAGTGTTCATTCTTAACCTCTCATGTTATCTTCATGGGGTTCGTTGTATCATCAGATGGTATGTCTGCAGACCCTGAGAAAGTAAAGGTCATTGTCAATTAGCTTAAGCCGCGTACCATACACGACGTGCGAAGCTTTCACAGCCTAGTTATGTTCTATCAACGATTCATCTATGCATTTAGCTCGATTATGGTTCCCATCACAAATTGCATACGAAAAGGGGAGTTTCAAAGGATTAAAGTCATAGCACAAGGCTTTCTCAAAAATTAAAAAGAAGATGACGAAAGCACCAGTCATGCGTCTGCCTAACTTTACCAAAGCCTTTGAGGTAGCGTGTGACGCATCAGGAATTTCCATAGGCAGAATGTTAAGCCAAGAGGAACATCCTGTATCCTTTTTCAGTGAGGAGTTGAACAAGGCTAAACAATGTTACTCCACTTATGACAAGGGGTTTTATATGGTTGTGTAATCATTGCACCATTGGCAGCATTATTTATTACCACAAGAATTCATCCTCTTCGCTGATCATAAGGCCTCGAAATATTTAAGCTCTCAAAAGAAGTTAAGCCCTAAGCATGCCAAGTGGGAATAATTTCTTCAAGAGTACACGTTTGTGCTTAAGCACAAGGCCAAAAAAGAGAATAAGATTACTGACGCGCTTAACCATCATATCATGGTGCTTCAGTCCATGAGTATTGAAGTTATATGCTTTAAGCAACTCAAGCTGTCCTGCTTTTGGGATCATTTACAAATCATTGTCTACTGACCTTCCCTCGAGGAGTGTAAAGTTCGTCCTTACAGATGGATATCTTATTAGAGGGGACAAGCTCTATATCCCACAAACATCCCTCTGTGATTTTTTAGTTCAAGAGCTACATGCTGGAGGGATGAAAAGTCACTTTGATCGAGATAAAACAATTGCCCTTGTGTCTGATCATTTCTATTTGCCTAATCTCCAACGAGATGTGGCTAAGATTGTAGGGAAGTGACGGATGTGTTAACTAGTGAAGTAGAGGAAGAAAAATACAGGTTTATATACTCCTTTACTAGTTCCACATGCCCCGTGGCAAGATGTCAGTATGGACTTCATGCTTGGGCTTCCCAAGACTATTCGTAAGCACGACTCCATACTCGTGGTTATTGATCAATTTTCTAAGATGACCCATTTCCTATCCTATTATAAGGCCTCAGATGCCTCTCATGTTGATAAGTTATTATTTTAAGAGGTTGTACGACTCCATTGAGTACCTAGATCCATCATATTTGACAAAGATAATAGGTTCATTAGTTATTTTTAGAAGACTCTCTGGCATCTTTTGGGTACGACGATCCAGTTTTCTTCAGCATATCATCCCCAGTCAAATGGTCAAACATAGGTAGTGAACCGCAGCCTAGGGAAGTTGTTAAGATGTCTAGTTGGAGACCACCATATGACCTGGGACATTGTTCTTCCCATAGCAGAGTTCACGTATAATTCTTCAGTGAGCAGGTTCACTGGAATGAGCCCGTTTGAAATTGTTTCAGGTCTTAGACTTCGAGCCCCTATAAGTTTGATCCCCATGGCTACCCCACAGCGTCCTTTAGAGTTAGGAGAGTCCTTCACCCAGCATATACATGCATTGCATAATAAGATTAGGAGGAAGATTAATTCAAGTAATGAACATTATAAACTTTCTATTGACACTCATAGGAGATTTAGGAAATTTCAACTTAGAGATGACGTCATGGTTCGTATTAGGTCTGATCGATTTCCACCTGGATTCGTGAAGAAGCATCATTTCCATAGCATAGGCCCACATAAAATTGTGAAAAGGTTGGGGTCTAATGCTTATGTTGTTGATATCCCTGCTACCATGGGCATCAGTTCCACCGTTAATGTGGAAGATCTAGTTCCCTCTCACAAGTCATTACGTTTATCTACCGGTTCCCCTATTTCTTCCCAAACCCTCCCTATATATGGACCTTGGCCAAAGCCTGATCTTCCGATACCCATCTTACCTTCTCTTCCACCTATAGCGAGAATAGACAAGATAGAGAAAATTTTGGACTCTAAGGCGGTTTTCACTTGCTCCGGGGGTTTCCTGAAATTCCTATTCAAATTGAGGAATGGGCCCATTATAGATAACTCTTAGATCACAAAGGAAGAGCTACAACACATCAACCCCAATTTGCACGAGAGATACAGGAGTTCACTTTCTCTAGTGGTGAATTCTTCCTACTTGGGGAGAAATGATGCGGACATCAGTGGTATGCCATTTAGAGTGTACCAGAGGAGGAGACGTTGCCAACAAAGTACCAAAGCAGAGCAGTTGATATGGATGGACGTTGGATCCATTAGACCCATTTTCTGACGCACTACGAGTACAGGAGCGACATGACTGCACCCTAACCATATATCCATGGGTCGGACTTCACACCCTAGCACACGGGTATTTTAGTTTTAGGCATTTTTAATTAGTTTTCTTATTTCAGGGGCTTTATTGCATTTTCTTTACTTTTCGTCTTTTGTTTTTTGTTATTTTCTTATTTTCAGGGGATTTAGTGCATTTATACTTTTTTCATAGCTTATATATATGTTGTGAGAAACTCTATTTTCATTATTATTGAATAAATAGAAATTTATCTATTTTCTTCCTCTTTATTCAAGAGATTAGGGTTTCAGGATTGACCCTTGGGTGTTGAGGATTCTACCTCTATTTCAGGTTTCCCTCTTTTTAAGATCTTCGAGGTGCAAGAAAATGTAAGAATCATCCTCCTTCTTTTCTTTTAACGACAAAAGGACCTATACCTTCTTCATCTCGAACCCCTCATCCTTCACTCATTTGGTGCCTCTCTAAATATTCACTTTCTATATTGAATAGAAAAGAGGAATGGTTAGTCAGTAGAATCAGATCCAAGCTTAATCGTGGACTAACATATTCTAGATCTGAGATATCCTCATATCTCAAGGCCCTCCCTTTTTATTGTTTACATGATCTTATGTCAAGGGGCATGATCCTGATAGAATAACCTCATCTTCGTGTTGAGATTTACCTAATCCCTTTGATTGGAAAAGGTTAGTTAATTGGTATATTTATTTGAATATTCTTTAACCTAATTATACATGCATCTAGGGTTAGGTCTTCACATGTCCCTACATCAAAGACCTTAAAAGAAAGACATGGTGAATTTATTCTCAAAGAGGTGGTGCGAGTACACGGGGTTCTGAATTCCATTACTTCTAATCATGACACTAACTTCATAGCCACTTCTGTTAGATTTTGTGGAATCAATTCGGTACACAACTTCAGTTCAACAGTGCCTACCACCCACAAACTAATGGATAGATTGAATTTGTGAATCACACATTTGGAAACCTCCTTCAGAGTATTTCAGGTGACAAATTGAAGCAGTGGGTTTGGCCTTGTCTCAAGTGGAGTTTGCATTCAAAAACATGGTGAACCGCTCGACTTGGAATTCCTCATTCCATATTACTTATGGTTAAGTGCCCCACCACACACTCGACTTGGTCCCTTTGCCCAAGTTCTTGGGCGTGAGCATTACAACAAAACATATGGCGGATCGAATAGTAGGCATTCATGTGGATGCACAAGCTAAGTTGCATGTCTTGAATGAAAAGTATAAGGAGCATGATAACAAGATTCAACGACAAAAAGTGTTCGAGATGGGCGACCATGTTATGGTCCATCTACACAAGGAAAGATTTATGATCATGACCTATAAAAAGTTGAAGAACAAAAAAAAAATGGATCAGTGTCGATCCTCCAAATGATCGGCAACAAAAGATCAACAACAACTCTTATATTTATGATCTCCCGGATGTCATGGAAATCTCACATATTTTCAACATTACGGATCTAACCGAGTATCATGAACTAAAGTGGGATGAGAACTAAAGATAAAGTTCTTTTGAAGTAGAGTGGACTGATATAGAGTAGGTCGTGGACACTTTCATGACAAAGATGGACCAGAGAAGGCCCGATCGGAGGTAGAATGATCATGACCATCAGAAGCTTAAAACAGTCGTATCTCGCAAACCAGAATGATTTTTTCGACATATCATATATGATTTTGGGGTAGGAGAAGCTACTTTAGCCAACCAACCTACTATTCTAGATTAACCATGCTGGATTTCTGAGATTCCATCAGATTGACGGTCTAAAGTCTGTTTTATTTTCATTTTTACTATAAATAGTAAGTTTCAATTCGATAATAACTTTTGATTCTTTGAGTTCTAGGAGTCGTGCCCAACATTAAAAGGGCTTAGGAAACTATGAAGTCTAGTAGGAATCATGACTGTGGTTAGGCCAAATTGGACACATACTATTTTTGGCCGAAAACCATGAAGTCTAGTAGGAATCATGACCGCCTATAAATAGTAAGTTTACTATTCATAGCAAGTCACATTTTTAGGGGGTTTGAGTTGGATTTTGAGTTGGAGTTTGAGTTTAAAACTCAATCCTAGGTTTAAACTCATTATTTAAAGGATCGTAATTTTGTCATTATGATCAATCAATTTATTTTTAAATTTATTAGAATTTGATTATATTTTTAATCCCTTGTCGATACGAGGAAACTCTATGAAGAATCCAAAGAACTCCATGGATTCAGAGTGGTTATCCTTAAGGAAGATGATGATCGACCTCATCACGTCCTTACCTGTGTCATGGGCCCAATTAAACTTTTTAAAGTTTGGCCTTGGGCCTGCTGTGCTAATCTAGCCTACTCTATCCAAAACTAGACCCATTAACACATCTAGTTCTAAACTCAGAAAAACATATACCAAGATTTTCATATTTGAGTTCTTGTGGATGGTCCACCGAAGGTTCAAGGATTTTCCGACTGGGATTTAGGAAGAGGTGAAGAAAACACTCTAATTTGTTCTGGACCATGTCTTTGATTAGTTATCAGCATGGATTCAGTCGACCTTTTGCAACCTTTAAACTAGGATCAAAAGAATCACATAAAACATCAATGATATCTAAATTAGCGGTATCGATATTTACCTACTGACAATAGCCTTAGGGAGGAAGAGAAAACTATCTAGACAAGTTTCTTATTACTCGGGAGTTTGAGAATTGCTTTTGCTTAAAAATGCATCGAATTAAATTATTTTTTACTTGAAGTTGACTTTAAAAAAGCTTATGATAAGCTAAAATGGGATTTGTTAGGGACCCATTCAACTATCAAGACATTTTCAGGGAAAGGACTCCAAATAAGGTGAAGTTACTATGAGTTGTATGCTGATTGGAATAAGTTTCTATATGACCCTAAGCATATGACTATCTTTTTTTTTTTTTAATTAATGCCTTGGTTCAATCAATAACTGTCATTTTGTTCATGGAATGTATTATATTAATTAATGCTTTTAGTGATATGGGAAGTTGTATGATTTGGATATCCTCAGAGGCATTGAGAAAGTAGGTGTACAAGATAAATCAACATGTTACTGATGTTTGGAAGACTTATCAGTTTAGTCACTTTTGAAAGATTTTCTGAATTGTCAAAAATAGTCACGGCTTCTACGAAAAGCAAGTGGATGCATGTCATATGTCATCCTAGGGTTGTTCCAATGATTTTAGAAAATGCGACACCACCTATAAAGGTTTTGTTTCTCTTTTTTTTTTTCTTATCTTTTGGATTTTTACAGAAAAAATCCTCAAAAGCTTAGGATTTTACCAAATAATGCCTCTGCAAAAGGAAATTCCAAGGAAATGCTTTTTGTTAGATGAAATTTCTATAATGCGCAATCATAATGTGCAATGTGCACATTTTTCCTTATAAAGTAGTGAAGTGAAAAATTGTGAGCCCACGTGATATTTTTATGATATCTAACCCATACAATAGATATAATCTGCAATGATAGTTAAAAGAACAAAAAAATTGGTTAAGCTGAACATAAGGTAAACCACACCATAAAAAATAATGAACGCCAATTAAAAACATCAAAATGCACATGCTGCCCTCTGGTGATTCGATCAGAAAGAATTTTGGCCATGTGGACCCCAAAATTTTCTTTATTACTTCTTAACTAAAAACAATATAAATGTACTTCAATTATTTCCCTTCTCTAAAAGCGGCACTCATGGATTTTGATTCCTAAAGGAATTCTTTGGTGAATTTCAAATTAATAAGAAATTTTTCCATAAAAATTCTTTCTTCATTTTTTGTGTATGAAAGTGACAATATATGATTTTTCATGAGTCAAAACAAGATGAGTTATGCAATTTGGCTTGGTGGCTAGGAGGCTCTAAAATTAGGTTTGAGAGGTCCATTAGGGTCACAGAGAGATGATAATCATGATCTTTTCAACTATTTGTGGAATTAGGGTCAAGGGAGTGAAGAGGCTTATCCTTCTTAATGTTAGATTTATATAACGGAGTTTCAACTTCCTAATGTCATCCTCCATTGGCAACAAATGTTGAGTGGACTTTATTTTCCATGTGGTACACTTAAGACACGTGGTATACAATACCTTCATTTAAATAGAATAAATAGTGAAAATCATATTACCACTAAATTATAGTTCCAAAAAGAGATTGGTTAAGATATACTCAGTGAAATTGCACGTGGTGAGCCCACAGGCTATGGCGAAAGCATGAAGAAGCTACAGAATGAAGGCTATGTTCTTGTATGTGGGTGTGGGTGTGTGTGTGTGTGTGTGTGGGGGGGGGGGGGGGGGGGGGGGGGGCAGGGGCATGATATGGACAAAATAAAATTTATGCCAATTTAAACACAATTTCCTACTTAACTAATTTTTAATTAAAGTTAAGCAAAGTAATTGACTCTAAGGCTACCAAACCAATAAAAGATTCAATTACATAAGCTATAAAAGATGTGGCAATTAAGTAACTAACTTTTAAACATGATGGTGTACATGTGTGTGTATGATGTGCTAACTATCAATACTTAGCATTTATCTAATCATGCATAAATATTATTCATCGAACCAATCATATAAGCATAATTAAACAAGTGCTCAAAGATAATCTCAAACACAAGCAAGTATAGTGGGTCGGTTTCCCTACTCCACTTTTGGTGGACGCACTCAACCCATGAGTGCACCAGAGTTCACTATCGAAGGTTTTAAATCATGTTCACCACTAACTTTTACAATCTTACATATGGACCGGCTCCCTCGGAGATTTATGTGGTTTCCATAGGCTCATCACAAACATCGGTCTTACAAAAGAACCTATTAAGCATACACTACCGCTAGAAGCTCCTGCAAGAGACTTGAGTTAGTTTTTTATTGGTTAACCAACAACCTCAATCATAATCTAAGGACT
This sequence comes from Magnolia kwangsiensis, assembly GCA_037074715.1. Taxonomy (NCBI): domain Eukaryota; kingdom Viridiplantae; phylum Streptophyta; class Magnoliopsida; order Magnoliales; family Magnoliaceae; genus Magnolia; species Magnolia kwangsiensis. The sequence continues at coordinate 40,163,670 of CM073584.1, read as the reverse complement.
TACATTTACTCTCATCGAAGGTTCCCTCGAAGACTAACACATACACATCCCTGTCTGATGGCCTACATAAGGACTTGGATTTAGGTCTTACACAATAACTAAGGTCCTACATAAGAACCTAGTTGAATTTAGCAATTCAAACTCTTACACTCTATCCTACAAAAGGAATAAGTGTATATAAACACTTATAAATAACAACTTACTTGTTAGATTGAGCCCGACCTTTTTTTAGTGTCATTTTAGGTTGCTTAATTGATGCTCTCATGTCACGCCCTAAACTCAAAAATCGGATTCACAGGAATCCCAATCGCTTAATTCGGTGCCAACAGCCTCTGTAGTGTTTCATTCTCGGCTTCAACGTCCATATGCCAGATTCCAAACCTGGGATCCTACAAGGAGGATTTTTAATGTATATTTGTTTCATAACAAGTATAACCACAAGTTTACCCAAATCACAAAGGCAACATCATCATCACATATCCTCTAATATAAACATTTGAATATAGTACTGAAAGGGAAATATATATGTCAAAAATCAAGGCTCCAAAAGTCTGATGTATCCTCCAAGCTCAACACTGCTACAACCTGATGCCACCTACACGCATCTATCATGCATAATCTTATAGAAAGCTTAGAGGGTGGTGAAAGTGTGTGCACAAGGTAAATGTCAAGTATACAATATAATGTCATAAATCATACAATGGAATAAACAAAAATACTAACAAGATACGATGTCAGAGTAAGCGAAATTATACTGGTAAGTCCACGAGTCATACAATATCAGAGTACGCAATACAGATTAGCTATACAAATGAAGAGTTAAAGAGAGGTAAATATCAGATGCTGAGGGTACATTGCAATATGTAAATCCTGCTTAGTCCGTCTAGGCCATATAAGTGCAGAAACATAGTAACCCAAAATGCTAAGTACTGCGGATGCAATGTAATATGCGGTGCGAATGAAATGACCATGCTAGAGTGTGAAGTTGGGATAATAGTACGTAGTATCACAGGCTACGGGGTCCACCACAAGGGACTTCTATCTAAACTAGTCTCATACCTAAATTTGGATAGTCAAACTTAATGTGGTAAACTCCTGATCTCAGGTTAGTTGCGCGCCTAACCGAAATCCTGGCCAAGTGAAGGTACACATAACAAATAGTTACACATCACCAGCCTGAGTGGATAGTGAATGAATATGCAATTCTTGCTCAATAAGTCTAGATATCAGTATGGTTACTCTCTGGGGAATCACCAGGGTCTATTACACTCCAAACCAGATTGTCGTCGCATCACGCGCAACAAGGTGAGTGGAAGAGTCCTCACTATCCGCTTACCAATATCGAGTCCGGATCGTCTATAGCGGACCCATTCCTCGAGCTGATAAGACTCAGCCTAGCATTGCCCCCTCCACTCGGGCAGGTAAGGCCGTATCCCCTTCCAACCGACCATGACACAGTTGGAGATGCGGCCTAACAGTATACGGCCCTCATGTGCTTATACATACTTAGTCTAGACGTTGGAGCAACCTATGCAACCAAGAGGGTTTTGAGACTTTCACCCAAGGATACCTAAGCACCCCATGTAGAATAGAGTTTTAGTATCCCATCTGGCCATCCACCATATGCCTGTGGAGGCTACGACCCTGATGTCGCTAGGGCATACGACGGTCATATCATAAAATGCAAGATGCATGAGTCATACCATCCAATCATGCATCAAACCTTCGCATATCATGCGCACATGTGGGCAACTCCTCCTATCAGGGAGTCCCATAATAATCTGCCCAATGTGTAAGACCCGTATCCTAGTTTGTATTGTTCCGTCAACTCCCACGATCCTTTCGGTCGAATTCGACAATCCTCGACTACTTTCTGATGTTTGTGCGTGATCCTAAGCTGAGACCTGTATGCCAAAGACGGCTAAAATTGAAACTTATACCTTAGCGACCGCGCCGTCGTCGCTGTTCTAACGTCGTGACTCGCACACCGACCTGATACCCAGGCCAAAAGATGTCAGTCTACGTTCAATTCGAAGAAAACACCGCGCGTTGCGAATTATGAGGGAATCTATATGAGATGTCCCATCAATCAATCACTCATGTCAAGTCACTCCATACCCAAGTACATCAACCCATACCTTTCTCTTACACAAGCAAGCCTAAGGTCAACCCTCACATCACTTCACCTCTCTCTCCACCCATCCCTTCTTACAACACACCACTCCACCCATCACCCATCACACCACATCCCTCCATCACCCTTTTTCACCCATCACTCCCCTCTCTCTCATTCATTCTCAAAAAAAATAAAAAATCCCAAGCAAAAGAGCTTCACACGTCCAAGCTTTCCCTCTCCCAAACAAGAAGTGTGGCCCACTTTCCCCTACCCTCTCATCTCTCATCCCCATCGTCCAAATTCCATCAAGCACCGTTAAAAGTCAAGCAAGGAGCATTGGAGGCCAAGGGAGCAAGGAGGAGGCTTAGAGGTAGGTGATCATCCTTCATTTTAATTTTTAAGGGCCCACTTGTTGTGGGACCCACTCGATGTATATGTTGTAACTATGGAGGGCCCATAGTGGCGGGGACCCTCCCCTCTATCTCACTGTATCTCTCTTTCTCTCTCTCTCTCTCTCTCTCTCTCTCTCTCTCTCTCTCTCTCTCTCTCTCTCTTTCTCTCTCTCTCTCTCTCTCTCTCTCCTCTCCCTAGAATGAAGTGGGCCATGTTAAATCCACTCCATTCATCAATGGTGTGGTTCACCACATTTTAGGTGGTATGATATATGTATATATTTACATATATATTATATTATATTAATATCATATAAATATATATATGTATATGTATATGGTGGGCCACATACATGTGGGACCCAGCATGATGATGTGTTCATCCATGCCGTCCAACGTCCCTGAACGCTGGACGAGAGGCATGGAAGAGAAGTGGTTAACGTGGAGTGTGTGTACTGTCAGGGGTGTGTACTTACAAGCTTTTAAAAAAAAAGAAAAGGAAGGGAAATGGTGGGCCACTCCAACATGGCCGCACCTTGATGTATATATTTAATCCAAGCTATCCATTCTATTCTCAGGATCATTTTAGGCGTTGAGCCGAAAAATGAGACCGATCCAATTATCTGGCGGGCCGTGGCATTAAGAATGTTAGTATTTTCCTCTAAAACTTGGAAAAATGATTGCTGGGGTCCACCAGAAGCTTGGACCCACCTGAAACTTGTTTTGGATCCCTATTTTTGTGTGACACATATAATAGACGGGGTAGATCTAGTTAACATGGGTCCCACCTAGGATAAAAACGTCCAGAGACGTCCAATGTTAAAAGGAGGGCCCCATTGGCCCCACTTGTAGACTCTACCATGATGTATGTTCTACATCCATACCGTTCATTTAATAGGTCCCCTTGAATGATGCGTTGACTAAAAGAAAATTAGCCACAAACTGAACTCAGGTGGGCCATACCATTCAAATCATGTGAAGACATGCCTAAATCATATAAAAACACTTGGTGGGGCCTACCTGAATTTTTAATGTGGCTGAAACTTGGTCTGAACCCTCAAACAGTTGGGACACACGTAATGGGCACGTTGAATTTGTGAAAGACATTTCGGTGGGCCCCACACCCACCCCAGGTCCAAGTGACCTTATAAATAGGTTGGTTGACAAATAAACATCACCGTGGGCCTCTGGCCCACGTGACGATCTGAACAGGTGGGATGGCAAATACATATAACGGTGGGCTCCAGGCCCACCCCCATGTCCACTTGTGACCTTATGAATAGGTTGAATGGCTAATAAATATTACGGTGGGCCCCTGGTCCACGTGACCATATGAACTATTTGGATGTCATATAAACATTACAGTGGGCCCCCTCCCTCACCGTGTGGCCCTATGAACAGATGGATGGAAAATAAATGTTACGGCTCACTTAGCAGCCGTGTGGAGGTACCCCGTTTCAACACTTGAGGTCTTGGCATCAATCCCTGGTAGGGGCGGCTGACTGGGGTGTGTGTCCTAGTTGGGTGGGACCCACCATGGTGTGTGTGTGTTTTATTCACTCCATCACCCATTTGGTGGGGCCCCTTGCCATATGTGTTTTATGTATGCCATCCAACCATGAGCCGGACTGCTGGACGGCTAGTGGACCCACACTATGATGCATGCATTGCATCTAAACCGTTCAACCATTTTATAAGCCCATTTTATGGCTTGAGCCCAAGAATGAGTCAGATCCAGAGTTCAAATGGACCCATACCAGGATGCATGTGTTGCATCTAATCCATCTAACCATTTTGGAAGATCATTTCATGGAATGAGAAAAATAAAAGTTATGGTGGGCCTTGAAAATTTTAATGGTGGAAATCATTGTCACCACTATATTGGAAGTGCGGTCCAGTTGATATTTTGATTCGATTCATATACTCATGAGGCCCACCTTGGTATATATATAAGGCCCATTGGAAGAGGCCTAACTTGATGTATTTATGGCTGCTGATATATATAAGGCCCACGTAATATGGCTTTTAGATGTATTCGAGGTCCATGGGTCAAGGCCCATTGGGACTTGCACAAGTCCATTGAATGCAATCCGACCATGGTTCATGCATTGACTCTTATAGTGGGTTATGCCTTGGAAGCAATGTTGGTTTGACATCCACATTTTAAGGATACTGTTGGTTAAATGTCCGCATTGTCACTCTCCCTAAGGCCCATTGATAGGCCCATACTTGTAGTAAGTAGGCCGTCTAGACCCATTTCCCTTATACACAGAGCCCATCCCTATATACATGTTTAGTATAGACCCATGATTCATTATCATACACATCATATGTATGACTGATATGAGAAGTGACTGATCATAGCATATGCCTTCGGGCGAATTGTTTATGGACTCCCTGATAGGCAGAGTTTCCCTACATGAGTGCATGGTACACGTAGGACTGTTGCATGACTGGTAGTGTGACTCATGCACTTGTATTTGTGTGATTGTGATTATTGTATGCCCTAGCGACATCAGGGTCATAGCCTCCACAAATGCATCGTGGGTGACTGGATTAGATACCGAAAATGTTTGGTTCTAGCATACGGGCACCATAGATGTCCCTGGGTGAAAATCCCCAAACCTGATGGTACCAGAGGATGACTCCAACGTCGAGACCGAGTGGATACACGAGCGCACGAGGGCCATATACCAGTAGGCCTCGTCTCCCACTGTGTTGTGGTCGGTTGGAAAGGGGTGTGACCTTACCCGCCTGAGTGAGGGGGTAGCTTCTAGGTTGAGTTTGACCATCTTGAGGAATCGGTCCGCTATCGATGAGCCGGGCCCGATATTAGCAGGTGAATAGTGAGGTCTCTTCTGCTCTCCCAATTGTGCGTTTGGATAGGGACGACAAGCTGGTGTAGAGTGTACTAGACCCCGATGATTATCCAAAATGAGAACTGTACTGATATATGATGAGGATTAACATGCTTGAGTTACATCTCGCATCACATGGTCTCGATATGGCCGATAGCATTCATATCTTGCACCGCATAGCCTTGGTACGGCTGATTGCATTCATAATCTCATCATCATGTTTCCGCATTTACATTCCAAGCACGCTCATATTGCGCACACACTTACACCACCCTCTAAGCTTTCTATAAGCTTATGCACGATTAATGTGTGCAGGCGACGTCAGGACGCAGCCGTAGCGTAGTAGCATCAGGAGCGTGCAGTCGAGCTTTTGGAGTTTTGTTATTAGCACTATCTTGTATTTCCCTTTATACACCTTGTACTCAAAGTTTTTGATCATAGTGAATTTTGTGATGGTGTTCTTGTGGTTATTGTTCGTGGGTTATGCTTATGGTTATGTTCATTATGAATTAAATGGATAGTAAAAATCTTCCTTTTAGCATTCCAGGACCGGAACCTGGTATATGAGTGCCGGGAGCCGAGAATGGGGTACTACGGAGGCTGTCAGCGCCAGATTCGGTGATCGAGAATTTTATGAGCCCGATTTCTGAGTTTGGGGCGTGACACAATAACATGTGCTATGATCAATCATTCCTCATATCAGGTATACATATGATGTGCATGAGCATGGGTCGTGAAGTTATACTAAGCATGCTATATGATAATAGTGTACTTTCCTTATATCAAGGATAGGCCTAGACAGCCTACTCATAACAAGAATGGGCCTCACAATGGACCCAAGGGAAGGTCATAATGTGAACATCTAATCATCATTGCCCATTAATATGGTCATTTAACCAACATCGCTCCTAAGCAGTGGCCCACATAAATATCATTATATACATTATACTGAAATCACAAATTATATCGGTCCCCACCTTCAACACATTGGGCCTCACTCAAGGGCCACATATACACCAAATTGGGTCTCGCCATATGAGCCACAAATACATCACAATAGGCCTTATCAAATGGGCCACAAATACATCACAACGGGCCACATACCTGGGCCTAATACACATCACAATGGGCCGCATGACTTGGGTCTAATATACATCGCAATGGATTGCTCATAGGGGCCTAACATACATTAAGTTGGGCCTTATCACATGGGCCTAATATGCATCGCAATGGCCGCATGACATGAGCCTAATACACATCACAATAGGCCGCATGACATGGGTCTAATATACATCACAATGGATTGCTCACATGGGCTTAACATACATTAAGTCAGGCCTCATCACATGGGCCTAATATGCATCACAATGGCCACATGACATGAGCCTAATACACATCACAATGGGCCGCATGACATGGGTCTAATATACATCGCAATGGATCGCTCACACTGGCCTAACATACATGAAGTAGGGCATCATCACATGGGCCTAATATACATCACAATGGCATCAGAACATGGGCCATAAATTCATCACATCAAGCCTCACTCATGGGCCGCACATACATCACAATGAGCCTCAGTACATGGGTCATAAATATATCACATCGAGCCTCAAATATACATCACAGGTGGGCCTTACACATTAAGCAAGTGAGCCCTAAAAACTGATGGACAACAAGGATAAAAACATATATCACGATGATCCCCTGTCCCTAGACGACGTGGATGAAATCACACATTAAGGTGGATCACACGTGCCATGGACGATGTGGATGAAACATACTTTATGTGGTGTTCACGTCCCATAAACGGTTAGGATATAAGGCACCTAATTCACCTGTGTCCCACGTGGACAACAGGGATGAAACACATACATCATGGTAGGCCCTCCATCCCATGTTGGACGATGCGACAGATACATCACCTAGGTGGGCCTCAAGGTGTAGGTATAATGATGCTATGCTATCACATACTCATAATCAGTATCGATAACTGGCCTATACAATCGGCCTTAACAATCAGAATCGACCTCGACAATTAGAATCAACCTCGACAATCGGCACCAATCATCGGCATCGATAATCGGCACTAATAATCTGCATCGATAATCAGCACCGACAATTAACATCGATATTCGACATCGACAACCAGCACATAAACAAGGCGGGGTCCATAGATGAATAGCCGATCAACCATAATATAAAGATCGACCCTCAGTCATGGTTATATCTAATCCGGTAGCATGAAGTCATCCATCCATGGTAAATACAACCCACTTATTTGGGTTAACCCACTAAGAGAATGATAAGAATGGACGTAACAAGGCCTAAGGGAAGGTTACAATGAGGACATCTAACCATTATTGTCCATCAATATAGACATCTAACCAACATTGCTTCGAAGGAGTGGCCTACATAAGGGATTCATACACAACATAATGGCCACACACACATCACATTGGGCCTCATTCATGGGCCTCTCATATATCGTGTTGGGCTTCATACTAGGGCTTTGAACGTATCACAATGAGCCACGCCCATGGGCCTCAGATACATCTTAATGGGCCGTGCCCATGGGCCTCGGATATATCACAATGGGCCTTGAATATATTACAATGGGCCTCACCCATGGGCCTCGAATACATCACAATGAGCCTTGCCCATGGGCCTCGAATATATCACAATAGGCCTCGCCCATGGGCCTCGAATATATCTTAATGGGCCTCGCCCATAGGCCTCATATGTCAAGTGGGTCGCATCACATGGGTCATATTGTTTGGGCCGCACCAATGTGCTTCATGTATATCAAATAGGCCGCACCAATGGGTCTCATGTATATCAAATCAGGCCCACCCTTATGTATTTTTGAGATCCGACTTATTCATAAGTTAACATAGAGATAGATGACATGAAAATAAATATCAACTTAATTGGAAACTACTGAGGTCCTTAAGAGCTTGAACGGTGGATGTCACGGTCCACTATTTAAATGGTGGGGTCCACTTGAACTTTAGATATAACCCATCCTTTTTTCTCATGCCATGAAAATGATATCTCAATATGGTCAGACGGTTTGGATGCAACATACGCATCATGGTGGGCCCCACCATCTAAACAGTGGACGGTGTAACTAAAATACATCCATCAATGTGGGGCCTACAGGCTTGTTGTCATCAAGAGGAGCAGCAATATAGTTGTTGTACGTGTAGCTGCTGCATTGGAAAGGAAGAAGTGGGTCCCATGTATGGCCCACCATCATGTAAATATTATATAATATATATTATAATATATAACATATATATCAACGTCCAGGCCTGGACAGCCTAGACAGTCACATGCAACAGGGGAGGGAGGGGGTATCCCCACATGTGTGATGGGTCCCACCGTCCTTGGATGGTGGATGCATCACATGCGTGTGGTGTGGCCCATCTAATGCATGGACGACGTGGATGGGTCCCACAGACCCTTGCTAACATTAACAGGGCAACTATAAGGTTGTTGCACAACTGCTGCTTGTTGCAGCTGTTACTTTAAAAGGGAGAGGTGGGTCCCACGTAGGGCCCACCATCGTGTATATATATAATATAATATAATATTTATATATATGCCAACGTCCAGGCCTAGATGGCCTGGACGGTTACGTACATCAAGGTGTGGCCCTACATGGTGCATACATATAATATAATATTATATTATATATATTTTTTTTAAAAAAAAAAAACCAAGGTAGCTGGATAGTACGCTCCAGCATCAGTTTAAGCTTCACCACTCACCACACCCCACTGTCCATTAACACTTCATTGGCTGGCACGGCATGGATACGACACAAGCGTCGAGGTGGTCCCACGTAGTGGGCCACTAGATTTTGATCAAACTGATATTTATATTTCCCTTTCATCCGGGCCAGTATGACCGTCCGGTCATGCAGGCCCCGAATCGGGATCAAGGTGGCCCACTAGTTGGATGGCATGGGTAAAATACACACATCATAGGTAGGCCATGATCATAGAAAGAGAGAGAGAGATGACGAAGGGACCCCGCCACTATGGGCCCCTCATGGATATAAGCATACATCAAGGTGGGTCCCACCATATGTGGCCCTTCAATCACAAAATAAAAATGCAAATGTGGGTCCAAGATCACCCACCATCCTCTTCTTCTTAGTCCGATGGAACGATAATCGCCTAGGCTTCGATTTTAATGGAAGGTGATGAAAAATGGAGGGTTGAGATGGGAGATGAGAGAGTAGGAAGTGGGCCACACCAAAGCTCCTCCATGAGAGCTTGGGAAGCTTGGAAGTGTGATGTTTTTGGTTGCTTGGAAATAAGTTTGAGAAATGAGAGAGAGAGAGAGAGAGGGTTGTAAAGAGAGAGAGAGGGATGGGTGATGGAGTGATGGGTGAGGTGAGAGATTTGTTGACTTTTGGAGTAATTTGTGTAAGAGGAGTATGGGGTGTGTAAGAAATTGTTGACTTATGGGGTTACTTGGGGATGGGTGTGAGGTGATGTGTACTTGGTTGAGGTGATTGATTAATCGATTGATTGGTGTGACATGTTGTAGAGATTCTCTCAGAATTCTCACGTGCATCATTTTCCACGAACTGAACACGGGCCCACATCTCCTGACATGGGTATCGGACCAGCGCGAGAGATGCGGCATCGGAACCACGGTGATGGCGTGGATGTTAGGGTATAAGTCTCGAGTCGAGCCAACTTTGGAATACGAGATGCGACTTAGGATTGCACGAAAACACTGATAACAGATCGCGGGTTGTCAAAATTTGACCGGGAGGACCGCGGAAGTCTACAGAATAGCATGGTCTAGGATATAGGTCTTACATCTCTCATTCTTCAATCAACTCCTCCGATCATGATGCCGATGCATTACCAATGCCTCATCTCCAATGATCAAACACCTTGCATGTGATGCTCCTTTGAGGCAACTAAGATGATGGGAGGTTGGGTAGAATCTCCTACAAATAATAGGAAGTTGTAATCCTAGGGAATTTTACTAGAAGGATCTCTTAGAGAGTTTAGATAAATGATATTCCAATAAGATTTGGTCTAATCTCTAGAAAATGGTGGAGATTGATTTCATATTTAACATTGAGGTCGGAATCCCCTTTATAGTAGTAAAGCTTAAGAAGATAAATTAAATCTCATTGAATATGAGTCTTGGGATGTGGAATATGATTGGGGATTCTCTTAAGGTTCAATTACACCAAAATCTCCCTCAAATACCTAAAGATCGGATCTTCATTATAAAGGAATCGAGTTCCGATAGTCATAAAATAGGTAAAAATGACTATTCTTTGGTTGCAACAAATTAGGGTTCATTCACACCAAATTGAACAGGAAAGTTGATAGAAAGATTTGGGCTTTTTTAGTGCACCAAAGGTGGTCTTTGATCATACCAACATGGTTGTAGGTGAAACCAAATGTGGCACTCAGTTGTAGTCCAATTGCTTGGAATTATTCCACAACACCATGTCCTATTTTATTCGATTTCGGTCAGACTGATGGTGTGTTTGATGGGATTAAAGGTTGCTGAAATTGTGCATATTTTTCAACAACTCGGTGTTCACCACCCCAAGTATAGGGTCGCGATGTAGTAATTATCTCAGTAAGACCGTGGTCGAATCCATAGGGACTGAACCTTATACGTATTCTGAAAGTAACGAAAACTAGAACCAGAAGAAGATGCATCTAAACCAGGAAAATTTAAGAGAATAATGATAAATTATTTAAACTAAAAATTATAAAATTCAAAGGTGGGAAACTAGAATTTCAAAGGATCCACTTGTAGAGATCATAGAAATTTATGCTTGATTCAAGAACACAACTAGAATCAGAGTCCTATCTTCATCTAATTGGAAGTTAATTCATTAAAATCTAAATCTAAACTTCCTTTGATCCAGTTTTCAATAGATGAGAGGCATGAGAACTAGAATTGATTCCATCACTAAACCATGCTCTTGAGATAATGCAAACAACAGAATTTAACCAATCCATAACCAAACTAAGACAATTATGAACGTTAGGAAGGATTCCGTCATCTAACCATGTCCATGAGACGATGGTGAACAATAAAGATTCCTAAGTTCACAATCCTAATAATGAAAAGAACATACTCAAAGCTATCACAGATCTATTGTAATTTAAGTGACAACAACCATTAAAAACTATGAATATTCCTTTTAATCAAACTAGAATGAAAGTCAGTTCAACGTAAACATGAATCAAAGCCATAAAAAGGATCCCATCCCGCTCTAAGCTTCACCTCTTAGCCCTAGCTATGAGGTTTAGCTCATCATGGACATGATGATCTAAATCTCATAAAAACATTAAAGGAAAAGAAGAAAACTAAAAAGAAGGAGAAGAAAACTCATAATGCCGGCCACGATACACGTCTTCCTCTTTCTCTTTCTCCCACCTTTCTCTCCACGGCTCCAAGGATATTAATCACATCCTTCTTTTCCTCTTTTTATAGATGTTGGAAGTCGGTCGAGGGGAATCGGTGGCTGGGAATGTAGTTTATGCAGCAACAGTCCCCCTTTCGCAGCGAAACTGCCTGACACAATCAGTTTCAGCAAAACAGAGACCCAACGTGGAATCCGTTCCATTCAGGCTTCTTGGTGATGGTTAATTGCCCCATGAGAAGGTTTTGAATGGCCTAGATCACAGATTTGGATGTGATCTTGATCGCAAAATGCTTGGATTGTGCGGGTCTCTCCGGACGTGCGTCACTTACGCAAGGAGTTACACTGGTTTCCTAGTGGTCCCCTGGTGTGCATCAAATGCGAAATCCACCTCGTCCATTGGATTCCTGGCGAGATTTCGGTTGGAAATTGGTGGTTTTGGTCGAGTTCTAGTGTGGCCCACTATATGTTTGTTCCCGCCATCCATCTTGCATTTTAGATGAGTTTTTTGTGTGTGCACATGCATGGGTGCAAATGGAGAGCATGGTTCCGTTCCATTCAGGCTTCTTTGTGGTGGTTGGTTGCCCCATGGGAAGGTTTTGAATGGCCTAAATCACAGATTTAGTCGTGATCTTGATCAAAAAATGCCTGGATCGTGCGGTTCTCTTCAGACGTGCGTCACTTACGCAAGGAGCTGCACTAGTTTACTAGTGGTCCCCTGATGCATTAAATGCGAAATCCACTCCGTCCATTGGATTCCTGGCGAGATTTCGGTTGGAAATTGGTGGTTTTGGTCGAGTTCTGGTGCGGCCCACTGTATATTTGTTCCCGCCATCCATCTTGCATTTTAGATGAGTTTTTTGTGTGTACACATGCATGGGTGCAAATGGAGAGCATGTGATTGTAGTCGTCCCCCCCCCCCCCCCCCCCCCCCCCCCCCCCCCGGCTACAATGAATGGTTCAGATCGTCCATTGGGATGATGGTGGTGGACCAGTGATCATCACAACGGGATGCCAATCCATTTTCTACATAAAGAGAGAAGTGTCGGTCGGGTTAAAGTCGATTTGACCCGACCCGACATCCGGTGTCGCGCGAGTGCACCTACCATGGTGCGCGGGCATCAAAAGTGTGGGTCCCACAATGATGTTTTCTGAAAATGTGTCTCATCCATCTACTTTCTCATATAATTTAAGGGGTTGGCACCAAAATTGAAGCATACCCAAAGATCAGGTGGGCCCTAAATTGGTGATTTATTAGCTGATCTGTCCGTTGGACCACTTCCACAAAGATCCAATGGCTGAAATTTTACGTGTACGGTTACTTTACGATCCTCAGGCTAGATAGAAAATTTCAAGTCAAACGGATGGTGGGAACCCTGTGATCTTATATTCAGGATAATTTTCAGGCCTCTTCATCATTAATCACTTGATTTTCTTGGATCTTTGACGTGTGAATTCTTCAACTCGGTCTCCTAAGATCCGTCCCTTACCTTAGTGATTCTTGAGCATTAAATCCATGCCTTTAGTACCATTTTTAATCCAAGCTCTTAAATTCACCTTGCAACAAAAACATGATTAAAATAAAACATTTAAGCATTATCATGTACATAAAATCGAGTAATAACTGGGGTCTGATATGCAATATTTGACCCTCAACACTCGGGACCTCTAAAACCAATATAAGGATGATCAATTTACACGTATATGGCTTAAGGGAAGATCAATAAAAGATTTTCCTATTAACGTTAAGATCATGTAGAGGTTTACATTATTTTGGGTCAAAGGTTATGGTCACTAAGGCACCTCATATACATGTTCTTTGATCATTGATGTTATACCTTCATTTATGTCTTTTGTAAGGCCTGTATCATAGACCAAACCATTTCATAGACTCCTGTGGTCCTCCCTATCAAATTCTAGCAACCCTCGATCTGTAATCAACATTTGCGTGTGACCCTAAGTTGCATTTTGTCAATCTGAATCGGCTTGAACTGAGACTTGTACCAGTGCATCCGCGTCGTCGCCGCGGTTTCAATGCCTCGTCTCATGCGCCGAGGTGATACCCGGGCCAGGAGATGTGGGCTCACATATAGTTCGAGAAAAACACCGCATTTTGTGAATCCTAAGATAATGTCTCATCAATCACATCAAATGTCAAGTACTACATCCCATCCCCAAGTACAACCACCCCTCCCCTAAAGTCAACTCTCTCTTACAGCCAAGTACAACCATCCATCACTCACCATCCCTCTCTCCCATCATTTCTCTCCCATCACCTCTCTCTCTCTCTCTCATTCTCTCTCTCCATTTTCTAGGAACTCCATGAGAGTAACATCCAAGCTCCCCAAAGAAGCTAGGTGTGGCCCACCTTCCTACGTCTCATCTCCACCATCCAAGCTTCATCTCGACCATTGAATCTCATCTATTGGAGCTCTAGAATGCGTTGATGGAAGAATAAGTCCATGATCAAAAGTGGGTGTTTTTTAGGGTTGATTTGTGTGACTTTGATGATTTGAGGGCCCACATATGGTGAGACCCATCTTGATGTACGATTTGTATCAAAGAGGAACCCATAGTGCAGGGTCCCTCCGCTACTCCGATCTCTCTCTCTCTCTCTCTCTCTCTCTCTCTCTCTCTCTCTCCCTCTCATTTTTTGACGTCGTGTGGCCCACCTTGATGGATGATCCACGCTGTCCATTTTGTGGGCCACATCGTTGTCCAAGTGGAAACCCACCTACTGGCGTGTCTGATCTAAACCATCCAGATGATGTGGTGCCAACCATGACGTGTGTGTTGTATCTACACCCTCCATCCAAGGGGCCCACATGATATATGTGTTTTATCCCTTCCATCTAAGGGCCCCACATGATGAATTTGTTTTACCCCTGACCATCCAAGACAATGGGCCTGCTGTGATGCAGGTGTGATATCCACCGTCCATCCAACCCTGGGGAGAATGAGGCAGATTCAGATCTTAGGTGGAGTACACCATTCACCGTCCAGACAAGCTAGACGTAGACGCTCACCATGATGTAAGTGTTTTCATCCCCACCATCCAGATAGTCTGGACATGGGACCACCTTGATGTACGTGCTTGATCCAGGACATCCACATGGCACGTGAACCCCATTTACAATATCCGTCAGGTAAGTGTCCAAGCCCTGGACATTAGCTCCAAGCATTTGATAATATATACAGATATATAAATATTATATAATATAATATATTTATATGATATATATATATATATATATATATATATATATATATATATATATATATATATATATATATATATATATATATATATATATATATATCTAGTGGGCCTCATGTGGGACCCACCTACTGATTTAAAGTGGAATGGCTGGCCTGGCCGCACACCAGCTATATAGCTGGTATACAAACGTCAGCAAGTGGGGCTGAGATCCAGACCTTCCGCCCATTTTCGCTAGTGGGCCACGTGTGTAGACCCCACCATGATGCATGCGTTATATCCCACCGTCCATCATCTGGATGGTGGGCCAGTTCACCTGCTAGCTATATATCTGTTATAGGCGTCAGCAGTTCTATGGGCCCATCACGATGTATGTGATCCAACTGTCCATTGAGGACCCACCTTAATGTAAGTATTTCATATCCTCACTGTCCCTACACAGGACAGTGGGACCCATGTAATGTCTGTGATTTACGTCCAAACCGTCCATCTGGATGGTGGCCAGTAGGCCTAAATCCTAAATAAATAATATAATATATGATATATATATATATATATATATATATATATATATATATATATATATATATATATATATATATATATATATATATTACACATATCTGGTGACCCCACATGGGAATCCACCTGCTGTGGGACCAACCGTGATGTATTTGCCATTCGATCTGTCCGTCCATATACACGGACGTGGGGCCCACCTTAATGGATGCCTTGCATTCACACGTGTGGGCCCCCACCTTGATTTATGTGTTCAGCCATCCATCTGAACGATTCATGTGGTGGACCCACCTTTGATGTGCTGGTTTTGCCAGCATGGGACCACCATGATGTATTTATTTCATCCACACTGTCCAAATTGTGCTAGATAGTTAGACAATGTTTGGACGGTGTTGTCCAATGTTTGGATGACACTGATTTACATGTCCAATGTTTGGACAGTGTTGATTTACATAGACAATGTTTAGACAGTGATGATCATCATTAGTGAGCCATGTGCCCCATAGAATGATAGTGTACAGTGATACACATGTTACACCTATAACTATTGAAATAATTTTTGGTGTAATCCAAGCTCTCACTTGGGGCCATTAGTGCGGCCCACTTGATGTTTATGAGGCTCAATGGTGCGATCCATGTAATGAGGCCCACGTTGATGTATTTGTGGTCCATCCATGAGGCCCACCTTGATGTATTTATGACCCATCCATGAGGCCCACTGTAAGCCCTGTATCCAAGACCGTACCATTCCATAGACTTTCATGGTCTTACCGATCGAATTTCTGTAACCTTCGACCCTTAAGCGATATTTGCGCGTGACCCTGATTCGTATGCCACCCATATCGACTTAACCCAAGACCTTTACCATAGCGACCGCGCCGTCGCTGCGGTTCAGATGTCGCGACTCGCGTGCCGAGGCAATACCCTGGTCAGGAGATGTGGGCCAACGTTCGATGCGAGAAAAACGTCGCGCATTGCGAAACCCAAGAGAATCTCTACGACTTGTCACATCAATCCATCAATCTAACATGTCAAGTACACATCACCTTTCACCCTTTCCCAAACAAGCCATAAAAGTCAAAAGTTTCTTACACCACCCATACCTTTCTTATACAAAAGTCAAAAAGTTCTTACACACCCATCCCTCTCTCTCCCATCCATCACTCTATCACATCTCTCTCTCTCTTTACAACTCTCTCTCTCCTTCATTTTCAAACCACTTTCTCAAGCAACTAAAACTCCATACGTATGAGCCTCTCCCATCTCTCCAAGAGAGCCACAAGTGTGGCCCACCTTTCCATCTCAAGATCTCTCATCTCAACCATCCAAACCTCATCTTATCCGTTGAAATCGAAGCTAAGGAGCTAAGGAACCCAAGGGAGCAAGAAGATCGAACGGTGGGTACTTTGTTAGAGTAGTTTTCATGATTTTAAGATGGGCTAAGTGAGGCTAACTGATCAATGGTTTGGATCTCACTTGAGACCCTTAGATGTGGCCGATGGCCCACTAGGATCATCATGATCGTTCCATGATGGGGCCATTCTCCATGGACCCCATCATGATGTTTATTTTCTTACTTTAGATAGGTCATCTGGACCATCCATATTGGTGGGGAAAGGATCTCCACCGTTGATTTTGATTTCGGTGGTCCCATGTGTAAAGGGATCCATTTGATGTATGATTTCTTACAATGGAGGGCTCATAGTGGCGGAGCCCTCCATCTCAAGCGTGTCCCACTCTCTATATCTCTCTCTCCCTCTCTATTTCATTTTCCCTTTTTGAGATCATACATGGTTGTGTGGCCCACTTGAATGGACCCCACTATGAGGCATGTATCCTATCTAAACAATCTACAAGTGTGGCCCACCTTATATGTGTTGTATCTACACCATTTATCGTGTGGTGGCCCACCTGAATATAGCCTACCTTGGTTGTGAGGACCGTCCAGCGTCCAGGGATGCTGGACATCTCTGTGAAAACACAAATATTAGCTTGGTTACAAGCTCATGGGGTGGCCCACTCTCATAGGCCCCACCTTGATGTATGTATTCAATCCACGCCATCCACCTCATCCCTGGAACATTTGAACCATTGAGCTGAAGAATAAGGCTAAGCTGATCATCTGATGGGCCATAATATAGGAGACTTTGGTGGTTACCATTAAAAGAATCACCTGATGTTTCTAATCATCCAAAAATCTCGAACTTTGGACTCATTTTGCCCGTTATAAGCCATAGAATCCCATGGTTGGGATGGATTTCCTGAATGTGGGCCCCACCTGTGAAAAACCACTGGAATACAAAAAAAGAAAAGAAACATCCATGCAGCTGACGCTGTTGGTGTTAGTCAGCGCAGGCAGCGCCTGCTGCACGGGCGGGCGGGAGGATGAGCAGCCCCATGGCCCAGCCGTGGGCCCCACCCAGATGTATGTTTTGTATATCCGCACCGTCCATTTTGTGGGACCTTAGGGTGGTAGGCTGCCCTCCAAAGCTCAGCCTAATCCAAAGCTCAGGCGGCCCACACCACAAGGAATAGTGTTGATTGAGTGTTTACCATTGAAACCTTTTTGGGGCCCACTGAAGTTTTAGATTAATATGAAATTTATTTTTCCTCTTCGTCCAGGTATCTGTGACCGTATGAACGGATTGGATGGAAAATAAATATTATGGTGGGCCCCACAATGATGCAAGTGTTATATTCACACCGTCCAGAGCCGTGGATGGTGGAACCCACTGTGATTTATGTGTTCTGCCAGCGCTGTCCACCCCTGGACGGTGGGCCCCACCATAATTTATGTGTTATATCCGCACCGTCCACACTGGATGGTGGGACCTACCCCCCTTGACCGTGACCTTATGAATGGATTGGATTGCAAATAAACATTGTAGTGGGCCCAAGGTCCACGTGACCTTATGAATGGATT
This sequence comes from Magnolia kwangsiensis, assembly GCA_037074715.1. NCBI lineage: Eukaryota > Viridiplantae > Streptophyta > Magnoliopsida > Magnoliales > Magnoliaceae > Magnolia > Magnolia kwangsiensis. Next base: position 40,145,224 of record CM073584.1, on the reverse strand, counting down.
GGATTATAAATAAACATTGCAGTGGGCCCAAGGTTCACGTGACCTTATGAATGGATTGGATTGCAAATAAACATTGCAGTGGGCCCAAGGTCCACGTGACCTTATGAATAGATTGGATTGCAAATAAATATTACAATGGGCCCTAGGTCCACGTGACCTTATGAATAGATTGGATTGCAAATAAATATTACAATGGGCCCTAGGCCCATGTGGCTCTATGAGCAGTTTGGATGGAAAATAAACATCATGTTGGGCCCTAGTTTGGATGGAAAATAAACATTATGTTGGGCCCAAGGTCGGGTGGAAAACAAACATTTTGAGTGGATCCTACTTAGGATCCACTTATGTATGTTTTGTGTACACACCTTTCATGAGTATGAATTTTCACCATGGACCATGTGATTAATTTATGCCTTCCATCCCTATGGGACCTACCATGATGCATGAGTTTCATCCAAACTGTCTAGCCATTTTGGGGATTTGTATTAGGCCATTAGTTGAGACCCATCTTAACGTATTTGTGGCCCATAATACGAGGCCCATTTTGATGTATTCTAAGGCCCATGGGGTTATGGCCCATTGCGATATACATTAGGCCTATTGATGCGGCCTACTTGATCTATGTAAGGCCCATATGAGGTAGCCCATTTGGTGTATCAAAGGCCTATGGGTTGAGGCCCTATGGGATGCTCTTAGGGTCCATTATAATGTGTGATCCCTCCACGGTTTATGTAATGATGTTTATGATGGGCTAGGACTTGTGAGCAATGGTGGTTTGACACCCACATTGCAAGTATAATGTTGGTTAAATGTCCACATTATGACTCTCCTTAGGGCCCATTGATAGGCCGTACTTGTTGTGTGTAGGCCGTCTAGGCCCATCTGCATTGTAAGGATAATTCATTACTTTATAACATGTTTAGTATAGTTCCATACTCATGATCATAAGCATCATATGTATACTTGATATAAGAGGTGACTGATCATAGCATATGCCTTCGGGCAGGTTATTTATGGGCTCCCAGTTAGGTGGTGTTGCCCTACATGAGCGCACGATACGCGCAGGATTTGCTGTATGACTAGATAGCGTGATTCATGCATTTCACATTGTGTGATATGGTTACTATACGCCCTAGCAACATTAGGGTCGTAGCCTCCACAGGCGTATCGTGGATAGCAGGATTAGATACTGAAAATCTTATTCTACATAGGGTGCTATAGATATCCCTGGGTGAAAGTTCCTAAACCCTTATGGTACCAAGAGGTTGCTCCAGCGTCTAGACCGAGTGGGTACAGGAGCGCCGAGTACCGATTACTAGACGGTCGCACTTTCCACTGTGTCATGGTCGGTTGGAAGGGGGTGCGGCCTTACCCTCCCGAGAGTAGGGGGCAATACTAGGCTAAGTTTGACCATCTCGAGGAATGGGTCCGCTATCGATGAGTCGAGCCCGATATTGGCAGATGAATAATGAGGTTTCTTCCACTTACCTTATTGAGCGCAATGGGACGACGATCTGGTTTAGAGTGTACTAGACCCCGGTGATATCCCAGATTTGAGCTGTATTGATATGTGGACTTAGATGAGGATTGTACGCTTAACTTGTATCTTGCATCGCATAGCCCTGGTATGGCCGACATCATTCATGCTTTGCATCGCATAGCCTTGGTACGGCTAACAGTATTCATGGATCCATAAGTATATTCTGTATTACTCAGATATTACATGATCATATTACTACCTTACGCACACACTTTCACCACCCTTTAAGCTTTCTATAAGCTTATGTACGACCGTTGTGTGCAGGTAGCATTAGGGCACAACAACGCTGAGGCAGGAGCTCTTTGTAGATCATATTGGAGGTTTTGTTCATCATCATTGTATTTCCCTTTATGTTCATTGTACTTGTAAAGTTTTTTATCATAGTGAAAATGTAATGGAGTTTTTGATTATTGTTGTGGGTTATGCCTTTGGTTATGCTTATCATGAATCAAACTGATTTTAAAAATCCTCTTCGTAGCATCACAGGATCGGAACCTGGCGAATGGGAGCTGGGAGCCGAGAATGGGGTTCTACTGAGGCTGTCGACGCGAGATTCAGCGATCGGGAATTTTGTGAGCCCGATTTCCTAGTTTGGGGCGTGACACCCACCTCGATGTATTTGTGACCTATTCGAGAGGCCCATATGTGCCGCCCAATGTAATATATTTGTGACCCATTTGGTGAGGCCCACTATGATGTGTTCGTGACCTTTGATGAGGCCCGATGTGATGTGCTGAGGCCCATTGTAATATATTCCTGGCCCATATGATAAGGCCCGACATGATGTATGTTAGGCCCATGTGAACGACCCATTTGATGTATATGAGGTCTATGTGATGAGGCCCACCTTAGTGTATGTATTCTATATTCACATCGTCCAAGGGCCTACCATTAATGCATGTATTGTATATCTATATTGTCCATTAATACAGTCCACTTAATGTATATGAGGCCCATCGGTGCAGCCTATTGATGCGGCTCACTCGTTGTATTTGAGGTCCGTGGGTTACGGCCCATTATGATGTACTGGGGCCCATGGGTCGTGGCCCATTGAAATGTACTTTCAGCCCATATGGCATGTCCATTGTGATGTTATTGTAGCCTATTTAATGAGACTTATTATGATGTGCATTAGGCCCATAGGTTGTGGCATGTGCAATGTATCTCAGACCCATGTGCAAGGCCCACCTGCTATGTATATATGACCCATGAGTGAGGCCCATTACGATGTATTCAAGGTCTATGTGATGCGGCCCATAGTGATGTGTATATAATCATTGTATGAGGCCCATTACGATGTATATTAGGCCTTTGTGTGAGGCCATGGGCCCACTTTATGTCTGGCTCTATGTGGGCCACTACTTAGGAGCGATGTTGGTTAAATGTCCACATTGCTGGGCAATGATGGTTAGATGTCCACATTATGACCTTCCCTTGGGCCCATTGGAGGCTCATTCTTGTTATGAGTAGGCTGGCTAGGCCCATTCTTGATATGAGAAAAGTACACCATCATCATATAACATGCTTAGCATAGCTTCACGACTCATGCCCATATGCATCATATGTATGCCTAATATGATGAATGATTGATCATAGCACATGTCATTGAGCAGATTATTACAGGGCTACCTGATAGGAGAAGTTGTCCACATAAGCGCACGGTACGCGCAGGTTTGATGCATGACTGGATTGTATGACTCATGCATCTTGCATTATGTGTTGTGATTATTGTATGCCCTAGCGACATCAGGGCCATAGCCTCCAAAGGCATATTGTGGATGGATAAATGGGATACTAAAAATCTGTTCTAGCATTGGGCCGCCATAGATGGCCCTCAGCGAAAATCCTTAAACCCTCTTGGTACCAGAAGACACTTCAACATTGAAACCAAGTGGATATATATGAGCGCTTGAGGGTCGTATACTAGTAGGTCGCGTCTTCCACTATGTTGTGGTCAATTGGAAGGGGGTGTGGCCTTACTCGCCTGAGGGAGTAGGTAATACTAAGCCGAGTCTGATCAGCTTGAGAAATGTGTCCACTATCGATGAGCCAGGCCCGATATTGGCAAGCGGATATTGAGGTCTCTTCCACTTGCCTAGTTGTGCGCTTAATGGGGCAGCAGGTGGCGTAAAGTGTACTAGGCCCCAGTGATGATCCCAAGGATGTACAATACTGATTTATAGAGCAAGAGTTGCATACTCGACATTATATTCATTCATTCATTCATTCACTATCTACTCGGGCTGGTGGTGCACAACTAATTGTTATATGTACTTTTATAATGGCCATGATTTCGGTTGGGGCACGTGATTAACCTGAGATCAGGAACTTACCACATTGAGTCTATCTATCAAAATAGGTATAGGATTGGTTTTGATAGAAGTCCTTTATGATAGGCCCCATAGCCTACGATATCACGTACTATCATCCCGACTTCACACTGCAGCTTGGTCATTTCATTCGCACCACATATTGCATATTGTATTACATCCTCGGCATATGGCATTTTGGATTACTATGTTTCTACATCTATATGACCTAGGTGAAGCTGATGGTATTCGTAACTCTTTCGAATTGCATATTGTATTGCATCCTCGATATTTGATATTTGGTTCATTATGTTTCTGCATTACATAGCCGATTTACATTACTTTCTCAATATATGACATTGGCTTGCTATGTCTTTTCATTGCATATCCTGGTTGAGGTTGATGATATTTTATAGACTTGTCAATATTTCTACTTTCTCTGATATTGTATAATTCATGATCTTGCCAGTATTTTCAATATTGTATGATTATGACATTATATTGCCTACACCACCCTCTAAGCTTTATATAAGCTTATGCATGATAGATGCGTGCAAGTGGCGTTAGGTTGCAACAGTGTTGAGCTTGGAACGTGCGGTGTCTTCTGGAGCTTTGAATTTTAATATATGTATTTTCCTTTCAGCAATGTATTCAAACGTTTATATTAGTGTATATGTGATGATGACATTGTTCTTATGATTAGGGTATACTTGTAGTTATGCTTCTTATGAGATAAGTTCGTGTTGAAAATTCTCCTTGTAGGATCCCAAGATCGGCATTTGGCATATGAGCTTTGGGAACAGAGAATGGGGTACTACGGAGGCTGTCGGTACCAGATTTGGCGATTGAAAATTTTATGAGCCCAGTTTTCAAATTTGGGGCATGACATTTTTGGTCTTCAACTTCCAAAGGCTTAACTAATAAAACGACACAATGAATTACGTGATTGACAAATAAGGTGTAAAAATTATTATACTAATAATCTCTCCCTTTATCAATTACATGACAAAAACCTAACCTACACTATGTCATGGTCTATATTGAAACAGCACAAAATATTACATGTCTAAAATTATAATAATTTACAACTTTAAATACAAGATTCAACATATGTAACATTAACAATTCTCCCCTTATCTCATCAATTACTGCAATAACAAACAAACCTTACAAAATAGAATTCATTATTTTGGTAGGACTTGATCTTTCTTCCCCTTTTTGTCAGTATTTGAGAAAGAGTTAATTTTAATAAATATATTAATAAAAATATAGCATGGAACAACTCTATAAATTATAGCTTTACCAATTACAAGGCACATACTAACAACAGATTAAATGGTGTATATAACATTAAAACATGAAACGTGCTTATTACCTCCATTTAAAAGATATACTGATTAAAATAATAATGACCAATGATAATTAAGCTAGAAACATATGATATCAAAATTCAGCAATTTTTAAGCTTAAACTATCAAAATGAATAAGGCTTAATCCTCGTATTTAACTATTAAGTACAAGAAGAAGCTAAATCCTTTGATTTTCCTATGGTGCTCACTAAAGAGGCTTAATCCTCTTATCTAACTGTAGAGCATATTAGATAGGTTGAAATCCCCTATTTTTCAATTCATCCCATAGGTGCCTTCTAGGGTCACATATTTAAGGTGTTAAAGTGTTCTAAATATTTGAGAAAAGACAATGTGGTAAATGCCATTAAGACATGTAAGTGGCTAAGGTCTTCATCACTAGAAGAGTCTCTTAAATTTGATTCAGACTCCCACCATAGCCTTGTCAATGGAACTTGTTTTTCTAGGGTGATCAGTTATATGATGTCCATAACCCTCGCAGTTGTAACAGTATACTGGCTTAGGTTATTTAACAAATTTTTATTTTCAAATCTCAACCACCTTGTCTCGCTTATTACAACTCTTTCCTCTACTCAATTTGAAAATTTTCTTAAATTCTCTTTCGAATTCATCATTCTCAAAATTATTATCATTTTTATATTTAATGACCCTATACTTATGTGAATGACTATGTGATGTTTTAAAGATAGTTAGTTGCTTTCCTATAGAGCAAGCCTTAAAGTATAGTTCATATGTTTGTAGGGAACATAAGGATTATTCTACTTTGATCTCATCTGTGTTTTTACACTCTTCTATTGAGGTTATCTTAGGAGTGAACATATCCGGTAGGGATATAAGTATTTTCCTATATATACGCCCTTTTGAAATCCTCTCTTATAAATCTCACATGAAATTGTAAATATCATTCAGTTTAAAATAAATTTTCATGAAATTTTTAGACTATTTCATTTTAATATTTTCAATATAAGTCATTAAAAGTTTAACCTTTGATCTCTTTACTATACTTCTTCCCTCACGGGAGACTTTTAATATGTTTCATGTTTCCTACCCGGTTTTACACATGCAAATGTATTTAAATTCCTCAAGGAAAACCACATAGTAAATAGCACTGAAAGCTTCGGAATCATACGTGTACTGTGCTCTCACATCAACACTTTATTTAGTTTTATCTTACGGAACACTAATGGTTCTACCATCAATTATGACTTATTTTATAGGTGTCGTCCATCCTTGTTCGACAATAGCTCAAACCATAGGGTTAATGAATCTTAGAAAAATTGTCATCCTAACCTTTCAATAAGCTTAGTTAAACCCGTCAAAATAAGGTGGTAGTATGATGACACACCCCTCTTTGGTAGACATCATTTTTAATCCTCTCGGATCAACTCAAGGCAATTAAGCCCTTCAAGAGCTACCCACTTTAATACATAATCATGTATACTAGTTCGGTTTTCCTACTCCACTCTTGGCGGATTCGCTCAACCTATAAGTATATCGGATTCACTACGTGAAAAATGGAAAAACAATGACGGATTTAGAGACGGTTCTGGACCGTCTCTTAAATTGCTTGGTTTAAAGACACTTTAGAGACGGCCGTAAACCGTCTCTAAACTTTTAGATGGCCTTTGACCGTCCTTAATATTATCTTAAAAATTTGAACGTCCATAAATCATTTAAGACGGTCAAAAACCGTCATTAACTGCGGATAAAAGATGGCCATTGACCGTCTAAAATAAGAGACGGTCTTTGACCGTCTTATATGCGGCCATTTGAGATGGTCATTGGCCATCTCTTACTGGTAATCTAAGACTGTTAAATACCATCTCAATTAGAGACGGTCGTTGGCCATCTTTTCCTGTAATATGAGACTGTCGAAAATAGTCTGTATTAGGTACGGTCCTTAGCTATCTCCATTTGAGACTATTAAAGACCGTCTCTATTAGAGATGGTTGTTGACCGTCTCATATGCGATCATTTGAGACGGTCAAAGACTATCCGTATTAGAGACGGTCATTAGCCATCTTTTATTAGTAATTTGAGACAGTCAAAGACCGTCTCAATTAGAGACGGTCATCGGCTGTCTTTTAGTGGTTATCTAAGACCGTCAAAACTAGTCTATATTTGGGATGGTCCTTAGCAGTCTCCATTTGATACTGTCAAAGACCGTCTCTATTAGAGACAGTCCTTAGCCGTCTTATAGTGGTCATTTGACACTGTCGAAGACCGTCTACATTAGAAACGGTCCTAAACCGTCTCTAATGCTGAAGTCATAAATTAAGAACAAAAAAATTTATGAATTTCAAAAAAAAAAAAAAAAAAGAAGTTAAAAAGCTTAGAAAAATAATTAACAATATTTAAGAAAAAAAATTAGATTTTGAAAAAAAAAATTATAATTTTATAAAAATCTAGATTTTGAAAAAAAAAATTAAGAACTTTTAATAATGTTAATAATTTTGAAAAAAAAAAAGATTTCGATAAAAAAATGATATTTTGAAAAAGAAAATTTATAAAATTAAACAAAATTGTGAAAAAATTGGCAAATTGTAAAAATATATATTTAAAAAAAAAAAGAAAACTAGATTTTGTATTTTGATAAGAAAAATTAAAAAGTTATATAACAAAAAAAAATTAAAAACTTTTAATAATGTTGATAATTTTGAAAAAAAAAAAAAGATTTCGATAAAAAAATGATATTTTGAAAAAGAAAATTTATAAAATTAAACAAAATTGTGAAAAAATTAACAAATTGTAATATATATATATATATATATATATATATATATATATATATATTAAAAAAGAAAACTAGATTTTGTATTTTGACAAGAAAAATTAAAAATTTATATAACAAAAGTGAGATTTTAAAAAAATGATATTTTGAAAAAGAAAATTAAAAAAATTAAACAAAATTGTGAAAAAAATTGACAAATTGTAAAAAAATATATTTTTTAAAAAATAAAACTAGATTTTGTATTTTGACAAGAAAAGTTTAAAAGTTATATAACAAAAGTGAGATTTAAAAAATGATATTTTAAAAAAGAAAATTAAACAAATTAAACAAAATTGTGAAAAAATTGACAAATTGTAAAGAAATATATATATTTTAGAAAAGAAAACTAGATTTTATATTTTGACAAGAAAAATTAAAAAAGTTATATAACAAAAGTGAGATTTAAAAAATGATATTTTGAAAAAGAAAATTTAAAAAATTAAACAAAATTGTGAAAAAAGTGAAAAATTGTAAAAAATATATATTTTTAAAAAAAGAAAAGTAAATTTTGTACTTTGAAAAGAAAAATTGAAAAGTTAGATAACAAAAGTGAGATTTTGATGATGTGTTGTATATCCTTGTCGCCCCTATGTTTCTCCAACCCATTTTTGGGCCGAGTATAAAAAATTGTGTAGATCTAAATCTTAAGTGGACCACACCACTAGAAAGAATGATAATATAGTACTTCGCCATTAAAAAATATAAAGAGCCCATCGCAAGGTTTTAGTAATGTTTATTTGCAATCCAACTTGTTGATAATGTAAAGAAGATCTAGATGAAAGTAAACTACAAAGATTAAATTGATCCAAAACTTTTGTGGCCTTCAAAAGGTTTTTAATAGTTATTCAAGATTGTTTTGATTGGTATGACCCACTTGAGATTATTGAGTTATTATGATTTGAAATCACATCCTAAAATATGATGGAAAAATATATGGACGGTGTCAATATACATAAAATATATCAAGGTGAGCCCTACACGGTTAGAGTAACACTCATGAAGAAGTCACCTAAATAGTGAAATGGTACTACAAGGTCACCTCATGGGAACTTCCCATGAGGTTAATCTGTGCGCGCCCCACCATGATGTATGTAGAACATCAACACCATGCATTTAATGTGTCCCCTTTAAGTTCAAAAATCAATCGTATATGAAACTCAGGTGGGCCATAGCATTTAAAACTATGTGAAGACATCCCTAAAACATATAAAAGCATTTAATTGGTGGGGCTCACATGAGTTTTGGATGTGTATGAAACTTGGGCTGACTCCTCATCCAAGTGGAACACACATAATGAATGGGCTAGATCTATGAACCACATCTAGGTGGGCCCAATAAATGATTATGAATGTTTTAATGGGAGGGTAACCCTCTCAACTATAGTATGTGGTGTGGCCCACCCAAGTTATGGATTGACTTTATTTTTAAGCTCGTGGCCTACCATGGAATGGTGCATTTGATTCACGGGGCAGATCCAAAGTTCAAGTGGACCCACACGATAGAAAAGAGTGGGATAGTGACACCCACTATTGAAACCTTCTCAAGGCTCACCGCCATGTTTCTTTGAGATCCAACATGTTTATAAGTTAATACAGACATACATGCGGTTGAAACTTAGTCGGACCCCTTATCCAAGTGGGACACAAGATATGTGAATCACATTTAGGTAGGCCCAATATATGATTATGAATGTTTTAAGGAAACTCTTCTCTACTACATTTAGGTGAGTTACTCGTTACCCTTACCAAAGTAATTAAACTCTATGGGGTCCACTATTATTTATTTATTTTATCCACTCCATTCATCCATGTTAACAGATAATTAACGTCTAAAGAACAAAAAGGAAGCATATCCAAAGCTCAGGTGGATCACACCATAGGAAATAGTGTGATCGAGCCTTTACTGTTTAAAATTTCTTGGAGGCCCAAGGAAGGTATCAACGGTGGAAATCATTATTCCATACTGTTTTGTGTGGCATGGTCCACTTAAGTTTTGGATTTACCAAAAATTTGGGATTAACACACACTGTTCATCCATTTTTTGAGATCATTTTATAGAATTATCTAAAAAATGAATCATATCCAAAGATTAAATGGACCACACCAAAAATCAGGGGAATAGATTGGCTACTCCCCCTAAACCATCCAATGGCTGGTGGTTGGTGTTGTGTGGCCCCCACCATGATGTATGGCCCCACAAACCATTTTTTTAAAACTTTCGAACCAGTTGGATTTCAAATAAACATTACGATGGGTCCTAGGATAGTTTCAACGGTGGGAATCACCCTCCCGTTGTTTTCTGTGGTGGGGTCCATTACAAATTTTTATCTGTCTCATTCTTTTACTCGTGACTTAAAATGAATGGACGGTGTGGATATAACAAAAAGATCATAGGTTTTTATATTTTTTAAATATTATATATATATGGAAAAGGTACTATGCGGTCGAGCTCATGGGAACTTCCCATGAGGTCGAGCTATGTGGGCATCGGTTGAGCTCATGGGAACTTCCCATGAGGTCGAGCTGTGTGGCCCCACCGTGATGTGTGTCAAACATCTACCCTATCAGTCAAATGCACCATTCCATGGTGGGCCTAGGTCTTAAAAATCAAGTCAATCCGTGACTTGTGTGGGCCACACCTGTAACACCCCGTACTTTTTGTACTCGGGTGTTACCATGAAAATCTAAAGCAGTTTTCATGTGTGTGGAAACACACGTAGCTTTCCTTACACATCAACATCCAATGATCCCTAATTCATTAATCTCAATCGTTCGGTACAACATTCATTCATATATTAAGCCATCCATTCGATTGATTTTCAAAACAATCTGGAGATGTCTATTTTAGGATCTCAGTCACCTCGATAGATGAATCGAACCATCTAGAAATATATTTAATAAATATATAAATTTTTATTAATTATTACAAATTCTATAGAAACACGGATCAAAAGGATTATGAATGCACTTTGATAATTTAATTACCAATTAAATAATGTTGAAATTGTATTGAAATAGAGTGATATGTATGTACTTAATGTATGAAAAATATTATGAAAGTAATATTATAATAAATAAACATAATGAATTATAATTTTACAACATAAGATTGGCTTTATAAATATTAGTATAGTATTAAGAATCTTTATAAATATGTATACAAAAATTACTAAATAATTTAATAAATTCGTATATTACTTAACAATACAATTTTAAAAGTAGTGTTGTATAATTTCCAATTCACACATATGTATAGTATTATATTGTATATTATAAATCATACACTATAAAATGTATGGCCAATAGCATGTAAATAGTAGTATGTTAATATTAAAATTATATTTATATAGGTGTAAATTGTTTTAATTAATGTAACTATAAGTAATGTACAATAGTAATAAATTTTATATTAATTGGCTAGTAATACAGGATGGAAGCCTCACAAAGGGTCCATTTAGGTCTTTTAACCACTGACATTCGAATTTGGAATCATCCGACAGTTAGATTGACAAAAAACCACCATTAGGACTTGAGATTGATCTGTATGGCCCACCTGAATTTAGGATCTAGCCCGTTATTTTTTCTGAGCCTCAGCGTGATCTGAAAAAGAAAGTGGACGAAGTGGATTTCCCACAAACATCATGGTGGACCCCACTTAATGGGTCGTGTGTTGTAAGACCCGTATCTTAGTCCGTACCATTCCATAGACTTCCGCGGTCTTACCGGTCGAATTCCGGCAACCTTCGACCCTTAACCGATATCGACGCGCGACCCTGATTCATATGTCGTCAACCTGTATCGACTTAACCCAAGACCAATACTCTAGCGACCGCGCCGTCACTGCGGTTCCGATGCCGTGACTCGCGCGCCGAGGCGAGGCCGACATTCGGTGCGAGGAAAATGTCGCGCGTTGCGAAACCCAAGAGAATCTCTACGATGTGTCCCATCAATCCCATCAATCCATCAATCAATCAATCCATCACATGTCAAGTACATGTCAAGTACACATCACCTTTCACCCATTCCCAAGTAACCACAAAAGTCAAGATTTTCTTACAAGCCCATACCTCTCTTACACAAAAAGCCTCAAAAGTCAAGAATCTCTTACACCTCCCATGCCTTTCTTAAACAAAAGGCCACAAAAGTTAAGGTTTTCTTACACAACCATCACTCATCACATCCATCCATCACTCTCTCTCTCTCCATTTACGACTCTCTCTTTCTCTTTCTCATTTCAAACTCAGAAATATCCCAAACACCTCCATACGTATGAGCTCTCCAAGCTCTTCCCAAGCAACAAAGGTGGCCCACTTTCCTACCCCTTCATCTCCCATCTTAGCCTTCCATTTCTCATCTCCTCCATTGAAATCCAAGCTAAGGTGCTAAGGAACCCCTAGGAGCAAGAAGATCGGACGGTGGGTGCATGATAATAGTAGCTTTCTTTGTTTTTGAGATGGGCCAAATGAAGCCAACCGATCAATGGTTTAGATCTCATTTGGGACCCTAAGAGGTGGCCGATGGCCCACTTTAATCATCATGATCATCCATGAAGGGGCCATTCTCCATGGACCCCATCATGAGTTTATTTCATTACATTTGAAGGTCATCTAGACCGTCCAAATTGGTAGAGAAAGGATCTCCACTGTTGGATTTAATTTTGTTAGATACATGTGTAAAGGGACCCATTTTATTGTTTGATCTCTTCAAGGGAGGGCTCATAGTGGCGGAGCCCTCTATCATACGCGTGTCCCACTCTCCATCTCTCTCTCCCTTTTTTTTATTTCTTTTTATTTATTTTTATTTTATTTTATGTAATAGGGTTGTGTGGCCCACTTGAATGGACCCCATTAGGATGCATGTTTTGGATCCAATCCATTTTTAGATGGGGCCCACCTTGTATGTGCATGGGGTAGCCATGTGATGGCCCACCTAATCAGGGCCCACCATAATTTTTTTTTTTAGGCCAAACCGTCCAGCTTCTGGGACACTGGACGTTCCTGTATGTTAAAAAAAAAGAAAAAAGAGCCTTTTTGGGGGTGGGCCACTTGTTTAGGCCCCATCTCAGGGTAAGCATTCAATCCACGCCGTCCACCTCATTCCTTGGGCCATTTTAGGCGTTGAGCCAAAGAATGAGATCAATCCGATGATCAGGCAGGCCATACTTTTCAAAATGGTGATTTTCACCGTTTATAAAATATTTTAAATTCTTCTTCAGGCCAAAAATATTCAACATTGGACTTGATGAACTTGTCATAGCCTGTAGAAGTCAATGGACGGGATGGATCTACTTGATGCGGGCCGCAGCTATAAAAAAACCTTGAAAAATGGGTTTTTATGATTTTTTTAAAAAAAAAACTCTCAGAGGCAATGCCTCCTCTGACGCTGCCACAGCAGCAGCGGGTTGCATGCCGCACGGGCGGACGAGCAGCCTCCCACGACTGCTGTCGTGGGCCCCAACATGATGTATATGCGAATTCAAGCCGTTCATGAGGTGGGACCCCTCCTCAGGTGGGCCCCCTCTAAGTTTCAATCGAATCCAGAAATCAGGTGGCCCACACCATAGGATACAGTGGGATTGAACCTCTACCATTGAAACTGATTTTTGGGCCCACAGAAGTTTCAGATCAACCTGAAATTTGTGTTTTCACTTCATCCAAGTCTGAGTGACCTTATGAATGGTTTGGATTTCAAATAAACATTTTAGGTGGGCCCCATATGGGACCCACAGTGATGTATGGGTTTTATTCCCACCGTCAGCGTGACGGTGGGGCCCTAACGGCGTGGGTGTGCAGCGTGTGTGTGTTGCATGTGTGTGCAGTGTGTGTGCAGCGTGTGTGTGTAGCGTGTGTGTGTGCATGTGTGTCTATATATATATATATATATATATATATATATTATGTAGTTTATATATATTATATAATATATACTATACGCAATGGCGGGCCCTCATGTGGACCCCGCCATGATGCATGTGATGCATCCGGACCGTCCATCCACTTGGAAAGATCATTTTAAAGGCCTATGGGTTAGGCCCATTTGAATTGTAAAAGGCCTATGGGTTAGGCCCATTTGATTTGTAAAAGGCCTATGGGTTAAGCCCATTTGATTTATTTAAGGCCTATGGGTTAGGCCCATTTGAAATACATAAAGCCCATCTAAGACACTTAAGACCCATGAGATTAGGCCCATTCGATACAATCTAATGCCCACGGGTTATGACCCATTGCAATACACTTACGGCCCATTGGTGCGGCCCATGGATGTGGCCCACTTAATGAATATAAGGCCCATTAAATGTGGCCTATTTAATATATTTAAGGCCCAATGGGATGTACCTAAGGTCCATTGTAATGTGTAATCCCAATACGGTTTAGGTAACGATATTTACGATGATCGTGCCTTGGGAGCAATGTTGGTTTGACGTCCACATTGCGAGTGTAATGTTGGTTGGATGTCTACATTACGACTCTCCTTAGGGCCCATTGTTAGGCCCATACTTGTTCTGTATAGGCCATCTAAGCCCACCTATGTTGTAAGGATAGTGCATTACTTTATAACATGTTTAGTATAGTTCCATGATTCATGATCATACGCATCATATGTATGCTTGATATGAGAATTGCCTGATCATAGCATATGCCTTCGGGCAGGTTGTTTATGGGCTCCCGGTTAGGTGGTGTTGCCCTACATAAGCACACGATATGCTCAGGATTTGATGCATGACTGGATAGCGTGATTCATGCATATCGCATTTGTATGACATGGATATTGTACGCCCTAGCGACATCGGGGCCGTAGCCCCCACAGGCGTATCGTGGTTGGCAGGATTGGATACCGAAAATCTTATTCTACATGGGGTGCTATAGATATCCCTGGGTGAAAGTTCCTAAACCCTTATGGTACCAAGAGGTTGCTCCAACATCTAGACCGAGTGGGTAGACGAGCGTTGAGTGCCGATTACCAAATGGCTACGCTCTCCATTGTGTCGTGGTCGGTTGGAAGGAGGTGCGGCCTTACCCGCCTGAGTGTAGGAGGCAAAGCTAGGCTGAGTTTGACCAGCTCAAGAAATGGGTCCGCTATCGACGATCGAGCCCGATATTGGCAGACGGATAGCGAGGTCTCTTCCACTTACCTTATTGCACGCGATGAGGCGGCGATCTCGTTTAGAGTGTACTAGACCCCGGTGATATCTCAGATTTGAGCTGTATTGATGTGTGGACATAGATGAGGATTTGTATGCTTGAGTTGCATTTCACATCGCATGGCCTTGGGATGGCCGATATCATTCATGTCTCACATCGCATAACCTTGGTACAGCTCATGATATTTATGGATCCATCTGCATATTTCGTACTACTCTGATATTGCATAATCATATTACTACCTTGCGCACACACTTCCACCATCCTCTAAGCTTTCTATAAGCTTATACACGACTGTTGCGTGCAAGTGACGTTGGGGCGCAGCAGCGCTGAGGCAGGAGCACTTTGTAGATCACTTTGGAGATTTTGATTTATTATTATTGTATTTCCCTTTATGCTCATTGTACTTGTAAAGTTTTTGATCATAGTGGAAATGTAATGGAGTTCTTGGTTGTTGTTTGTGGGTTATGCCTTTGATTATGCTTATTACGAATCAAATTAATGTTGAAAAATCCTCCTCGTAGCATCCCAGGATCAGAACCTGACGAATGGGAGCTCGGAGCCTAGAACGGGGTTCTACGGAGGCTGTCGGCGCCGGATTCGGCGATCGAAAATTTTGTGAGCCCGATTTTTAAGTTTGGGGCATGACATGTGTGCACCAAGGCCGTGCACCCGCTATACACTGAGCCAAGGGGCTCGGTCAGACCCATCTGACCCGTGTTTCACCCAAAAAGGGAAGTTTTCTCTCTCTCTTTCTGTTTGAAAACAACGGACGGACGTACGTCCGTGTTTGCGATCAACGGCCCACCTACACCGACCCTATGAGCAATCCTAACCGTCCATCGTTTTGGGCGGATCGTTCCAGCCAAAACCATGTCTTCTATACACATTCATGAAACCACACGTGCACACAATCCTGAGTGCAAACAGGTCCGATAAGCACCCCATTTCCAAAAAGGGAAATTGCCAGCTAGGCGATCCTCATCTGCCCTTATCCTCCAATCCCAGCCTTCTATTTAGGAAAAATCTCAGCCATCCATTTGCTTAGGGCATTCCTTGCAAAACCAGGGATGGTTTTGGTTCCCTCCCACTGTTTTGAGAAAACCAAACGACTGTATTCAATCCGGGCCATCCAGTCCTCATCCAACGTCTCTGAGAGAGGTTAGGCTCGATTTAAGTCAAGGTTAGGGAGTTGCAATGGGTCTCTCTCCCACACCCTTGCCGCAGCTCATCAACCAGTCGTTTTCCTTCTCCATTAGGAACCACCGCCCAATCCTCTCCAAGATTTGATAAATCTTTTCTGGAAGCTTTCTAGGACCCGTAGGCATCGTCTGAAGGAAGCATATGTGAGGAAGAAGTTCCATTTTCAAATACACCATTAATGGGTGTTATCTTCCTCGATCAAAGTGGAGCCGCACCCCTGCCGAGATGTAGTGAGCTAGGGCGATTTCTGGTCAGATTTGGGGTTCCTGCTGGCCATGGTCGAAGAAGAAAAGAAAGGAAGAATAGAGGAAGAAACTGAGAGAAAGAAGGTGGAGGGCATGCAATCTGTTGGTGCCGCACCAGGTCGGGCCACACAGAGTCAAGACCGGGTTCGGTCTAAGTTAGGTGAGTCCTGACTCATTCCTGGTTCAGCCCATGCGTCTTGCTGGGCGTTCCCAGTGGTGGAAGTAGAAAGAAGAAAAGAAAGAGGAGAAGAAGGTGAGGGAGAGCGAGTGCGTGCGGGTGAGTGCGAGCATGGGTCACATTGCATGGTTCGCACTGCACTTTGCAGCCAAGCCAAGCACAACTCAGCCTTGGTTCTGACCGGGAGTTACTGGACCAGTTCAGATCTATTTTCCCCGCTGGTCCAGTTGCAGGGGATGGGGAGAGAAAGGAGGTGAAGTAGAAGAGAGAGAGAGAGAGAGAGAGAGAGAGAGAGAGAGAGAATAAAAGTAGAGAGGAGGCTGACTCGGGAGGCTGACTCGCTGCCTCTTCACACAGCCACCACACCGGCTCAACTCAATTAAGGCTGCGTTAGGCCAGGTTTCACAGTCTTCTTGTTGGGTGTTTCTAACAGTAGGTGAAGAGGGAAGAAAAGAGAAAGAAAAAGAGGGAGAAGAAGGGAGAGAGAGAGTAAGGGTGTGCGGCTGTCTTAGACAACCGAGTCTAGTTGGTTCGGAACTGAGTCAACATTGGTAAGAGTTTCACCTCTTTCGCCATTAATTACTTGGGTGTTATTCCTATCTGTCATAGTGATTAGAGTTATTTTAATAATGTTAACTAGAAATTCTAATTAATATTATAATGTAATAGTTACTGTTGTTGTTATTTAGCCATTATTAAATTATTATTTTAAGTTAGCAATATCATTAATACCGTTATTACATCAAATGGAAATTTAATCTAAGAATCTAAACCTAAACCTAAACCTAAACTCTAGGGTGAAATCCTAGACCTAAGTGATCTAAACCATAGGTTGATATTTAAAACATAAATAGTAAGTTAGGTTGGATCTAATTATAGTCATAATTCATGACAGGTCATAGTATTTACTATCATGATTAAATTCATTATTTACAGTTATGATCATTATCATTAGGGAATATTATCATTTTCCTTATAAGACTAGTGTAATTCTTGTAATATGATGATTATCATTAGTCGTTATCATTTTACTGTTATTAAATATTCTATTTTTAATTCCCCAACTATTTAATAGATTTTTAGTCCTTATAGGAATGTTAAATAACATTGGTATATTTAATAGGAACTTAGGAGTCATCATTAATAATGGATTAATACTCCTACTATGAATATTATTCAATTTATCATATAATAATAATAATAATAATCCAGGATTCAATCCTACAAACTAAATGTAAGACTAAACCTTAAGATAAATAATTTAAACCCTAGGCTATGAACTTTATGTAGTGTGTAGAACTTGGATTTAATGGTACAAGTTCATGAATTGTGTTAGGAATCAATTCTAAGGGCGTAAACACTTAGTAACACTAGAAGGCGATTTAAAGTATAAGGTAATGATTCTTCCCCTTGAGCTTTCCATCTTCTCATTAGTTTAAGTCATAGTTTTTATTTAAATTTATAATTGATATTTTCCTCTTATAATCACATGTGTTAGCTGGTGGAAATTGAATTGCTATATTGCCTGCTTAATGTTCATCATGTATATTTGTTCATGCTTGTGGATTATTTGTGTATTGCTTATGGACTTTAAACTAGTACATTAGTGGGAAACCCCCACCTATAAATCTACACCCATACTCGGGATGTAACCCGATTGGTTGTGATTAAAATGGATCTTCGACTTAGTGGTTATTGAGTGGTGGTCTAAATGGTTCATTAATGTGGGCCTACCATCCAGGGTTATTGTGTCCAATGGTTTTTAAAGATGGTCTTTTATTGTATGATTTTGAAACTCGCCCTATGAGGCCTATTTTGATAATTGTCCTATGTGGCTTGTTTGATATCGCCCTATGTGGCTTTGTTCTGGTATTTTTCCTATATGGGTTCAATGTTTTATACCATGCAATCATGCGATGGTAAACCCCATATGTTGTAATATGATTGGCCACTAGTCGATGGGTTTTTATTAAACATCCTAAGATGGTAGCCTCATGTGCCGGGGATAGTGGTAATGGGACACTATGCTTGAGCTGTCGGCCTACGCTGGGACATGTGCTCCCCATAGTGACCTTTGAGCTTATCAAAATTGGCTGGTTGTAAATGGACTAATAATGACTTGGATAATCATGCATACATGGTACGTATTGTTCCGACTGGGTGATGTTTTCCTAGGTTCGATGATTCTGACTGGATAATGTTTCCCGGGTTTAATGATTGCATGGGTGACGGCCCACTATCTGCGTGGATGAGTATCCCCGGGGTGATGATTGCATTCATACATCCATGCACCTAATAAGACTGCATTTACTTTATTTTGGTTGTTTGAATGTTTTATACTATTTCTTACCTAATGCGGTGGTGTATAATCTTGAGGAAAATTCACACTGAGTTGGTCACTCATCCATCAAATATACAACTGTACAGGTAGTACAGGTCGTTTAAGTGATATGCATGTTCAGACTTGATGAGGAGCAGGGTACGATCGCCAGGGATGTATGACTGTATTTTTCTGGAGGAGCTGCGTGATCTTACGGCTTATATTTATATGTTTTCTGTTATTCTTCATGTATTAAATTCTTGTAAATCTTATACTTGTTAAATTCAGAGACATTGGTTTGTATAAATCATTATGAGCAAATTCTTGTATACTTGAATGATAATGAAATTTTTCTTTATGTCGATTTGTCCACACTACGCTCATTTGCTTACTCTGATAAAAAGAAAAAAAAAATGTACACTCGAATTTGACCATCCTTTAAGGGTAACACTCAGGTTTTTGGGAAACGAGTCCTATACTCGGGTCCTAAAAAGTCGGGGTGTTACAACACCACATATAGAAGTTAAGAGGGGCTACCCTCCATTAAAACATTCTTAATCATTTTTTGGGCCCACCGAGATGTGGTTTACAAATCTAGCCCATCCATTATGTGTGTCCCACTTGAGAGGGGCTACCCTTCACTAGTGTTTTCTCATCGTGTGGTCCACCCAAGATTTATTTCAGGCTCGTTTTTTAGGATTGATGATAAAATGATGTATAGAAATGGATGGATGGCGTGGATGAACCAAATCGATCATGGTGGGGCCCATAAAGCCATTCAAGGTCCAAAGCTGAATTTAACATTTTTTTATTTCTGGTTTTCACTATGAGTTTTGTATTTAATGTAAAATAATGGTGACTTATTTATAATAATATTGGCTAAGGTATAGAGTTATCTAGACCATCTAAATAATCAGTATAATTGTAAATGGTAAATATTTATACATTTTTATTATATAATACAATCTTAACCATCTAGAAACCGGTCCCATACATCTACGATCATTAATAGATTTTGTGATATTATTTAGTGGAAAACTCACAAAATACGGATTTGAAAATGTTATCTTATTTGAAAGAGGATTCCCAAATCCATTGGGCGCTTCTTTTCCATCTTTTCCTCTTTTCCCTGCTTTATCTTCCATCGACAAATCCTCTATTGAGCGTCATTCAAACGGCGATCTCCATTGACAAATCCTCCATCGAACGTCATTCAAACGGCACCTTAGATTTCCTCTCTCTCTCTCTCTCTCTCTCTCTCTCTCTCTCTCTCTCTCTCTCTCTCTCTCTCCGAAATCACTGGAGCAATCATCCCTGGCTGCCCTGAGTCCTTCCAATCCTTCCACCAATCAGAACAACGTGAAGGTGGGCAAGGCCAGCAATAGAGATAGAGATCAGTATCAGAAGATCCAGCACTTACGACAGGGCGACATCATCGCTATCCCTGCTGGTGTGGCCCACTGGACCTACAACGATGGGGAGACCCCGATCATCTTTGATAAGAATGATGTCATTGGGCAGATGTAAGGACTTGTTGTAATTACTATGTGCTGTTTGGGCAGATGTTATTTCTATTTCATTACTAACAATTAAACTATCATATTCTGTTGATACTAAGATCATTGTTGCTATGCCAACTGTGGTTAGGGTATCATCTTCCCAACAAACACTGATGAAGCTATGCACCTAAAAAATATAACAGCTCGTTGTTCATCACTGGTATGGTGGTTGATTATTTTGTATTTGTTTTAGATAATATTGATTATGATTCTCAGGAAATTTGTTTCTATGGAGTTAAGAGATATGTTGTTATTTCTGACAATGCATTGGAGATGTTCTCATGTCCCACTTACAGGTGATTTGTGATGCATCTCCACATCAACCTTAGATCTGATTCTCATAAAGTGGAGTTAGGTTCCACTTCTGGTGTAAGACCTCGTCCATTCCGTACCATTTCCTATGCATATGTACATGATGATCGATGCGCTTAGCTAGACCTGGATTGACCGTTTATAGTATACACCCAACTGACCGGGATCCCAAGACCTTAAAACCTATCTCATATCGACCACCCCATCGTTACGATCACGTAGGTATCACCCGTGCGTCTATACGATACTCTATTTGTGAGATATACCGTGAAGAATAATTAGCGTATCATGTGCGCAAGATGCTATGTACTTCACTCCACACATGTGTACAACACATGTGATGCACACATGCACATGCCACACATGGGTGAGAGAATCTCTACCCATGTGTGTGATGTCACACACCCATACCTCTCATGTCTTATTTCTCCCTAAAGTCAACTCTTTTCCATGCCATATACTATGCATGACATCATCACACCATGCCATCCCATGCTCCTTTAATCCCACATTAATTACAAAGCATAAATTAATTACCATAATCCTTGCCCAAGTTAATATTAATCACATTAGCCTAACTTAACCAAAGATTTATCCATTTCTTTATAAATACCCATCTATCCCTTAGCATTTCACCATTTTCCATGGAGAGAGAGAGAGAGAGAGAGAGAGAGAGAGAGAGAGAGAGAGAGAGAGAGATGAGTGATCATGGTGGGCCATCAAGTCCATCAATCTCAACCCTTCCAACCATCTCAACCATTACATCTAACCCATCAAGGTGAGTACACCCACTCCACTCTTGGTTTGTTTCTTTTTTATTATTTGAGGTGATGATTTGATATGATCAATGGTGTGGATACATAGAGGAATGATGTGTTTAATAGTGTGTTTAATGGTGTGGATTCATGGGAAAATGGTAATGATACATATAATGGTGATGATAATGTGATAATGATGTGTTTAATGGTGTGGATTCATGGGAGAATTCATATATAAAAAAAAATTCATAAAGAAATGATTGTTTATAGACTTTATGTGGGACCCACTGATTGTGGGCCCCACTAGAATTTTTGTATGCTATATAAACCATCCCAAAGTGTGGCCCACTAGGCTGGCCAAACACACACACGCCCACGTACACACATGCTCACAACATGAAACAAAAAAAAAAAGAATACACAGCGTCCTCTTGACGCTGAAGTTGGCAGCGCCTGGCTGCTTATAAAAAAAAAAGAAAAAAAAAAGGGGGGGTTTGAATTGTGGGTCCACAGGCCCCACCCATGATGTATGTATTAAATCCACGCCATCCATTCCCTTTTTCAGATCATTTTATGCGTTGAACTGAAAAATGAAGTCAATCCAGCTCTCTAGTAGGCCCCACCATAAAAAACCACATGAAGATATGTTTAAACATATAAAAGCACTCACTGGGGCCCACCTGAAATTTGGATACATCTGAAACTTGGATTGAACCATCCACCACGTGGGACACACACAACAGACGGTCTGGATCGTCCTATTGTAGGCCCCATAGTTGAAAACCTAAAGAAGAAAAAAAAACAATAAAAAAAAACAACATTGATGCTGCCAGCGTCTGCTGCTGACGCTGAAGGAGGTGGGCCCCACCATGATGTATGTCGAATATCAGCACCATACATTTGATGGGTCCCGTTTAAAAATAGGTCACCTCCAAAATTCAGCTGTACACGAAACTCAGGTGGCCCACACCATTAAAAAAATAATAATAGTAAATAAATAAAAATAATAAAATATAATAAAATAGGAATCTGATCATGAGGCATGTGCTGTATCCAAACCGTCCATTCATTTGGCGAGTTTGTCTTAAGGCTTTAAAATAATAATAATAACAACAATAATAATAAGATAGATCTAACTATCAAGTGGGTCACACTACAAGAACGACAAGGGTTGAACATCCACCATTGGAACCCTTTTTGGGTGAGAAGTTTTGGACAAATATGAAATTTATTTTTCCCCTTAATTCAGGTCATTGTGGCCTTATGAACAGATTGGATGGAAAATAAACATTAAGGTGGGCCCTCTAAATTGTTTAACGGCAAAATCATTATCTCCACTACTATTTGTGGTAAGGACCAGATAATCTTTGGATATGATTCATTTTTTGGATGATACTATAAAATGATCTCTAAAATAAAAATAATAATAATAATAATGATAATAATAGATGAACTGTATACATGTAATAAATACCTCACTTTAGACCCATGTAACTTGGATCTCCTTGAACCGTTCATACAACTTAGAGCTCAAGCATATAAAAGCATTTGTCGGGGTCCACTTGAAATTTGGATGCATCTGAAACTTAGATTGAACCCTCAACCAAGTGGGATGCACATGATGGAGGGGATAGATTTATGAACCACGCCTCGGTGGCCTAACAAATGATTATGAATGCTTCAATGGAAGGAAACCCTCTCAACTTTTGTGTGTGGAGTGGCTCACAAGAGCCACAGATTGACTTGATTTTAAGTCCCAGGCCCACCTTGAGTATGTCTTGTGAAACCATTAGTGGTAGTCTTACATGTGCCAATGAATGAACTCCTTTAGCAAATGTTTATGACTCCATATGACATATATACAATCATATGAACTTTGATGTGTGATATACTAATGGCCACCAAGCCATGTGATCTTGTAATTTCGAGTGGCCCACTTGCCTATGAAGGATTGTGAGGTTGTAGGGCCACTTAAACTTTATGAACTTATGATGTCCTTGTGACCTTTCATTTACGTGAATTCGAGAGTTTTGTAACCATTAAACTCATGTGATCATTTTATGTGGATGTAGCCACTCAATCATGCCAAATTATGGTGTGCATATGGCTACTCGATTATCAATAATTGCGATCTATGTGTGTATCCACTTAGATACGTGCGATTATAGTGTATGTGTGGTCCAAACCACATGATCTTGCAGTGCCTCAACGACCACTAAATCATATGAAATTGTGCGGTGTGTGCGGTCGGACCAAAATTGAGTGGGATTGTGTTACTGCACTAGATTACCTAATTTTATAACGAGTACACAACCCTTCACCACTTGGCACTTTGGTTAGAGTGTGACCCTAAGTAATAGGATCATGTGACTTGTGTATAAACCCTTAAACATGTTTAATTATAATAAATATGTAGACTCTAGTGGTGTGAGGGTGTGATATACTTGTTTGGCCCATTAATCATGTGAGTATTTGATGTATGCATAGCTACCTAATCATAGGCAATGGTGGAGTATATATAGTATATGTAGTCATCTAATTGTATGAATGTGAAATACGTACAAGGCCACCTACCCGTATGAAATCTAGTGACACTGATGGTTATTCAACAATGTAGGTTTGTGCTTATTGATATAAATACTGCCACTTGAATCACATATAACTAAGTTGTACACTAAACCGAATGTGATGTAGAGTTATGTTACCCAAGCTAATGTCATCAAGGTCCTGGATTCTATACATTGTAATCTCTAAACTGTAAGTGGTACGATAAGATGTGGCTCTTGGCCCTTAACCATGCGACACCAAATATGAGCCATTAACTATGTGACATGAGAAGTGGTTGTAGTATAAGACTTATCATAATTGGTGTAGCCATGTATTTGTTGCCTATGGGTAAGGCCCATTGAGATATGTTTCCAGCCCATATGATGAGGCTGATTGTGATGTATTTCCGACCAATAGTGATGTGTATTAGGCCCAGGTATGTGGCCTACTTGTGAGATTGATTTGAGGCCACTTATAATGTATTCGAGGCCCATGGGTGAGGCTTAATGTGATGTATTTGAGACCCACGAGTTTGACTCATTGAGATGTATTTTAGGCCCATGGGTTGTGACTCATTGTGATGTATTTGAGGCCCATGTGTAGGGCCCACCTATTGTGTATTTGAAGCTCATGGGTTGTGAAGCCTTATGTGGTGTACTCATGGCCTATGTGCCGAGGCCCACTGCGATGTTTAAGGCCCAACATGATGTATATGTGGCCCATGAGTGAGGCCCAATGCTATGAATGTGTGGCCCTTGTGTGAGACCCAAAGTGATGTATATGAGGACTGATGTGATGTGTAATTTTGCCAGGATATATGTATTGATGTTTATGTGGGTCACTCCTTGGGAGCAATGTTGGTTAGATGTCCGCATTGACAGGCAATGATGGTTGAATGTCTACATTGTGACCTCCCCTTAGGCCTTGTTAGGCCCATCCTCACTGATGCTGATTTTTTTATACCGATTATGAGTATGTGACTGCATAACATCATGATACATGCCTATATGCATCATCTGCATGTTTTGAGATGTGGTTGACCATTGCATATATCATTGGGTAGGTTAATATGAGACTCCCTGATAGGCAGAGGTTACCTCGCATGAGCGCACGACATGAGCAAGATTGATGCATGAATGGATCGTGTGACTTATGCATCTTGCATTGTGTGTTATACGCCCTAGCGACATCAGGGTCATAGCCTCCACAGGCATATCGTGGATGGACAAACGGGACATCGAAAATGTTTGGTTCTAGCATACGAGTGTCATAGATGTCCCTGGGTGAAAATTCCTAAACCTCCGTGGCCAGGAGATGACTCCAACGTTGAGACCGAGTGGATATATGAGCGCACGAGGGCCGAATACCAGGAGGCCATATCTCCCACTGTTCGTGGTCGGTTGGAAAGGGGTGTGACCTTACCCGCCTGAGTGAGGGGGTAATATCTAGGTTGGGTTTGACCAGCTTGACGAATGGGTCCGCAATCGACGAGCCAGGCCTGATATTGGCAGGCAGATAGTGAGGTCTCTTCCACTTACCCAGTCGTGTGCTTGGATAGGGGCAGCAAGCTGGTGTAGAGTGTAATAGACCCCGGTGATGATCCCAGAGATGAACTGTACTGATATGTGGATTTAGTGAGCCGGAGTTGCATACTCATTCATTCATTCATTCATTCACTATTCACTCGGGCTGGTGATACGCAACTATTTGTCACGTGTGCCTTCGCAATGGCCATGATTTCGGTTGGGGCGCGCCACTAACCTGAGATCAGGAGTTTACCATATTGAGTCTGACTATCCAAATTTAGGTATGGGACTGATTTGGATAGAAATTCCTTGTGATGAACCCCATAGCCTTTGATACTACGTACTATCATCCCGACTTCACACTCTAGCATGGTCATTCCATTTGCACCGCATATTGCATTACATCTGTGGCGTATGGCATTTTGGATTACCTGTGGTTCTACATTTATATGATTTAGATACGACATCTGATATTTGACTCTTTATGACTCTTCATTTGTATAGTTGATCTGTATTGCATATTCTGATATTGTTGACTCATGGACTCATCAGTATTTTTGATATTTTATAACTATCGCATGACAATATGATGATGATGATGTGATTATGGATGCGTATAATACGGTTATGGCTGTGGTATAGGAGAAATAAAAATATGACTTGGTGATATTGGTGGCATTAACTTGGAATATTACTATGATGCATATGCATTGCATTGGCATTGACATCATACTCTAAGTGTTACATGTCTTTCACTTATATGATTTCCTTGTAACATAATTATCTTGTTTGCACGTAGGACACACTGCACACACGTGTGTACTCACTAGGCTTTTTGCCTAAGCCTCCTATTTCTTATTTTTTCAGGGCTGGAGTAGCTTGGAAGGCTTTACTTTCTTAATGCATTGCATCTATTTTTCGATTTGGCAATATTGACGTTGTGTACCTTTTTGAAAAGCATTGTACGTGTAACCATCAGGATTTCTATTGAAGAGTGTCGCTTGGTAATTTGATCATGATCTTTATGCTCAGGTATTATTTTATATGTATATACAAAAAAAAAAAACAGTCAAAATCTTTCTTGTGGTGCGCCGAACTCGGGACTTGGTATATGTAAGTCGAGTGCCAGATTCGGGGCATCACGCAAGTTGTCCGTCCCCGGGTTAGGGGTGTGAAATCTAGGGAGTTCAATCTACGATCTCCCTGTTTTGAATCTATGGTTTTTACTTGATTCTGATTTATTTTTTTTCCTTTTTGTTTTCTTTCCCATTTCTAACACCTTCAAATTTGGACTACTCACTATTTACTTTTGACCATCTACTTGATAGCCATCAATTGGATAGTAAGGATTTCTTGATCAGTGTGATTTTTGAGATGCTCCACCCATAATGAGTTATGAGACCCACAATTTCGATGATCTGTATAGCTGCACAACAGATGTTTTTGGGTTAGATTTGGGCAGTTTTGGATATTCTATTTATGTGATTTTAGTGTTGTAGCAGGTAATTAGATTTAGGCAGTTTTAGATATTCTATTTATGTGATTTTAGTGTTGCAGCAGGTAATTAGATTTGGGCAGTTTTGGATAGTCTATTTATGTGATTTTAGTGTTGCAGCAGGTAATTAAATTTTTTTGGGGGTATAATCAGTGCGCCTTTGTTATTGACCTAGAAGATATTGACAATGGCTTCAATGGACTGGTTCTGCATCTTTCAACGGACAATATCCTGGCTTATTGTCTATTCAAGCTTCTAAACGAGGTGGGTGAGATTATGTTATGCATTACCAAAACATTTGTTGGACGATCCATGCATTTCCTTTTGTGACAAAAGATTAGGTAAACAGTGGAGTGTGTACTAACAGGCTAACCCAAAACATCTTCCTTGTTCTTTCTTCTTCATTCATTTTTTTTTTTGTTTTTTTGCTTTCTTTTTTGGTTTTGTGCTGTGCACGTGCGCGTGCACATGTGCCAGGATGTACATCAGCCAATATGTGCACAATACATACTGGTTTTGACTGATACTTTACACCTTGCTGACATATGAGATTGAGGGGATGGAATCATTAACTGAAGTGAAGTAAGCCAAAGATCTTAAATCAACAATATAGTGAATGCACCCACCAGAGTTGCATAGTTAACAGAAGCTTTGTGTTATCTATTATTTTTATACGTAATTGAGCTCAAGTTGGGTATGGGTATGGGTTAGGAAATGCTTTGTTGATTGAGATTGAATGCATGATAACTAAGATCTTAGCATGCCTAACCAGATACTCATTCTGGTTTTATTTTCTTTCCATGCTTCATTCTTGTGTTGCAGGCACGATTGTTCCAATGCTTGAAGCTGTGATAGCTACTGTCCATGTTGAGAAGCTTACTGTACATTTCCATGACACATATGGGCAATCTCTTTCAAATATTCTCATTTCCATCCGAGTAAGCAAAACTTGAATAAATTTGTTGTACTAATGCAAATTAGTCAATTTGTGAAGATAGTTTCTTATTTGATATGTGGCACAATACTGAATGATTGAGAAAAAATGGGAGTTAGGAAGAGGACCACTGGGATTTTTAAAAGTTCAGGTACAGTTAGGATTATCCAAAAGCTTTGGCACTTGTTTATGGATGCTTGGCCATTGAACTCTTGATTCTTGTAGTATTCTTTTAAACACCATAATAACTCTCTTATTAGAAAACTGATCACCTACAACTGGAAGTATGGTATGACGATTCTTTCGTATTCTAAGTTTTTTATTTCTACTTTTTTCCCTTGAAAATCTTTTATATTTTCAAGAGAGAATGTTTATAGGAATGGATTTTTAGCTAACCTACAGCCAGTTGTCGGTGCAGTCTTTTTATTTTGCAAAAAAAAAAAAAAAAGTACTTGTTCACTTGTGCATATTCTTTAGTAGTTATGGAACGATGGTTTTGTACCTTAGCTTTTGGCTGCATTTGCCAAGGATTTCCAATCTATGCATCAGGTAAGCACCACCATATGGATGACATGAACCTTAACCTTAGATGGATGACAGCCATAACATAAAATTGATCCAAAATGGGAATTTTCTAACCATTTGATTATTTGACTCCTTTCCTTTGGAGTTTGGACATGGACGACCTCCTTAACTTTTGAATCAAAGAATTGCCCATGTGGAATGCATGTGATTTTGGGTTAGAGGATATTTGTTGGGCTTTTCTTGATAAACAACCCAGATATCCCATGTGTGCCATGTTGGCATATGTGGGACACCAACTTTTGGCGGTTGCAGATGCACATCTATAGGTAGCATTTTTCCCAAGCAATTCTAACATGAGAAAACGTAAAATCTCAAAGTGATGTTGTGGTTTTGTTGGTCATTGTGTGACACTGGTTATGTAGCCAACCTCATGAAAAGAGAGCATATATAGCTTTGGTTTGGTTGTTATTGTAAAGATATATCACACTCTTCTCTCACAAGAGAGTAGACCCCTAGTAGTGATGGGGATTGAAATTCAGGGCAGGGATTCTTCCATATCAGTCATAAATGGCCATGGGTTAAGTTTGGGTTTCAACAACAATGTTGTTGAACCTTAGACTGTCCGGCATACTTAATAATCAAGTCTGATTTCAGGCTCATGCATAGTCTTTGGGACCAACCCACATAAAGAGTGAAGCGGTACAGTTGAGGAAACAGCTCTGTTCTTATCTGCCTACACATTATCAACTACTATTCTTCTTAGGGAAATTATATCATGGGGTTTTCTTTTGCCGTTCATCAGTAAACGTGCTGGTGATCGGAACCTAGATAACCTTGTTATAACAATGACTTCAAAGGTCTCTACGGATACAAGCAATAGTAAAATCATTTTTTTAGCAGTGAATGTATAAATTCCACCAATGAAGTTTGCTAAAGAAACATATTGATGTATAAATTCTTATTATTTTTTCCTTTACTTTCTTTTTTTTTTTTTTTTTTAAGATCTAGATGAACTCATTTTGGATATACTAGTCAATCTCTTGTTTTGTACCTTTGATTTGTGACCTCTGGTAAAGTCTGCTACTGAACTTGCTTCAAGAGGCCTTCCAATGGATGAAGTTGAAGCAATGGCTGTTGTAGGCCTTCTACAGTTTGTTGATATCTTGCAATCTAGCATGAAATCAGCACTCAAGGAAGACCTTTACTGGTATGCTGCAACCCTTTCCTTTTTCAACAAACAGATGATGAGTTCTCAAATAGAACAAACATGTGCATACACATACCAATAATAAAACAATACATGCATAAAGAATGCAATTTAAGCAGGACAATAAATAACTAGCACTGCCACTGTATAACAAAAATGTTTGAAATGTGCATTTAGCTTGATGGATGTTTGAAATGTTTGTTTCTAATTTATTGATTATCGCATGATGAGCCTTAGTGATTGAGACTGCTCTTGGGTAGGCCTATAGTGTATGATCATTTTCTTGGAAAAGGTCCACCATTGCATAATCCTATCCATATGATTTGTTATCTCATGTCTTCAGGACGTTCCTTAGATGCCACAACATGTAAATCAAATACACAATCCCCCTTTCAGAAAAGAAAACAAAAGGGAAATTTGTGTTTTAGTTTTTGTATTGTTTCTAATTTTGTGTTGTGTTGTTCCATGAATACTAAAATGAAGAAAAAGAAGGTTGTAGCTCAGCAAAAGCGTACTAGACCAACCGAAAGCACTCATCTTGAAGAGGTGGTTTGATTTTGTTCTCTCAAATAGCTTGTGTTTTCCATCAATTATATTTGTGAAAAAAATAGTTTCTAGGTTTGTTTGTGTTGTGTTTGGATGCATCAAATTTCATTATATTTTCCACCAGATTAGATTTATTAATCATGAAATTCATGATTTAGGTGCAACCAAATCCCTAAACCTAAACCTACACCTAATCCTAATCTCAACTCCCTAACCTAAACCTAAACCTAAACTTGAAAACCCAAACCTAAACCTGATCCCAAACCCGAACCTGATTTCCTAAACCTAAACCTTAACCTATTCTCAATTCTCTAAACCTATAGCTTATAACCTAAACCTAAACCTTAACCTAAACCTAAACCTAAACCTTGACCTAAACCTATAACCTTAACCTAAACCAAAACCTATGACCTAAAACCTTAACCTATAACCTATAACTTAAACTTATAACCTATAACCTATAACCTAAACCTAAACCTAAAACCTAAATGTATTCTCAAATCCCAAAACCTAAACCTAACCTAATCCTAATCTCAACTCCCTAACCTAAACCTAAACCTAAACTTGAAAACCCAAACCTAAACCCAATCCCGAACCCAAACCTAAACCCGATCCTAAACCCGGTTTTCGACCGTCCTTTATGATTTTTCTTTTCAACTGTTAGTCATAGATTGACAGTACTTGTTTCAATTTTCTTAATATGTGTGTGTGTGTGTGTGTGTGTGTGTGTGTGTGTGTGTGTGTGTTATTAATGGAGGATACCTTGTTTAGGGGGACATGAAATTGTTGTAGCTTATGGTATGGTGCCCCAATATTGGTTGTATGTTACTAGTATGCAGTATATAATACTAGGTTCAATAGTATATAATACTAGAGAATCCCTAAACTTAAACCTGCACTTAATCCTAATCTACTTCTTAACCTAAACCTAAACTTGCAAACCCAAACCTAAATCCATACACAAACCTGAACCCGAACCTGATTTCCTAAACCTAAACCTTAACCTATTCTCAATTCCCTAAACCGTAACCTATAACCTAACCTAAACCTAAGCCTATAACCTACACTTATAACCTAAACCTAAACCTGTAACCTTAACATAAATGTAAAACCTAAACCTAAACCTACACTTATAACTTATAAACCTAAGCCTATAACCTACACTTATAACCTAAACCTAAACCTATAACCTTAACCTAAACATAAAACCTAAACCTAAACCTACACTTATAACTTATAACCTAAACCTATAACCTAAACGTGTAACCTTAACCTAAACCTAAAACCTAAACCTAAACCTACACTTGTAACTTTTAACCTAAACCTAAACCTAAAACCCAAACGTAAACCCAATCTCGCACTTGAACCCGATTTTCTGAACCTAAACCATAACGTATTCTCAAATCCCTAAACCTAAACCTACACCTAATCTTAATCTCAACTCCCTAACTTAAACCTAAACCTAAACTTGAAAACCCAAACTTAAGCCCTATCCCGAACC
The DNA here is from genome assembly GCA_037074715.1 of Magnolia kwangsiensis. Taxonomy (NCBI): domain Eukaryota; kingdom Viridiplantae; phylum Streptophyta; class Magnoliopsida; order Magnoliales; family Magnoliaceae; genus Magnolia; species Magnolia kwangsiensis. Next base: position 40,113,241 of record CM073584.1, on the reverse strand, counting down.
CGAACCTGATTTCCTAAACCTAAACCTTAACCTATTCTCAATTCCCTAAACCTAAAACTTATAACCTAAACCTATAACCTATAATCTAAACCTAAACCCTAAATGTATTCTCAAATCCCTAAACCTAAACCTACACCTAATCCTAATCTCAACTCCCTAACCTAAACCTAAACCTGAACTTGAAAATGCAAACCTAAACCCGAACCCGAATTCTTAAACCTAAACCTTAACATATTCTCAATTCCCTAAACCTATAGCTTATAACCTAAACCTAAACCTTAACCTAAACATATAACCTATAACCTAAACCTAAACCTATAACTTAAATGTATTCTCAAATCCCTAAACCTAAACCTACACCTAATCCTAATCTCAACTCCTTAACCCAAACCTAAACCTAAACTTGAAAACCCAAAACTAAACCTGATCCCGAACTCGAACCCGATTTCCTAAACCTAAACCTTAACCTATTCTCAATTCCCTAAACCTTAACCTATAACCTAACCTAAACCTAAACCTATAACCTGCACTTGTAACCTAACTAGCACTATTGTAATGTGTGGTCGCATATGCGAATATGCAATCGCATATGCACATATTCGGGGGCCGATCGCATATGCGATCCCTGCACATATGCGATCGTATATGCCACATGTGCCAGCATATGCGATGTATGCGATCACATACTGCATATGCGATCACATATTAGCCAACGGTTAGATTTCTGACCGTTTTTTGACCTTTTTTGTTTTTTTTTTAAATTCAGATTTTTACTCTATATATATGCATTTTAAGCATTCCTACTTATAAAAAAAGCTCAAACTCTCTCTCTATTCTCTATTTCTCTTACTACATGCTATCTTAGACTCTTACTAAGTACTTTACATTTTACAATCTACATTCTACTACATTCCATCTACTCCTTTCCATCCATATTCCATTTTCATATTTCTTTTCTTTTCTTTCAACTTTCAAGAATCAAGATTCAAGACTCAAGAGGGTACAAGTACAACAAGAATCAAGAATCAAGAATCCAAGGATCAAGATACATGATACATGATACATCATTCTTCATTCATAATACCATTACCATCCATATTCAAGAATCAAGATCAAGAGTCAAGACAAGAGTCAAGAGACTCCTCACTCCTATAGTCCTCTCCAATCTCCAATCTCCATCCACTAAGTTTTCTAAGTTCTAACTTCTAACTTCTGAGTTTCTAACTTCTTTTTATCATTTTTTTTTAATATTTTGTTTATTAATTGATTTGTTACTTTGTTAATTGTTATTTGTTACAACTTACAACTTACAATTTTGAAGTTACAACTTACAAGTGACAAGTTACAACTTACATTACAAGACTACAAGTTACATCTTACAAGTTACAACTTACAACAAGTTACAACAAGATTTCAAGATTACAAGTACAAGACTACAAGTTACAACAAGATTTGAAGTTGAGATTTGGGAACCTTTTTTAGATTTGTTAGTTGTTAGTTGTTACATTTGTAATTTTACTTTTATTTGTGTTTAAATCTCTCTCTCTCTCTCTCTTTCTCTCTACAAGTATAATTGTGTAATTGTGTAACTCAACTCTCTCCCTTTCTAGTTTCTACAAGTGTGTGTAAGTGTAACTGTGTAAGTGTGTAACTCTCTCTCTCTCTCTCTCTCTCTCTCTCTCTCTCTCTCTCCCTCTTCTTCTCCCTTTCTAATTTCTACCAGTGTGTGTAAGTGTAACTATGTAAGTGTGTAACTCTCTCTCTCTCTCTCTCTCTCTCTCTCTCTCTCTCTCTCTCTCAAGTCCCATCTCTTTAGGTTCTTTACTCTTTACTCTTACTTACTAAGTTACTCTCTTAGATCTACTTCTTTCTTACTTCCTAGTTCTTCTTAATACTTCTTAGTCTCTTTTTAGTTTCTAGTTAGTAGCTAGCTAGTTACTTTTTAGTGCTAATAATACACACACCACTATCCACCATCATAATGTCTTCTTTCCAATCTTCCTCTTTGAAGCCTAAGTCAAATGACCCGGGTTGAAAGTATGGGCACTACCGTAGTGCTACCGAAAAGACTCACATAGTATATGAGTTATGTGGGTTTGTGAGTTCCAGTGGCATTGCAAGGTACGAGCAACACCATGCACATTTACCGGGGTCGAATACAAAAGCATTGGGCAAAATTACTAAAGAAATTCGAAGGGAGATCGTGGAGTATATGGAAAAATAATCAAGAAAGAAATGAGATAGTGCCCTGTGTCAGGAAGAATATATGGAACAAGATGCATATGAAGATATAAATATACTTAATGTAGATGAAGCTAGTCCCACTCCCCCTACTTCAACAGGCCGGTCTAGACCACAAGCATAATCATCAAAAAGAGCCCAAGGGCATGGACCCATAGATAGATGGGATAGACCACACCCCGAGGATGTGGTCGACCAAAGGGGTAGAGAGAAAAGGCCAGCTCAAATAACTTTAGAGAACCGGTATAAATAAAAAGAAAGAAAAATCACAATTCAATATATTGCTAAGTGTTTTTACCAAACCAGCATTGCTTTCAACATGGTTAAATCGAAAAGCTTCAAGGTAATGATTGAGGCTATGGGTCAATTTGGACCTAGGCTTAAACCTCCTTCATATCATGAAATGAGGGAGATATGCCTAAAAATTGAAATTAAATATACACAATCCTTCATAGCTGAATATAGGGAATCATGAAAAATATATGGTTGTTCACTAATGGCCGATGGATGGACCGATAGATCCGGTCGGTCTCTCATTAACTTTTTGATAAATTGTCCAGCTGGAACAATGTTCTTGAAGTTAGTGAATGCGTCGGGCCATTCACACACAGGAGAATATTTGTTTAACTTACTAGATAGTGCAGTTAAAGAAATAACTGAGGACTACATTGTACAAGTAATTACAGATAACGTAACCTCATATGTAATGGTCGGTCGTCTCCTTATGGAGAAGAGGCAACGTTTATTTTGAACCCCCTGTGCGGCCCATTGTATTGATCTTATGTTAGAAGATATAGGTAGATTATTTATAAATGTGATTGCAAGGGCTAGAAGAATCACGGTCTTTATGTATAAACATGCCCTTCTTCTCAGTCGAATGAGAAAACACATTGGGGGTAACTTGTTACGTCCAGCAGTCACCTGTTTCGCTACAGCCTTTTTAACACTACAAAGGCTACATGCAAAGAAATCAGAACTTAGAAGCTTTGTAGTGTCGGTCAATTTTACAAGTGGGCCTTGGTCAAAGAAGGCTGATAGGAAACAGGTTCAACAAACAATTCTTTCTCAAAGTTTTTGGACTCAGGTGGTAAAGGCGCTAAAATCATCTGAGCCCTTAGTCTCTGTGTTGCGATTGGTGGATGGGGATGAGAAGCCCGCAATGGGCTACATATATGATGCGATGGAGAGGGCGAAAAATAAGATCATGGACCATTTTAACTATAGAGATCGTGATTACAGGCCAATTTTAGATATTATAGATAGAAGATGGGGCAATCAAATGTTATCCCCATTGTATTCGGCTACTTACATCCTTAACTCAACCTGTTTATTCACTTCTGCTGATCCAGCAGAAGCACTAACTATGCATATGGTTGGATTTATTGATGTTATGGAAAGAATGATTCCAGATAAAGGAAAACAGGACAAGATCTCAACTTTGCTGGACTTCTACATAAAAAGTGAAGGGATATCGTAATAAGACATCGGACAATGAAATTACCCAGTAAGTACTTTACTTCAATGAATGAATGTTACTATGTTAGTGTACACTGACTCAACTGTGTACTAAACTTTTACAAAAAGTTGTTTTACAAAGTGTCTCTATTCTCTAAGAGATCAACCTATGGATTATGGTCCTATATAACTATTTTTCTCAGCTGACTGGTGGGCTGCTTATGGAGTGGACCCGAACAGGAAGGATCCAACTCTAAAGAAGTTGGCTATGAAGATTCCTGGACCCAAGTGTTCTACCAGTGGTTGCGAGCGCAATTAGAGCACATTTGAGTCGGTAAGTAAAAGTTTATTTAGACTTTAGACTATATAGTAATTGTTTTGTTTTTTTATAAACTTTAATTTTTTAGTGGCCTAAGCTAAATTAATTACTTAAATGGCTAACGTCAAATGCACTTTCTTTCTTGTAGATTCATTTCAAGAAAAAGAATTTCCTTAAGCAAAAAAAAAGCTAAACGACTTGGTTTTCGTTCAATACAATCAAAAATTGCGAGAACGATTCCAAAGTAGGAAAGAAAAGCCCGGCTTCTTTAACCTTATCTGCTTAGATGAGTTGGATATAGATAATGAGTGGCTCGTAGAAGTAGAGGACCCGGTATTTGCTGGAGAGGATTTGACATGGGCACAAGTTGAAGATGCCGCATATGAATCAACACCTGGTGAAGGTAGTAGTAGTACCACTCGAAGGCAAAGGACAAGGGGAAGTCGGGGGGTGAGTTGTAGCCGTCAACCCGTTTATGAGATTGAGAAGATTGAAGAAGGAGAAGGTGATAATGATGATCAAATTGAAGACCATCCACCATTAGATGTTGATGAAATATTAATATGTACAGATGACGAAGAAACGAAAGAAGAAGTGTATGTGAAAGAAGGAGATGACTCAAATGATGATGATGATGGTGGTGGTGGTGGACCTGGTGGTGATGTGCCACAATGGATGCTAGATCAATGTATACCATGATTATTGATTAGATAAATAAATAAATAATAAATACATAACTTCTTAATTTTATTTAATGGTTGTCTCATCATAAGTCTATGTGTGTCGATGTTGTCGATTGTTTGTTGATAACTTGATATTGAATCATTGATAAATGATAACTTGATACATTATGTATTGTATTTGACAATTTTTATCATCTATCATGTACATGTAGTGTTGAATGTTGAATATGGATATTTGATATTTCATAAATCATAATTCATATTTCATATTTGTTATTGTTAAATAAATAAATGTAAGTATGTAACTACTAAGTACTAAGTACTAACTAAAATGTTAATTGTTAATTTGTTAATGTTAAGATAAGAATAGATTATTTAAGACGTTAACTATATTGTAATTTGTAAATTACTAAATTAGTAAATTGTAAATGTATGATGTATCTCATGTTCATGTATGGTTGTATTTATTTTTTTTACTTAAATGTATTTCATGTCCCAATGACATACAATAATTTATTTTGATTTTTCTGATTTTTTATATTTTTTTCTAATTTTTTGGATTTTTTTTAAAATTTTTTGAAAAAATGCGGAAAAAAAAAATATGCGATCGCATATGCGCACACACATATGTAATTGCACAAGATCGTATATGCGATTTGACAACATTGAACCTAAACCTATAACCTAAACCTAAGCCTAAAACCTAAACCTAAACCTAAAACAGAAATATATTCTCAAATCCTTAAACCTAAATCTACACCTAATCCTAATCTCAACTCCCTAACCTAAACTTAAACCTAAACTTGAAAACCCAAACCTAAACCCAAACCCGATTTCCTGTCCAATTTGATCAGTGTCGCCCTGCATACAAACAACCCTAAAAGCACAAAGTATGCATATTATCATCAGAAAAAGGGATGGAAACAAGGTTCAGTCTGTGCGGATACATTCAAAGCTGGTGCTTTTGACCAATTGAAGCAGAATGCAACCAAAGCTAAGATTCCTTTTTATGGAAGGTACAATGTCTGGATCTTATCTGAGCCATTCCATATTCGTGTTAGTTTCTATTCTATTTTATTTCCTAGAAGTTTGAGAGAGGTGTGAGGTCAAATGCCAATATAATATTGTTGACTCTAATCATCCATCAAAAAAAAGGAAAAAAAATGTTGACTCTAATCATTTAGAAACTTAATCGTGAATGGACGTTCAGTGATTGCAATGTATGTAGTACAGTATCTCTGGGAAAAAAAATCTAAAAATAAAATAAAATAAAAATTTGGAAATGTGTACATTAGTTCCAAATTTGTTAATGCTGCTAGTGCTGCTTGGCTTTTGGTTAGATAAAATATGTTTATGTCTACATAACACTGCTTGTTACATTCTGTGCTTTCCCCAACATTTTCACATAAAAAATCATTTGTGTTGTATCCACAGCTACATGGAGTCAGACCCTGTAAAAATTACAGCAGAAGTTGTAGAACGGTTTAAGAAGGAAAATTATGATCTGATAATTGTAGACACAAGTGGACACCACAAACAGGAAGTGGCTCTATTTGAAGAAATGCACCAAGTGTCTGAAGCAACGGTATTCATTTTCTTATCCTAAAGGTCTATCACTCTTATTCATTTATGTTGGTTGCCAACATGCTGTCTATATCTAATTTAAGTTTCTTGATGTTGTAAAAACTAGATCTTGTTACATTCGTTATGGATAGCAGTATTGGCCAAGCAGCATTTGACCAAGCTCAAGCTTTTTTCTCCTTTGAATTGTAACAGACTGTATCGGTTGCATTTTTCTCTGTCATACAAGTTGTGGCTATCAAAGATATAATATCACCTCCTTATAGGAAAACATTTAATGATGTGTACAAGTAAATTCATTTTTTCTTATTCCTTATATTGTTTTCCAGTTATATTTGTGTTGGTTTCAGAGTACAGGTACCGATAGAAATTGTTGGTCGATTGTAGCTTGTAGACAAAGGGATGAGTAACCAACAATACAAATATGGGAGGCCTTCCCCAGGTATCCAGATGTTTTTAGATATATTTATGTTTAATTTAAATGTATTAGCTCGAAATTGATGGAGCAGACCCGGATGTGCGTCGGAGCTATCCGGATGAGCGGGGGTCCTTGGAAAGTGGGAATTGCTGCTATGACCATGATGAGTTGTTCATTTCTTATGGACAACATTGGAGGGGCCTGGCCATTTGGACAGGCCATATTTATGTATTTTCTCAAAATTAATGGAGTACACCCGGATGTGCGTTGGAGCTATCCAGATGAGAGGGGGTCCCTGAAAAGTGGGAACCGCTGTTATGACCATGATGAAGCTATCCATTTCTTATGGACAACATTGGAAGGCCCTGGCCATTTGGACAGGCCATGTTTATATCTGTATTAGCAAGGACCGTACCCTTGACCTAAACCACACCCTAAACCTATAACCTAAACCTATTCTCAATTACCTAAACTTATAACTTATAACCTAAACCTATTCTCAATTACCTAAACTTATAACCTATAACCTAAACCTATTCTCAATTACCTAAACTTATAACCTATAACCTAAACCTAAACCTATAACTTAAACCTATTCTCAAATCCCAAAATCTATACTTATAACCTAAACCTAAACCTTAACCTATAACCTAAACCTATACTTATAACCTTAACCTAAACCTATTCTCAAATCCCAAACCTAAACCCAATCCCAAACTCGAACCCAATTTCCTAAACCTAAACCTTAACCTATTCTCAATTCCCTAAACCTATAGCTTATAACCTAAACCTAAACCTAAACCTATAACCTAAACCTAAACCAAAACCTATGACCTAAAACCTAAATGTATTCTCAAATCTCTAAACCTAAACCTACACCTAATCCTAATCTCAACTCCTTAACTTAAACTCAAACCTAAACTTGAAAACCCAAACCTAAACCCGATCCCGAACCTAAACTCGATTTCCTAAACCTAAACCTTAACCTATTCTCAATTCCCTAAACCTCTAGCTTATAACCTAAACCTTAACCTTAACCTAAACCTAAACCTAAACCTTAACCTAAACCAAAACCCATGACCTAAAACCTTAGCCTATAACCTATAACCTAAACTTAAACCTATAACCAAAACCCAAACCCATTCTCAAATCCCAAAACCTATAACCTAAACTTAAACCTTAACCTATAACCTATAACCTAAAACCTAAACCAAAACCTATAACCTAAACCAAAACCAAAACCTATAACCTAAACTCGAACCCAAACCCGAACCCGAACTTGAATTCATAAACCTTAACCTAAACATATAACTTAAGCCTATACCTAAACCTAAAACCTTACTTATAACCTAAAACTATTCTCAAATCCTTAAACCTTAACCTATAACCTAACCTAAACCTATACTTATAACCTAAAACTATTCCGAAATGCCAAAACCTATAACCTTAACCTAACCTTTCCCTAAACCTATAACCTAAACTCAATTCCTTAAACCTAAACCTATAACCTTAACTCAAATCCCTAAACTTTAACCTATAACCCAACCTAAACCTATACTTATAACCTAAACTATTCTCAAATCCCAAAACGTATAACCTAAACCCGAATCCAAACTCGAACCCAAACCTGAATTCCTAAACCTTAACCTAAACATGTAACCTATAACCTATAACCTAAGCCTATAACTTAAACCTAAACCTAAACCTATAACCTAATCCTAAACTCAAATCCCTAAACCTTAACCTAAACCTAAAACCTAAACCTAAGCTTATAACCTTAACTCAAATCTGTAAACCTTAACCTATAACCCAACCTAAACCTATACTTATAACCTAAAACTATTCTCAAATCCAAAAATTTATAACCTAAACCCGAATCCAAACCCGAATCCTAACCCGAATTCCTAAACATTTAACTTATAACCTAAGCCTATAACTAAACCTAAAACCTAAAGCTAAACCTAAACCTATAACATAAACCTAAACTCTTATCCCTAATCCTTAACCTAAACCTACAACCTAAACCTAAACTTATAACCTTAACCTAAACCTATTCTCAAATCCCAAAACCTATAACCTAAACCTAAACCTTAACCTCTAACCTAAACCTTAACCTAAATTTATAACCTAAACTCAATTCCCTAAACCTTAACCTATAACCTAACCTAAACCTAAACCTAAACCTATAACCTTAACCTAAACATAAAACCTAATCCTAAACCTAAACCTATTCTCAAATCCCAAAACCTATAACCTAAACCTAAACCTTAACCTAAACCTAAACTTATAACCTAAACCTTAATTCTAAACCTAAACCTATACTTATAACCTATAACCTAAACATATAACCTAAACTTAAGCCTAAAACCCAAACGTAAACCCAATCTCAAACACGAACCCGAACCCAATTTTCTAAACCTAAACCTTAACATATTCTCAAATCCCTAAACACCTAATCCTAATCTCAACTCCCTAACCTAAACCTAAACCTAAACTTAAAACCCAAAACTAAACCCGAACTCGATTTCCTAAACCTAAACTTATAACCTTAACCTAAACCTATTCTCAAATCTCAAAACCTATAACCTAAAACTCAATTCCCTAAACCTTAACCTCTAACCTAACTTAAACCTAAACTATAACCTAAAACCTAAAACCTAAATATATTCTCAAATCCTTAAACCTAATCTACACCTAATCCTAATCTCAACTCTTTAACCTAAACCTAAACTTGAAAAACCAAACCTAAACCCAATCCTGAACCCGAACCTGATTTCTTAAACCTAAACCTTAACCTATTCTCAAATCCCTAAACCTAAAACTACACCTAATCCTAATCTCAACTCCCTAACCTAAACCTAAACCTATGTAACATCTGAAAAATCAGGGGTCGAGGATAAACTCCACTCCCGAGTTCCAGAACATCACTTATGCAACATTTTCAATGATGGATGAATGTCGGTTGTAATAGTGAATGAAACATGAAGTGGATTAAGCCAAAACAGCATATCATACTCCAGAGACAGTTAAATTATGCAAGCGGAAGGCTATGATAGTATGTATAACATATATAAACTGTTGTAAGTCTCCAGAGTGTGAACATGTTACCAGGTTAAATATATATACATGTATACTCTAAAAATGAACAAAAAGAATAGACATGAGTGCTCCAAAAGTGTAAAAAGACAAGTGTCATAGCATCTAATCAACCTCCCTGTAGTCCCGTCGATCAGAACACGCATATAGGAGAAATCATCCTCGTCATCATACAAGTCCGGCTCCACTTCACAAGCAGTGTCATCATCTACAACTAATACAGGGACTGGTTGGTGTGTACAACATCGTCCCGTAACGTGGGAATGAGTATCCAACTCAGTGGAATCATAGAGCAAAGGTTAACATGTTATCAAATCAACCACGCGATAATGGTAAAGCAAACAATCAAACATTCCTAATCACTGTGATTAATGCAAGCATGAAATGACATGATGGATGCCCTCACCGACATACTCCCTCATGCGATACCATCTTACGTCCGCGACATACTTTCTTCCCTCAGTGCTCCACATCTTCCAGGCACATGCAGTGCGATATGAATATGATTACCAAGTTATTATTAGTCCCTTTCATACAGCAGGATTGGAAAACTAGAGTACTTCCCTTATATCAATCCCAACAAGGATCCTGTCTAGGGTCGTCACTCCTAGTAATCTCATACTATGATATATTTCTAGGTCGCTGCAAGGGCTGTCAGGGCTGTTGTACGCACTTGTTGCTCCTCTCCCCCATCACCTTATCAATACAGGCCTAGTTATATCCTTAAGACTGCATCAAGACTCGTCGCCCCTATGCGGTGTCAGGATAAATTCAAGGTCACTACAGCGGGCTCGTCACCAATCAGTGTAGGCCGACAGCAAGAATATAGTGTCTCATACCACCATAATCTGCTTAGAGTAGGGTGCTCACTGGTCACTACGGGGAGGTTTGTGGTCCTAGCGTAGGCCGACAGCTCAACCACGGTGTCCCATACCACCATGCCCGGCTCATGAGTCTTAGTGGATCAAGGTACCACGGTTATCAGGATTATCACTGGTAAGTTCAATACCATAGGTTCAAGCAGTTGTGACGAATACAAGATAAACATACAATGATCAGTCGGGTTACTTGATGAGTCCGAGTAGTACGAGCACACGTTGAATCGACCGATATGAAGTGCACAAACACTTCGTGTGGCCTAACCACTGCCGACAACTCTAGTACGACTCGGGTTCGTCATTCACATCCTTCATGGCGAATAGAATCCAACCACGAACTCTAATCTGTTACTAACTGCCTGGGCTAGAGTATAGCCCCAAACACATGTAACATGAATCAGTAATCATATGCGATAAACGAAATTGAAATGACAAATAATTCAAGCATGTTAGCAACATGTTATAAGGTACAACATACGCAGTTAAGCATACACAAGCATTTCATACATAAGGAATCAATTCAACAACGTACATGGAGGACATCATACACATCATCAACGTAGTTGAGAATCCTATCTCAACACTAGCCTACAACACTACTTACTAAGTGCTTACTCACGCAACGTACTTGACGTATGTTGATTTCGACATATAATATGACAGATCCTTATATCAAGGAGTTATCTACTACACAACAATCATGTTCTTACATTCAAAACATATGGCATACATAAATCATCTTGATTTAGGCATTTCAACAAACACTTAGTCTACACACATTAGTCTACATAGCATATGTGGGCCAATATGTGCATTTGGGCGAATCTCTTCGCCAAACAGATCATACATGCATAACTAGTATAATAACATGACAAATACTCATGACAATCATTTCAAAAAAATACGGACGTATACAGTATTTTCTACAAATACCTAAAATACTCTAAATCTCATATTCTTCGTACGTATTCAAAATGAAAAATAGACAGCATGTTCTACATGTCAAACAGCATCCTCATCAGCAATCTACCATTAAACGGCATTGAAAGGTTTGAAATCAGTCAATCTAAGCGTTTAAAATCCTCACCTTTCTCCATAGACGCGTATTGATTCGAATAAAAAGTCTACGCTTCGTCAACGGCGATATGACGACCTATAACACTAGTTACATCAGCTACTTCACTATTTGAATCGAAGGAATCCCTAAAACAGGTAGTGGTTAGGGTTTTCTTACCTAGAAATGAATTGGAATCACTGGAAAAGTGATTTGAATGCGGTGATTAAACACGTGTAGAAGCTGTAGCCGGTGGCAGGAAGTTTCTCCCACAACTCACTCACAATCTCTCTCTTTCTCTCTCTTCTCTTTCTAGGGTTGATTGTAAATTTGGGTGGGAGAGATATGAGAGGGTTTAAGGCTCTTAAATAGGTTAGAAACTCACCTATTTAGACTTGGGACAAAGGTATACTTGGGTTATAACCAAATCGGGTCTTTTTCAATCCAAAAGGGCATTTCGGGAGGTCCCCTGGCTGAACACGGTCGGACTTAAGCTCATGGATACTGGATCCAGCTCACATCAAGTTTTCAGTCTGGTAGAGTTCCCAGATCGCACGTGGTGGTCGAGTTTCAGTTCAGCGGTTACGGAGACTCGATCGAGGATTCCAAGTACACTGACCTGAGTGAGAAATGTTCCCTGATCCAAGGGTGAAATTTGGATGAATTCTGACGGTCAGAACGCTTAAAAATAATGCGCAACGACCCATGCCAGATTTTGAATTATTTTTCTAAATCTTTACCTTTTCTTACTCTCTTCACTCCGAACTCAGTAAAATGGTGCCGGAACATCAGTTGGGCTTGATTTTCGAAACGATTGTCAAGTCCAAATAAGCGGTCATAATGGTCTGCGATTATGGATATCGGACTTTCGACGCGCGGTCTAAATCCAATACAAAGTTTCAAAGGGTTCCTGAGAATAAACCGGTTTAGAGTTTGATCCTAGGTTTCAGGGTAACGTAGTGTCAATGATTCTATAGGTTTTAGGTCTTACAGATCATATTTAAAGTTATTGGAGCTTATTTCATAGGTAATCTAGTGTAGCGCTAGTCAATTCACATTACATGAATTAGGTTCTAAATGGTTCATTTGGCTTTAAAATTGGGTTCTGAGAGGTTCCAAGGTGTTATGGTTGACCCATTGCCTAAGGATGTCTAATTCCAGGTTGGCAAAAATTTGGGGTGCTACAAGCTAACTTGAAAACCCAAACCTAAACCCGATACCAAACCCGAACCCGATTTCCTAAACCTAATCCTTAACCTATTCTCAATTTCCTAAACCTTAACCTATAACCTAACCTAAACCTAAACCTAGAACCTACACTTATAACCTAAACCTAAACCTATAACTTAAACCTAAGCCTAAAACCAAAACCTATGACCTAAAACCTAAATGTATTCTCAAATCCCTAAACTAAACCTACACCTAATCCTAATTTCAACACCCTAACCTAAACCTAAGCCTAAACTTGAAAACCTAAAACTAAACCCGATCCCGAACCCGAACCCGAACCCGATTTCCTAAACCTAAACCTTGACCTATTCTCAATTTCTTAAACCTATAGCTTGTAACCTTAACCTAAACCTTAACCTAAACCAAAACCTATGATATAAAACCTAAATGTATTCTCAAATCTCTAAACCTAAACCTACACATAATCCTAATCTCAACTCCCTAACCTAAACCTAAACCTAAACTGAAAAACCCAAACCTAAAGCCCAATCCCGAACCCAAACCCGATTTCCTAAACCTAAAACCTAAATGTATTCTCAAATCCCTAAACCTAAACCTACACCTAATCCTAATATGAACTACCTAACCTAAACCTAAACCTAAACCCGATCCCGAACCCGAACCCGATTTCCTAAACCTAAACCTTCACCTATTCTCAATTCCCTAAACCTTAACCTATAACTTAACCTAAACCTAAACCTATAACCTGCGCTTATAACCTAAACCTAAGCCTAAAACCTAAACCTAAACCTAAAACCGAAATGTATTCTCAAATCCTTAAACCTAAACTTGAAAACCCAAACCTAAACCCGATCCTGAACCCGAACCCGATTTCCTAAACCTAAACCTTAACCTATTCTCAATTCCCTAAAGCTATTACCTATATACTATAACCTATAGCCTAAACCTAAACCTATAACCTAAACCTAAACCTTAACCTAAACTTAAACCAAAACCTGTAACCTAAACCTTAACCTATAACCTATAACCTAAACTTGTGACCTATTACCTAACCTTAACCTAAACCTAAAACCTAAACCTAAACCTAAACCTATAACATAAAACTTAAACCTAAAGCTAAAACCTAAATGTATTCTCAAATCCCTAAACCTAGACCTACACCTAATCCTAATCTCAACTCCCTAACCTAAACCTAAACCTTAACCTATTCTCAATTCCCTAAACCTATCGCTTATAAACTAAACCTAAACCTAAACCTATAACCTTTAGCCTAAACCAAAACCTATGACCTAAAACCTTAACCTATAACCTATAACCTAAACTTATAACCTATAATCTAAACTTAACCTAAACCTAAAACCTAAACCTTAACTTATAAAGTAAAACATAAACCTAAACCTAAAACCTAAATGTATTCTCAAATCCCTAAACCTAAACCTATACCTAATTCTAATCTCAACTCCCTAACCTAAACCTAAACCTAAACTTGAAAACCCAAACCTAAACCCAATCTCAAATCCAAACCTGATTTCCTAACCTAAACCTTAACCTTTTCTCAATTCCCTAAACCTTAACCTATAACTTAACCTAAACCTAAGCCTATAACTTGCATTTATAACCTAAACCTAAACCTATAAGAGAATATATATATATATAAGCAAATGAAGTTTCTGCAATTCTTCATGATTCTGAATTATAATGTTTTGTTGGTTGAATATTTTTTTATTAGATGAAAGACAAAAAGAAAATTGTTGCTGATTTCGTTTTTTTATTTGCGATGTTAATGTATTTATGCGTAGATGAATGTAATGTGGAAGATTGTTTGTGTTTTTGGATGGATGTAGTTTATGTTTGGATGAATATAGTTTATGTTTGGATGAATTTATGTAGTTTGGGTTTAGATGGATGTGAATGTGAATATGATGAAATATATTATATAACAGGTGTATATCAGGAAGAATACGATGTTGTAACAGGTGTATATAATAGGTGTATATTAGGAAGAATATGATATTGTAACAGGTGTATATTGTTTGTGTTTGGATGGATGTAGTTTATGTTTGGATGAATGTAGTTTTTGTTTGTATGGATTTATGTAGTTTGGGTTTAGATGGATGTGAATGTGACTATGATGAAATATATTATATAACAAGTGTATATCAGGAAGAATACGATGTTGTAACAGGTGTATATTAGAAAAAATATAATATGAACAGGTTAATATGCAAATACGAGACAGCTGAAGACCGTCCTTTTAAAGGACGGTCCACGACCGTCCTTTTTAAGTTCATAAGAGACGGTTCATGACCGTCTTTTTCAGACTCATAAGAGACGGTTTAAGACCGTCCTTTTCCGGTTCATAAGAGACGGTCCATGACCATCTTTTTTAGCTTCATACGAGACGATCTATAACCGTTCTTTTTATTGACGGTCATGGGCCGTCCTTTTTACGGACGGTCTAGGACTGTCCTTCTTACAGACGGTAAAGGACCGTCCTTCTAAGCTTCATATAAGTCCTCTAATACCTACCATTATAGACGGTCTATGACCATCCTTCTTTAGAGATGGTCCATGACCGTCCTTCTTTAGAGACGGTTTATGGCTGTCCTTTAAAAAATATGACATGTCAAAATTTGACGGTCGTTGTGACTGTCCAGGACCGTCCTTTTTGACCTTTTGAGACAGTTTTCAACCGTTTTTTTTCACTGTTTTGGCATAGTGATTTCACTATCAGAGGTTTTAAATTAGGTTCACCTCTAACTTTTACAATCATACACAAGGACCGGTTCCCTTGGAAACTTAAGTGATTTTCTATAGGATCACCACAAATATCAGTCCTTCATAAGAACATACAAAAGCGTACACTCCCGTTGGAAGCTCTTACAACTTATTTAAGTTGATTTTCTATCGACTAACTAACAACCTCAGTTCTAATCTAAGGACCTATGCTTACTCCCTCCAAAGGCTCTCTTGAAGACTAACACATACATACCCATGTCTAGTAGCCTACACAAGGACTTGTCTTTAGGTCCTACACAAAAACCTTGTCGAGTTTGGTAATTCAAACTTTTATACTCAATCATACATAAGGCATGAGTGTACATGAACTCTTACAAATGACAACTTATAAGTTGGATTGATCCCATTATGTAGTGTCATCTTGGGTTGTTCGATTGATGCTTTCTCATGCTTTAATCAGCTTCCCTTTGCTCCCCTGATCGTATTGTTGATGTGTTGTCAATGCTTCAGCTCCAATGATCAAACACCTTACATGTGATGCTCCTTTGATGTGATTATAGTAATGGTAGGTTGTGTAGAATCTCCTATAACTAGTTAGAAAGTTGTAATGCCTAAGAAATTCTACTAAAAGAGTCTCCTAGAGAGTTTAGACAAAGGATATTCCAATAACGTTGGGTCTAATATATAGAAAATGATAAATATTGAGCTCATCTTCAACATTGAGATTGGAATCCTTATTAGAGTGGTAAAGCTCAAAAAGATGAATCAAATCTAATGAAATATGAGTCTTAGAATGTGGGATATGATTAAGAATTCACGTAAGTTTCAATTGCACCAAAAACTCTATCAAATGCCCAAATATCAAATCTTCGTTTTAAAGGAATTAAGTTCCAACGGTCATATAATATGCAAGAACAACTAGTATTCGATCGCACAAAATTGAGGTTCTAGCGCACCCAATTAGATAGGAAAGACATTGGACATATTTTGGCACTCTCGGTTGTACCAAAGATGGTTTTCGACCACACTGAAGGTGGCATTTGGTCGCACTGAATATGCTCGTTAGTGGGACTGAACGTGGCACTTGGCTGTAGTCAAAGTACTTAAAATTCTACCACAGCACGCTGTCCTATTTTAGCCGATTTTAGTCAGACTGATTATGGGTTCGGTGGGACTACAGGTTGCTAAAATTGTGTAGATTTTCTAGCAATTAGGGACTATTCAAGCCAATTTAAGGATTACCAATTTAAGCTCATATGGTTTAAGGAATTATAAATAAATGAATAATAAAAAAGATTTTTCTTTTTTTTTCCAAAATCATTCTAAACAAAATTTTCATATTAAGGTTAAGATCATCTAGAGGATTAAGTTGTTTTGGGTCAATGGTTAGAGTCACTAATGCACCTCATATACATGTTCTTTGCCCTGATGCTCCACCTCTACTTGTGTCTTTGGTCTTCAGTTTCCAAAAGCTCGATTGAGAACAATAAAGTACAAAAATTAGTGTACTAACACTCTAATGCGGGAAATAGCGTGAAAAAGTGAAGAGGAGAATTATTATCTTCCTTTCGTAGTAAAGGGCTTAAATTCGTAAGGTAATTTCTTAAATCCACAAGAAAAACAAAAGAGAAAAATATTTTTATTTAATAATGTTTCTAATGTCTATGATTTCTCAATTACACCACCAATAAAGTAAAAGATAAAATCCTAATTTGAAATTTCCCAATGTAGTAAAATTCTAATCCTAGTTGAAAGCTACCCGAATTAGTAAAACACATATAATGCCTAATTTTCTAAAAATAAAAAGTCCAGCTAAGCCTCATTGTAGGACTCCTAGCAAGATGACAAGTTCTTTTTAAAAAGGATGGAAATCTAAAACTTTAAAAATAAGGAAATATAATAAAAATAAAAAAATTACTAAAAAAAGTAATTTTTTTTCTAAAATCTCATTTTTGAATTGAAAGCATATGTTTTCTTGCAAAACAAATAGGCAACCCACTACGTGAGTAAGTTGACCCTGGATGGCCCATTGCAGTTAAGATTGATAGGATGTGCATCCCATAACAATATCCGAAGCAAAAGTTACGACCAATTTACAATTCACACTACAAACCAGGATTTCTCCATATTTAGAATAAATTTTTTTAAACTAGACATGTATAAGGCTCACTTAGTTATGTACTGCGTAGAATTGAGCACAAATATGATGGATTACTTCCATTTATATCTGACATTCTTTCTCTCTCGACAGGTTAAGATTAATGTACCTATCTCATGCCTTACATTAGTCCTCTTCTGTTTAGGTAAAAAAAACTCCTCACCGAGTAATTCAACTGACTTGGCTCATGGTACCCACGGATGTCTGCCGTGGGACACACGAGAGCATCATGGGTCCACCTAGTACGGGACCCAATGGGGGAGAAATGACTGTGCACGCACAACGAGAGGGCGCACACATGCAATAGGGTGCACGTGGACCAGCTAGCGTGTTCAACGAAGAGCCAAAAGGGAGCCAAATCCCCCTTTTTCAGGTGCATGCGCTTGGCATAGCTGTAAAAAGGAAAACACATTCTCTCGTCCCTTACTGGACGCGGATTCCAAAGTTCTTGAGCTGGAAACCTCTTTAGCACCCAACGCAATGTTTGTGAGAAGTCTAACGATGTGTTTTTTTTTAAGACATGCAGCGAAAATGATCCGAATCCATTACTCAAGTGAGCCGAAATTTTTCCAATACTCAAGTGAGCCGAAATCATAAGAATTGAACGTCTACAGTTGAAGTATTTGTGGGGCTACAGAAGTTTTGAATCATGCTAATATTTTATTATCAGTTTATCCCAATAGGAATGACGTTACAAACTGTATGGATGGATGTCATGTAAACATCACCCTAGATTTCAAGGAGGTTTCAATAGTAAGAATTTACTCACCAACCTTTTCTTTTAGTGCAGCCCATTCGTTTTGGATCCTTCTCATTTTTATTCTTAATTCATAAAATGAGGTCACAAAAGGATGGATGGTGTAGATTTATCACAAACATAAAAGTAGCCCCCCCTAAGTGTCCAGCGCAGGCTAAAGGCGTTCCTAGTAAATCCGCGTCCTCTGTTACCCTACATTTCCAAACTCTAACCGCACTCACCGTTCGGTGAAAGTACAAGATTTTTGGGTCCTACTTTAGCCTCAGTCAATCCCTTACCTGGGATACGAGACTTTTTCGTTCACCCATTTCCAAATGGGTGAATGATTTGTTGATTATGTCCAGTCCATACAAACCTTCCCATAGTCTGGGTTCCGTATTTCGGAACGGATTGCCGAGTAACTCAGTACGCTCACTGTGGGTCCATCATGATTTATATTTTTTATCCACTCATTCCATACACTTTACCAAATAATCTTAGGGCCTTAGCTCAAAAATAAAGCATATATAACTCTAATGGATCATACCATTGGAAACAATGTGAATTGAACATCTACAGTTGACAAAATCTTGAGGGCCACAGAAGTTTTGGATCAAGGTTATATTTGTGTTTTATCTTTCATCTGTGATTTTTTAAATCGTATAAACAGGTTGGATGACAAATAAACATCACTGTGGGTCCCAGCAAGGTTTCAACAGTGGAAATCATTATTCCCACTGTTTCCTGTGGTATGGTCGGCTTCAGCGTTGGATATGTTTCAATTTCGGTCTCAAGTCCTTAAATAAGCTGGGAAAGCGGATGGACGGTGTGGATAAACCACATACATTCACTGTAGGCCCAACAGAGTTTACTGAGTACGTCGAGTAACTAAGTACCCAATCCGATTTCCCCTGCTTCTTCCTTTTTGGGACTCACTATCGAAAAGGCAAGTCCCTGAATCTTTAAGATTGAATATCCTATTCAGGTATACCTGGCCCAACCAAATTTTCTCTTCAGCCTCAGGCCTGCTGTGCTAATCCATGTCTAGCCTAGACTGGCCAAAAATCAACCCATTAACACCCCTAGTTCTAAACTCTGGAAAAACATATAGCAAGATATTCATATTTGAATCCATGTGGATGGTCCACCTCAGTTTGAGGATTTTCTTACTGAGATTTATGAAGGGGCTGAGAAAACACTCTAATCTACTCTCAACCTTGTCTCTTATTAGAATCAATGAACCTTTGGCAACTTGTAGAGTAGGATCACATAAAACATTAACAATATCTAAAGCAAGATTAGTACATAAACTACTAACAAGAACCTTAGGATGGAAGAGGAAACTATCTAACTAAATTCCTTGTTAGTTGGAAGCTTGAGAGTGGCTTCGCTCAAAAGACCATCCAATTAAATTATTTTTGCTTGAATGTGGACCTTGAAAAAAAAGCTTCTGACAAGATGAAATGGGATTTCCTCATATCCTATTCAAGTAGCTAGAGATTTTCGGATCCAAAGGACTTAGCGCCTGTTTGGGAGCGTGGATTTGGAACCCCTTGGATTCGGAACCCCCAAGATTGGCAACCCCCTGGATTTGCAATTCTCATAGTGTGTTCGGCACCTGGAGTGTGAATCAACTTTAATCAAAAAATACCCATGCATGGTATATTTACAGGGGTTTCAATTTAATTACTAAATCAACTTAATATCTCTAATTAGTGAGATATATAATTTTTGACACTATGGTTATGATAAGCCTGCTAGAATATATGCTTTGCTTGAAAATGATGAAATTTCAAGTCTCGGATAGACCGTAAGCACAAGATCATGTCCGAGTGACTAACCAACAATTATTAATTGTTGATTAATATGGACAATGTTTGGATGGTGCTAGACAATATTTGGACGGTGCTAAATTACATGGACAATGTTTGGACGGTGTTGATCATCATTAGTGGGTCATGTGCCCAATAGAATGATAGTGTGCAGTGACATACATGTCACACCAGCAACTATTGAAATGATTTTAGGTGTAATCTAAGCACTCACCATGGACTGCGAACCCCCTCAGAGAGGGGATTACAACCCCCTAGATTTGCAACTCCCATTTACTTTATGGGCCAAACAACCAAAGGGATTTGAAACCCCCACCAATGCACGGTGCGAAACGTCCCTTTAAAATAGAGTAAAAAAGTCACTACTGACTTGTATGTGGATTAGAATAAGGTTCTATATGACTCTAAACATATGACTGTTTTTTATTAAAAAAATTCCTTCATCTAATCACTGACTGGCATTTTACTCATGCAATGTATTATATTTACTGTTTACTCATTTGGTAGGTTGTATGATTTGGATTTGTATGGAAGGTCATAAGGAGGTGGGCGTACAAGTTAAATCAACGTGTTAATGATGTTGGGAAAGAGTTGTTGGTTTAGACGATTTTGAGGGATTTTTCTGATTTTTTAAAATTGCTGCCGCTTCTGCAAATAGCTAGTCAATGGCGTGTCATGTGTCGTTCCCAGCGTGGATTCAATGATTCTTGTAAAATATGTGGTGTAATATGATGTGACACCACCTATAAAGCTTTCGTTTCTTTTTTTCTCTGTTTTTCTTGTTGGGATTTTTACTATTTTACTAAATAATGCCTCAAGGCATATATATATATATATATATATATATATATATATATATATATATATATATATAAAGGAAATACTTTCTGAGCAATAAAATTATTGTATGTGACCTAGCTACGACCCGGGGACCAGCTACATCGGTGGTACCCTGAACATGGGCCTACCTCCATGTATTTGTTGTATGTCTACACTGTTCATCCGTCTCGTGAATTCATTTTATGGCATGAGCCTGAAAATGAAGCAGATACAAATATCAGGTCAACCGCACACAGAAAATCGGTAGTGAATGACTATTAAAAATTGTTTTAGAGCCACCAAAGTTTTGGATCAAGTGGATATTTTGATATTTGTGTTTTTCTTCGACCAGGTCGGTGTGACCTTATCAACAAGTTTGATAGCAAATAAACATTACCATGGGTCTTAAGAAGTTTTTAATGGTGGGCATCCAATGACGACTTTTTTCATGTGGTGTGGTTTACTTGAGATATATATTGAATTCATTTTTGGGCTCACACCCTAAAATGAGCAGGCAAAATGGATAAATGGCCTAGACTTACAATCCATTCATCTTGACACGTGTAACCCAATAAATTGGGTTAAAAGTAAAATTTGGTTTTTAAGAATCAACCGGTCCAAGGATTGATATCTGTCATTGCATAGGTAGAAGGCTCGATACTTCTCTCTGTAATAAGATACCCTTTTTGCAAAACCACCTCTTAAAAGAGAAACGTAGAAAAAGAGAAAGCCCCAAGGAAAGAGAAAAGATTACTTAAGTAGGTTATACTATTTTTTTTTTCTTTATGTATTTTGTTGTTATTTTCTATTTTAACTAAGATCTACTATATGGACGGTTTAGATTAATTGTAGGGCCATCGGATGTATATATGTATGGCATAAGTGTTGGGGATTTTGACCTGCGGAATCACACAGATCTAGATCTAGGATAGCAATTCAATGACACCAAGTACACAAGAGAACACAAAGAACACTCATATTTAACGTGAAAAATCTTTACGGGAAAAAATCACGACACAAAGCGACAGATCTCCACTATGAAAATAGAAATTACAAAGAGAAAGGACTTACCCGATTCGAACAACCTCAAATCTCACTCTTGCTACACCCTTTAGAAACCCTAGCATACCCTTGGAACCCTTTTAGAAAGCCTTAGCATGCCATCTCTCATCTTAGAAAAGCCCCAGGAACACCTATTTATAGTTTAGGCAACTTCCCTTCTGCATCCCAGTTGCGAAAGGACTGAAAATTCACAAAATCTGCGTTTTTGCAATTGCATCTACGGAACTCTTTGATGATATCAAAGGACTCTTGATAACAGCGTCGATATGATCTGAAGGTCTTTCGATCATATCGACAGGACCAAGAAAACTGTCCAGCGACTAATGGTGAAAATTCTGTGAATTATCGATGTCATCGAGCCACTCTCGATAACAACCTCGATCCCATCTGAAACCCTGTTGATATTATTGACAGTCCACTAGACAGATTTAAGACATCCGTCCATAACAATCTCCACCATGTCTTCAATCTTCATCCGTGTAGCTTCTTGTCCTTTTCTCTTATCTCTACATCACATCATAGCTTCTCTTGCATACTCCGTCTTCTTTTTACGCCATCGCCAAGCTCAGAGAAGTCACACATAACTTGAACTTCTCTGTAGGAACGATCTAGGTGAGCATGTCTGCCGGATCAAAATCCACATGCCCAACCACCTTTGCTCCTTTCTTCTCAAAAGAAAAGACGTAGTCTTTTTACCATCTCACCGCTACCCAATATTTCTTGCCGAGGTACTTGCTCACAACATTAATAGCCTGTGAAATAACCAGTCTAATCCAGACCAAGACATACACTGTCAACCGCATTCAAATAAGGCTTATGAGATATCCTACTTTATCTCACCTGTTTTAGAACACGTCCTGAGGAAAACTTGAGGAGAGACGCGTAGGGAACGCTCTCCGTCTTGGCCTGACCCATTACATCCTTGATCAATACCTACACAGAAGGTATTCCTCCTGTGATTATTAAAGCCTACTCCTTCTTTCAGTCTCAATGTCGAGAACCATCTTTACAGCCCCCGATCCTTTATCCTGAATGTCCCACTTAACCGAGTCTTCAGTACATTGATTTCAAACATGTCATAATTGGCGATCTACATGTCATCAATTCCTGACTTACCATGAAGAAATTAAATCACTGCCTAGGCGACAGGTCGAACCACGACCTCCTGTAAAGTCTTTTCTCAGCCCTTTTAACTTCCAACCGCTCTGGTTGCTTCATGTAGATCTGTTCTTCACTTTTCCTTACAGAAGTGCAGACTCCACATCCATCTTTCCAGCTTAAGATCACATTGGCCAACCAGCGCCAATCATGGATCTAATAGACACCTACTATACTGTCGGCACGAATATCTCTAAGAAGTCGATCCATTCTCTCTAAGCATAATCCTTCGCTACCAACCTCGCCCTGTATTTATGTTGTATCTTCCTAAAGATTCACATGCATCCAACCGCTCTCCAGCCCACCGGAAGCTCCACCCGCTCCCATATGTCGGTCTGGTACAACGAATCTATCACATCGCCCATAGTCACCTTTCACTTCTCAGCACCAGGCTCACCTAGAGCCATCTGAATAGAAGATGAATTCCCTGTGACATTGGAGTCGTTCATGTACCTCATCGATATCCTACGATCATGCCGTGTGATTCTTCTCACTGGTAGCTGCTCCTCCTGCTCTATATCCCTGTCCGTGCGTGTCAGCCTTCCTGTCCTGCCTGATCATGTGGCCATGCCCAACATGTCACACACGTGTAGAGGTGAAATCCACTACATCCACTGCAGCTCCACCTTTTGAAGTGCTCCCGATCAACCTGTACAAGTTACCGAGTCGTTACACTTTCATGATTACCCCTGCCCCCTTGGATACATTAAGAGCATCATCAATACCTATGTACTTACATCCTTTTGGCTCAAGCACACCAAGAGAAATCATATTCCTCTTCAAATCAGGAACGTGCCTCACATCAGTCAAGGTACGCTCCACCCCATAAACATCCTGATGCGCACAGTACCAAAAGCCACAACATTATAGGCAATGTTGTTGCCCATAAATACTTGTCTACATCGCACTCCCTTTAGCTAGTGAACCAACTCCGATGAGGAGTCATGTGAAAAGATGCCCCTGTGTCTAGCATCCACTCGTCCTTACGATCATCGTATGACCGTTTGAGCGAAGACACAGATAAAACATCACCATCACATCCACTCGATCCATCTGACGTGGCAACATAGGCCTCCCTACATGAAGCCTAAGAATCTTTCCTTTTCAATTTAGGATTTTCACAATCCTTTTTCACATGTCCTTTCCCACAGTTCCAGCACTTTACCTTTCCTTTGTCATTACCCTTGGATTTGGATCTAGAACCTGAAGAACCTGTACCTTATCCAGAATTCCTATCCACTGTAAACAATGCATCAGAAGATGTCCCCATGTCACTATTTAGTTGTCTCATAGCCTTCCTTTGAAGGGCTGAGATAACAGTATCGACACTCAGAGTTTTATTCATACTGCAAATAGTGTCCTTGAATAACTCATAGGACGCCAGAAGAGAATTCAACAACATACATGCTTGTTCTTCATCTTTCATTACTTCCTCCATATCCAGAATTTGCAAACTAACTTATTAAAGTTGCTGATGTGAGCCTCCAGATCTCCACCCTCTGTCATCTTGAAGTTATACTACTGCCGCTTCAAGTGCAGACGATTTTCAGAGGATTTCTTCACATAAACATCCTCTAACTTCGCCCACAAACCAGCCACAGTTTTCTCCCTCATGACGTTGTAGAGAACCTCATCCATGAGACATAAACGGATCGATGATAAAGCCTTCTTATCAAGAATATTCCAATCAGCATCAGTCATAGTAGACTTCCGCTCCTCAAGAGCACCATCTTCGCCTTGTTTTGTTAACAGGCTAATCATCTTAACCTTCCATAACTCAAAATTATTTTTTCCTGAGTACTTCTCAATCTCATACTTGGCGCTTGCCATTATTACTAATCCCTCAGATTTAGATCTGTGCCCCAACTGCTCTGATACCACTTGTTAGGGATTTTGACCTGCGGAATCACACAGATCTAGATCTATGATAGCAATTCAATGGCACCAAGCACACAAGAGAACACAGAGAATACCCAGATTTAACGTGGAAAACCCTTGCGAAAGAAAACCACGGCACAAAGCAACAGATCTCCACTATGAAAATAGAAATTACAAAGAGAGAGGACTTACCCGATTCGAACAACCTCGAATCTCACCCTTGCTACACCCTTTAGAAACCCTAACATACCCTTGGAACCCTTTTAGAAAGCCTTAGCATACAATCTCCCATCCTAGAAAAGCCCTAGGAACACCTATTTATAGTTTAGGCAACTTCCCTTCCGCATTCCAGTTGCGAAAGAACTAAAAATCTGCATTTTCGCAATCGCATCTGCGGAACTCTTCGATGATATCGAAAGACTCTCGATAACAGCTTCGATATGATCTGAAGGTCTCTCGATCATATCGACAGGACCAAGAAAACTGTCCAACGACCAATGGTGAAAATTCTGTGAATTATCGATGTCATCGAGTCACTCTCAATAACAACCTCGATCCCATCTGAAACCCTGTCGATATCATCGACAGTCCACTAGACAGATTTAAGACATCCGTCCATAATAATAGGTATATTTGTTGGTTGTACAAGTAAGCACCCTACACAAACCCAAAAAAAAAAAAAAAAAGACACAAATTTCTACACACCTATTTTACTTGGGTCTTTAACATAGAATTTGTGTCGGGTTTATGCTATCATGTGAGGGTCCATGTGAGTTCTGAGATTAAAATATTATAGAATCTAAAAAATCGGTTCAATGTAACCATCCAGCGGGCCATACAGATTAAATGGTTATTTTAAGGGTAAAATGACATTTAGAATTGTTTGGGGTGGTAAAAAATAAAAAAATAAAAAATCATATCAAACTTATATTTGGTCCTCGTCTCTAACAATACGTTTAATGTCCATTAATCAATTTTGTTAGCGCACTGATTTATGCATTTTATTTGTCAATCACATGAATCCTTATGTCATGTAACCGGTTAAGTCTTTAGAAGTTGAAGACTGAAGACACGAGTATAAGAGCATCAAGGAGAAAGGAACGGGTAAAAGAAGTTCCTTGGTAATCCTAACCCTTAACCCAAAATAACTTTTAAACCTATAGATGATTTTGACTTAATAAGTAAACTTTGTTAATCATCCATTAGCCTTAGGAACCTAATTGGAACATGATAAGTAAGGCTAAAAAGAGTGTGAAGCTACTGTGAAAACATAACCCAAAACAGGAGTTTTCAAGTGTTGCTCGATCTCGTCGAGTAGACCTCAAGGGTTCTTCAATTACATCGAAGATGGCTATCAAAGACCGCATCAATGGTATCGAATAGATAGTAAGATATGTCCAACAAGAAATGATCTTTTTATCTAATTAATTTTTTATGGCATCAAGGTCTCCTTTGATAGTATCGAAGACTACTCGATTGCATTAAACAAGTAACTCAGATATGTCCAACAAGATATATATCATAATATCTAATTTTCTTGATGGCATCAAAAACCTTTCGATGGCATTGATAGAGTCATTATCTGCCCGTTTTCTGACCATTGGAACTCAAATTAATTCTTATAAATGGCACTCAGCTCTTAGGCATTGTGATGGGTTTTGGTGCAATAAAAGCTTAACATATTCCATGATCATATCCATCATTTCAAGCCTCGAAACTAATGAGTTCTAAGTCATTTTCCTTGATATTAACATTCTTATAAGGATTCCAACCTCCAGCTTGAAGATGTGCTTGAACTCATTCAATAGTGAAATCCTTTCTTTATGTAAGATTGTAAAGGTTAGAGGTTAACCTGATTTAAGACCTCCAATAGTGAAATCCGGTATACTCATGGGTTAAGTTTATTTACCTGGAGTAAAGTAGGGAAACCAAAACACTATATATGTTTATGTTTGGGATTGCCATTTGCTCACTTATTTAATTATATACATGCATGGTTAGATGAATGCTAGGACTTAATTAATAGTTAGAACATCCCACACACACTTGCACACTATCGCGTTTATAGACTAGTTGCTTAATTGATATATCATTTGTAGACAATGTGATTGGACCCTCTATTAGCTTAGAAGCTTTAGAGTTAATTGTTTTTACATAGTTTAATTTGCATGTTAGCTTAAGTATATAATTGTGGTTTAAAAGATGACAATTATAATTAGTCCTAATCACATCCATCAAGCTTCCACACCCACAATCGTGGTAATTCTATTACACCACAAGTGAATTTTCACAGTTTGGATCTAACATGTGTACCTTCAGTGGACCAAATTCAAAATAAAAAAATTGTGGAAAAACCCTTATTCGATTCATATAACAAATTAAAGTGAATTCCAGACTCTATCAATCCGACTCGTAGAGTTATCGATCTGACCAACAGAGTGTATTCCTAAAGTAAATTAGACGGAGCAAAACTCTGTTGGTGACTGACATACCATAGACAATCCGACCGACAAAGGGTGAGAAAGGGCAGTTTATCTACCCATAGCACTTTATCGATCCGAGCGACAGAGCGAAATTTAACCTATTATATTACACATCTTAAGAATCCGATTAATCCAATCATTTGATTCATATTTTATAATTAATCATCATTAATGGGTTACTTAAATATTATTCATCAGGTAGGGATCTCCTAGATTGATCGAGTAACTTCCATGTGTGATTGTGATCTTAGCTTAATAGGCAAACCTTCTTGATCATCCATTAGTCTTAGGAACCTAATTGGAACATAATACGTAAGGCTAGAAAGAATGTAAAGCTTCTGTGAAAACATACGCCCCAAACAACAGTTTTCAAGTGTTGCTCGATTCCATCAAGTAGACCTCAAGGGGTCTTCGATGGCATCGAAGATGGCAATTAAAGACCCCATCGATGGCATTGAATAGATAGTTAGATATGTCCAGTGAGAAAAGATCTTTTTATCTAATTTTCTTGATGGCATCGAAGACCACTCGATTATTGCATCAAACAGGTAACTTAAATATGTTCAACAAGAAATATATCATATTATCTAATTTTCTCGATGGCATCAAGATATCCCTCGATGCAATCGAATACCACCTCGATGAAATCGAAGACCTTTTCATGGCATTGATAGAGTCATTATCTGCCCGTTTTCTAACCATTAAAACTCAAAATTCTTATAAACAACACTCGATTCTAGGGCATTGTAATGAGTTTTGGTACAATAGAAGCTTAGCATATTCCATGATCATATCTATCATCCCAAGCCTCGTAACTAATGAATTCTACGTCATTTTTATTGAGATTAATATTTTAATGAGGATTCCAACCTCCACTTTGAAGATGTGTTTGAACTCATTCGATAGTGAAATCGCTTCTTTATGTAGAATTGTAAAGGTTAGAGGTTAACCTAATTTAAAACCTCCGATAATGAAATCCAGCATACTCATGGGTTGAGTGCATCCGTCAGGAGTGAAGTAGGAAAACCAAACCACTATACATACTTGTGTTTGGGATTGTCATTTACTCACTTATTTAATATATACATGCATGATTAGATGAATGCTACGGCTTAATTAATAGTTAGAACATTGTTCACACCCCAAGTATAGGGTTGTGATGTAGTAATAAACTCGATAAGACCGAGGTTGAATCCACAAGGACTGAAACCTGTACATAATCTGAAATTAAGTAAAACTAGAACTAGACTAAGATGAAATCTAAATCGACCGTAAATTGAGGAATAATGATGGAATAATTATCTAAAACTTAAAGAATTCAGGGATAGAAAACTAAGAATTTAGAGGATCCACTTGTAGAGATCAGGGAGATCTTATACCTGCTTTAAGAACTCAACTGGACTTAGAGTCCCATCTTCATCCAGTTGAAGGGTGTAACCATGAAAATCAAACTGAAGTTCTTTTGATATAGTTTTCAAGAGATGAAAGGTATATGAATTAGAATGGATTCAAATTAAACTAATTACCAGCCAAACAACATGATATGAAGGTTAGGAAGGGTACCATCATCCAACCACGCCAGGAGATGATGGTGAACAATAGGGCTTCCTAATGTTATAAACATAAAAGGAAAGGAACATGCTCAAAGCTATCGCAGACCCATTGTAATTTTAGTCACAACGGACCATTAAAAGCTAAAAATATTTTCTTAATTAAACTAAAATTAACATCAATTCAGTATAAATAAAAGGTACAAGAAAATAGTTCTCCCATCATGCTACAAGCTTCACCTCTTAGCCCTAGCTAAGAGGCTTAGCCGACCATGATTAGGCTATTCTCAAAATTAAACATAAAGGAACTAAGAAAAATCTTCTCAAACTTTCTCTCTTCTGATGTCCCAGCTTGGATCCCCTTTTTCTTTTCTTCCTCTCTTTCTTTTATAGGCATAGGAGAGTTGGTGCTGGGGCTGCGGAGACGTGCGTAAGAGGCTGGAGTCGATGGATAACCTCCTTTACGCAGCTGGGGTCAGTGGACTGTTCCGCACTCCCTTGCATAAACTTTATTACGCAGTCACTAAGATAGCGCCAAAAATACCCATTTTCCTTCTTTTATTCTCAAAAGAATAACGTCCCGTGGAACGTTTTAGGGTGGCCTTCATGATGAACGAATCAGATCTTCCATCTAATTATGATCGTGATCGCACAAGATCCTCAAACCGTGTCAGTTTCAGACGTTGAAATAGGGCCCTACGTAACAGAGCTTACTTTGCGACATTGGTGGGGCCCATGATCATCAACATTTGAGAATTGCACACCGTCCATTGCATTCTCCTCAAAATTTTAGTTAGGAAGGAATGATTTTTACTCAGATTCAATGTGACCCATGAAAGAAATCATGCTACAATAGGTTTATACATTTGCAAAATACTCCTATTATGATTGTTGTGGCTGGCACGTGTGCGTGCATGGCTGACAACGGTCAGCATGGTTTTGACCATATCGAACCCCTCTACATGATGGACGGCTTGGATCGTTTGCATGGGCCATGATGGAGGCCCACTAACAATCAAATGACGCCCCTATTTCATGCCAAAGAAATAGGTAGTTACCATTTTGAATGGAATTCAGGTCCAAGGTGGTTTGACCGTCTTGGACATGCCACGCACATCTGGTGCACATGTGCCTGGTGCACACACAACGTAGGTGGGGTCCACAGTGATGGTTATGAATGATCCACTCTGGCCAACTTGTTTGCCATATAATTTAAGGCATTGAGACCAAACTTGAAGTATATCCAGATACCAGGTGGGCCTCAATTCACTGATTTATGGGCTAATCTGTCCGTTGGGCCACTACCAGAGGGATCCAATGGCTGAAATTCGACATATATGGTTAATTTATGGTTCTCAGGCCATATATGAAGTTTTGAGCCGAGCAGATAGAGGGAACCCTATGATCTTGCAATCTGGACCAATATCGGACCACTTGAGCTTCAGTTTCTTGATTTTCTCGGATATCTGGTGTGTAAATCCGTCAATCTTGGTCCCCTGAAGTCCGTCCCATGCTCTGATGAATTCTGAGCGTTAAATCTCAGTTTTTGACACCTTATTTTGATCCAAGCTTGTAAATACACCCTGCATCACAAACACGATTAAATCAGGTCGTTAAACAATACCATGTTCGTAAATCCAGGCAATAACTAAGTTTAATATGCAATATTTGACCCTCAACAAACATCCCACACACACTTGTACACTATCATGTTTATAGACTAGTTGCTTAATTGGCATATCAATTGTAGTCTATGTGATTGGACCCTCTATTGGCTTAGAAGTCTTAAAGTTAATTGACTTTACCTAGTTTAATTTTCATGTTATCTTAAGTATGCAATTGTGGTTTAAAAGATGAAATTTTTAATTAGTCCTAATCACCCCACCTAATACATAAACTTCATTCCTTACATCCCTAAGCTTCCACACGCGCAACCGTGGTAATTCTATTACACGACATGTGAATTTTTATAGTTTGGATCTAACTTGTGTACCTTGAGTGGACCAGATCTAAAATAAAGAAATTGTGAAAAATCCCTTATTCGATTCATATAACAAAAGTGAATTCTAGACTCTGTCAGCTGTCCGACTCGTAGAGATATCGGTCCAACTGACAAAGTGTATTCCCAAAGAAAATTAGACGGAGCAAGACTCTATCGATGACCAACAGACCATCGATGATCTGACTGATAAAGGGTGAGAAAGGGTAGTTTAGCTACCCATATCACTATGACGATCCGAGCGACAGAGCGGACTTTAACTTATTATATTGCACATCTTGGAAATCTGATTAATCCGATTATTTGATTCCTAGTTTATAATTAATTATCGTTAATTGGTTAGTTAAATATCATTCATCAAGTAAGGATCTCCTGAATTAATCAAGTGACTTCAATGTGTGATTGTGATGGTTATAAACCCTATTTTAAAGGTTGGATCAGATAAAATTTAGGTTAATTAGGTGATGGACCCTAATCAGGATCTTAATTAGTCATAGGTGAGTCCCATCATACGAATTAACATTTATGTATCGGAATAATAATTGTATGGGGAATCTGATTGATCTGATATTTGATTCATAGTGTATAATTAATCATCATTAATAGTTTAGTTAAATATTGTTCATCAGGTAGGGATCTCATAGATTGATTAAGTGAATTCTACGTATGATTGTAATGGTTATCCTATGTTAAGGGATGGATCAAATAGGATTCAGGTTGATTAGGTGATGGACTCTAATCAGGATCTTTATTAATCAGTGATGAGACCCATCATACGAATTAATATTTATGTATCAGAATGATGATTGTATTGTGTATTGTATTTTTAGGAAATTTTTGAATTTTTTTAGATTAATTATTCTATTGCAATCGATCTCACCAACTTATAAAGCGATGGATCCTAACTTGTTTCCTTCTTATTAGAATCAAAATAGCATTGAATTGATGTGTCGCAATATATGTAATATTTGTTATGATGATTGTATTAAGTGTGTTAAATTAAAATTATCAATTGTCTTTAAACAAATGTTATCCATATGAACATGTGCGGTGCTGGAAATTCCGTTTGTCATACTTATTTATGTTGATCAATTCGTTATTATCATAAATATACAAATAAAAGGTCGAAACCTAAACATCATACACTCATAGCACAATTGACTATTGGGGACCTCTCCATATGAATTACATTCTGTCAATCCCGGGGGACCTTTCCAAAAGAAAAGTCGGTCCTGGTATCTATTCCAGATACGAGTTTTAGTTATACCTACCTTGATAGTGGAAGCCTACCCATGTGGTGGATATAGGTTGATTTTATTCAAACTCATGCAAGTAGACGAAAAATCCTACCCGATACACTTATACACCTCGTACATTTAATAAGAGTAACTTTCATTTAATGTCTTTATTATTTATTGTAATATTTTGATTTTAATGCTGGTGGGAACTTTCAATAGGCCTGGCTAGCTTATACTTTCATTGATGAAAAACAAATAGATGTGACTGATGTTAAGCGGTCGGCATAAGAAATAAAAGATACGGCTAAGTCAGTGAATGATCCACGAGACGTGTGGCATTGCCTCACTGAAGAGGATCTTGCTACTCTAAATTCATCTTTATTTCATTTAGATTATGTGTGTTTGTTTATTCTTCTACTTGATTACGAATATGAATTTGTAATACTTTCGTTAAAGCTTCAGTTGAATTATTTTTTATTTTGTGAATGGTTGAATATAGATTATTATTATTGAATAAGACTCCAAATGGGTGGGTCATTAGATTATTTTATTATCATATTGTATACAACTATGAATGGAACTTAGAATTAATATCATTATGCAACAATTGTTGCCTATGATACACATACTTTATAGATTTGATTTACGTATACTTAGTGTACAAGTCATGCTGCGGAACTTGAGATTGGGGATGTACGCTTGGTCTCCAATTTTTAAGTCATGACCGAGGTAGTCCCA
The DNA here is from genome assembly GCA_037074715.1 of Magnolia kwangsiensis. NCBI lineage: Eukaryota > Viridiplantae > Streptophyta > Magnoliopsida > Magnoliales > Magnoliaceae > Magnolia > Magnolia kwangsiensis. The sequence continues at coordinate 40,079,935 of CM073584.1, read as the reverse complement.
CATAATATTTTCTGAGGCTATGTGCAACCAATCATAATAATCACATAGCCAAAACTATATACGATGCTTGTACACTTTTTTCTTTAGAAAATAGTAAAGTGGAGAATTGTGGGGCCCACATAATTTTATAATATATATATATATATATATATATATATATATATATATATATATATATATATATATAAAACCCATTTAATAAATGTAATCCACCATAATGTTTAAAAGAATATTTTTTTAAATGGTTAATATAAACATAAGGTAAACTACACCCTAAAAATAATATACATTATTTAAAAACATCAAAATACACAAGCCTATCTGGTGAATTTATTTTTTCTTTCTTTGTTAGCTTGTTAGTACACCCCAATGTTAGTTCACACATCACTGTTAGTCACCCTGTCTAGGGAATTGATACCATGACCTTAGTGTTGAAATGGGGTATCTATCACTCGCCTATCTGGTGATTGAATCATATAGATTTTTTTCTATGATTGGTTGCACATAGCCTCAGAAAATGATTGGACATATGCTTGAATGATTGGATATCATACACATAACATATAACATATAGACCCCAACATTCTCTCTTACTTTTTAATGAAAAACAATATACATGTATACTAATTTACCTTCTTGAAAATCACTACTCAGGGATTTTTTCAATGCCAGTCGTTGAGGAATTGATGGGTCACAGCCGTCTTGGTTAAAGCTATTTTTTTTGTTGTTTGTTTAATTATCTTGATCATCAATCAACCACATTAAAGTAGGCATGGCAGGTGTTTAATGTCATGGGTCCCGATGCCAATGGAAAAGTCCTTTGAGAAAAAGACAAACAACACCCGAGAATGGAGAACAATGATGATTTAAAAAGCGATGCTATTTTGCAATTCCTACAAAACCTTGGGCATACTTAGGGTAAAGACCCTTTTAACAAAAATAGATACACAAGTATACTTCGGTAATTTACCTTCCCAAAAAGCACTAAGGGATTTTGATTCAGGAAGGAATCCCTCGGTAAATTTAGGGTTTATAAGGAATTTTTCCATTAAAAATCCTTCTTTTTTATGTGAAAGTGACCATATATAATTTTGTGTCATAAGCCAAAAGAGGATCGAATTATGAGATTTGGCTTAATGGCTATGAGGGACCCTAAAATTAGGTTTAAGAGGTCTATTAGGGTTATAGGGAGATGGCAATTGTGACCTTTAACACTGTTCCAGAATTTAGGGTTAATCCTTTCTATTATTAGGGTAAAGGTAGTGAAGAGGCTTATCTTCCTGGATGTAAGTTCAGGTTCATTTAAAGGAGCCACATGATCCTTGTGTTTGAGCATCCCTGAATTCATCCTCCATTGATTGCAAATGTTCAGTGAACCTTATTATCCTTGTGGTACACCCAACACACATGATATACAATATCCCCAGTTAAATAAAGTTGTGGAATAAGTCACAGTTACAAAATAAGAGTGGTTGAAATATCATATCTTCTAGTTTTTTTGGACAATTGTTGAAACAGGATCTTTGGATATTATTATTTATTTTTTCATTTTAATTGTCCTATAAAATTCCATCATTACTATAGTTAGATTATCAAAATACTATAAATTTTAGATTTGGATTTGGTATTTGATTTGATACATGAGATGGAAGAGGACATGAATTGCATCTTGATATAAATGGCCCCATCATTTTGATTATTTTGTCTTGATGTCTCTTCTCCATACAAACATGCCTATGTTTTGGTGATCGAGACTACTTGATGGGACCCACTATGGAAGAGGCATGTCCCTAGAATCTTTAAGATTGAATATCCTACTCAGGTGTGCCTGAGCCCAACATTTTTTTGTTTTATTTTTATTTTTATTTTTATTTTTTTGAGTTCGGGCTTAGGCCTGCTGTGCTAGTCTAGCTTAGTCTGGCCAAAACCCAAACCACTAACACCATTAGTTCTAAGTTCAAAAAAACAGATAGCAAGATTTTCATATTTGAGTCCATGTGAATGGTCCACCCTCACTTCAAGAATTTTCCAACTGGGATTTAGGAAGGGGTGAAGAAAACACTCAAATCTACTCTCAACCACGTTTCTGATTAGTTATCAGAGTAATCAACCTTTGGCAGCAACCTTAGGTTAAGAAGGATCACACAAAGCATCAATGGTATCTAAAGCTGGATTAGTAAATACATTAGGGTAGGATAAAAAGGATCATATAAATCATCAATGATACCTAAAGCTGGATTAGTACATACCTACTAACAAGAGCCTTAGGGAGAGAGAAAACTACCTAATGAAATTTCTTATTACTCAGGAGCTTGAGAATCGCTTGGCTCAAAATAGCATGGAATTAAATTATTTTTTCTTGAATATACCTTTAAAAATGCTTGTGATAAGCTGAAATAGGATTCCTCAGGCCCATTCAAGTCATATGTCATGGTAGGGTTGTTTCAATGATTTTAGAAAACGTGCATAGCATGATGTAACACCACCTGTAAAGCTTTTGTTTCCATTTTTATTTTATTTTTTTCTTTGTTTTTTAACCTTTTTCAGTATTTTACTAAAAAAATTCCTCAAAAACTTAAGATTTTACCAAATAACACATTTACAAATAGAAATTCCAAGGAAATGCTTTTTGAGAGGTGAAATTTCCATAATGCGCACTGTGCACATTTTTCTTTTGAAAATAGTTAAGTGGAAAATTGTGGGCCCACGTGATTTTATTTTTATTTTTTGTTATCTAACCCATTCAGTATATATAATTCACCACTAGCTATGTTTAAAAAAACAAAAATTAGTCAATCTAAACATAAGGTAAGCTGCACCAAAAATAAATAAAAATGCACCACTTAAAAACATCAAAATGCACATGTTGCACATTTGTTGATTCAATCAGAAAGAATTTTGATCCTGTGATTATTATGGTTGGGTGCATATATTTTATGGGCTGAATGTCACAAACATACCATGTGGACCCCCAAATTTTCTTTATTACTTTTTAACTTAAAAAATGCCAAGCAAATGCATTTTGAGAGGTAAAATTTCCATAAAGCGCATTGTGCATATTTTCCTTCAAAAAGTAGTAAAGTCAAAATTTGTGGGGACCACATTATATTTTTATGATATCTATCATGTTCAGTTAATCTAATCTGTAAAAATGTTTAAAGAGAAAAAAAAATGGTCAAGATAAGCATAAAGTATACCACACCATGAAAAATAATATACACCACTTAAAAACAACAAAATGCACTTGCAACTCATCTAGTGATTCAATAAATTAAAAGAAAAAAGTGGTGTGACTATTTCGGTTGGGTGTGCATGTTTGACTAGCGAAATTGTTGGGGGCCTTGCACAAAACCTTAGGATCTGGCCCTCCAGAACAAACAAGAATTACGGGACAATAAAAGTAATGAAATAAATTAAAGCATCAATCACACACCACACAAGAGATTTTTACGTGGAAAACTCTCAAAGAGGCAAAAACCACGGGACCTCGTCCAAATCAACAATCCCCTATAAAGCAGAACGTTACAACCTTCTTCACTCTCGTATGAGCGGATAAACAATAAGAGAATTTTAAAAATAGAAAGATCTCACCGATCACGAGGACGTAGAAGCGCTGAGACAATGGCTCCCTTCCACAAGCTTCCTCTTCCTCTTTTCTCTCACTCTCTCAACCTAAACCCTTTAGCAAACCCTTGCAAAGATTTTAGAAAACCCTTCTTGTATTTTTCTCATACACATCATTACACTAGAAAAATTCTAGAGACCCTTTTTTATAGTTTTAGGAAACTCCCTTCCTCATCCCAGTTGCGAAAGGACTTGCGAAATGAAATCCATGCAAAATTGCGGAATGAATCTGCGTAACTACGACTGGTCGTACCGAGTCCACGACCTGCCGTGAACCACCTACGACCGGTCGAGCACCCCGGAGAAAAATATCCAAACCTCGCTGGACTTTGAGTCATGCAAATCACGACTGGTCGAGTACCAGCCCACGACCGGTCATACAGGGCTCACGACCGGTCAATGACGGGTCAAAAAATCCCATCAAATCTCTTCCTTTTTTACCTAAGAGGGATTCACCTTCTTCAAGCCAGCCTGATTTCTACAAACCTCAAACTTTTCCTTGAGCAAAGCCTTTGTCATCATGTCTAACCCATTATCATCCAAGTGAACCTTCTCAAGCTGTAACACCTTATGTTCTAAAGCATCCCTGATCCAGTGAAACCGAATCTCTATGTGCTTCGACTTGGAATGCTGACTTGGATTCTTGCTCAAGTGTATAGCACTCTGACTATCACAATAGACCACGTGTTGCTCCTGCTTTAGGCTAAGTTCTTGTAGGAACCTCTTCATCCAAAGTATCTCTTTACATGCTTCTGTGACTGCAATGTACTCGGCCTCTGTCGTTGACAATGTTACGACCCTCTATAACCCGTTCTGCCAAGAAACCGCTCCCCTTACAAACGTAAACATGAACCCCGCTGTAGACTTCCTGGAGTCTATGTCACCTACCATATCTGTATCTGTGTAGCCCTCTAGCATAGGTTTTCCATCACTATAGTATAGGCTCAACCTGGATGAGCCTCTTAGATACCGCAGTATCCACTTCACCCCTGTCTAATGTTCTTTGCCAAGATTAGCAAAATACCGACTGACAACACCAACTGTATATGCTATATCTGGGCATGTACACACCATAGCATACATCAAACTTCTTATGGTTGACGCATAGGGTATTTTTTGCATTTCTTTCACCTCTGCCTTTGTCTTGAGATACTGTCTGTCGCTCAATCTGAAGTGACCATCCAGTGGAGCACTGTCCGGATTTGCTATATTCATATTGAACTACTCTAGAACTTTCTCAATATACCGCTCTTATGACAGCCAAAGCTTCCTACTGCTTTTGTCACGGGTTATCTCCATTTCTAGGATCTATTTAGCCGGGCCCAAATCTTTCATTGCAAAAGACTTGCCCAAATCTTGTTTCAGCCTGTCGATCTTCTTGATGTCTTTTCCCAAGATGAGCATGTCATCAACGTATAACAGCAGAACTAAGAAATCACCATCTGAGAACTTGCGCATGAACACACAGTGGTCCGACTCCGTTCTGTCATACCCATGCTGTAACATGAACGAATCGAACTTCTTGTACCATTGTCGTGGAGCTTATTTCAGCTCATACAAGCTCTTCCTCAGCCTACACAGCATATGCACCTTGCCCTTGACTTCGAACCCCTATAGTTGGTGCATATAGATCTCTTCTTCCAGGTCACCATAGAGAAAGGTAGTTTTAATGTCTAACTGCTCTATTTTCAGATCTATGCTGTCCGCCAACCCAAGCAATACCCATATGGATGTCATCTTCACCACTGGTGAGAATATCTCCTTGAAGTTTATGCCTTTCCTCTGACCAGACCCTTTCACCACAAGTCTGGCTTTGAACCTCGTCTGTGAATTCTTCTACTCAACCTTCTTTATAAACACCCACTTGTTGCTTAAATCTTTCTTACCCTTAGGTAGTTTCACCATATCATAGGTGTGGCTCTTATGTAAGGATTTCATCTCCTCTTGAATAGCTTTCAACCACTCCTCCTTATGCTCGTCGAATAGGGCCTCAGAGTAATATTTTGGCTCTTCCCCATCGGTTAGCATAATGTACTCATGCAGTGAGTACCTCTTGAACGGCTGTCTGTCCCTAGATGACCTCTTCACCTGTGGCTCAACAGGTGGATCAGGTGGGGGCTGCTCCCCCGGTCCATTTTCTAAAGGAACTCCCTCGTCCTCTACATCTTTCTGTACTCCCCCGTCATCAAGCACCATAGGAGGAATAATCGGATCCATGTCATCTAGCTCACCTGAACTAGGCTAGTTTATTTTTGGCTTACCAATGTCTTCTATACACTGATCTTCAAAGAGAACCACATCTCTGCTCCTGACAAGCTTCCTCTTGGTCGGATCCCACAATCTGTAACCGAACTTTTCATCACCACAACCTAAGAACACACATTTTCTGATCTTCATATTAAGCTTGGACCTCTCGTCCTTTAGTACGTGAACGGATGCCCTACATCCAAACACCTTAAGATGACTATACGATGGATCCTGTCCAGTCCACATCTTCTCAGGTACTTCTCCATTCAATGAGACTGATGGAGACCTATTTATTAGATACACCGCCGTGTGCATTGCTTCTCTTCAGAACGTCTTGGGCAACTTCGCATGGGATAACATGCATCTGATTCTCGCAACAATGGTGCGATTCATTCGCTCAACTACACCATTATGTTGGGGGGTCTTAAGAACCGTCTGATCATGCCGTATACCTAGGGACTTGCAGTACTCATGAAATTCGCCAATGTATTCATCACTATTGTCAGTGCGGATGCACTTCAATGATCTACCTGTCTCTCTCTCAACCATAGCATGAAACAATTTAAACACACCAAAGACCTCGTCCTTGGATTTCAATGCATAAACTCAAACCCTCCTAGATACATCATCTATAAAAGTAACAAAATACAATGCCCCACCCAAGGTTTTTGTCCTCATAAGACCACAAACGTCAAAATAAATCAAATCTAATGCATACACTTTATTAACATGAGAAGCAGATTTAATGAATGAAACTCTATGTTCTTTCCCTAATAAACAATCAAGACATATTTTGAAAGGTGTACCTGTCATGTCTCGAAGGAGCTGCTTCCTCGCTAGTAGATGAAACCCTTTTTCACTCATGTGGCCTAGATGCCTGTGCCACATGTCAATAGCTGAATCTTTCACTGCGTTCAACCCACCCTTACATACACTAAGACATACCTTGTAAAGGGTGCAACAGTTTTTTCCTCTGACTGCGATCAACGAACCCTTGATGAGCTTCCAGTACCTACCAGCAAACTGGCTTTCATAGCCATCATCATCCAACGTTCTCGTCGACATCAAGTTGAGGCGAAGGTCTGGGATATGTCTCACATCCCTGAGAACCAATGTGCAGCCCACATTGGTCTTCACACAAATATCAGCGACCCCTACGATCTTCGATACGCCAGAATTTCTCTTCTTCAAGATCTCATAGTCACCTAACTTATAACTTCTTAAGAAATCCCTACATGGAGTCGCATGAAAAGAGGCTCCCGAGTCTATCACTCAATCGGTGTCCTGACTCGTAGCTGTGAGACATACGTCATGATTTGCAGAAAGAATAACTACAACGTCGCCATCTGAAGCGACCGCAGTAGAATCTGATTCATCTTCATTCTCCTTTCCTTTTCCTTTCTTATCGTTCTTAGCCTTATGACATTCATGATTATAGTGGTCTTTCTTACAACAATTCTAGCATTCAACATTTTTTTTGTTACTCGACTTGCCTCTTGATTTATCTCGGGCCTTCCTGCCCTTCCTGTTCTTTCTTCTCCCCTGTTCCTGTGTTACTAGGGCCTCTTGCTGAGTAGACCCCTAAGACTTCCTCATTATCTCCTCATTAAAGAGACAGCTAGTCACCTGTTCCATAAATATTTTTCCGTCTGGCACGGAGTTACTTAGAGACACCACCAATGTCTCCTGACTGTCAGGCAACGAACTAAGCAATAGTAAAGCCTGTAATTCATCATCGAGGACCATCTTCATAGAGGAGAGTTAGTTCAATATATTATTGACCTCATTCATGTACTCGGCCATAGAACCACCATCCGTGAACTTGAGATTAACAAGTTGCCTTATCAGAAAAATTTTATTACTGGTTGTCTTCCTCTCATACAGCCCTTCTAGTTTCAGTCATAAGCTAGCGGCTGAGGTTTCTGTAGACACATGGTGGAATACAGAATCATTCAGCAATTGTTTAATAAACCCCACCACCTTCCGGTCTATCTTCTTCCAATCATCATCAGACATATCCTTAAATTTTGCTGATATGCCTAAAATTGGAGAATATAGGTCCATACAATAAAGTAAGTCCTCCATCTTATACTACCATATGGTCCAATTATAACCATTGAGGCTGATCATCCTTGATGAGCCACCTTCCATAATTCCAAACCAATCCTACCCGTTCAATGAACTTAGCTCTGATACCACTTTGTTGGGGTGGGGGGGCTTGCACAAAACCTTAGGATCTAGCCCTCCAAAACAAACCAGAATTATGGGATAATAAAAGCAATGAAATAAATCAAAGCATCAATCACACACTACACAAGAGATTTTTACGTGGAAAACCCTCAAAGAGGTAAAAACCACGGAACCTCGTCCAGATCAACAATCCACTATAAAGCAGAATGTTACAACCTTCTTCACTCTCGCAAGAGCGGATAAACAATAAGAGAATAAAAAAAATAGAGAGATCTCACCGATCATGAGAACGTAAGAGCACTGTGACGACGGCTCCTTTCCACAAGCTTCCTCTCTCTCTTTTATCTCACTCTCTCACCATAAATCCTTTAGTAAACCCTTGCAAAACTTTTAGGAAACCCTTCTTATGTTTTTCTCATACACATCATTACACTAGAAAAATCATAGAGACCCCTTTTTATAGTTTTAGGAAACTCTTTTTCGCATCCCAGTTGTGAAAGGACTTGTGAAACGAAATTCGCGCAAAAATGCGAAACGAATCTACGTAACTACGACTAGTCGTACCGAGTCCACGACCGGTCGTGAGCCACCTACGACCGGTCGTGGACCACATACGTCCGTTAAGCACCCCGGAGAAAAATATCAAACTCACTGGACTTTGAGTCATGCAACTCACGACTGGTCGAGTACCAGCCCACGACCGGTCGTACAAGTCTCATGACCGGTTGACGACGGGTCAAAAAATCCCATCAGAAATGTCATGCACACACTACATGGCCTGCAAGATTTTCTTTTGAAATATTTCCACTCGACCACATGTTTTTTTGGCTATGGACTAAAAACCTCTGCCTTTTAAATTATTTCCTAAAAGCTGCCTAACAAATGCATCTATATCTTGCAGCCACTCACACTAACGGATGAAACCATTAACTACTGAAAAGTCATATTTTTGACTCTGTTAACGGTAAATGCTACTGTTCAACTTTTTATCGTTTTACCCATGCAGAATGACAGCACTGCCTTCTCTTTTGGCCTATTTCAACCCATTTATCAAATGTATGAATCTCATTGTAAAGATGCATGATAATGGGTGGCAACCACATGAACGTCTCTGCATGAAGATAGGACATGTGAACGTTGCTAATTGCTTAAATGTCTCTTTTGATCTAACATTTATCCATCCACGTGGCAAGGATGGACCAGGATCTTCAAAATTACACCCATCAAATATATCTAACTATGAGTTTAGCTGATGAATCCATGCAGTTGAATTTTTCTACTTTAACCATTCTTTTTAAGGCCACCTAACCGATCAACAACATTGACTTATTAGTGTTGTACTTAGCTCAACATTGGTCCATGCTAATACCAACATTTAGACAGACTGAGATTGCATAGTGTATAACACAGCATGGACCACATGCTGTTTATAACAAATCCACTCCACCCATCTATTAATTTTTACAGATCATTTTAAGAATTGGGCCTCAAAATGAGGCAGACTCAAAGCTTAAGGGGGCCACACGACAAGAAATAGTGAGATTGAAAATACACCATTAAAACAACTTGGATCTGCCTTATTTTTAGAACCATGCAATAGAATAAGCTGGGAAAAACATATGGACAAGGTGGGTCTACGTACACATATGGACAAGGTGGGCCTACGTACGTGGGAGTTAGATTGGCACGACATTCAATGTGTGAGTCAAAGGTTCAGTGGACATTTAAGTCTAGAGAGCGATGGCTGCTCAACCATATGCAGGCCCACCATGATGTTTGTAACAAATTCATTTCATCCACATGTTTTTCCACCTCATTTTAGGACATGACTCAATATGAGGCAAATCTAATAAACATGAAACACCCCATTGAAACATTCGTAGAGTTGATCACATGATTGTTTTACAAATCCGCCCAGTCCTGTCTGTTTTTGACAAATCTACCCTTTCCGTTTTTAAAACTCATTTTATGGCATGGGCCTAAAAATGAGACGGTTACCAAGCTCCATTGGGCCACACAACAAGAAACAATGGAATGGAATGTTCTCCACCATCCTGCGGCTCACTCTGTGCTTTTTATCTGCCTTGTTTTTAGGCTTGAGCCCTAAAATGAGCTAGAAAAAAATAGACGAAAGGGTGGACTTCTCACAAATATCAAAGTGGGCCCCACATAGATTAGGGTTAGTTTTGCAATGCAATTAATGTATAAGTGTGAGAGCCAAATGTTTGGTGGAGGTATAAGTGTGAGAGCCAAATGTTTGGTGGAGTTTTAAGTCCAAAGGAAGAGAGTTGCTTGATCACAGATAGGGCCCATCATAATGTTTGTGACAAATCCGCTATGTCCATCTATTTTGCCACCTCATTTAAGGGATGAGACTAAAAATGAGGCTGGTCTAAAGCTCAAGTAGGCCAAACGAATATGAAATAGGAATTAAACGCTCATGGGGCTATAAGATGTTTGTGACAAATCCAGCTCATACATCTTTTTTTCCACCTCATTTTATGGCACTGGCTCAACTATGAGGCCAAAACCAAGCTCCAATGTGTCAAGTAACGAAAACAACAGGTAATGAATGCTCACCATTGAAAAATCTTGAGGCCAGTGTAGTGTCTTAAGCTTAGACCTACCTCATTTTTGAGACCATACCATAAAAAAAGCTGGTAAAACAGATGAACAAGGTTGTGGAAAGGTTAATTAGGGTGGCATGCCCATGAATCCAACATAACAAGGGATGATTGTGGAGTGCAGTAAAGGATACTTTCATCAATTCCAAAATACAAAACCCCATTTGTGTAGATAACTAATAGCAATTGGTTAATTGTCCAATGCTAAAAACCGTTGGTGAATTTTGGCAAATAGTTTAAAAGTAAAAGGTTTTCAGTCCATAGGCGGAAAAGCAGATAAGCATACGCAAATTCATTTTCTTTACAACTTAACTAAACAATATAAATGTACTTCGATAATTTCCTTTCTCAAAAAACAATAGCAGGGAATTTTAATTCCTGTAGGAATTCTTTGTTAAATTCTAAATTTATAAGAAAATTTTCCATAAAATTTATTTATTTATTTATTTATTTGTTTTGTGAAAGTAACATCCTATGATTGTTTCATAAGTTAAAAGAGGATGAATTATGCAGTTAGGTTTGGTCTATTAGGGTTACAGAAAAACGACAATCACATCTTTTTCAACTGTTTCTGGAGTTAGGGTTAACTTGGGTCAAGGAAGTCAAGAGGCTTATCCTCTGAAATGTAAAACGCATTTAAGGGAGTTATACGATTCCTCAATAACAACTTCCTCCATTGACTGCAATGTTGATTGGACCATATTTTCCCACGTGGTACACTCAACACATATAGTATATAATATCTCCTGTTAAATAGAATAAACTGTAGGACCCACTGTCAATAAAATAAGTGGTTGAGATATCATATCCTCTAATTTTAGGACACTTATAGAAATAGGCTCGTTGATTTGATTTTATTTTTTACATTTTACCTATCCTATAAATGTCTATCATTTATTAGTTAGATTATCGAATCAGCATAAATTTTGGTACATGAGATAATTTTGTCAGTTTAATTTAAAAAGACAGCAATTTTCAAGTGCCTAGTTTTATAAGGACAAAATTTTCTGGGTCCTTACTCTTGCCCGGGTGGTAGACTCTTAGGAGTTTTAACTCCCGGTCAACGGTTCGAGTTCTCATAGGTGGTGAAATTCCACCAGCGTGAGTGTGTGGGGTGTGTGTGCGTGTCTTACAAAAAAAAAAAAATAATAAAATAAAATAAGGACAAAATTTTCTACAATATGCACTATTCACAAATCCAACTGGACACGTCACTATCATATCAGCTTTCCATCATTTTAATTTATCTAGGTTGTCCACTTGGTGATCCCCATCATGGGCCAAAAATTATTATGATTGGACCGCCATCTTTAAAAGGGACGTGGATTAGGTGAGGTGGGCGTAACAGTTAAATATCGTTAATCAGGTAGGGATCTCCTGGATTAATTAAGTGAATTCTACGTCTGATTGTAATGGTTATCCTATGTTAAGAGATGGATCAAATACGATTCAGGTTGATTAGGTGATGGACCCTAATCAGGATCGGGCCCCATCATACGAATTAATATTTATGCATCAGAATGATGATTGTATGGTGTATTGTGTTTTTAGGAAATTCTTGAATTTTTTTAGTTTAATTATTCTATTGCAATCGATCTCACCAACTTGTAAAGCGATGGATCCTAATTTGTTTCCTTCTCATTAGAATCAAAATAGCTAGCATTGAATTGACTTGTCACAATATATGTAATATTTGTTGTGATGATTGTATTAAGTGCGTTAAATTAAAATTATTAATTTTCTTTAAAAAAATGTTATCCATATGAACATGTGCGGTGTTGGAAATTCCGTTTGTCATACTTATTTATGCTGATCAATTCATTATCATTATAAATATACAAATAAAAGGTCGAAACCTAAACATCATACACTTATAACACAATTGATCATTGGGGACCTCTCCATATGAATTGCATTCTGTCAATCTCGAGGGACCTCTCCAAAAGAAAAGTTGGTCCTGGTATCTATTCCAGATATAAGTTTTAGTTATGCTTACCTAGATGGTGGAAGCCTACCCATGTGGTGGATGCAGGTTGATTTTATTCAAACTCATGCAAGTAGACGGAAAATCCTACCTGATACACTAATACACCTCGTACATTTAATAAGATTAACTTTCATTTAATGTATTTATGATTTATTTTAATATTTTGATTTTAATGATGGTGAGAATTTTCAATAGGCCGGCCAGCTTATACTTTCATTGATGAAAAACAAACAGATGTGACTGATGTTAAGCGGTCGGCGTAAGAAATAAAAGATACGGCAAAGTAAGTGAATGATCCACGAGACGTGTGGCATTGCCTCACTGAAGAGGATCTTGCTGCTCTAAATGTAAGAACTCTATTTAGTGGGCCTCACTGATCAATGGTCTGGATCGTCATACAGTTGGACTGGATGATTGAATAGACCAGTGGGCCCCACTTCAGATGATACGCTGCGTAGTCTATCTGTGCAGCTCTGCGTACTAGGGCTGGAATGCTATAGTTGTCTTATGCAGACAGCAGTTTGAGTTGAACTGAGATACTATAATGTGGAGCGTGGGAGGGAGAGTTTTAATGGATTTCAAACTCTCTCTCCGCAGTCTCTATAAAACAAAGCTGGATCCCCGATCCTACACCAACAGCAAAATTCGAGTCTCAGCTATTATATTGTAGAAAGGGTGTGAAGGAGAGGAAGATCCTAAGCTCTACAGGAATTCTGGTTTTCTTATCCGGCTTCCATGGCAGCGTCTCAGCTAGGTAAGCTATCTGAACCCCTGATTGCCATGTCCTATTAAGTCCCACACTTAGTATCAGAGCGATCTGTGCATAGGTATGGATGATCACATCCAACTATATCTGATCATATCAGGGATTTTCGAATCCCTGAATTCAGAAATATTAAGATCAAGGATTTGATTTTCGAAAACCTTAAAGATAGCTATTCGAATTAGGAATTTCAATTCCTACAATCAGAACTAGGGATTTCGAATTCGTATCCCCAAATTCAGATATCAATTAGGGATTTTTAATTCGCAATCCCCAAAATTTTGAAATTAAGGCTTTCGATTTCGAATCCCCAAATCAAGGAATTAGAGATTTTTCCCTGAATTCAGAAATCAAATAAATAGGGATTTCAAACCCCAATTCCCATATTGGGGATTTCAGTACCATTACCCTAAATATAGTCATACCAATTAGGGATTTCAGATTCAGAATCCCCAAATCGCATATTAAGGAATTCAGATCTGAAACCCTAAATCCAGAAAATTAGGGATTTTCAAATCAGAATCAACAAATCCGTTAATTAGGGGAATTCCATATTAGCCCCGAATCCAGACAACAAATTAGGGATTTCGAATCCCTAATTCGAAGTATTGGGCATGCATATTTCAAAAATCCTAAAATCTGGCTAATTGGGGATTCAAATCCCAAAATCGATGAAATCAGGGATTTTGATCCCAAATTAAAAAACCAAATCCATATTGGGGACTTCAATCCCATAAGAACTTCACCATGATTTACCTGCAATTTGTGAGTGTCGTCAGTCATCATCAAAAACAGGAATTGCAAATGACGGTAATGGCATGCCATATTCCATTTGACCATGTCTGCATCTTCATTAATGGAAGCCATATTCGCTGCTTCTGATGCCATTGGCGACACCACAGATCTATCTCAACAAATCAATACTGCAGGAGATTGAGAGTCTTCATCTCCTTTTTTTTTTCGCTCCAGGCAGACAGCGAGAGAGGAGATTGAAGTGGCTTCATCTCCCATCATCGCGTCGGGTGGACAGGAAGAACACCATCTCTCTCTCTCTCTCTCTCTCTCTCCCTCCCTCCCTCCTACAGAGAGAGATTTTCGGAGATGAGGTTGAGCTAGGGCATCCGACCCTATTGAATAGCATTAGACGAGTTTTTCCCATTTTATCTGACGGGTCAGTGGACCCGAATGAATATCTATCGGGTCCGGCTTCTGGACCCGATAAACGAGATTGTTGCCCTATTTTATTGGGTTGTTGGGCCTGACATCTGTTAAGGGCTCGTTTTGCACACCGTAACCCATTCTAAAGTGCTCTTCATAAACTCAGTGGGTCTCATCTGAAGACCATAAATGTGCACTTTTTGGGCAGGTTTCCCTAATGTAGAGCATTCATTAAGTCCACGATGACCAACCTATCCATCTGGATTATTAAGTGACAAGTGACAACTATCTGTCATAAGTATGTTGAAAACGTAATGCTCATTAATGATGAACTATTCTAATTATAGTACTGATTCGGCCCTATTATTGGCCCATAACCCATACTTAAGAGTTGATATGGACCATTGGAATATATGATGTGAAAACTTTTCGTTTGTTTCACTTTAAAGTTCATTTATTTCTAAAAGGGTCAATATCAACTAACTTATGGGTCGCATCGGGCTAATTAAGATATAATCCATAGAGAGGCAGGATTATAATCACAATCCTAAGTCTATATTTGTAATGTTGGATTCAGTTATATTAGCCACCATAGTGACCTCAATCATTGAAAATTTTTCAAGTACATACTTGTAAGATTGGGATAAGGAGGATTGCATACAGTTGAGTTTACGTTTTCATGCATACGGTAACGAAAACACAGACGATTACCGTTTGGAAGACACGTGAATGGGTGAAGTAAATGGTGCTGGTGATGTAAAGCTGAAAGACTCATCTCACCCACAGGTGTTAAGTGTCTCAGATTTACATGACTGACATCACTTAGCTTCACGTTCAGGAGTATCACTAACGTGTTATTATTACCACCCACAGGAGGAATGATGATGATGTAATAAATTCTCACCAAGATGAGATGGTTGGGCCCATCGTCATCCTAGATGATTCAGTTGTCGCCTCCCTTAACAACTGAATTGATTTAATTTTCCTGATAATTTTTTTTAATCATGAAATTATTTTGTGAAATAATAAACTAATGTGAGTATCTTTTATTTCAGTCTTAATTCCCACTAATACACATCAAGTCCCTGCCCTAAATGGGTCTAACTATGCTCAATGGAAGAACGCAACTGAAGTTGTACTGGGCTGTCTTCAATTAGATCTGGCCCCTGATAACACCAGAACTATTTGATGATGCCACTGAAGCTGAATATAATCGATGAGTTGTATAGTTTAGATCAAATGATATTTGCCTAAAATTAATTAAGTATTCGATTTTTGAATCTATGAAGGGCGTCATGCCTGATATAGACAATGTCAAAACTTTCCTAACTGAAATGGGAAAAAGGTTCAAGAGATATGATAAGTCTGAGGTGGGTATTCTTCTGAATAAATTGACTTGTTCATCCTACGATGGAAAAGGCAACATCCGTGAATACATTGTAGAGCAAATCGAAGTTGTTTCTAAGATTCGTGCTCTAGAGCTTGTACTCACTGATGATCAGCTGGTTCATTTAATCATGAATAACCTACCTCCCAAATTTGATACGTTCCTAGTGAACTATAACACTCTGAAGGACATGTGAACATTAGATGAACTTATCACTCAGTGTGTTCAAGAAGAAAACAGAATCAGGCAGACGGTTAAAGTTCAAAATGTTAATATGGTGACCTCAGGTCATGGGCAAGGGGAAGGGAATAAAGGTAAAAGGAAAAGGAAACAAGGTTCTAATACTGGATTCTCTAGTCCTCCATCTGGAAAACTTGAGAATCAATCTGAAAATGGATCTAAACGCAAATGGGTTAAAGGGAAACCATGCTTCTTTTGCAATAAGGCGGGTCATTTCAAGAAAGACTGCAAAAGCTTTAAGAATTGACTCATAAAGAAAGGTAATCATTCTGTTCTTGTTTGTTTTGAATCTAATCTAATTGATGTGTCAGCGGATTCCTGGTGGATAGATTCAAGAACTACTATTCATATATGCACTTCTATGCAAAAATTACTACAGGCTAGGCCACCAACTGATGCGGAGCACTCAGTATACGTAGACAATGGTGTCAAGGTTGATGTGGAGGCAATAGAAGTTTATAGGTTTAAGTTGAAGTCTGGTCATTTTTTGAATTTAGTAAATACATTTTGTGTGCCGTTTATAAGGCGCAATTTAGTTTCAATTTCCTATTTAGACAAGTTGGGATATTTGTTCCACTTTGAAAATAAAAGTTTTAGTATTTACTTTAATTCGATTAAAGTTAGAACCGGCTCTATAGTAAACAATTTATACCAATTAGACTTGATTGCCTCTCACGTATATAACATCAATTCCTTGCATAGAAATGTAGTGGGATCCAAGCGAAGACTAGACTATGAGAATTTCTCCATGTTGTGGCACAGACGGTTATGCCATATATCTCGTGAGAGATTAGACAGGCTTGTGCGAGAAGGAATTTTACATTCTCTAGACTTCTCTGACTATAAAGTATGCATTGATTGCATAAAAGAAAAACAGACTAGAACGAGAAAGAAATGTGCAACTAGGAGTGTAGGTCTATTAGAGGTTATATATACAGATATCTGTGGACCATTCCCTACAGCCTCATGGACTGGCCACAAATATTTCATTACCTTTATAGATGAGTACTCTCACTTTGGGTACTTATACCTTATAAGTGAGAAATAGGATGCCCTAGATACTTATAAAATCTTTAAGGCTGAGGTTGAAAATCAACTCGATAAGAGAATTAAAGTTGTCAGATCTGACCGTGGTGGTGAATACTATGGCAGATATGACGAATCAGGACGTGATCCACGGCCATTCACTAAATATCTACAGGATTGTGGCATTGTCGCTCAATACACTATGCCTGGTACTCCAGAGCAGAATGGTGTGGCAGAGAGATGTAATTGCACCCTTATGGATATGGTGCGAAGCATAGTCAGCAATTCAACATTGTCAAAATCTCTGTGGGGTGATGCGATCAAAACCGCAGTTCATATACTAAACATGGTTCGCAGCAAAGCAGTAAGCAAAACTCCTTTTGAGTTATGGAATGGGAGAAAACCAAGTCTCCGATATCTACATGTTTGGGGTTGTCTTGCTGAGGCCAAAGTTTATGACCCGCATGAAAAGAAGCTTGAACCATAAGTTGTTTCTTCATTGGATACCCAAAAAGATGGCTATCGATTCTACTGTCCTTCCCACTCTATTGGGATTGTTGAGACTGGGAATGCCAGATTCATTGAGGACACTGAAAATAGTGGGAGCACGAATATAAGAAATTTTATATTTGAGGAACAAAAGACTGTGACTCCTGTCATAGTCAATCCAGATCACGTGGACATTAATGATGTAGTTGATTCTGCAGTCACTGAGAGCTCCACATGGAACCTTATATACAAACTACTAATGAAGAAAATCAAGATCAGACCCAACAAACTGAACCATTGAGAAGATCTGAAAGAGAGAGAAGCCCTGTAAATCAAGACGATTACATCGTATACTTACAGGAGCACAACTTTGACATAGGGGTGAAAAAGGATCTTGAATCCTTTACACAAGTCAAACAGAGTGTTGATCCTTTTCGTTGGTTTGATGCCATGAAAGATGAGTTGAAATCCATACAGGACAATAAAGTATGGGATCTTGTAGAGTTACCTACTGGAATAAGGCCGATTGATTCTAAATGGATATTTAAAATCAAAAGGGACTCCAAGGGTAATGTCAAAAGGTATAAAGCCCAACTTGTTGCCAAGGGTTTTAACCAACGTGAGGGCATTAACTTTAAAAAAACTTTCTCTCTAGTATCTAAGAAAGACTCATTCAGGATCATAATGGCTCTTGTAGCTTATATTGATTTAAAGTTACATCAAATGGATATAAAGACTGCATTTCTCAATGGGAATATATATATGTTGCAGCCTTAAGGTTTTGTAGCTACTGGCTTAGAACATTTGGTTTGTAAACTTAAGAAGTCCATTTATGGGTTGAAGCAGGCATCGCGACAGTGGTACCTTAAGTTTCATGAAGTAATTTTCTCATATGGCTTTATAGAAAACACTGCAGATGAATGCATCTAAATTAAAACCAGTGAAAGTAATTTTGTTATGATGATTTTATATGTTGTTGACATTCTGTTGACTAGCAGTGATACCAGGATATTGAGCGACACCAAAAAATTCTTATCTCAAAGGCTTGAAATGAAAGACCTTAGTGAAGCTTCTTACGTCATCAACATTGAGATTCACCGTGACAGAACACTTGGACTGCTTAGCCTGTCACAGAGGGCCTATATTACTAGGGTACTCGAAAGAAATGGCATGCAAAATTGTGCTTCATGAAAGTTACCCATTGTGAAGGGTGACAAACTTGGTCTATTTCAGTGTCCAAAGAATGATTTAGAAAAGAATCGAATGAAGAAATTTTCGTACGCATCAGTAATAGGGAGCATCATGTATGCTCAAGTCTGTACGCGATCGGACATTGCCTTTGTCAATGGAATGTTGAGAAGATATCTATCTAATCCAGGAATGCAACATTGGATGGCTGCAAAGAAAGTGTTACGGCATCTTCAGAGAACAAAAGACTTCGGACTCACATAGAGAAGATCTGATCAGTTGGAGTTGGTCGGATATTCAGACGTAGATTTTGCAGACTACGTTGACACTAAGAAGTTTACTTCAGGATACATCTTCATGATGGTGGGAGGAGCTGTGTCGTGGAAAAGTGTGAAACAGTCTACCACAGCCCCATCCACTATGGAAGCTGAATTTATTGCTCGCCATAAGGCATCTAATCAGGCACTATGGCTATAGAGTTTCTTCTCAAGTTTGGGGTACTAGAGCATATCCCAAAACCATTGAGAATATTTTGCGATAATTCGGCTGCTATTTCCTTCTCTAGTAACAACAAGCATTCGTCAAGGTCAAGGCATATCGACATCAAGTACCTTATTGTAAAGGAAAGGGTTCAGAATCATCAAATATCCGTGAAATTCATCGGCACTAGGCAGATGATTGCAGATCCGCTTACTAAAGGGCTCCCTATCACACCATTTCAGGAGCATGTGACATCCATGGGAGTCATTGATTCCATAGATATTTTCAGTTAGTAGGAGTTGGGCGTATTTTAATTTTCACAGACACTTAGAGATCTCGTTTTATACAGTTTGTTTGGATGATTTTGATATAAAGATTTATTTATGCTTCTCTATATATATGCGTAAATTTTGAGTAAGTAGAACTATAATCGTGTCTCGTTGGAGACATGTAAAAGCTTCACGACCTCTTAAGAATAGGCACATGTTACCACACTAAAGTGTGCAATCCTTATACTACATTCCCTAGTTCATGATCTATGTCGTTGAGATTGAAAGTATTTGTGGTCGCTCTTAGACTTACTTCGCCTAAATTAAATGTTGTGATGACTACCGCATTTCGATACTGACTTTCTTGATGGACCAGATTGAATAACATTACTCATATTGTCTAACTGTCTTCATTGGTTAACCATTTGGATATTTTCTTAAAAGATTAAAACTTGTTTTCAAAATAATTTTATATGAGTATCATTGACGTTGCTCAATGAGGCCCAAGTGGGAGAATGTAAGAACTATATTTAGTGGGCCTCACTAATCAACAGTCTGAATCGTCATACAGTTAAACTGGATGATTGAGTAGACCAGTGGGCCCCACTTCAGGTAGACTGCACAGCTCTGTGTACTAGGGCTGAAATGTTATAGCTGTCTTATGCGGACAGCATTTTGAGTTGAACTGGGATACTATAATGTGGAGCATGGGAGGGAGAGTTTTGATGGGTTTCAAACTCTCTCCACAGTCTCTATAAGAGAGAGTGTCACGCCTCAAACCTAAAAATCAGATTCACATGAATCCCGATTGCCGAATCCGGTGCCGACAGCCTCCGTAGTGTCCCATTCTCGGCTCCTGATAATCAAATGTCAAATTCCGATCCTGTGATCCTACAAGGAGGATTTTCAGAATGAATTTTTTTTTGTAATGGAGCATAACCACAAGCATAACCAAGTCTACAAATAGGTCGGCAGGAAAGAAAATATCCCCAATCAAAACAGGACAAGATACGCAAAATCAGCCCAACACTGCGGTCTTCCCTAAGGGCGTCGTTACTACCAAATCCTCGTGGGCAGACTCCAATGACAAACCGGTCGATCGGCAGAAATCATCGGCGACAAATGAATGCGATGCACCAGAATCAAATAATACACGTGTAATGCATGCAGAAACAGGAAGAGTACCCTCGACTATCCCTCTTGATGACTGAAGGTCCTGCTGAGCGGATTAAAATCTGCCCTGAGCCTGCTGGGGAGGTGCAGGTCCCTTATGAGGTCTCTGTTGCTGCTGTGGTCGCTGTGGGGGCCTAACTTGCTGTCTCTGCTGCTGCGGGGGAGGTACAGGAGGCTGGTGCTGCTGTCGCTGCTGCTGTAGTGGCTGTCGTGGAGGTGGATGTGGTGCCCTCGGCTGCTGCTGCTGCTGTGGATGGGGACACTCGTGCCTACGATATCCTGTCCGACTGCATCCAAAGTAAGTACCTGTAAATGGTCCCGAAGATGGTGTTGGGGGTACTGCTGGTGCTCGGAATGCTGGGCGGATCGTGCGCCACTTCTGTGAGCGATACTGCTGATGGAAACTATTAGAGGGTGCCTTCCTCTTCTGATCTCCCCTCTGATCATGGGCTCTCTGCACACCGGCCCAATTTATCTCATATATCAAGGCTCTCTCCACTATCTGCTCAAATGTCCGAAGCATGTATCCGATCACATGACTCCAGAGGGCAGGACGTAAGCCGTTCTCAAAACGGCGGGCCTTCCACCCCTCATCATCAGCAAGATATGTCAAAAATCTGGATAATACGACGAAACGTGCCTCGTACTGGGACACTGTCATGTCTCCCTGGACCAGGGTCTCAAACTCTAGTGCGCGCTGCTGTCGCACATGCTCAGGAAAGAACTTCAGGTTAAACCGGTTTATAAAGTCTTCCCAGGTCCACTCAAAATCAGCCGCTACCGATCGGGCCACAGATGCCCACTAATACTAAGCCTCAACCTGTAGAAGGAATATAGCTAATGGAACTCACTGCTAGGTAGTACATCTCATGGTGTCAAATATCTTCTTCACCTCGGAGCACCATATCTCTACAGCAGTAGGGTCTGGCTCTCCCTGAAAATGCGAGGGATCGTACTGTCGAAAATCCTTGAAAAGAGCGCTCGCACGCTCCTACTCGGCCTCGGCTGGTGTAATAGTGGGACGCATGCTCTGCCCCTGAAGAATGGTGGTCATCGCCTGCAACATCTACTACAGCTGAGTAGCACTCACAAGTACGGTCGGATCCGCACTGGTCTCTGGTAAATGAGTGACATCCTCAGGCTCAAAGGCAGGAATATCTAGTGGTGGAGCAGGAGTAGCAGGTGGTAAAGCAGGAGCTGCGAGTGGTGGTGCGGGAGTCGCAGGTGGTGGGACGGGATTCGATCGAGTCGCTCTTCTAGCCATAACGTCCTACAGGAAGGAACAATGACCTATTAGCCTTGAGAATTCTCGAAGGCATAAACATTAAGGGTCTATGTCGGGAAATCGCTAAGTTATTCGGACTCAGAGCCTATTTATAATAGATATGTGATGTGAACCTCAGGTATTCCCAAGTTATGCTCTAATACCAACTTCTGTCACGCCTCAAACCCGAAAATCGGATTCACATGAATTCCGATTGCCAAATCCGGTGTCGACAGCCTCCGTAGTGCCCAATTCTCGGCTCCTGATAATCAAATGCCAGATTCCTATCCTGTGATCCTACAAGGAGAATTTTCAGAATGATTTTTTTTTGTAATCGAGCATAACCACAAGTATAACCAAGTCACAAAACAACATCAACACATATCCACTATATCAAAAACTTTAATTACAGTGCGAAAAGGGAAATACAAGGTGATCAAAAAGCTCTAAAATATCCTGATACGCACTCCTGCCTCAGCGTTGCTGCTGTCCAACGCTACCTGCACACAACTGTCGTGCATAAGCTTACAAAAGCTTAGAGGGTGGTGTAAATTTATGCGTAAGGCAAACGCCAAGTGTACAGTATCAGAGAAATGCGGACGTATGCGGTAAGTCCATAGAATCAACCATGCCAAGGCTATGTAATGGAAGACGTGAATGCTATCGGCCATACCAAGGCCATGCGATGCCAGATATGAATGCCATCGGCCACACCGATGCAATGCAAGGCCTACATAGCCGAATGTCATATTCGAAATGCAATTCAAGCAAGTCGGTACTCATCAAGTGCACATATCAGTACAGTTCCTCTCTGGATATCATCGGAGTCTAATACACTTCGCAGTGACTGCCACCTCCCTAGCTGCACTGTCAAACAAGTGGAATAGACCTCACTATCCGACTAACCAGTAGTCTGCCAATACCTACCTGGCTCGTCGATAGCGGACTCATTTGTGAGCTGGTCAAACTCAGCCTAGCTTATAGCCCCCTCTCTCAGGCGGATAAGGCCACACCTCCTTCTAACCGACCACGACATAGTGGGAGACGAGGCCTACTGGTATTCAGCACTCGGGCGCTCATGTATTCACTCGGTCTAGATATTGGAGCATCTCCTAGTACTAAAAAGGTTCTGAGATTTTCACTCAAGGACATCCTAAGTGTCCAAAATGCTAGAACCAAGTATTTTCGGTATCCGATACGGCCATCCACGATGTACCTGTGGAGCCACGACCCTGATATCACTAGGGCGTGCAGTGATCAGGTCACACATATACGAGATGCATGAATCATACCGTCAAATCATGCAGCAATCCAGTGGGTACTAGGCGATCATGTGGGGCACTCCGTTTCATAACGGGTCCCATAAGTGGTCTGTCCAATGGCATATGCTATGATCATTCACTACTCAAATCAAGCATACATATGATGCGTATGGGCATGAGTCATGGGATTATACTAAGCATATTATAAAGTGATGAATAGTAATGAGTATGGGCCTATCAATGGGCCTTAAGGAGAGTTACAATGCAGACATTTAACCAACATTGTACTTACAATGTGGATGTCAAACCAACATTGTTCCCTAGGCACGGCCCGCCATAAATGTCATTACATGAACCATGGGGAAACGCACATTGTAATGGACTCTAAGGACATTACATTGGCCTCGACCCATGGGCCTTAGATACATAAAATGGGCCGTATCACATGGGCCTTTCATTCATCAAATGGGCTGCAATAATGGGCCTCACCAATGAGCCTTATGTACATTGCAATGGTCCATGACTTATGGGCCTTAGAGTACATCACAATGGGCCTTAAAATATTTTAAAATGGGCCTAATCCCATGGGCCTTAGATGTATCAAATGGGTCACACCAATTGCGCCCCATGCACATCAAATGGGCTTAAGACCATGGGCCTTGTATGTGTCAAATGGGCTTGATCCCATGGCCTTATATATATCAAATGGGCTTGATCCCATGGGTCTTACATTCATATCAAGGTGGGCCTCAACAATGGCCTCATACCCATCAAGGTGGGCCTAAAAAATGAGCCACAAATAAATCAACATGGGCCCCATACACATACCAAGGTGGGCCCATTTGAACCATAGATCTGACTCGTTTTTAACTCAAGCCATAATATGAGTTTATAAAGTAAATGGATGGTTTGGATGCAACACATCCATCATAGTGGGGTCCACATAAAGGCCCATCATCAAATATATATTATATATAACATAATATTAAATCTACATATAATATATAATATATTCAATATTATATATAATATAATACAATATTATATATATATATACACACACACACACACACACATACTGCACGCACACACTCACACACCGTTTCACACATGGGGGTGGGTCCCACCGTCCAGTGTGGATGGTGTGGATAAAACACATAAGTCGTGTCATTGTGGGCTCCACGTGGGGCCCACCATAAAGTTTACTTACCATCTAGCCCGTTGATAAGGTCACAGAGACCTGGGTGAAGTAAAATAACAAATTTCAGCTTGAGCCACAACTTTTGTGGGCCCCAAAAAGGGTTTTAGTGGTAGACGTTCAATTTCACTGTTTCTTACAGTGTGGGCCACCTGAGCTTTGGATGATCCTCATTTTTGGAGAGGGCCCACCTCAGGGGGTGGGCCATCTCATGAACGAGTTAGATGGAAAATTAACATTAAGGTGGGCCCACATGTGGGCCGTGCGCTGCCTGGGGTCCGCCCGCCAGCCACTGGCGCGGCCAGCGTTCTGACATAGCAGCAACAGCTTCTGTGTGAATTTTATTTTTTTTTTATTTTAGAAAACCCATTTTTCTGGGGTTTTTCACCTGTGGGGCCCGTATCTGATGAATCTACTCCAGCCATTGGATTCCTCAGCCCATAACAATTCCATCAAGACCAATATTGGGCCCTTTTCAACATGTAAAAATAATTCTAGATAGATTTCAATGGTAATGGTACGGTTTTTGATGCTATGGCCCACCAAATACTCGGATCATACTCATTTTCAGCTCAACGCCTAAAATGAGTCAGGGAAGAGGATGGACGGCTTGGATTGGATACATGTATCAAGGTGGGTCCTGTACAAATGGCCCACCCCAATGGCCCTCATATTTGTATTTTCATCCAGTGACGTCTGGAGACACTGGACGTTTTCTTTCTTCCTTTTTATTTGTTGGGCTTATCAAATACATTCAAGGTGGGCCCTGTTTAGGTGGGCCACCACAAATAGATGATACATTTAAGATGGGCCTCACCCATGGACGGCTTGGATAAAATACATATTTCATGGTGGGGCTCTTTCAAGTGGACCACATGGCCACATCATCATACAAGAAAATAAATAAAAAGGAGAGAGAGAGAGAGAGAGAGAGAGAGAGTGGGACACACGTGATGGAGGGACCCCGGTACTATGGGCCCTCCGTTTCAACCATCCAATCATACATCAATGGGTTCCATTGCATATGGGCCTTCCAAATAAAAGATCAACGGTGGAGATCCCTCTCCATCCAAACTGAACGGTCTATATGACCTCTTTAATGCAAGAAAGTAAACATCATGATGGGGTCCATGGAGAATGGCCCCATCATGAAATAATATTGATGATCAAGATGGGTCATCGGCCACATCTTAGGGTCCCAAGTGAGATCCAAACCATTGATCGGTTGGCATCACTTGGCCCATCTTAAAAATATGAAAAACTAGGCTATGGAAGCACCCCCACCACTTGATCTTCTTGGTCCGTTGGATAGCCTATCTCCTTACGCTTCACTTTGATGGTGGAAGATGAAGAATGGATGGCTAGGATGAGAGATTTGGGATGGAAAAGTGGGCCTCACAAGGTCACTTCTCTCTTGAGAAAATCTTGGACATGTGCACCCTTGGTTGCTTGAAATTTTTGGGTGGGAAATGAGAAAGAGAGAGAGAGAGTTGTAAGGAGAGATGTGAGGTGAGTGATGGGGTAATGGTTGATGGATGTGAGTGATGGGTGAGGGGATGGATTAGTTGACTTTGGGTTTGCTTGACTTGTGGAGAAAGAAAGCATGGATGCTTTGTACTTGACATAAAGTGATTGATGGGATTGATTTGACACTTTATAGAGATTCTCTTAGGAATGTAAACGCGCGGTGTTTTCTCCAAATAAACGCCGACCCACGTCTCTTAGTCAGGGTATCGGATCGGTACATGAGTCGCGGTGTTGGAATCGCGGTGACAGTGCGGTCGCAATGATACAAGTCTTGGATTAAGCCGACTCAAATGTATAAGATACGACTTACGGTCGTGCGCAACGTCGACTATAGGTCGCGGATTGCCGAAATTTGACGAGAAGGATCGCGGGAAGCAACGGGATAGTACGGATTAGGATACGGGTCTAACAGAGAGCTGGATCCCCAATCTTACACCAACTGCAAAATTCGAGTCTCATCTATTGTATTGCAGAAAGGGTGTGAAGGAGATGAAGATCCTAAGCTGTACAGGAATTATGGTTTTCTTATCCAGCTTTCATGGCGGCATCTCAGCTAGGTAAGCTATCTTAACCCCTAATTGTCATGTCCTATGCACAAACAAATCCGTGGGCCTATTCCACATATAAATTTAAGTCCCACACTAAATTCATCTTTATTTCATTTAGATTATGTGTGTTTGTTTATTCTTTTACTTGATTACGAATATGAATTTGTAATACTTTCGTTAAAGCTTCAGTTGAATTATTTTTGATTTTGTGAATGGCTGAATATTTATTATTATTATTAAATAAGACTCCAAATGGGTGGATCATTAGATGATTTTATTATCATATAGTATACAACTATGAATGGATCCTAGAATTAATATCATTATGCAACAATTGTTGCCTATGATACACATACTTTACTGATTTGATTTACGTATACTTAGAGTACAAGTCGTGCTGCGGAACTTGAGATTGGGAGGTACGCTTGGTCTCCGATTTTTGAGTCATGACAGAGGTGGTCCTGCATAATATTTTCTAAGGCTATGTGCAACCAATCATAATAATCACATAGCCAAAAATATATACTATGCTTGTGCACTTTTTTCTTTAGAAAGTAGTAAAGTGGAGAATTGTGGGACCCACATAATTTATTTATTTTTTTATATCCAACCCATTTAATAGATGTAATCCACCATGATGTTTAAAAGAATTTTTTTTTAAATGGTCAGTCTAAACATAAGGTAAGCTACACCCTAAAAATAATATACATTATTTTAAAACATCAAAATACACAAGCCTATCTGGTGAAATTTTGTTTTTCTTTCTTTGTTAGCTTGTTAGTACACCCCAATGTTAGTTCACACATCACTGTTAGTCACCCCCACTAGGTTATTGATACACCAAGACCTCGGTGTTGAAATGGGGTATCTTTCACTCGCCTATCTGGTGATTGAATCATATAGATTTTTTTGCTATGATTGGTTGCACATAGCTTCAGAAAATGATTGGACATATGCTTGAATGATTCCATATATACATATAACATATATCATATAGACCCCAACATTTTCTTACTTTTTAACGAAAAACAATATACATGTATACTTTAATAATTTACCTTCTTGAAAATCACTACTCAGGGATTTTGCTTCCCAAAGGAAATTCAATGCCAGTCGTTGAGGAATTGATGGGTCACAGCCGTCTTGGTTAAAGCTATATTTTTGTTGTTTGTTTAATTATCTTGATCATCAATCAACCACATTAAAGTACGCATAGCAGGTGTTTAATGTCGTGGGTCCCGATGCCAATAGAAAAGACCTCTGAGAAAAAGACAAACAACACCCGAGAATGGAGAAAAATGATGATTTAAAAAGGGATGCTGTTTTGCAATTCCTACAAAACCTTGGGTATTCTTAGGGTAAAGACCAACAAAAATAGATACACAAGTATACTTCGGTAATTTATCTTCCCAAAAAGCACTAAGGGATTTTGATTCACGAAGGAATCCCTCGGTAAATTTAGGGTTTATAAGGAATTTTTCCATTAAAAATCCTTCCTTTTTATGTGAAAGTGACCATATATAATTTTGTGTCATAAGCCAAAAGAGGATCGAATTATGAGATTGGCTTAATTAATGGCTATGAGGGACCCTAAAATTATGTTTAAGAGGTCTATTAGGGTTTAGAGAGACGGCAATTGTGATCTTGAACACTGTTCAAGAATTTAGGGTTAATCCTTTCTATTATTAGGGTAAAGGTAGTGAAGGCTTATCTTCCTGGATGTAAGTTCAGGCTCATTTAAAGGAGCCACATGATCCTTTTGTTTGAGCTTCCCTGAATTCATCCTCCATTGATTGCAAATGTTCAGTGAACCTTATTATCCTTGTGGTACACCCAACACACATGATATACAATATCCCCAGTTAAATAAAGTTGTGGAATAAGTCACAGTTACAAAATAAGAGTGGTTGAAATATCATATCTTCTAGTTTTTTTGGACAATTGTTGAAACAGGATCTTTGGATATTATTATTTATTTTTTCATTTTAATTGTCCTATAAATTTCCTTCATTAATATAGTTAGATTATCAAAATACTATAAATTTTAGATTTGGATTTGGTATTTGATTTGATACATGAGATGAAAGAGGACATGAATTGCATCTTGATATAAATGGCCCCGTCATTTTGATTATTTTGTCTTGATGTCTCTTCTCCATACAAACATGCCTATGTTTTGGTGATCGAGACTACTTACTTGATGGGACCCACTATGGAAGAGGCATGTCCCTGGAATCTTTAAGATTGAATATCCTACTCAGGTGTGCCTGGTCCCAACATTTTTTTTGTTTTATTTTTATTTTTATTTTTTGAGTTCGGGCTTAGGCCTGCTGTGCTAGTCTAGCTTAGTCTGGCCAAAACCCAAACCACTAACACCATTAGTTCTAAGTTCAAAAAAACAGATAACAAGATTTTTCATATTTGAGTCCATGTGAATGGTCCACCCTAAGTTCAAGAATTTTCCAACTGGGATTTAGGAAGGGGTGAAGAAAACACTCAAATCTACTCTCAACCACGTTTCTGATTAGTTATCAGAGTAATCAACCTTTGGCAACCATAGGTTAAGAAGGATCACACAAAGCATCAATGATGTCTAAAGCTGGATTAGTACATACATTAGGGTTGGATAAAAAGGATCACATAAAACATCAATGATATCTAAAGCTGGATTAGTACATACCTACTAACAAGAGCCTTAGGGAGAGAATGAAATTTCTTATTACTCAGGAGCTTGAGAATCGCACCACTAGCTATGTTTAAAAAAACAAAAATTAGTCAATCTAAACATAAGGTAAGCTGCACCAAAAATAAATAAAAATGCACCACTTAAATGCATCAAAATGCACATGTTGCACATTTGTTGATTCAATCAGAAAGAATTTTGATCCTGTGATTATTATGGTTGGGTGCATATATTTGATGGGCTGAATGTCACAAACATACCATGTGGGCCCCCAAATTTTCTTTTTTACTTTTTAACTTAAAAAATGCTGAGAAAATGCATTTTGAGAGGTGAAATTTCCATAAAGCGCATTGTGCATATTTTCCTTCAAAAGGTAGTAAAGTTAAAAATTGTGGGGACCACATTATATTTTTATGGTATCTAGCATGTTCAGTTAATCTAATCTGTAATAGTGTTTGAAGAGAAAAAAAATAAAAATAAAAAATGGTCAAGATAAGAAGGTATGCCTCACCATGAAAAATAATATACACCACTTAGAAACATTAAAATGCACTTGCAACTCATTTGGTGATTCAATAAATTAAATGAAAAAAGTGGTGTGACCATTTCGGCTGGGTGTGCATGTTTGACAGGCGAAATGTCATGCACACACTACATGGGCTGCAAGATTTTCTTTTGAAATATTTCAACTCGACCGTATGTTTGTTTGGCTATGGACTACACTACGTGAAAAATGGAAAAAAAAATGACGGATTTAGAGACGATTCTGGACCGTCTCTAAAATTGCTTGGTTTAAATACACTTCAGAGACGGCTGTAAACCATCTCTAAAATTAAGAACGGCTTTTGACCGTCCTTAATATTGTCTTTAAATGTTGTGTGTCCGCAAATAATTTAAGATGGTCTTTGACCGTCTTATATACCTCATCTAAGATGGTCAAGGACCGTCCAAATTAGAGACGGTCTTCTACCGTCTTATATGCGGTCATTTGTGATGGTCACTGGCCGTCCGTATTAGAGACGGTCATTGGCCGTCTTTTACTTGTAATCTGAGACTGTTAAAGACCGTCTCTATTAGAGACGGTCCTTAGCCGTCTTATTACCCTGTCAAAAACCGTCTTTATTAGAGACGGTCCTTAGCCATCTTCGAGGACCGTGAACGACTGTCTGTATTAGAGACGGTCCTTGGGTACTACCTCTAATAGAAAATAATTAAGGAGCTTAGAAAAAATAATTAAAATTATTTAAAAAAAAAAAAAAAAAAACCTGTGATTTTATAAAAGTCTACATTTTGATAAAAAAAAAAATTAACAACTTTGAATAATGTTGATAACTTTGAAAAAAAAAAGATTTCAATAAAAAAAAAATGATATATTGAAAAAGAAAATATAAAAAATTAAACAAATTTGTGAAAAAATTGACAAATTGTAAAAAAATATATTTTTTTTTAAAAAAAGGAAAACTAGATTTTATATTTTGACAAAAAATAATTAAAAAGTTATATAACATAAGTGAGATTTTTAAAATGATATTTTTAAAAAGAAAATTTTAAAAATTAAACAAAATTGTGAAAAAAATTGACAAATTGTAAAAAAATCTACTTTTTAAAAAAGAAAACTAGATTTTGTATTTTAACACGAAAACTTAAAAAGTTATATAACAAAAGTGAGATTTTTTTTTAAAAATGATATTTTGAAAAAGAAATTTTAAAAAATTAAACAAAATTGTGAAAAAATTGACAAATTGTAAATATATTTATATTTTAAAAAAGAAAACTAAATTTTGTATTTTGATAAGAAAAATTGAAAAGTTAGACAACAAAAGTGAGATTTCGATGATGTATTGTATATCCTTGTCGCCCCTATGTTTCTTCAATCCACTTTTGGGTCGAGTATAAAAAATTGTGTAGATTTAAATCTTAAGTGAACCACACCACTGGAAAGAATGATAATATAGTACCTCGCCATTAAAAATTATAAAGAGCCCATCGTAAGGTTGTAGTAATGTTTATTGGCAATCCAACTTGTTGATAATGTAAAGAAGATTTAGATGAAGGTAAATCACAAAGATCAAATTAATCCAAAACTTTTGTGGCCTTCAAAAGGTTTTTAATAGTTATTCATCATTGTTTTGATTGGCATGACCTGCCTGAGATTATTGAGTTCTTATGATTTGAAATCACATCCTAAAATATGATGAAAAAATATATGGACGGTGTCGATATACATAAAATATATCAAGGTGGGCCCTACATGGTTAGAGTAACACCCATGGAGTTACCTAAAGAGTGAAATGGTACTATAAGGTCACCTCATGGAAACTTCCCATGAGGTTAATCTGTGTGTGCCCCACCATGATGTATGTAGAACATCAACACCATGCATTTGATGTGTCCCTAAGTCCAAAAATCAGTTGTATACGAAACTCAGGTGGGCCATAGCATCTAAAACTATGTGAAGACATCCTTAAAACATATAAAAGCATTTAATTGGTGGGGCCCACGTGAGTTTTGGATGTGTATGAAACTTGGGCCGACTCCTCATCCAAGTGGGATACACATAATGAATGGGCTAGATCTATGAACCAGAAGAAACCCTAAAGCTTAAAATAGGGATTATTTCTGAGAGCCCGAATCCATCGATCCATTATCGAATCAAACAGCTAAATAAATGGTTGCAAGACTAATATTCTTCTGAGATTTATATGTAAACGCCTATATTAACTCACAATGCAACTTATTGCTTTGCACATATTGTATAGTCCATCCGTTGGTCTGGATTGCCCAACCATTCTATCTGACTCTTAGCAAGCACTAACGAAAGAATGCCAGTAAAAGCAGATAAAAATAGATTATAATCATCAACTTGAAACATCTATTTGACATGCCTCACCTTGGATTGGTAATCATTCTAAAGAAATGCTTTTGTCACATGATGATAAACATATACAAACATTTTCCAAACATATACAAATATTTTCATGTTTCTGAAATCCAAATCTTTCACAAAGGCATGGGCATCCTACATTCAACAAAATTGAAGTGTAACATACCACCTTAAGGATTGATCACATTCAACTTAATCCATGCATTCAGACTAAAAATAATGGCATGATGATTTTGCATACACATGCACACAACCAGCTTGCTACATAGAGACTCTAACGTTATTAACCATTTCTAGCTAGATCCCAGTGGGCACCCTATTTTGTTAACCGTCAAATGGGCTGGTATTGGCTACTAGCCTACAACCTGTACTAAAACCCAGCTAAAGAGACAAGGACAAATGTATTAAATTAACAAATTTTAGACATTTTAACTAATTTGTTAACAAAGGTAATTTTAGATTCAGTATTTAATATTCAAACTTCAATAACAATTACCAAACAAGTGTGACAGTAGATTTGAAACCAATGAATGTTCAACAATACCACAATGCAGACAGAATAAATAAATGAAAAAGAAGATCTATGGAATGCAGATGAGAACAGAGCAAAGCAGGCCAATGTGACAGTAGATTTAAAACCAATGAATGTTCTTGATCTTAGCTCAAATAGATCAAACACAATGTGACTTAAACTGAGAAAGTTATTGACAATAACAACATCAGATCAGCCGTAGATACTAGACATTGACAGATTCATTGTGAAAAGAAGATCTGTGAATTGCAAATCACATTCGAACATATCAGATTGGATTTACATTGGAAGATCCAACACATATAGGGAACTAAGGGGACAAGAAGATCTTTCTAGCAGCAGGTCATGGAACTCCCAAAGGAAAAGATCAATACAGTATTCAAATATCATTATAGAACCAACTACCATTCCATAATGAGGCTAGGATCCTAGAACCACAGTACAGTCCAATCAAAACATAGGCAAAACCATAACATTATGCATTTAAATATCACAAGGAACCAAAAATATTAAGAAGGATACACAAATATACAGATTGATGCTACCACACAGGCCCAATAAATGATTGTGAATGTTTCAATGGGAGGGTAACCCTCTCAACTATAGTATGTGGTGTGGCCCACCCAAGTCATGGATTGACTTTATTTTTAAGCTCGTGGCCTACCATGGAATGGTGCATCTGACTAATGGGGCATATCCAAAGTTCAAGTGGACCCACACCATAAAAAAGAGTGGGATAGTGACACCCACTATTGAAACCTTCTTAGGGCCCACCGTGATGTTTATAAGTTAATACAGACATAGATGCGGTTGAAACTTGGTCTGACCCCTCATCCAAGTGGGACACAGGATATGTGAATCACATTTAGGCAGGTCCAATATATAATTATGAATGTTTTAAGGAAACCCTTCTCTACTACATTTAAGTGAGTTACTCGTTACCCTTACCAGAGTAATTAAACTCTGTGGGGTCTATTGTTATTTATTTATTTTATCCACTCCATTCATCCATGTTAACAGATAATTTAACGTCTAAAGAGCAAAAAGGAAGCATATCCAAAGCTCAGGTAGACCACACCATAGGAAATAGTGTGATTGAACCTCTGCCATTTAAAATTTCTTGGAGGCCATAGAAGTTTTAGATCAAGCTGATGTTTGTGTTTTCTATTAAATCATATATTTTTGATATTATGAACAACCTTTTAACTATTTTTGGATAATCTGATCAGTCCAGATTGAAGAGTAAATAACTTCAAATGTTTAAATCAAAATTCACTCAAATTGTTGATCAATCTTGTTTGCCCAATATCTTTCTCATATGTAGCATGATTGGGGCAGTAACTAT
Source organism: Magnolia kwangsiensis (assembly GCA_037074715.1). Taxonomy (NCBI): domain Eukaryota; kingdom Viridiplantae; phylum Streptophyta; class Magnoliopsida; order Magnoliales; family Magnoliaceae; genus Magnolia; species Magnolia kwangsiensis. The sequence continues at coordinate 40,045,847 of CM073584.1, read as the reverse complement.
AATGATTAGTAAAATAGATTGAATGGACCAGACATGTAAAATGGGTCAAATATTCTAGTCAAAATTGTGACCCAACTTATTGACACCCTGAGACTCTAAGAATTAATGTTCGTAAGTTTTGTAGGGCTCATCATGATGTGTGTCGAACATCAACACCGTGCATTTTATAGAAGTTTTAAATCAAGCTGAAGTTTGTGTTTTCCCTTCATTCATATCTTTTGATATTATGAACATGTTGGATGACAAACATTACTGTGGGCCCAAGGAAGGTATCAATTATAGTGGAAATCATTATTCCACACTGTTTTGTGTGGCATGGTCCACTTGAGTTTTGGATTTACCGAAAATTTTGGATCAACACACCGTTCATCCATTTTTCAAGATCATTTTATAGAATTATCTAAAAAATGAATCGTATTCAAAGATTAAATGAACCATACCACAAATAAGGGGAACAGATTGACTACTCTCCCTACACCATCCAATGGCTACTGGTTGGTGCAGTGTGGGCCTTAGGATAGTTTCAATAGTGGGAATCACCCTCCAGTTGTTTTCTGTGGTGGGGTCCACTACAGATTTTTCTCTATCTCATTCTTTGGCTCGTGACTTAAAACGATATCTCAAAATGGATGAACGATGTGGATATAACAAATACATCATAAGTTTTTATATTAATAAAATATTATATATATATATATATATGGAAAAGGTTCTATACATCGAGCTCATGGGAACTCCCTATGAGGTCGAGCTGTGTGAGCCTCACCATGACGTGTGTCATAAATCAACACCGTGCATTTGATGGGTCCCCTTTAAATTATGAGATATCTTAAAAATCAGCTGTATACAGAACTTTGGTGGGCCATATCATCTAAAATCATATGAAGACATGCCTAAAACATATAAAAGCACTTGGTGGGGCCCCACCTGAAATTTGGATGCGTCTGAAACTTGGTATGACCCCTCATCCAAGTGGCACACACATAATGGATGGGCTAGATTTGTACACCACATCTCTGTGAGCCCAAAAAATAATTACGAATGTTTTAATGGAGGGTAATCCCTCCAACTTTTGTGCTCGATGGTTTATGGGCCCCACCATGATGTGTGTGTTTCATCCATGCCGTGCATCTATTTTTATAGATCATTTTATGATATTAAAAAAAATGAGTTATATCCCAATCTCGAGTGGACCACATTACAGGAAAAAGTGTTAAAAAAATGTAGACCATTAAAAACTTTTTGGGAGCCATAAAAGTATTGGATCAAGCTGATCTTTGTTTTTTTCCCTTCATCTGGGCCTTTATGACCAAATCAACAGATTGGATGTCAGCTAAACAGTACAGTGGGCCTTAGGAGGATTTAAATGATGGATATCCAATCACTATTGTTTTCCCGTGGTGTGGTCCACCTAAGATTTATATCTCTCTTATTTTTAGGACGAAGACCTAAAATGATCTTTAAAAATGGATGAATGGATTGGATGAAACACATACACCATGGTGGGGCCCACAGACCACCGAAGACCAGCCCCGGGCCCGGTTTAATTTCAGGGGGAGTAGCCAATCCATTCCACCCCAAAAGAATCCCACGCGCGCCCACAGCCCCAAATCCCTCTCCCTCTCTCTCTCTCTCTCTCTCTCTCTCTCTCTCTCTCTCTGCAATCCGCTCTCCCTCCCTCTCCCTCTCGCTCTCTCTCGTCGATAGCTAATCCGCGTCCCCCTCACCTCTCTCTCTCTCTCTCTCTCTCTCTCTCTCTCTCTCTCTCTCTCTCTCTCTCTCTCTCTCTCTCTCTCAACCTGTCAGTTGATAATATGCGTCCCCCTCTCAACCTGTCAGTAGCTTATCCGCGTCCTCCTCTCCTCTCTCTCTCTCTCGCCCTCCTCTTTCTACTCCAAACCCTAACCCATCATCCATCGACGACGTTCATAGTCTTCCCCATCGGCGGTAGTAGCGGACCAAGTCCCAATGCATGGCCGCCCAACCTCCATCAACAACAGCTACCATCAAATTGAAGGTACTCTCTCTCTCGATCTCTCTTCCTTCATCTCTGTCTATCTCACTTCCCTTTTCAATTTGGGAATTTTAGGTCTTACAGATTTGGGGATTTTAGGGCTTACAGATTTGGGTTTTTTTTTTTTTGGGGGGGGGGGGGGGGGGCAAGTGGAAATTGTACATGTGGCATACATTAAGCATACATGAACTCAAATTAAACAGCTTAAATTATGAAACCTACTGTAACTAACTCCAAATACCAAAAAATAAGATTGATTAAACAATATTAGTGGATGCATCTTTGCTGAAACAGGACTGTTGGAATTTTATTTTTTGTTTTTCATTTTTTTTGTTTTCATTTCAACCATTGCTAGATGTGCACCAATATGATGTTTTAAACAATTAAATACAATTTTTAGTTCACAATACATCTAAACTTGGAGCCATAATTTGGCCAGTTTAATTTGAATTAATTGTATGCCATGCGTACAAGTCCTCAATGCATGTGTATCATCCACAAAACAGGGACAGAGTATCGATTTGGTGTAATTTTTTGTAATAGTTGTAATCACAATTTGAAGACTACCTTAAACAATTACAATTTTGTTAATTTCTACTCTATTGAACTAATTATTTCAATTCAATTTGATTGTGCATCCAAACACTTCTCCGTCTAGTCTCATACAGTCGGTGAACGTATTCCAATTGTATATGGACTGTTGGCTGTTACACTTTTGACCATTCATTTTGAAGCTGAAAATCACATGGCTTGCATTGCCCATTGTGTAAAGAAGAAATGAAAGATGCTGCTTGAAAATCACAGGTTGGTGGCAGATTATCTCTAATATGTTCTCTTTTAAAAAAAAAATATTAATTAATTTTAATTTTAATTTTTATGGGATATGATTGTAGGATGTGCATTTCCAATATATTGTCAGCACATTGTCAGTTTCAAGAGGGGCCTTAAAAATTCACTTCCTCTGGTTTTAGTATTTTCTCTGCCTTCAGTATCAGCAACATGTGAAATCTTAGTACGCTAGTGTAGATAATAGCTTTATTCTGGTTGGAAAATGCTGATTGCAAGCTTAGAATCATTAGCAATTCATAGTACGATCTTTTCTGGTTTTACAGGTGAAGCTTAGGGAGATGAAGCCAGGTGTCTTGTCATAGGAACTAAAAGAAGCTCTTGGTATGCCAAATGGTGCCCCTCCTCCCTGGCTTATCAACATGCAGGTGGGATGAGAAAATAATAGGCAGATGTTCTATTTGACAACTTTCTACCTTCCAATTTAATTGGACTAACATATTTTATATGCTTCCTTTAGTCATTTGATTTGTTCACTAGTTTGCATTTACTTCCTGTTGTGTGTCTGCTTATGAAATTATTGCATGTTTCGTGGAATGATTTATATATTTCTAAAATGGATCAAAGAACTTATTTTTGGTCATTTTTTTTTTTCCTTTTCTTTTCTACATGGGCTGACCTTAGACTGTACATGTTTTTTTTTTCCTTATATATATGAGCACATCTCACTTTACATATGCATGCAGCTCATTCGATGAGTGGTGGGTTTTAATTGTATAAACAGGTGTAGTTCTGTTAAAGCATTCTTTTTCGGATGTCAGAACTTCAGGATTCTGATCGTAGTTGGAGGTGTTAGATGACACAGGTGTTATCTGTGATTTTAGAATAGACTAATTGATTTGTTGTTGGAGTGATTTTGTCCATTGAATTTTTATATACAAAGGCATTCCAAACTGCTTCTTGAGGATGTTGTTATTTGAGTTGGTGTTTGTTTGTTTGTTCTTGAGGACGGTTATTTGTTTGTTCTTAACCGGTTCCGGACCTTTTAAAATTGAGTTGGGTCGATTGAAAACCTGCTGGTCTAGGAACCCACTGACAGCCTTTGTTGGAATGGTCATTTTAGTCAGATTTCCACCCCCATTCGCGCATGATTTACATGTGATATGAGTTTTGTTGGGGAGTCTTATATGCAGATTATGCTTTTAGTCTTATATGCTATTTTGTAGAAGCGAGTCCCCTGGTGCTATTATCTAGACCATTGATCTAGTGGGACACTGTGGATGGGTCATGTTCCAACATTCTTATTATCACGCCCCAGACTCGGTAACCGGAATCATAAGGGACCCGATGGCCGGTTCTGGCCATAACAGCCTCCATAGTACCCCATTCTTGGCTCCTAAGGCAGGTTCCGATCCTAGGATCCTATAAGGAGAATTTTCATTACAGTATAATCATTACCAATATGAGCATACCCAAGATCACAGCAAATACATCTGAGAATAACAAAGGAACACATCACAAAATTCACTAAGAATTTGAACTTTTACAATCATCCATAAGGTCCAAAAGGACATACATGAGATAAAAGGAGAAGAGGGAAAGGTCGGCAACACTAGAGTCCTCAAAAGCTCCGCTCTACTCCACGCACTGCTGCTACGATGCCTTCCTAGAATCTCCTGCACGCATCAATCATGCATAAGCTTATAGAAGCTTAGAGGGTGGTGAAAGTGTGTGACAATGGTGCACAGAAGAATAGTAGGAGATGCAAGAAGGGAAATGTGCTCAATGGAAAAATCACTAACCTTACCAAGGCTTATCATGAATATGATGCAATGAGTACTGGATGTTAAACCAAGGCAATGCATGAAGGGGGCTTGTACAACCAATGCTAATGCGATGCAAGTAATGCTAGTGCTCATATCCAAATCATAAGTCAAGTACATTTCCAATTATAAGAAAATCACCCGGGTCCATTACACTGCTGAATGACTGTCGCTCTACAGACCCCGCACAATCAAACGAGCATAAGAGACCTCACTACCCGCCTATGGACAGCCAATCACCAACAAGGCCTGACGGTAGCGGACCCATTTATGAGCTGGTCAGACTCAGCCTAGCAATGCCCACTATACACGAGGCAGGTAAGGCCACACCCCTATCCAATCGACTACACGACAGTGGGAGTCACAGCCTAACGGTATAAGGCCCTCGTACGCTCATGTATTCCACCCGGTCACGGCGTTGGAGCAGATCCTTAGTACTCTGGAAGTTTTAGGAATTTCACCCATGGGCATCATATGCACCCGGTATGCTCAACTAATATTTTCAGTGTCCACACATACGACCATCCACGAATATCCCTGTAGAGGTAAGGCCCTGATGAAGTAAGGGCAGATATCCACATGCTATACAATGCCAGATGCATGAATCACACAATCACCCATGCATCAATCCCAAGAATTCATCTCTCAGGGAGATACCAACATGTCCTACACAATGCCACAACCATGGCCAATCATTCCTCAACCAAGCATGCATATGATGTGTATGGGAGTGGGCCATGAAGATGAATAAGGGTGTCAATACGGTGGAGATGAACTCTGTACCTAACCATGAAGGGTCTAGGTACTTAAATAATTCCTCATAAGGAATACAACCTCTAGTGGGGGCCCATATACCTGGGGTAGCCCACAAGACTAAGGAAAACAATGTTATGGGCCTAAATAGTGAGATGACTTAGCAAGGTTCTATGGTGGGCCTTTAACCACCTATAAAAGCCCATGGGCCTACCTTAAGGCCACCAACGTGGACATCCAACCACAATTGGTCCCTAAGAGGTAGTCCATCTCTAATTGATCATGAATCAAGGACCAAGGCCCATGCAACATCAAAAATAAGAAATAAGCAGCCATAATTATACCACAACACTCATGTTGGGCTTCAGAAAGGGCGACCCAAGGCCTACCCAAAATATAGGTTCAAGGGGAACACACATAACCCAACTCATATATACCACAATGGGCCCATAAGGGAAAGGTTAGGGCCCAACATAAAAGTCACTAATCCCATATATTATGGTGGCTTAGTGGGCGGCCCATTGCTCAAACCACATGAGCAAATGCCATGCTCTCAGTCAAGTGAGTTGGGCTACAACTCGGCCCAAGTATAAAGTTGATTTGATGGGCAATCAAGGGCCCATCTACTTGTGTAATCTTGCCCACTAACCCAACATAATAGTATAGTAAAATGGCCCAATAGTTCAATGGGTCTATCTGAAAAGTTCCAACCCAATTGGGCCTAAAGAGTTCAACAACTAGATACATTCATGGACCTAATTAAATTTAACTGTGGTGGGCCTCAAAAGTGCATTTATTAAGCCTAAAATTTAAGAAACTAAAGGTATTAATTATCTCCTCTAATACCTTCATAAATGTGGTGGGCCTCACTCCTCAAAATTTCAGCCCAAGTCCAAGCATAATTATAACATGTTGTTGTCCTAAATTTGGGCACTCCATTGGAGTGGGCCCAAGGCCTCTAAAACTCTGGAAATTAAGGGCCATGGCCCCTCATCATTCATACAATGAGAGGAAACTCAAAAATATGGCCCACCATCAAGAGAAATATTTTTGAATTTTGATTTTTATCAAGCATATTGCTGGACTACACAACAGAAAAATTGGGAGTCCAGCCATCTTGGACCATTTTTTTGGATATCCTAAAGGGGTCATTTGAGGCTGAAATTTTACAGAGTAATACTTTCATATGTGGGCCACACCCCCACAAAATTTCAGAATTTTTAAATATTTATAAGTATTTTAATTAGTTTAAACAAAATAGACTGTCCATGAAATCGGACAGACCTAAACGTCCCAACGTGGTGGGCCAGTCCGGCCCTTGACACGGTGTGTACAGGGGTCCATTGGCCTTGAAATTTGGTAGGTGGGTCCTACCATGAGTAGATCACATCTTTATAAAATTTTAAAATTTTTAGACACCTATAAATGTTTTAATTCATTTAGATAAATCAATCTGTCCTAAAAATCGGACTGATCTAGACACTATATTATAGTGGGCCAGTCCAGCCACCACTATGGTACGTACAGGTGTCCATTGGCCCCCAAATTTTGTAGGTGGGTCCTACCTTGAGTAGGCCACCCCTGAATAAATTTTTATAATTTTTAAACACCTATAGATATTTTAATAAATTTCAGAAATCCAACTGTCTATGGTGGAATGTTGCTGGAATAGTGTAGAAAATCCAGACTGTCCACCTCACTTAGACCATACCTTTGGGACCTCAATCAAGGTCAGATGAAGCTAAAATTTAGGGAACATCAAGATGAGATCCCCACCTTTCAGAAAAGTATATTTTATGGGTATGAATAGTCCCCCAAACAGTCCTAAAATCTGGTCCAAAAACAACCAGAAATTGTCCAGAAAATTCTGGACAGCAACATATACTTAGATAAAATTTATTATATAGGTTAAATAAAAAGGAAAACACATTAATGGAGGATGGTGTGGCCTTCCTTAGTGGGCCCCACAAATGTCCATGTCATAATCTAAAGCCAACACACCTTGCATGCATCATTAAGGCAGCAAGTAGGACACCCAAAATCAAACAATGGGCAGTTTGGGCATCCCACCTTGCTGAAATTTATGGATGTCCTAAGCCTACCAAATGAGCCACTCACATCAGGAAATAAAATGAGAGAAAAGAGAGATAGAAGGACAATCCGGCCATAGGGAAAGGGCTCCGCCACTATTGAGCCCTCCCTAGATCAATCACACTCATACATCATACATAGATTTACATTTATAACATGAATCTTGCACATGCATGGCCTATAATTAAAATGCAAGGTGAGGATGTCATCCCCACCATGGTTATAAGGTATAGATGACCCAAACATAATATGATATGAAAGAAAACGGTCATGATGGGGCCCATAGAGAAAGGCCCCATGCATGGATCATACATGCATAAGATAGGCCATTAGGCCACAACCATGGGATTGTGTGGGATCTCCACCATTGATTGGTGGGTCCTACACTTTCATAATGAAAAAAAGAAAACATCAAGACTATAGAAAATAGATTTTTACATCTAAAGGGGCACCCACCTCAAAGATGACCACCAAACTTTCACACTAAGGTCCTTTAGCACCAAGGGAGATGGATCAATGGTGGAGATGAGGTTCCAAGGGTTAGATGGTGGGGGTGGCTGGAGAATTGAAGGAAAATGGGCTGGAGAAATGGAGGAAAATTGCTAGAGAAGAAGAGAAGAGAGAGAGAAATGAGAGGGAAAGAGAGGAAAAATCTTTTTAAGAAAAGTAATCATTAACCTATGGTAATACAAACAATGTTGCTGGGGTAGGTTAGGTGTGGGTGGTGTGTGAGGTCTTGGTAGTGTGAGTTATGGAGATTTAGGTAGTGTGTGTAGTGTGTGTTGGAACTTGTGCAAAAGAGGGAGTGTGGGCCACATGCACCACTCCAAGGTGGGCCACATGATCGAAATCAAGGGTCATAGAATGAAACGTACACAACTTATGATTCACATATCGGATGGACGCACAAGACGCGGCGTTGGAACCGGGACAACAACGCGATCGCAATGGCATAGGTCTCACAACCCTCCCCACCAATAAAGAAATTTCATCCTTAAAATTGACTAATTCAAGATAGAATAAAAGAGAACACCACCATCACATAGTAATCATCATACAAGAAAGGCAATACAAATAATCATATATCTATCAATCATCAAACAAATGGGGATAACACTCTTTAATCTCAGCCTCGCATTCCCAAGACGCTTTAGCCTCCGAATGATGACCCCATTGCACTTTCACCAAGGGAATGACCTTAGTCCTGAGGACCTGATCCTTCCGATCAAGAATACGAATCGGCTGCTCAATGTAAGAAGCATCCTCACGGATCTCAAGTGGCTGCCAATCAATCACAGGAATAGTGTCCGACCCACATTTTCTCAACATAAAAACATGAAACACGTCGTGGATCGTGGACAACTCAGGAGGTAAGGCAAGCCTATAGGCCACAGCACCTACGCGCTCGGTAATCTCAAAAGGTCTAATAAATCTCGGGGTGAGCTTTCCCTTCATACTAAAGAGAACCACGCCTTTCATAGGTGAGACCTTGAGATACACCATGTCCCTGACTATGAACTCAAGGGGTCGACGCCGACGTTCAGCATAACTCTTCTGCCGGTTCTGAGCTGTGCGCATCCTCTGCCTAATAACATCAATAGCCTCTGACGTCTGTTGCACAAGCTTGGGACCTAAGAGATGGCGCTCTCCAACCTCGATCCAACAACTAGAAGATCTGCATGGCCTATCATAAAGTGCCTCGAAAGGAGCTATGCCGATAGTCGACTGATAACTGTTGTTGTATGCAAACTCGGTGAGGCGCATATGCTCATCCCAACTGCCCGCAAAGTCGATCACACAAGCCCTGAGCATATCCTCAAGGATCTGGTTGACCCTTTCGGTCTGCCCATCCGTCTGCGGATGATAAGCGGTGCTGAGATGCAAAGTGACCCCCAGTGTTTGCTGAAAACTCCTCCAAAACTGAAATGTAAACCTAGAGTCTCGGTCTAAAACAATCGAAACTGGGACACCGTGCAGTCTCACTATCTCCTCAATAAATATCCTCCCCAACCGGTCCATAGACCAGGAAGCACGTACTGGAATGAAATGAGCCGACTTTGTCAAACGATCGACGATAACCCAAATGGTATCGTGACCACGCTGAGTCCTCGACAAACCTGCGATGAAATTCATCGATATGTGCACCCACTTCCACTCTGAAACGCTCAACGGCTGCAAGGGACCAGGGGGTCTTTGATGATCGGCCTTGACACGCTGGCATGTGTCACACTCAGCCACAAAACTCGCAATCTGGCGCTTCATCCCCTGTCAGAAGTACTACCTCCTCATATCACGATACATTTTCGTAGAGCCCGGGTAGATAGTAAGTCTCGATCGGTGTGCCTCAGTCATCAGATCGCGACGCAACTCTAGAACGTCCGAGACATACAACCGGGTCAGTGGTGCCGTAATACGGGAGAAACCCTCGATAAATCGTCGATAATATCCCGCTAGACCAAGGAAGCTGAGAATCTCAGACGCGTTCGTGGGCTGACCCCACTGACGCACTGCATCAACCTTCGAGGGGTCCACAGCGACACCCTCCCTTGTCACCACATGACCAAGGAACTTCATCTCCTCCTGCCAAAACTCGCACTTCTCCAGCTTCGCATACAGCTGGTGGGCACGAAGGGTCTCAAGTACAATCCGCAGGTGCTCAGCATGGTCCTCACGGCTCCTCGAATATACAAGAATATCATCAATGAATACCACCACGAACTGATCGAGGAACGGCCAAAAGACCTCGTTCATCAGCTGCATGAATAGGGCGGGCGCGTTGGTCAGTCCAAACGACATGACCAGGAACTCGAAGTGACCATAACGTGTCCGAAATGCCGTCTTCAGAATGTCCTCCTCTCGAACCCGAATCTGATGGTAACCGGAACGTAAGTCTATCTTGAAAAAATATTGCGCACCCTGCAACTGATCGAACAGATCATCAATACGGGGAAGCGGGTATCGGTTCTTGATGGTGACTCTGTTGAGCTCACGATAATCTACACAGAGTCGCAACGAGCCATCCTTCTTCTTCACAAACAATACCGGGGCTCCCCAAGTTGAACTGCTGGGATGAATGAAACCTAACTCCCGAAGCTCATCCAATTGCTCCTGCAGTTCTCGCAACTTTAACGGTGCCATCCGGTAGGGGGCCTTTGAGATAGGAGCAGTACCAGGCACCAAATCTATCTGGAACTCAACCTGTCGACGTGGCGGCAAACCCGGAATGTCCTGAAACACATCCGGGTACTCACAAACAACTGGCAGCTGCTCAATACTCTCTGGCACAGAATCCTCAACGACCGAAGCCAAGAAGCTGGATAACAGCTCTCTTCTAGGCTCGGCGACGAACTGAAACACTAGCAAGCCTGGAATATGAAATGTAACTGTCCTCGCAGCACAGTCTAAGAGGGCACGATACTCCACAAGCCAGTCCATACCTAGAATCACATCAAATCCTACCATCGACATCACGAACAAATCGGCAGGAAGGAACATCTCACCCACTAACACCGGGCAAGAAGGATAGCGACAGGTCAATATCACAGACTTCCCCATGGGAGTCAAAACGGTCAAGCCCTCGGACACGCACTCCGATGGAATACCGATCGATCGGTAAATCTACTCTGCCACAAACGAATGGGAAGCACCAGAATCAAACAAAACATGAGCAATGCAGTAGAAACAAGAAGAATACCCTCAACGACTCCACCGATCGACGACTACTGGTCCTGGCCTGGCGCCTGCTGCGCAGAATAAAAGCGGCCCTGAGCTGGTAGGGGAAGCAATCCGGAAGACTGATGGTCCTGAGTTTGAGCCTGCTGGGCTGCTATACACACTGGACCTAAGGATCGAACAACATATGGATATCCCCTCTGCTGATGTTGCTGCTGTTGCTGTCGCTGCTGCTGCTGTCTCTGCTGAGGAGGTCTGCCTGGCTACCTCTGCTGCTGAGGAGCCCTAGGAGCGGCGGGTGAAAGCTGAGCTCTCTGCTGCTACTGAGGAGGACAAGGAGGAGGCAACTGCGGTGGCCTCTACTGCTGAATGGGGAGAGGGCACTCACGCCTCCGATGCCCAGTCTATCCACAGCCGAAGCATACACCTGAAAAGGGGCCAGAAGATGAGGTGGCTGTCGGTGCCGAAGATGATGAAAAAGCCACTGTCTGAACCGCGGGCTTTCGAAATCCTGATCTGCCTCTCCGTCTCTGCTAACAGTGCTGCTTGGAACTGTCGGCTGGTACTCTCCTCTTCCAGTCTCCACCGGAACTCTGCTCTCTCGACCTTTAGGTCATAGCCCACTCCTCCTCATAAACTAGTGCTCGATGCACAACCTGGTCGAACGTCTCCAAGCATGCCCTACAACACGGCTGCAAAGGGCAGGGCGTAAACCAGTCACAAAACGACGAGCTCTCATCTTCTCATCACTGGTCAGATGAGGAGCAAATCTAGAAAAGGCCAAGAAACGGGCCTCATACTGAGATACAGTCATATCACCCTGCACTAGGGTCTCAAACTCAATCGCCCGCTGGATCTGAACATGTTCAGGGAAAAACTTTTGGTCGAAACGGGTCACGAACTCCTCCCATGTCCAAACGAACTGAGGTCCAACCATCCTAGATATGGATGACCACCAATGACGGGCCTTGCCCTGAAGGAGATAGGTCACAAGGGATACTCTCTGGCCTGCAGGACACTGTAAATGTCAAAAATCCTCTCAACCTAAGTGTGTCAAGCCTCAGCGGCAGAAGGGTCAGGGTCACCACTAAACCTAGGGGGATCATGCTGTCGGAACTCTCGGGCTATGGCACTAGCATGGGGTAAGTCAGACCACCTAGAAACCTTAAAGGTAGCTGGCTGACGGGTCAGCAAAGCGGTGGCAACAAGCTGCATCAACTGCTGAAAATGCTCAGCTCCTATAGGTACTGTCGAAAAGGTAGGGGCGGCACTCGCCTCAAGCGGAGGCATGGGTGCAGCCGACAGGGTAGGAGCCTCAGTAACTGGAACAGCAGGCTGAGTAAGGGGAATAGGTGGAAAAATCGGAGCAACTGGAGGTACAGGCGCTACAGGCTCAATAGGAGGAACAGGCCAGATCGGGACCTCAGGAATCGGATCCTCAACTACTGGAGCAGGACGTGCTCGAGTAGGATGGGTACATCGGGCACCACGACCACGGGCGCAACGATCACGAGTGTCACGACCATGCGGCATCGTCTACAAAATAATGACGACGTAAGGAATCAGATCAGTTACAGGCTCAATACGGAGCGAAAGGAAGGATCTCGGGACACTACTTGCCCCATGTTCTTAGTAGACATGTGATGTTCCCTATAGTCATTTTAGAATTACTTGTTATGCTCTGATACCAACTCCTGTCACGTCCCAGACTCGGTAACCGAAATCACAAGGGACCCGATGGACGATTCTGGCCGTAACAGCCTCCATAGTACCCCATTCTTGGCTCCTGAGGCAGGTTCCAATCTTGGGATCCTATAAGTAGGATTTTCATTACAGTATAATCATTACCAATATGAGCATACCCAAGATCACAGCAAATACATCTGAGAATAATAAAGGAACACATCACAAAATTCACTAAGAATTTGAACTTTTACAATCATCCATAAGGTCCAAAAGGACATACATGAGATAAAAGGAGAAGAGGGAAAGGTCGGCAACACTGGAGTCCTCAAAAGCTCCGCTCTACTCCACGCGCTGCTGCTACGATGCCTTCCTAGAATCTCCTGCACGCATCAATCGTGCATAAGCTTATAGAAGCTTAGAGGGTGGTGAAAGTGTGTGACAATAGTGTACAGAAGAATAGTAGGAGATGCAAGAAGGGAAATGTGCTCAATGGGAAAATCACTAACCTTACCAAGGCTTATCATGAATATGATGCAATGAGTACTGGATGTTAAACCAAGGCAATGCATGAAGGATGCTTGTACAACCAATGCTAATGCGATGCAAGTAATGCCAGTGCTCATATCCAAATCATAAGTCAAGTACATTTCCAATCATAAGGAAATCACCGGGGTCCATTACACTGCTGAATGACTGTCGCTCTACAGACCCCGCACAGTCAAACGAGCATAAGAGACCTCAATACCTGCCTGTGGAAAGTCAATCACCAACAAGGCCTGACGGTAGCGGACCCATTTACGAGCTGGTCAGACTCAGCCTAGCAATGCCTACTACACACCAGGCAGGTAAGGCCACACCCCTATCCAACCGACTACACGACAGTGGGAGTTGCAGCCTAACGGTATAAGGCCCTCGTACGCTCATGTATTCCACCCGGTCACGGTGTTAGAGCAGATCCTTGGTACTATGGAAGTTTTGGAAATTTTACCCATGGGCATCGTATGCACCCGGTATGCTCAACTAATATTTTCAGTGTCCACACATACGACCATCCACGAATATCCCTGTGGAGGCAAGGCCCTGATGAAGTAAGGACAGATATCCACATGCTATGCAATGCCAGATGCATGAATCACACAATCACGCATGCATCAATCTCAAGAATTCATCTCTCAGGGAGATACCAACATGTCCTACACAATGCCACAACCATGGCCAATCATTCCTCAACCAAGCATGCATATGATGTGTATGGGAGTGGGCCATGAAGATGAATAAGGGTGGCAATACGGTGGAGATGAACTCTCTACCTAACCATGAAGGGTCTAGGTACTTAACTAATTTCACATAAGGAATACAACCTTTAATGGGGGTCCATATACCTGGGGTAGCCCACAAGACTAAGGAGAACAAGGGTATGGGCCTAAATAGTGAGATGGCTTAGCAAGGTTCTATGGTGGGCCTTTAACCACCCATAGAAGCCCATGGGCCTACCTTAAGGCCACCAACATGGACATCCAACCACACTTGGTCCCTAAGAGGTAGCCCATCACTAATTGATCATGAATCAAGGACCAAGGCCCATGCAACATCAAAAATAAGAAATGAGCAGCCATAATTATACCACAACACTCATGTTGGGCTTCAGAAAGGGCGGCCCAAGGCCTACCCAAAATATAGGTTCAAGGGGAATACACATAACCCAACTCATATATACCACTATGGGCCCATAAGGGAAAGGTTAGGGCCTAACATAAAAGTCACTAATACCATATATTATGGTGGCCTAGTGGGCGGCCCATTGCTCAAACCACATGGGCAAATGTCATGCTCTCAGTCAAGTGAGTTGGGCTTACAACTCGGCCCAAGTATAAAGTTGATTTGATGGGCAATCAAGGGCCCATCTACTTGTGTAATCTTGCCCACTAACCCAACATAATAGCATAGTAAAATGGCTCAATAGTTCAATGGGTCTATCTGGAAAGTTCCAACCCAATTGGGCCTAAAGAGTTCAACAACTAGCTACATTCATGGACCCAATTAAATTTAACTGTGGTGGGCCTCAAAAGTGCATTTATTAAGCCCAAAATTTACGAAATTAAAGGTATTAATAATCTCCTCTAATACCTTCATAAATGTGGTGGGCCTCACTCCTCAAAATTTCAGCCCAAGTCCAAGCATAATTATAACATGTTGTTGTCCTAAATTTGGGCACTCCATTGGAGTGGGCCCAAGGCCTCTAAAACTCTGAAAATTGAGGACCATGGCCCCTCATCATTCATACAATGAGAGAAAACTCAAAAATATGGCCCACCATCAAGAGAAATATTTTTGAATTTTAGTTTTTATCAAGCATATTGCTGGACTACACAACAGAAAAATTGGGAGTCCAGCTATCTTGGACCATTTTTTTGGATGCCCTAAAGGGGTCATTTGAGGCTGAAATTTTACAGAGTAATACTTTCATATGTGGACCACACCCCCACAAAATTTCAGAATTTTTAAATATTTATAAGTATTTTAATTAGTTTAAACAAAATAGACTGTCCATGAAATCGAACAGACCTAAACGTCCCAACGTGGTGGGCCAGTCCGGCCCTTGACACGATGTGTAAAGGGGTCCATTAGCCCTGAAATTTGGTAGGTGGCTCCTACCATGAGTATATCACATTCTTACAAAATTTTAGAAATTTTAGACACCAATAAATATTTTAATTTATTTAAATAAATCAATCTGTCCTAAAAATCAGACTGATCTGGACACTATATTATAGTGGGCCAGTCCAGCCACCACTATGGTACGTACAGGTGTCCATTGGCCCCCAAATTTTGTAGGTGAGTCTTACCTTGAGTAGGCCACCCCTGAATAAATTTTTATAATTTTTAAACACCTATAGATATTTTAATAAATTTCAAAAATCCAACTGTCCATGGTGGAATGTTGCTGGAATAGTGTAGAAAATCCAGACTGTCCACCTCACTTGGACCATACCTTTGGGACCTCAATCAAGGTCAGATGGAGCTGAAATTTAGGGAACATCAAGATGAGATCCCCACCTTTCAGAAAAGTATATTTGATGGATATGAATAGTCTACCAAACAGTCCCAAAATCTGGTCCAAAAACAACTAGAAATTGTCCAGAAAATTCTAGACAGCAACATGTACTTAGATAAAATTTATTATATAGGTTAAATAAAAAGGAAAACACATTAATGGAGGATGGTGTGGCCTTCCTTAGTGGGCCCCACAAATATCCATGTCATAATCTAAAGCCAACATACCTTGCATGCATCATTAAGGCAGCAAGTAGGACACCCAAAATCAAACAATGGGCAGTTTGGGCATCCCACCTTGCTGAAATTTATGGATGTCCTAGGCCCACCAAATGAGCCACACACATCAGGAAATAAAATGAGAGAAAAGAGAGATAGAAGGACAATCCGTCCATAGGAAAAGGGCTCCGTCACTATTGAGCCCTCCCTAGATCAATCACACCCATACATCATACATAGATTTACATTTATAACATGAATCTTGCACATGCATGGCCTATAATTAAAATGCATGGTGAGGATGCCATTTCCACCATGGTTATAAGGTATAGATGACCCAAACATAATATGATATGAAAGAAAACGGTCATGATGGGGCCCATAGAAAAAGGCCCCATGCATGGATCATGCATGCATAAGATAGGCCATTAGGCCACAACCATGGGATTGTGTGGGATCTCCACCATTGATTGGTGGGTCCTACACTTTCATCATGAAAAAAAGAAAACATCAAGGCTATAGAAAATAGATTTTTACATCTAAAGGGGCACCCACCTCAAAGATGACCACCAAACTTTCACACTAAGGTCCTTTAGCACCAAGGGAGATGGATCAATGGTGGAGATGAGGTTTCAAGGGCTAGATGGTGGGGGATTAAGGAGGAAGGTGGCTAGAAAAATGGAGGAAAATGGGCTGGAGAAATGGAGGAACATTGTTAGAGAAGAAAGAAGAGAGAGAGAAATGAGAGGGAAAGAGAGGGAAAATCTTTTTAAGAAAAGTAATCATTAACCTATGGTGATACAAACAATGTTGCTAGGGTAGGTTAGGTGTAGGTGGTGTGTGAGGTCTTGGTAGTGTGAGTTATGGAGATTTAGGTGGTGTGTGTAGTGTGTGTTGGAACTTGTGCAAAAGAGGGAGTGTGGGCCACATGCACCACTCCAAGGTGGGCCACATGATCGAAATCAAGGGTCATAGAATGAAACGTACACAACTTATGATTCACATATCGGATGGACGCACAAGACGCGGCGTTGGAACCGGTGCAACAATGCGATCGCAATGGCATAGGTCTCACAACCCTCCCCACCAATAAAGAAATTTCATCCTCGAAATTGACTAATCCAAGACAGAATAAAAGAGAACACTACCATCATATAGTAATCATCATACAAGAAAGGCAATACAAATAATCATATATCTATCAATCATCAAACAAATGGGGATAACACTCTTTAATCTCAGCCTCGCGTTCCCAAGATGCTTCAGCCTCCGAATGATGACCCCATTGCACTTTCACCAAGGGAATGACCTTAGTCCTGAGGACCTGATCCTTCCGATCAAGAATACGAATCGGCTGCTCAATGTAAGAAGCATCCTCACGGACCTCAAGTGGCTGCCAATCAATCACAGGAATAGTGTCCGACCCACATTTTCTCAACATAAAAACATGAAACACGTTGTGGATCGCGGACAACTCAGGAGGTAAGGCAAGCCTATAGGCCACAGCGCCTACGCGCTCGGTAATCTCAAAAGGTCCAATAAATCTCGGGGCGAGCTTTCCCTTCACACCAAAGAGAACCACGCCTTTCATAGGTGAGACCTTGAGATACACCATGTCCCCGACTACGAACTCGAGGGGTCGACGCCGACGATCAGTATAACTCTTCTGCCGGCTCTGAGCTGTGCGCATCCTCTGCCTAATAACATCAATAGCCTCTGACATCTGTTGCACAAGCTCGGGACCTAAGAGATGGCACTCTCCAACCTCGGTCTAACAACTAGGAGATCTGCATGGCCTACCATAAAGTGCCTCGAAAGGAGCCATGCCGATAGTTGACTGATAACTGTTGTTGTATGCAAACTCGGCGAGGCGCATATGCTCATCCCAACTGCCCGTAAAGTCGATCACACAAGCCCTGAGCATATCCTCAAGGATCTGGTTGACCCTTTCGGTCTGTCCATCCGTCTGTGGATGATAAGTGGTGCTGAGATGCAAAGTGACCCCCAGTGCTTGCTGAAAACTCCTCCAAAACTGAGATGGAGATTTAGGTTAGGTGTGGGTGGTGTGTGATACAAACAATGTTGCTAGGGTAGGTTAGGTGTGGGTGGTGTGTGAGGTCTTGGTAGTGTGAGTTATGGAGATTTAGGTGGTGTGTGTAGTGTGTGTTGGAACTTGTGCAAAAGAGGGAGTGTGGGCCACATGCACCACTCCAAGGTGGGCCACATGATCGAAATTAAGGGTCATAGAATGAAACGTACATAACTTATGATTCACATATCGGATGGACGCACAAGATGCGGCGTTGGAACCGGGGCAACAATGCGGTCGCAATGGCATAGGTCTTAGCTCGATCCGAGTCGGGTCTACTTGATCGGACTCTAGGATGACCGCAGCACTATCTGAGGGTCGCAGGTCGTAAGAATTTGACCGGTAGAACCGTGAGACCACAAGAAATGAAATGCACACTCTCACACACACATGCACATATGCGAACTTGGGTCGGGTCTCACACTTATACATGGATGGGCTGCAAGTAGATGGTTAACGAAAAATGTGCCAACAGCCCGAAATGAGGGCCATCCAAATATTGGATGGCTAGGATATTATGATCTTGGAGATTTACAGGCCATGTTCCTCCATGCTGGTGCCCATCAGATGAATGGTATGGATTACAATTGCCGCAGAAGTACAGACTAGGGAACTGGGTGTTCAATATCCTTTGGTTAACATCTATAATTCCTCTTTGGAGAAATGTCAGCTTATGCTAGTGGGCCCCACTGCACATTCTAATTTGGTAGACATGTCAAATCCAGGTCATTAATCTGATGGGGCCAACCATGAACATATCTGGACATAAAATCTGGCTCGCCCATTCATCAAGTGGCCATAGGCGTACTTGAGCATGGTCTGTTGGTCATCTTTTTTCTAACTATAGGAGCCTCGCCAGCCCTATAATGAGTAGCATCCTGGCCCACCCCATGGTTTTGTAACAGTTCATCAAGTGGGCCACACCTTGGCCTGCAAATGGGTGGTACGTTCCACTTAAAAAAAAGTTTGTTATTGGAATGTGGTGCCAAAAAAAAATGCACATGTCTCACTATAGATGGGGAACACCCAAAAAGAAATGCCGATATCTTTTTAAAAAAGTGGGCCAGTTACTTCCAACAATTTGAATCATATATGATCTAGCTCTATAAATGAGTTGTTATGAACATATGCTTCTACATGGTTAATTGCTTTGATTCTACATGGTTAGATTTTGAATTATGTTTATCTAGACATGGTTAGATTTTGAATTATGTTTAGATTTGAATTTACATTATTTTTCATTAGGCTAGTGTTGATATGAAGAATGTATTTTTCATTGGGGGCCATGATTTTACCACTGTTTCTAAGATTGACAATAATATAGCAGTGAATGTAATGACTGTTAACGTAGGTGTAAATAGTGACCTCGAAAAGGGTAGGTAAAGGAGAAAATAAGACTAATTTTCAACTTGAAAATGGTTTTGTACAAGTGGAAAAAATAAATAAATAATCAACTGATCTTACTGGTAGATCATAATTCACAGAAAAACCAGCTTCCATCTATACAATCAAACCTAAAAGGTAGAATGGTTACATCCTCTCCTCTCATCTAAAACTTGTGAAGCCTAGTTCTGTAGATTTATGATGTGTTATCTCTTGGGTTTATATTATCTGGGCATATCCATTGATCTCTCAAGTGATCCCAACCAACATTCACACAGGTGGTTACTACTTGGTTTAAGTAAATAAATCTTTTATATGTGATCACTTTTATTAATGAATGAGAAGGTTGCAAGGAACAGTTCTCTTCTTGTAAACCTTAAAGAGTAGCACATGGATTCGTTTCTTTATCAACATGACATGAACAGTTTATTTGATCTTAGATCATGTCTTCTTTTTTATGTCTCTTTAAGTGAATAACTTGTCTACATCATGTAGAGAAGTAGCTTTCTTTTCATATATTTTCACCTTGCTAATTTGTAGGTACCCTCTTATAGATGCAAACATGAAAGAACTATCCACCACTGGTTTCATGTCAAACCGAGGACGATAGGTATGGCCTGTGTTTAAGAATTTTCTTTTTTACTTAACAAAGAAGAAATAAATCCAATGTAGACAACTGTAAATTTTATTTTCTTAAGTTCAGTAAATCCAACTTAAGCCTATACCTAAACCTAAAACCTTACTAATAACCTAAAACTATTCTCAAATCCTTAAACCTTAACCTATAACCTAACCTTACTTCTTATAACTTTAGTCACTGCTTCAAATGGAGGGACTGTACAAAGATTTGGTTAGGGAGACTACTGATGGTGAACTAGTAGCTGCAATAAATATGAGAGTTACAAAGGTGAAAGGAAACATAAGGCGGTCGGTAAGATAAGATGCATGATTTTTCTTTTCAATTGTTAGTCATATATTGACGGTACTTGTTTCAATTTTCTTGAATGGATGATGAATGTATTTGGGAATGTAAATGAAAATAAAAAACTTATAATATATTTATATGTTATCAATGGAGGATACCTTGTTTAGGGGGATATGAAATTCTTGTAGCATATGGTATGGTGCCCCATATTGGTTGTATGTTACTAGTATGTAGTAGATAATACTAGGTTCAATAGTAGATAATACTAGAGAATCCCTAAACCTAAAACTACACCTAATCCTAATCTAGTCCTTAACCCGAATCCAAACCTAAACCTATACTTATAACCTAAAACTATTCTCAAATCCCAAAACCTATAACCTAAACCTAAACCTATAACCTAAACCCGATCTCGAATCCGAACCTGATTTTCTAAACCCAAACCTTAACGTATTCTCAAATCCTTAAACCTAAACCTACACATAATCCTGATCATAACTCCCTAACCTAAACCTAAACCAAAACTTGAAAAGCAAAAACTAAACCCGAACCCAAATCAACCTAAACATATAACTTATAACCTATAACTTAAGCCTATACCTAAACTTAAAACCTAAAGTTAAATCTAAACCTATAACTTAAACCTAAACTCAAATCCCCAAACCTTAACCTAAACCTACAACTTAAACCAATCCCTAAACCTTAAACTAAACCTAAAACCTAAACCTAAACTTATAACCTTAACTCAAATCCGTAAACCTTAACCTATAACCTAACCTAAACCTATTTATAACCTAAAACTATTCTAAAATCCCAAAACCTATAACCCAAAGTCGAATTCAAACCCGAACCCGAACCTGAATTCCTAAACCTTGACCTAAACATATAACCTATAACCTATAACTTAAGCCTATACCTTAACCTAAAGCCTTACTTATAACCTAAAACTATTCTCAAATCCTTAAACCTAAACCTTAACCTAAACCTAAACCTAAACCTAAACCTTAACCTAAACCTATAACCTAAACTCAATTCCCTAAACCTTAACCTATAACCTAACCTAAACCTAAAGCTAAACCTAAAACCTTAACCTAAACATAAAACCCCTATACTTGTAGCCTAAACCTATTCTTATAACCTAAACCTATTCTCAAATCCCAAAACCTATAACCTAAACCTAAACCTTAACCTAAACCTAAACCTATAACCTAAACTTAAACCTACACTTATAACCTATAACCTAAACTTATAACCTAAACCTAAACCTAAAACCCAAATGTAAACCCGAACCTGATTTCTTAAACCTAAACCTTAACGTATTCTCAAATACCTAAACCTAAACCTACACTTAATCCTAATCATTAGTCCCTAACCTAAACCTAAACCAAAACTTGAAAACCAAAAACTAAACCTGAACCCGAACCCGATCCCGATTTCCTAAACCTAAACTTATGACCTTAACCTAAACCTATTCTCAAATCCCAAAACCTTTAACCTTAACCTAAACCTATAACCTAAACCAAAACTAAAACTTATAACCTAAACCTGAACTCATTCTCAAATCCCAAAACCTATAACCTTAACCTCTAACCTATAACCTATAACCTAAACCAAAACCTATAACCTAAACCAAAATCAAAACCCATAACCTTAACCCGGACCCAAACCTGAACCTGAACCTGAATTCCTAAACCTTAACATAAACATATAGCCTATAACTTATAACTTAAGCCTATACCCAAACCCAAAACCTTACTTATAACCTAAAACTATTCTCAAATCCTTAAACCTTAACCTATAACCTAACCTACACCTATTCCTATAACCTAAAACTATTCCCAAACCCCAAAACCTATAACCTTAACCTAACCTTTCCCTAAACCTATAACCTAAACTCAATTCCCTAAACCTAAACCTATAAGGTTAACTCAAATCCCTAAACCTTAACCTATAACCCAACCTAAACCTATACTCATAACCTAAAACTATTCTAAAATCCCAAAACCTATAACCTAAACCTGAATCCAAACCCAAACCCGAACCCGAATTCCTAAACCTTAACCTAAACATATAACCTAAGCCTATAACTTAAACCTAAACCTAAACCTATAACCTAATCATAAACCTATAACCTAAACTCAAATCCCTAGACCTTAACCTAAACCTAAAACCTAAACCTAAACCTATAACCTTAACTCAAATCTGTAAACCTTCACCTATAACCCAACCTAAACCTATTTATAACCTAAAACTATTCTCAAATCCCAAAACCTATAACATAAAGTCGAATCCAAACCTGAACCTGAACCCGAATTCCTAAACCGTAACCTAAACATATAACCTATAACCTATAACTTAAGCCTATACCTAAACCTAAAACTATTCTCAAATCCTTAAACCTAAACCTTAACCTATAACCTATAACCTTAACCTAAACCTTAACCAATAACCTAAAACCTAAACCTAAACCTAAAACCTAAATGTATTCTCAAATCCCTAAACCTAAACCTTAACCTATTCTCAAATTCCTAAACCTAAACCTATAACTAATCCTAATCTCAACTCCCTAACCTAAACCCAAACCTAACTTGAAAACCCAAACCTAAACGCGATCCCAAACCCGGACCCGATTTCCTAAACCTAAACCTTAACCTATTCTCAATTTCCTAAACCTAAACCTATAACCTAACCTAAACCTACACTTATAACCTAAACCTAAGCCTAAAACCTAAAGCTAAGGCCTAAAACCTAAATGTATTCTCAAATCCCTAAACCTAAACCTACACCTAATCCTAATCTCAACTCCCTAACCTAAACCTAAACCTAAACTTGAAAACCCAAACCTAAACCTATAACCTACACTTATAACCTAAACCTAAGCCTAAAACCTAAACCTATGACCTAAAACTTAAATGTATTCTCAAATCCCTAAACCTAAACCTACACCTAATCCTAATCTCAACTCCTTAACCTAAACCCAAACCTAAACCTATAACCTAAACCTATGACATAAAACCTAAATATATGTATTCTCAAATCCCTAAACCTAAACCTACATCTAATCCTAATCTCAACTCCTTAACCTAAACCTAAACCTAAACTTCAAAACCCAAACCTAAACCTATAACCTACACTTATAACCTAAACCTAAACCTATAACCTACACTTATAACCTAAACCTAAGCATAAAACCTAAACTTATGACCTAAAACCTAAATATATGTATTCTCAAATCCAAACCTAAACCCGAACCTGATTTCCTAAACCTAAACCTTAACCTATTCTCAATTCCCTAAACCTATAGCTTATAAACTAAACCTAAACCTAAACCTAAAACTTAACCTAAACCTAAACCTTAACCTAAACCTATAACCTTAACCTAAACCAAAACCTATGACCTAAAACCTAAATGCATTCACAAATCTCTAAACCTAAACCTACACCTAATCCTAATCGCAACTCCCTAACCTGTCACGCCCCAAACCCAAAAATCGGATTCATAAGAATCCTGATCGCCGAATCTAGTACTGACAGCCTCCGCAAAACCCCATTCTTAGCTCTTAACATTCATATGCCAGATTCCGATCCTGGGATCTTACAAGGAGGATTTTTTTTTTTGTACATTTAACTCGCAATAAGCATAACCACAAGATTACCCAATTCACAAAGGCAACATCATCATCACATATCCACTAATATAATCGTTTGATTACAACACTGAAAGAAAAATACATAAATAGAAAATCAAGCTCCAGAAGACCACTGCACGCTCTAAGCTCAACACTGCTGCAACCTAACATCACTTGCACACATCTATCGTGCATAAGCTTATAAAAAGCTTAGAGGGTGGTGTAAGTGTGTGCACAAAGTAAGTATCAAGTATTCAATATAATGCCATCATCATACAATACCGAAATTACTGGTAATCCAGAAATTGTACATTATCGAAATAAGCAGAAATACTGACAAGATCATAAATCATATGATAACAGAGTACGTGGAAGTATGGACAAGTTCATAAGTCAAACAATATCAGAATATGCAATATAGAACAGCTATGCAATAAGGAGTCATAAAGAGCCAAATATCAAATGTCGAGGATGCAATGTAATAATACAAATCCTACTAAGTCAATCTAAGCCATATAAGTGTAGAAACATAGCAACCCAAGATGTCATATGTTTATGGATATAATGTAATATGCAATGTGAATGAAATGACCATGCTGAATATGAAGTCGGGACGATAGTACGTAGTATCACAGGCTACGGGGTCCACCACAAGGGACTTCTATCTAAACCAGTCTCATACCTAAGTTTGGATAGTCAGACTCAACTTGGTAAACTCCTGATCTCAGGTTAGTCGCGCACCTAATCAAAATCTTTGCCATAACGAAGGTACACAACAATTAGTTGCGCACCACCAGCCCGAGTGGATAGTAAATGAATAAATGAATGAGCATGCAACTCCTACTCAATAAGTCCACATATCAGTACGGTTCCTCTCTGGGATATCACCGGGGTCTATTACACTCCAAACCAGGTTGCCGCCCCTTCATGCACAACAAGGTGAGTGGAAGAGACCTCACTATCTGTCTGCCAATATCAGGCCCAGCTCATCGATAGCAAACTCATTCCTCGAGCTGGTCAGACTCATCCTAGCATTGCCCCCTCCTCTCGGGCAGGTAAGGCCGTACCCCCTTCCAACCGACCACAACATAGTGGGAGATGTGGCCTAACGGTATATGACCCTCATGCGCTCATGCATCCACTCGGTCTATACGTTGGAGCAACCTCTGGAACCAAGAGGGTTTAGAAACTTTCACCCAGGGATATCTATAGCACCCCATGTAGAACAGATTTTCGGTGTCCCATCTGACCATCCACAAAATACCTGTAAAAGCTATGGCCCTGATGTCGCTAGGGCGTATGGTGGTCATGTCACACAAATGCAAGATGCATGAGTCACACAGTCCAATCATACGTCAATTCTGCGCATGTCGTGCTCTCATGTGGGGTAACTCCGCCTATCAGGGAGCCCCATGAACAACCTGTCATATGGCATATGCAATGGTCCATCACGTCTCATAACAAACATGTAGATGATGCGTATGAGCATGTATCATGATGCTATAGTGTCACATACTCATAATCGGTATCAACGATCGGCCTCGACAATGTAGACATTTAACCAACATCACCTCCAAGGAATGGCCCACATAGAGCCAAACATATAATGGGCTCGCGGCCTCATACAAAGGTCTAATATTCAACACAATGGGCCTTGCTCAAGGGCCACATATACACAACACAATAGGTGGGCCCTGCTTATGGGCCTAATACATATCACAATGGGCCTTGCCCATAGGCCATGAATACATCACAATGGGCCTCACCTATGGGCCCCAAATACATCACAATGGGCCTCATTACATAGACTTCATATTCATCACATTAGGCCTTAAGCACGGGCTGGATACATATCACAATAGGTCTCAATTATGGGTCGCGTATACCTCATATAGGTCTCGACAATCGGCCTCGACATTAGAAATCGGCCTTAACAATCGGAATCGATGCTCAGAATCGGCCTTGATACTCGGCCTCATATATATCAAATGGGCCACGACAATGGGAATCGGTAAATCGACCACTTTAATCAGGATCGGTAATCGGTCACGATAACCGGCCTCGATCGCTAATCGGCAATCGGCCACGATAATCGGAATCGATCGCTAATCGACCTCGATTAATTATCGGAAGTCAAAAAAAATTAGCCATGACAATAGAAATCAGAGATCGGTCACGACAATCGAGATCAATCGATAATCAAAGTCGACAAATCGGTCATGTCAATCAGGATCAGAAATCGGTCACGACAATCGGGATCGATCGATAATCAAAGTAGGTAGATCGATCATGACAATCGGGATTAGAAATTGATTATGACAATTGGGATCGATCGATAATTAGAATCGATAAATCGATCATGACAATCAGAATCAATCGATAATCAGAATCGATAAATTGGTCATATCAAACAGAATCAGTAGTCAGTCACGTCAATCGGTCACAACAATCGAAATCTATCGATAATTAGAATTGATAAATCGGTCATGTCAATCGGAATCAGCAGTCGATCACGCCAATCAGAATCGACAATTGGTCATGACAATCGAAATCGATCAATAATCAGAATCGACAAATCAATCACGTCAATTGAAATTGTCAATCGGCCACAACGATCGGAATCGACTTTGATAATCGGCCGAACAAGGCCTAAGAAAAGGTCACAATAGGGACATTCAACCACCATTGTCCATCAATGTGGACATTTAACCAACATTACTCTCAAGGAGTGGCCCACATAAACATCATTACATACATCACGACAAAATTACACATCACATCGGGCCTTGATTACACAACAGGCAGGCCCTATACCTAGGCCTTAAATATATCACAATGGGCCTCTTATGTCAAGCGGACCACATCACATGGGCTGCATTATATGGACCTAATACACGTCACGATGGGCCGCATCACATGGGCCTTGAATACATCACAATAGGCCACAATGCATGGGCCTCAATATACAACAGGTGGACCCTGCAAGATGAGCCTCAAATATATCAGGGTGGACCTCATGGATGGCCCAGAAATTCATCCGAGTGGGCCTCATGGATGGGTCATAAATACATCAAGGTAGGGCCCACTGTATACTCTCCATCCAATCTGATTGTAAGGTCACAAAGACCTGAATAAGAGGTAAAATAAATTTTATACGGATCCAAAACTTCTGTGACCTAAAAAGGGTGTCAAGGGTAGCCGTTCAATTCTCTAATACTTTCTACTATGTCGTCCACTTGATAGCTGGACAGTGTGGATCACAAATGCATCACGGTGCGCCCCACATAGCCTGTCAGATGGATGGCTGATACAAAATACATATAATCAAGGCGGGACCCACGGAACGTACTGACGTCTTCACAGTAGTAAAAATGTTGCTGATGGATGGTGAGATATAACACATACGTCAGATGAGGGCACCACCGTCCAGGGTCTGGACGGTGTGGCAAAACACATATTTCATGGTGGGCCCCACCTTCGAATGTCCTCATCTCAGACCCGAATCTGATGATAACCGGAATGCAGGTCGATCTTCGAAAAGAACTGTGCACCCGCGGTCTTCATGCAGTTGATGAATGAGGTCTTCCGCCCTTATCTCGATCAGTTTGTTGTAGTCTTCATCGACGACATCCTGATCTATTCGAGGACCCGTGAGGAGCATGAGCAGCATTTGGAGATCACTTTGCAGACCCTCTGCGCACACCAGCTGTATGCAAAGCTGGAGAAGTACGAGTTCTGGCAGGAGGAGGAGTTCTGGCAGGAGGAGGTGAAGTTCCTCGGTCACGTGGTGACAAGGGAGGGCGTCACAGTGGACCCCTCAAAGGTTGAGGCAGTGATTCAGTGGGACCAGCCCACGACTGTGATAAAGATCAGTAGTTTCCTTAGTTTGGTGAGCTATTATCGATATTTCATTGAGGGCCTCTCTCATATTGCTGCCCCGCTGACCAGGTTGACTCGGAAGGGTGCAGAGTTTTTTTGGAGTGACGCCTGCGAGCGAGCATTTATGGAGTTGAAGGACCGTCTGACGTCCGCTCCTGTCCTCACTCTTCCCTTTGGGAGTGACGAATTTATTATATTCACTGATGCCTCGCATATTGGTTTGGATGTTGTCCTGATGCAGCACGGGAGACCAGTGGCCTTTGCGTCTCGTCAGCTCAAGGTCCATGAGCTGAACTATCCTACGCATGATCTGGAGCTGGCTGCAGTTATTTTCGCACTGAAAGTGTGGAGACACTATCTTTATGGGGTCAGCTTCTAGCTCTTCTCTGATCACAAGAGCTTGAAGTACCTCTTCTCGCAATCTAAGTTGAATATGAGACAGAGGCACTGGATGGAGCTCCTAAAAGACTATGATTTCGATCTCCAGTACCACCCGGGCAAGGTGAACGTGGTGGCAGATGCCCTCAGCCACCAGCCACAAGGTCTAGTGATGCATATGATGATTCAGGAGTGGCGGATGCTTGAGGATATCGTAGCGTATGATTTTGAGTTCGGCCTGCAGTCTTCCATCATACAGTTATCGAGCCTATCGATTCAACCCTCTCTTATCGATAGGGTGATCGAGGCTCAGCAGGCTAATGAGTCGTTACAGAGTTATATGGCTGAGGCGGTATCTGAGAGTCAGGCATATTAGCAGATTGGTACAGACGGTGGACTTCGCTTTAGAGGGCGATTATGTGTCCCAGATATTCTAAAGTTGAGCTGTATTGACATGTAGACTTAGATAAGGATTGTATGCTTGACTTGCATCTTGCATCGCATAGCCTTGGTATGACTCATGATATTTATGGATCCATCTGTATATTCCGCATTACTCTGATATTGCATAATCATATTACTACCTTACGCACACACTTTCACCACCCTCTAAGATTTTTATAAGCTTATGCACGACCGTTGCGTGCAGGTGACGTTAGGGCACAACAGTGCTGAGGCAGGAGCGCATTTAAGATCAGCTTAGAATTTTTATCTATCATCATTGTATTTTCCTTTATGCGCATTGTACTTGTAAAGTTTTTGATCATAGTGGAAATGTAATAGAGTTTTTGGTTGTTATTTGTGGGTTATGCCTTTAGTTATGCTTATTACGAATCAAACTGACGTTGAAAATCCTCCTCGTAACATCTCAGGATCGGAACCTGGGGAATGGGCGCTGAAAGCTGAGAATGGGGTTCTACGGAGGCTGTCGGCACCAGATTCGACGATCAGAAATTTTGTGAGCCCGGTTTCCGAGTTTGCGGTATGACATAACCTAAACCTAAACCTAAACTTGAAAACCCAAACCTAAACCCAATCCCAAACCCAAACCCAATTTCTGAAACCTAAACCTTAACCTATTCTCAAATCCCTAAACCTAAACCTACACCTAATCCTAATCTAAACTCCCTAACCTAAACCTAAGCCTAAACTTGAAAACCCAAACCTAAACCCAAACCCGATCCCGAACCCGAACCCGAATTCCTAAACCTAAACCTTAACCTATTCTCAAATCCCTAAACCTAAACCTACACTTAATCCTAATCCAAACTCCCTAACCTAAACCTAAACCTAACTTGAAAATCCAAACCTAAACCTGATCCCGAACCTGAACCCGATTTCCTAAACCTAAACCTTAACCTATGACCTAACTTAAACATAAACCTATAACCTACACTTATAACCTAAACATAAACCTATAACCTAAACCTAAGCCTAAAACCTATACCTATGACCTAAAACTTAAATGTACTCTCAAAGCACTAAACCTAAACCTACACCTAATCCTAATCTTAACTCCCTAACCTAAACCTAAACCTAAACTTGAAAACCCAAACCTAAACCCGATTTCGAACCCAAACCCGATTTCCTAAACCTAAACCTTAACCTATTCTCAATTCCCTAAACCTATAGCTTTTAACCTAAACCTAAACCTAAACCTATAACCTTAACCTAAACCAAAACTTATGACCTAAAACCTAAATGTATTCTCAAATCTCTAAACCTAAACCTACACTTAATCATAATCTCAACTCCCTAACCTAAACCTAAACCTAAACTTGAAAACCCAAACCTAAACCCGAACCCGATTTCCTAAACCTAAACCTTAACCTATCTCAATTTCCTAAACCTATAGCTTATAACCTAAACCTAAACCTAAACCTAAACCTTATCCTAAACCTAAACCAAAACCTATGACCTAAAACCTAAATGTATTCTCAAATCTCTAAACCTAAACCTACACCTAATCCTAATCTCAACTCCCTAACCAAAACCTAAACTAAACTTGAAAACCCAAATCTAAACCCAATCCCGAACTCGAACCCAATTTCCTAAACCTAAACCTTAACCTATTCTCAAATCCCTAAACCTAAACCTACACCTAATCCTAATCTAAACTCCCTAACCTAAACCTAAACCTAAACTTGAAAACCCAAACCTAAACCCGATCCCGATCCCGAACCCGAATTCTTAAACCTAAACCTTAACCTATTCTCAAATCCCTAAATCTAAACCTATACCTAATCCTAATCTCAACTCCCTAACCTAAACCTAAACCTAACTTGAAAACCCAAACCTAAACCCGATCTCAAACCTGAACCCGATTTCCTAAACCTAAACCTTAACCTAACTTAAACCTAAACCTATAACCTACACTTATAACCTCAACCTAAACCGATAAGCTAAACCTAAGCCTATAACCTATACCTATGACCTAAAACTTAAATGTATTCTCAAATCCCTAAACCTAAACCTACACCTAATCCTAATCTCAACTCCTTAACCTAAACTAAAATCTAAACTTGAAAACCCAAACCTAAACCTGATCCCGAACCCGAACCCGATTTCCTAAACCTAAACCTTAACCTATTCTCAATTCCCTAAACCTATAGCTTTTAACCTAAACCTAAACCTAAACCTTAACCTAAACCTATAACCTTAACCTAAACCAAAACCTATGACCTAAAACCTAAATTTATTCTCAAATCTCTAAACCTAAACCTACACCTAATCCTAATCTCAACTCCCTAACCTAAACTTAAAGCTAAACTTGAAAACCCAAACCTAAACCCGATCCCAAACCCGAACCCTATTTCCTAAACCTAAACCTTAACCTATTCTCAATTCCCTAAACCTATAGCTTATAACCTAAACCTAAACCTAAACCTAAACCAAAACCTATGACCTAAAACCTAAATATATTCTCAAATCTCTAAACCTAAACCTACACCTAATCCTAATCTCAACTCCTTAATCTAAACCTAAACCTAAACTTGAAAATCCAAACCTAAACCCGATCCCGAACCCGAACCCGATTTCCTAAACCTAAACCTTAACCTATTTTCAATTCCCTAAACCTATAGCTTATAACATAAACCTAAACCAAAACCTATGACCTAAAACCTAAATGTATTCTCAAATCTCTAAATCTAAACCTACACCTAATCCTAATCTCAACTCCCTAACCTAAACCTAAACCCAAACTTGAAAACCCAAACCTAAACCCGATCCTGAACCCGAACCCGATTTCCTAAACCTAAACCTTAACCTAATCTCAAATCCCTAAACCTAAACCTACACCTAATCCTAATCTAAACTCTCTAACCTAAACCCACACCTAAACTTGAAAACCCAAACCTAAACCCGATCCCGAACCTGAACTCGAATTCCCAAACCTAAACCTTAACCTATTCTCAAATCCCTAAACCTAAACCTACACCTAATCATAATCTCAACTCCCTAACCTAAACCTAAACCTCACTTGAAAACCCAAACCTAAAGTCCATCCCGAACCTGAACCCGATTTCCTAGACCTAAACCTTAACCTATAACCTAACTTAAACCTAAACTTATAATTAACCTACACTTATAACCTAAACCTAAACCTATAACCCAAACCTAAGCCTAAAACCTATACCTATGACCTATAACCTAAATGTATTCTCAAATCCCTAAACCTAAACCTACACCTAATCCTAATCTCAACTCCTTAACCTAAAGCTAAACCTAAACTTGAAAACCCAAACCTAAACCCGATCCCGAACCCGAACCCGATTTCCTAAACCTAAACCTTAACCTATTCTCAATTCCCTAAACCTATAACTTATTACCTAAACCTAAACCTAAACCTTAACCTTAACTTAAACCTATAACCTTAACCTAAACCAAAACCTATGACATAAAACCTAAATGTATTATCAAATCTCTAAACCTAAACCTACACCTAATCCTAATATCAACTCCCTAACATTAACCTAAACCTAAACTTGAAAACGTAATCCTAATCTCAACTCCCTAACCTAAACCAAAACCTATAACCTAAACCTTAACCTTAACCTAAACCAAAACCTATAACCTTAACCTTAACCTTAACCTATAACCTAAACTTATAACCTATTACCTAACCTTAATCTAAACCTAAAACCTAAACCTAAACCTAAAACCTAAATGTATTCTCAAATTCCTAAACTTAGACCTGCACCTAATCTTAATCTCAACTCGCTAACCTAAATTTAAACTTGAAAACCCAAACCTAAACTCTATCTCGAACCTGAACCTGATTGCTGTAATAATGTAGCCCAATTACATGGCAACAAACAAGAATGTATCTCTTTTTACACATGCCTCTTTTTACAAAGCTTTAATTTTTGTTGTTGTTTCTATTAATTGAAATACTTTTTTGCATTATTTGCTCGTATTAGTTTTATTTTAATGATCAGTTTTATTTTAAAAAAGTGCACACTTTTTTTGAAGAAGTTTCTGCAATTCTTCATGATTTTAAGTTATAACGTTTTGTTGGTTGAATATATTTTTATTAGATGAAAGACAAAAAAAGAAAATTGTTGCTGATTTTTTTTCTTTTTTTTTTACTTATGATGTTAAACTTATATGTATTATGCGTGGATGAATGTAATGTGGATAAGATTACCATGAGCCATATCAATGGGTCGCACCAACGGGCCTCATATACACAACAGGTGGGCCCTGCTCATGGGCCATAAACACACAATAGGTGGACCCTACTGTCACACCCCAGACTCAGAAACCGGGCTCACAAAATTCCTGATTGCTGAATTCAGCGCCGACAGCCTCCGTATAACCCCATTCTCGGCACCTAGCTCCCATTCACCAGGTTCCGATCCTAGGATGCTACGAGGAGGATTTTCAATGTCAGTTTGATTCGTAATAAGTATAACCAAAGGCATAACCCACAAACAACAACCAAGAACTCCATTACATTTTCACTATGATCAAAAACTTTACAAGTACAATGAGCATAAGGAAAAATACAATGGTAAAGAATAAAAACTCCAAAATGCTCAACAACGTGCTCCTGCCTCAGCGCTGCTGCGAACCAACGTCACCTGCACGCAACGGTCGTGCATAAGCTTACAGAAAGCTTAGAGGGTGGTGAAAGTGTGTGCGCAAGGTAGTAATATGAACATGCAATGTCAGAGTAAAGCGTAATATGCAGATAGAACCATAATACCATGAGCTGTACCAAAGATATGCAATGCGAGACATGAATGGTATCGGCCATCCCAAGGCCATGAGATGTGCAATGCAACTCAAGCATACAGATCCTCATCTATGTCCACACATCAATACAGCTCAAAATATGAAATATCACCGGGGTCTAGTACACTTAAACTATATTGCCGCCACATCGCGCGCAATAAGGTAAGTGGAAGAGACCACACTATCCGTCTGCCAATATCGGGCGCAACTCGTCGATAGCGGACCCATTCCTCGAGCTGGTCAAACTCAGCCTAGCATTGCCCCCTACTCTCGGGCGGATAAGGCCGCACCCCCTTCCAACCGACCATGACACAGTGGAGAGCACAGCCAACTGGTATTCGGCACTCAGCGCTCATCTACCCACTCGGTGTAGACGTTGGAGCAACCTCTTGGTACCATAAAGGTTTAGAGACTTTCACCCAGGGATATCTATAATACCCCATGTAAAACAAGATTTTCGGTATCCAATCCTTCCAACCACGATGCATCTGTGGAGGCTACAGCCCTGATGTCGCTAGGGCGTACAATAACCATGTCACACAAATGCGAAATGCATGATTCACGCTATCCAATCATGCAACAAATCCTACGCATATCGTGCGCTCATGTAGGGCAACACCGCCTAACCGGGAGCCCATAAACAACCTGTCCGAAGGCAAATGCTATGATCAAACAATTTTCACGTCAAGCATACATATGATGCGTATGATCATGAGTCATGAAACTGTACTAAACATGTTATAATAAAATGAACTATCTTACAATGCAGATGGACCTGGACGGCGTATACACAATAAGTACGGGCCTAACAATGGCCCTAAGGAGAGTCGTAATGTGGACATCCAACCAGCATTACACTCGCAATGTGGACGTCAAACCAACATTGCTTCCCAGGCACGATCATTTTAAACATCGCTATATAATCGGTATTGGGATTACACATTGCAATGGACCTTAAGTTCATCCCATTGGGCTTTTCCTATATATATCAAATGGGCCATATCCTATGGGCCTTTTATTCATCAGATGGGCCACATAAATGGGCCACACCAATGGGTCTTATGTGCATTGCAATGAGTCAAAACCCATGGGCCTTGGATTGCATCAAATGAGCATAGTCTCATGAGTCTAGTATGTGACCAATGGGCCACACCAATTGGGATCCCACATGTAGATCAAGTGGGCCTCAACCCATAGACCTAACATGAGTCAAATGGGCCTAAACTCCTAGGCCTTAATCAAATAAAATGGGCCTAACTCATGGGTCTCAATTAAATCCAATGGGCCTAATCCCATGGACCCTTTTTATAATCAAATGGGTTTAGTCCCATGGGCCTTACAATATATCAAATGGGTCCACTTACATGGGCTTTAAGAATGCAACAAATGGGTTCAATTTTATGGCCTTGAAGTACATCAAATGGGCCTAGTCCCATGGACTTGAAACATATCAAGTGGGCCTAAACCCGTAGGCCTTAAATATCAAGTGAGCCTAAGCCCATAAGCTTTACATATCAAGTGGGCCCAAGTTCTTAGGCCTTAAATGAATCAAATGGGCCTAGCCCATAAGCATTTCGTAAATCAAATGGGCCTAGCCTATATCCCTTTTGAAATTCAAATGGGCCTAGCCCATAGGCCTATTACAAATTAAATGGCCTAACCCATGTGAGTGGCCCACCCACCCAATAGCATCAGGCTTTAAAAATGAGCCCACCAAGGGGATGGACGGCCTGGATGCATCACGTGCATCATGGTGGGTCCCACTGTCGCTGGACAGTGAGGACCACACATACGTTCCAAGGGCCCCACCGTCCACGGACGGTGGGAGTACATATACTCAACGGTGGGTGCCACCATCCACTGAACGGTGGACTTAGAGGCACATGCATCAATTGTGGGTCCCATGTGGGGCCCACCCCATAATGTTTATTTGAAATCTAACCCATTCACGAGGTCACTTGGACCTGGATGAAGGGAAAACATAAATTTCAGCTTGATCCAATACTTTTGTGGGCCCCAAAAACTTTTCAATGGTAAAATTCAATTCACACTGTTTCACGTGGTGTGGGCCACCTGAGTTTTGGATCTGTTTCATTTTTGGAGGGGGACCCACCACTGGGATGGCCCACCTCATGAGCAAGTCGGATGACAAATAAACATTATGGTGGGGCCCACACGCAGGGCCGTGGGCCCCCTACGTTCGTCCGTTGCCCGCTGACACAGGAGGCAGAGGCAAAGGCTTTGCCTCTTGAATTTCTAATTTTTTGGAAAAAACGGTTTCCCGGGATTTTTCACATGTGGGGCCCGCTAAAATGAAATCCGCTTCGGCCATTGCGTTTAGTGGCCCGCAACAGTCCAAATGAGTCCAGAGTTCAAATTTTTTTGATGATAGAAAATGAATAAAATAAGAAAATGGATCCTTGAATGGTAGTGGTACGTTCTTCGATGCTATGGCCCACCAGGTCTTCCAATCAGGCCAAAACTTCTACCCAACGGCTAAAACACCGTAGGTAAGAGGATGGACGGCTTGGATTGTTTAACTACATCACGGTGGGGCCTACAGAAGGGGACCATCCAAAAGCTCCTTTACTTTTTTCCCTTTTTCTCCTTTCTTTGAAACGTCCAGCGTCCCAGACGCTGGACGGTTATATCATTTTTATTTTTTTTTAATAATGGTGGGCCCTGATGAAGTGGGCCACCACTGATGGGTGGTATGGGAGCAACGTCTAAGGTGGGCCCCACTTGAATAAAAATAAATACCTCCAGGTGGGATCCATTTAAGTGGGCCACACAATCCTATTGCATAAAGTAAAATAAAATAAAATAAAATAAAATAAAATAAATAAAAGAGAGAGAGAGAGACACATGGAGAGTGGGACACGCCTTGTGATGGAGGGACCCCGACATTATGGGCCCTCCCTTGCAATGATTCATACAATAAACGGATCCCTTTGAACATGGGACCGTAAAAAATGTAAATCAACGGTGGAGATCCATTCCTCACCGATATGGACGGTCTAGATGACCTATCTAAATGAAATAAACATCATGATGGGGTCCATGGAGAATGGCCCCATCATGAAATGATCATGATGATCCAAATGGGCCATCGGCCACATTTTAGGGTCCCAAGTGAGATCCACACCATTGATCGGTGGGCCTCACTTGGCACATCATAAAAATAAAAAAAACTAAAATGATCTAGCACCCACCGTCCGATCTTCTTGCTCCTAGAGGTTCCTTGGCACCTTAGCTTGATTTTCAACGGTTAAGATGAGGAATGGAGGGTTGAGATGGGAGATCTTGGGATGAAGAGGTGGGCCACTTGGAGTTTAGGAAGAGAGGGAGAATTCCATACGTATGGGCTCTTGTAATTTTTTGTTGCTTGGAAATTTTGAAATGAGAAAGAGAGAAAGAGAGAGAGTGATGTAAAGGGAGAGAGAGAGTGATGGATGGATGTGGTGAGTGATGGTTGTGTAAGAAAAACTTGACTTTTGAGGCTTTTGTGTAAGAGAAGTATGGGAGGTGTAAGAAAAGCTTGACTTTTGTGGCTTTTTGTGTAAGAGAGGTATGGTTTTGGGAGACTTTTGTGGTTGCTTGGGAAAAGGGATGAAAGTGATGTGTACTTGACTTGTGATGGCTTGATGGATTGATTGATTGATGGGATTGATGTGATTGATGTGACACATCGTAGAGATTCCCTTAGTTTTCGCAACGCGCAGCGTTTTCTCGCACCAAACGTTGGCCCATATCTCTTGACCAGGGTATCGCCTCGGCGCGCGAGTTGTGGTATCGGAACCGTAACGACAGCGCGGTCGCTATGGTATTGGTCTCGGGTTGAGTCGACTCAGGTTGTCGGCACATGAACAAGGGTCGTGCGTCGATATCGTTTAAGGGTCGAAGGTTGCCGGAATTCGACCGGTAAGACTGCGGAAGTCTACAGAACGGTACGGACCAAGATACGGGTCTTACACCTACACATAGGCCTCAAATACATTACTTGGGCCTCACTAAATGGGCCACATATACATTGTATTGGGCCTCGCCCATGGGCCTCGAATACATCACAATGGACCACAACCCATGGGCTTCAAATACACAATAGATGGGCCCCGCACCTGGACCCATACATATCAAGTGGGCTACATCCACGGGCCGCACCAAAGGGCCTCATACATCAAGTGGGCCACACCCACGGGCCGCACAAAAGAGCCTCAAATATATCCGAGTGGGCCCCATGGATGAGCCGTAAATACATCAAGGTAGGGCCCACCATAACATTTATTTCCTATTCAATCTATTCATACAGTCACAAAGACCTAAATTCAAGACGAAAATAAATATTATATTGATCTAAAACTCTTGTGACCCAAAAAGGATTCCAATGGTATCCGTTCAATCTTTGCGGTTTTCTATATTGTGGTCCACCTGATAAATCGACAGTGTGGATCTCACATATTCAACCAAGGTAGATGTCACGTATACAACAGATACATTAGGGTGGGGTCCACAAATGTGACCCACGAGCAAAAAGGATGGACGGTGTGTATACAACACACACGTTAGAGTGGGAGATGTCCCACCGTTCTGGGATAGATGGACGGACGCCGAATATAAAACACGTACGTCAAGGTAGGTCCCATACAATCTGGACGGCCCAGATAAAATACATAAATCATGGTAGATCCCACAGACCTTCCATTGAACGGTGGTAGATTAAAGCACACGTTAGGTGGCCCTACAACTGCTAGACAGCACTCCAGCAGCATGCACAAATTGATGGTCGTGGATGAAACATACATCATTGGTGGGCCTATTGTCTGTTGACTCACACGTTAGTCGTTGGTCCCGACCCTAAAATGATTTGGAAAACTGGATAGTCAGTATGGATGCATCCCGCAATGGTGTGGGGCCCACGCACATGGACCGGATGGCATGAATAAAACACTTACATAATGGTGGGTCCCACGTCCATACAATAGACGGCCAGGACAGAACAGATACATCAGGGTAGGTCCCACCGTCCTAAAATGGACGGTGTGTGAAATACATAAATCATGGTGGGTCCACGTGGAAGTGGCCCACATAAATATTTTATATATATATATATATATATATATATATATATATATATATATATATATATATATGAGATGCTCACACACAACTAGTTGGACCATTCAAATTGGTCTAACTAGCTGTGCATTAAATTACATGTTTGCTTCTTTTTATCTATATGTAATGCCTAACTATGAACAACCATGTGACATCGAGTGTTATATGGGTACGTTGGGAATACATATCAAAGATTTAACTCATTTATCAAACATGTCCCATTAATTAAATTTTATTTGCCAAAAATTTCGCCAAAAATTGATAAACGAGCTTTATAGTTGAATCCACACCTGTAAGTTGAA
Organism: Magnolia kwangsiensis; assembly: GCA_037074715.1. Taxonomy (NCBI): domain Eukaryota; kingdom Viridiplantae; phylum Streptophyta; class Magnoliopsida; order Magnoliales; family Magnoliaceae; genus Magnolia; species Magnolia kwangsiensis. The sequence goes on along the minus strand of CM073584.1, from coordinate 40,006,811 downwards.
ACTAAATTATTGGAATGGGTTTTTAACAGCCACTTTTCTTATATAAAAATATTATGTACTATTGATCAGAAATATATAGTTTTTATACTTTTCATATACATACAATGAACCCTATTTGATTAACGGATTGAATTTCTCGCTCATCTGATACATTATCCAAACCCATCACACGTGCACACCTTACATGGTTATCTCACCCTTTTTTTTTTTTCTTTTTTTTCTTTTTTTTTTGTGCAAAACAAACCTGTTCCTCCCACATTTAATGCTCTCTCTCCCTCTGTGCCGCTGGCAGACGTAAATTGCCTTTTAACATTCCGCCACTTCCGGCCATAGGAAGCTAGTGGGCCCACTATGATATTTGTGATAAATCTATTCCGTCCATCAGTTTTTCTATATTGTGTTAGGACTTGGGTCCAAAAATAAGACAAATAAAAACTCTAATAGCCGCACAATAGGAAAACTGCATGTTGAATTGAAAATACAAAAATATTAGCATGATCCAAAACTTTTATGGCCCGTCCTACCATGATCTGGTATAACATTTGATAGCCTCCGGTGCATCGGTACTCTTCCAGAGTGTTTTCAAAGGGGGGTGGATTAGATGTTACGTTGACAATAGGGCCCTCGTTGATGAACGTGTTATACATCCACCCTGTCCATCAGTTTTTATTGACCATTTTAGGACTTGTTCTCATTATTTAATGGTCACTGTAAAAAACTACTTAGGTACCACCTATGGCCCATTGAAATGTTTATTTTCCATCTAACTTTTTGATAAGCTCAGATGGACCTGGATGAAGGAAAAATACAAAGATCAACTTAATCTAAAACTTTACGGCCCACAGTAAGTTTTTAATGGTCAATCACCATTGTTTCTAGTGGTGTAGTCCACTTTAGGTTTGGATCTTCTTAAGTTTCGGCATCAAGGCATAAAATGTGATGAAAGAATGGATGGACAGCATCGATATACAATACATTCATCAAGGTGGGCCCCATACGGTCAGGGTAACACCCACTCACATGTTACCCGGCGGCACCTAATTCACTCTCATTTGAAAAGAGGCGTAAAAGAGGGAGAAATTTCCAACTGTACGGCCACTATATGGCCCGCTCCCGAGACGAAGCCCACCCCATTTTACTTTCCAATAATACTCCCCGTGTGTACGGACGCTTCGCAAAAGGTCGAAAATGCCCATGCTTTCTCCTTCAAGCGTTGACGCTCCTCGAACTCCCAGTTGTACGAACGGTTCAAAGGAGATCAACGTTACATGGGCCCAGCAGTTATTTATTTATTATATCCACAACTTTCTTCCATATTTCGAGATCCTTTCGGAGCATTATCCCCAAAAAAGAAATCATATCCAAGGATGAACTGGACCACACCACAAAGAGCAGTAGAAAATTGATTTTCACCGTTGAAACTTTTGTAGGGCCCACCGTAACATTTATTGTCCATCCATTCTATTCACGAGGTAACAAAGATCTGGATGAAAACAAATTTCGTGATGATCCAAGACTTCCATGACCCATGAAAGGGTTTCAACGGTAGAGATTCAAAACAGAATAGGAAAATAGTTTGCTATGGTTAGACCTATAGCTACGGATTATAACCGTAGCCATAGATACCATAATCCATAGCAATAGGCACCATCTAGGGTGGGCATGCCGAACTAGCGGCCCCCCGCGCCACTTGCTGGCTTGTCCGGCTCGGCTACGCCGATCTGACGGGGTCACGCACATAAAGTGGTCCCTATAGTTACGGATAATAACCGTAGCTAAAATCCATATCAGTAGGTTCTTTATTTTTTACTGTGTTTTTTTATTTTTATTTTTATTTATTATTATTATTATTATTATTATTATTATTATTAATGGGGAGAACTTATTCTCCCTTACATTTTTCTCAAATACAAAATTATATAAATATATATATAATTATATAAAAATATTTTTCTATCTCTTAATTCATTTCTTTGTGTACTTATTTAACAAGCATATCTCCTAAACTAGAATGAGTCACATAACTTACCATATATGATTTTGGGGTAGGAGAAACTAATTTAGCCAACTAACATAGGAATTTTCTGAGATTCCATCGGGTCGATGGTTAAAAATACACTTCACGGTTAATTCACTTCACTTCACGGCCATTTTCACGTACTTTGCGGTCAATTCACTTCACTTCACCGTCATTTCCATGCATTTCACAGTCATTCCCAGCAATTCCATGATGATTCACGGTCAATACGACGCACTTCACGATTAATTGACTTCACTTCACAGCCATTTCCACGCACTTCGCGGTCATTTCACTTCACTTCACCGCCATTTCCATGCATTTCACGGTCATTCCTAACGATTACGTGTTCATTCACGGTCAATTCAACGCACTTCATGGTCAATTCTCTTAACTTCACAGCCATTTCCACACACTTCGCGGTCAATTCACTTCACTTCACCGTCATTTTCATGCATTTAACGGTCATTCCTAGCGATTCCGTGTTCATTTACGGTCAATTCGACGCACTTCACGGTCAATTCACTTCACTTCACGGCCATTCCCACGCACTTTGCAGTCATTTCACTTCACTTCACCGTCATTTTCATGCATTTCACAGTAATTCCAAATGATTCCGTGTTCATTCATGGTCAATTCGACGCACTTCACGGTCAATTCACTTCACTTCACGGCCATTTCCATGCACTTCGCGGTCAATTCGCTTCACTTCACCATCATTTCCATGCATTTCACAGTCATTCCTAGCGATTCTGTGTTCATTCACGGTCAATTCGACGCGCTTCACGGTCAATTCACTTCACTTCACGGCCATTTCCACACACTTTGCGGTCATTTCACTTCACTTCACCATCATTTCCATGCATTTCACGGTCATTCCTAGCGATTCCGTGTTCATTCACGGTCAATTCGATGCACTTCACGGTCGATTCACTTCACTTCACAGCCATTTTCACGTACTTTACGGTCATTTCACTTCACTTCACCGTCATTTCAATGCATTTCACGATCATTCCTAGTGATTTCGTGTTCATTCACGGTCAATTCAATGCACTTCACGGTCAACTCACATCACTTCACGGCCATTTCTACGCACTTCGCGGTCATTTCACTTCACTTCACCGTCATTTTCACGCATTTCACGATCATTACTAGGGATTTTGTGTTCATTCACGGTCAATTCGACGCACTTCACGGTCAATTCACTTCACTTCACGGCCATTTCCACGCACTTCGCGGTCAATTCACTTCACTTCACCGTCATTTCCATACATTTCACGGTCATTCCTAGCGATTCCGTGTTCATTCACGGTCAATTCGACGCACTTCACAGTCAATTTACTTCACTTCACGGCCATTTCCATGCACTTCACGGACAATTCACTTCACTTCACTGTCATTTTCATGCATTTCACGGTCATTCCTAGCGATTCCATGTTCATTCACGGTCAATTCGACACACTTCATGGTCAATTCACTTCACTTCACGGCCATTTTCACACACTTCGCGGTCATTTCACTTCACTTCACCGTCATTTCCATGCATTTCACGATCATTCCTAGTGATTCTCTGTTCATTCACGGTCAATTCAACGCACTTCACGGTCAATTCAATTCACTTCACGGTCATTTCCACGCACTTCGCGGTCATTTTACTTCACTTCACCATCATTTCCATGCATTTCACGGTCATTCCTAGTGATTCCATGTTCATTCACTATCAATTCGATGCACTTCACGGTCAATTCACTCACTTCACTGCCATTTCAACGCACTTCACGGTCATTTCACTTCACTTCACCATCATTTCCATACATTTCACGGTCATTCCCTGGGATTCCGTGTTCATTCAGAGTGAATTCGACGCACTTCACGGTCAATTCACTTCGCTTTACTGCCATTTACACACACTTCGCGGTCAATTCACTTCACTTCACTGTCATTTTCATGCATTTCACGGTCATTCCTAGCGATTCCGTGTTCATTTACGGTCAATTCAACGCACTTCACGGTCAATTCACTTCACTTCACGGCTATTTCCATGCACTTCGCGGTCAATTCGCTTCACTTCACCATCATTTCCATGCATTTCACGGTCATTCCTAGTGATTCCGTGTTCATTCACGGTCAATTCGACGCACTTCACGGTCAATTCACTTCATTTCACGGCCATTTCCAAGCACTTCGCAGTCATTTCACTTCACTTCACCATCATTTCCATGCATTTCACGGTCATTCCTAACGATTCCGCGTTCATTCACGGTCAATTCAACGCACTTCACGGTCAATTCACTTCACTTCACGGCCATTTCCACGCACTTCACGGTCATTTCACTTCACTTCATCGTCATTTCCATGCATTTCACGGTCATTCCTAGCGATTCCGTGTTCATTCACGGTCAATTCGACGCACTTTACGGTCAATTCACTTCACTTCACGGACATTTCCACGCACTTCGCGGTCAATTCACTTCACTTCACCGTCATTTTCATGCATTTCACGGTCATTCCTAGCGATTCCGTGTTCATTCACGGTCAATTCGACGCACTTCACGATCAATTCACTTCACTTCACGGCCATTTTCATGCACTTCGCGGTCAATTCACTTCACTTCACCGACATTTCCATGCATTTCACGGTCATTCCTAGCGATTCCGTGTTCATTCATGGTCAATTCGACGCACTTCACGGTCAATTCACTTCACTTCACGGCCATTTCCATGCACTTCGCGGTCAATTCACTTCACTTCACCATCATTTTCATGCATTTCACGGTCATTTCTAGCAATTCCGTGTTCATTCACGGTCAATTCGACGCACTTCATGGTCAATTTACTTCACTTCACGGCCATTTCCAAACACTTCGTGGTCAATTCGCTTCACTTCACCGTCATTTCCATGCATTTCACGGTCATTCCTAGCGATTCCATGTTCATTTACGGTCAATTCGACGCACTTCACGGTCAATTCACTTCACTTCACGGCCATTTCCTTGCACTTCGCGGACAATTCACATCACTTCACTGTCATTTCCATGCATTTCACGGTCATTCCTAGCGATTCCGTGTTCATTCACGGTCAATTCGACACACTTCATGGTCAATTCACTTCACTTCACGGCCATTTCCACACACTTCGCGGTCATTTCACTTCACTTCACCGTCATTTCCATGCATTTCACGGTCATTCCTAGTGATTCTCTGTTCATTCACGGTCAATTCGACGCACTTCACGGTCAATTCAATTCACTTCACGGCCATTTCCACGCACTTCGCGGTCATTTCACATCACTTCACCATCATTTCCATGCATTTCACGGTCATTCCTAGTGATTCCATGTTCATTCACTATCAATTCGATGCACTTCACGGTCAATTCACTCACTTCACGGCCATTTCAACGTACTTCGCGGTCATTTCACTTCACTTCACTGTCATTTCCATGCATTTCACAGTCATTCCTTGGGATTCCGTATTCATTCAGAGTGAATTTGACGCACTTCACGGTCAATTCACTTCGCTTTACTGCCATTTAGACGCACTTCGCATTCAATTCACTTCAGTTCACTGTCATTTTCATGCATTTCACGGTCATTCTTAGCGATTCTGTGTTCATTTACGGTCAATACGACGCACTTCACGGTCAATTCACTTCACTTCACGGCCATTTCCACGCACTTTGCGGTCATTTCACTTCACTTCACCGTCATTTCCATGCATTTCACGGTCATTCCAAGCGATTCCGGGTTCATTCACGATCAATTTGACGCACTTCACGGTCAATTCACTTCATTTCACGGCCATTTCCAAGCACTTCGCAGTCATTTCACTTCACTTCACCATCATTTCCATGCATTTCACGGTCATTCCTAACGATTCCATGTTCATTCACGGTCAATTCGACGCACTTCACTGTCAATTCACTTCACTTCACGGCCATTTCCACGCACTTCACGGTCATTTCACTTCACTTCATCGTCATTTCCATGCATTTCACGGTCATTCCTAGTGATTCCGTGTTCATTCACGGTCAATTCGACGCACTTCACGGTCAATTCACTTCACTTCACGGACATTTCCACGCACTTCGCGGTCAATTCACTTCACTTCACCGTCATTTTCATGCATTTCACGGTCATTCCTAGCGATACCGTGTTCATTCACGGTCAATTCGACGCACTTCACAGTCAATTCACTTCACTTCACGGCCATTTCCATGCACTTCTCGGTCAATTCACTTCACTTCACCGTCATTTCTATACATTTCACTGTCATTCCTAGCGATTCCGTGTTCATTCACGGTTAATTCGACGTGCTTCATGGTCAATTCACTTCACTTCACGGCCATTTCCACACACTTTGCGCTCATTTCACTTCACTTCACCGTCATTTCCATGCATTTCACAATCATTCCTAGTGATTCCGTGTTCATTCACGGTCAATTCGATGCACTTCATGGTCAATTCACTTCACTTCACGTCCATTTCCACGTACTTCACAGTCAATTCACTTCAATTCACCGTCATTTTCATGCATTTCACGGTCATTCCTAGCGATTCCGTGTTCATTCACGATCAATTCTACGCACTTCACGGTTAATTCGCTTCACTTCACGACCATTTCCATGCACTTCGCGGTCATTTCACTTCACTTCACCGTCATTTCCATGCATTTCACGGTCATTCCTAGCGATTCCGTGTTCATTCACGGTCAATTCTACGCACTTCACAGTTAATTCACTTCACTTCACGGCCATTTCCATGCACTTCGCGGTCATTTTACTTCACTTCACCGTCATTTCCATGCATGTCACTGTCATTCCTAGCAATTCGGTGTTCATTAACGGTCAATTCGACACACTTCACGGTCAATTCAATTCACTTCCCGGCCATTTTCACGCCCTTTGCGGTCAATTCACTTCACTTCACCGTCATTTTCATGCATTTCACGGTCATTCCTAGCGATTCCATGTTCATTCACGGTCAATTCGATGCACTTCACGGTCAATCCACTTCACTTCACGGCCATTTCCACACACTTCACGGTCAATTCACTTAACTGCACCGCCATTTCCATGCATTTCACAGTCATTCCTAGCGATTCTGTGTTCATTCACGATCATTTCAACGCATTCCACGGTCAATTCACTTCACTTCACGGCCATTTCCATGCACTTCGCGCTCATTTCACTTCACTTCACCGTCATTTCCATGCATTTCACGGTCATTCCTAGCGATTCCGTGTTCATTCACGCTCAATTCGACGAACTTCACGGTCAATTCACTTCACTTCACGGCCATTTCCACGCACTTCGCGGTCATTTCACTTCACTTTACCGTCATTTCCATGCATTTCACGTTCATTCCTTGGGATTCTGTGTTCATTCACGGTCAATTCGACGCACTTCACGGTTAATTCACTTCACTTCACAGCGATTTCCATGCACTTCGCGGTCAATTCACTTCACTTCACCGTCATTTCCATGCATTTCACGGTCATTCCTAGCGATTCCGTGTTCATTCACGGTCAATTCGACGCACTTCACGGTCAATTCACTTCACTTCACGGCCATTTCCATGCACTTCGCAGTCAATTCGCTTCACTTCACTGTCATTTCCATGCATTTCACAGTCATTCCTTGGGATTTTGTGTTCATTCACGGTCAATTCGACGCACTTCATGGTCAATTCACTTCACTTCACGTCCATTTCCATGTACTTCACAGTCAATTCACTTCAATTCACCGTCATTTTCATGCATTTCACGGTCATTCCTAGTGATTCCGTGTTCATTCACGGTCAATTCTATGCACTTCACGGTTAATTCGCTTCACTTCACGACCATTTCCATGCACTTCGCGGTCATTTCACTTCACTTCACCGTCATTTCCATGCATGTCACGGTCATTCCTAGCGATTCGGTGTTCATTCACGGTCAATTCGACACACTTCACGGTCAATTCAATTCACTTCCCGGCCATTTTCACGCACTTCGCGGTCAATTCACTTCACTTCACCGTCATTTTCATGCATTTCACGGTCATTCCTAGCGATTCCATGTTCATTCACGGTCAATTCGACGCACTTCACGGTCAATTCACTTCACTTCACAGCCATTTCCACACACTTCACGGTCAATTCACTTAACTGCACCGCCATTTCCATGCATTTCACGGTCATTCCTAGCGATTCCGTGTTCATTCACGGTCATTTCAACGCATTCCACGGTCAATTCACTTCACTTCACGGCCATTTCCATGCACTTCGCGCTCATTTCACTTCACTTCACCGTCATTTCCATGCTTTTCACGGTCATTCCTAGCGATTCCATGTTCATTCACGGTCAATTCGACGCACTTCACGGTCAATTCACTTCACTTCATGGCCATTTCCACGCACTTCGCAGTCATTTCAGTTCACTTCACCTCCATTTCCATGCATTTCACGGTCATTCCTAGCAATTCCGTGTTCATTCACGGTTAATTTAACGCACTTCACGGTCAATTCACTTCACTTCACGGCCATTTCCATGCACTTTGCGGTCATTTCACTTCCTTTCACCATCATTTCCATGCATTTCATGGTCATTCCTAGCGATTCTGTGTTCATTCACGGTCAATTCGACGCACTTCATGGTCAATTCACTTCACTTCACCATCATTTTCATGCATTTCACGGTCATTTCTAGCAATTCCGTGTTCATTCACGGTCAATTCACTTCACTTCACGGCCATTTCCATGCACTTCGTTGTCATTTCACTTCACTTCACCATCATTTTCCTGCATTTCACGGTCATTCCTACCGATTCCATGTTCATTTCACGGTTAATTCAACGCACTTCACGGTCAATTCACTTCACTTCACGGCCATTTTCATGCACTTCGCGGTCATTTGACTTCACGTCACCGTCATTTTCATGCATTTCACGGTCATTCCTATCGATTCTGTGTTCATTCACGGTCAATTTGACGCACTTCACGGTCAATTGACTTCACTTCCTGGCCATTTCTACACACTTCGCGGTCAATTCACCGTCATTTTCATGTATTTCACGGTCATTCCTAGTGATTCCATGTTCATTCACGGTCAATTCGACGCACTTCACGGTCAATTCACTTCAGTTCACTGCCATTTCCATGCACTTCATGGTCATTTCACTTCACTTCACCGTCATTTCCATGCATTTCACGGTCATTCCTAGCTATTCCATGTTCATTTCACGGTTAATTCAACGCACTTCATGGTCAATTCACTTCACTTCACGGCCATTTCCATGCACTTCACGGTCATTTCACTTCATTTCACTGTCATTTCCATGCATTTCACGGTCATTCCTAGCGATTCTGTGTTCATTCACGGTCATTTCACTTCACTTCACCGTCATTTCCATGCATTTCACGGTCATTCCTAGCGATTCTGTGTTCATTCATGGTCAATTCGACGCACTTCACGGTCAATTCACTTCACTTCCCGGCCATTTCCACACACTTCGTGGTCAATTCACTTCACTTCATCGTCATTTTCATGCATTTCACGGTCATTCCTAGCGATTCCGTGTTCATTCACGGTCAATTCGACGCACTTCACAATCAATTCACTTCACTTCACGGCCATTTCCATGCACTTCGTGGTCATTTCACTTCACTTCACCGTCATTTCCATGCATTTCACGGTCATTCCTAGCGAATGAACACGTTTCTTCCTCTGCATACTCTAAAATTTCGTCGTTCTCGTGAACAAATGCTATATATGTTGAGGAGATTTTTGCATGATCCAAACCTTTAGTATGGTGTGCCCTACCACATATAGTGTACCCAAAAAATACTTTCTCGATAGGTGTATTTCAAACAGCGAGAAATTTTCAACTGTACGACCAGTATATGGCCCATTTCCGAGACGAAGCCCACCCCATTTTACTTTCCACAAATACTCCCCAGGTGTACGAACGCCTTCCCAAAGGTCAAAAATGCCCCTGCTTTTTCCTTCAAGCGGATCGGGAGCTGCTCGAAGACGAGCGCTGACGCTCATCGAACTCCGAGTTATACGAACGGTTCAAAAGAGATCAACGTTACATGGGCCCCACAGTTATGTATTTATTCTATCCACAACGTTCATCCATATTTCGAGATCATTTCGGAGCATTATCCCCCAAAAAAAAATCATATCCAAAGATCAACTGGACCACACCACAAAGAGCAGTAGAAAATTGATTTTCACTATTGAAACTTTTGTAGGGCCCACCATAACATTTATTTTCCATCCAATCTATTCATGAGGTCACAAAGACCTGGATGAATAGGAAAAACAAATTTTATGAATAGGAAAAACAATTCCGTGTTGATTCAGGGTCATTTCGAGGCATTTCACAGTCAAACTCCTTCACTTCACGGTTTAGGTTATAGGTTTTGGGATTTGATAATGGGTTCGGGTTTAGGTTATAGGTTTTGATTTAGGTTATAGGTTATAGGTTTAGGTTAAGGTTTAGGTTTAGGGTTTTGGGATTTGAGAACGGGTTCAGGTTTAAGTTATAGGTTTTGGTTTTGGTTTAGGTTATACGTTATAGGTTTAAGTTAAGGTTTTGGTTTAGGTTTAGGTTAAAGGTTTTGGGATTTGAGAATGGGTTCGGGTTTAGGTTATAGGTTTTGGTTCTGGTCTAGGTTAAAGGTTTTGGTTTAGGTTAAGGTTTAAGTTTAGGTTATAGGTTTGGGGATTTGAGAATAGGTTCAGGTTTAGGTTATAGGTTTTGATTTCGAGAATGGGTTCGGGTTTAAGCTATAGGTTTTAATTTTAGTTTAGGTTATATGTTTTAATTTAGGTTATAGGTTTTGGGATTTGAGAATAGGTTCGGGTTTAGGTTATAGGTTTTGGTTTTGAGAATGGGTTCGGGTTTAGGCTATATGTTTTGGTTTTAGTTTAGGTTATAGGTTTTGGGATTTGAGAATAGGTTTGGGTTTAGGTTATAGGTTTTGGTTTTGATAATGGGTTAGGGTTTAGGCTATAGGCTTTGGTTTTAGTTTAGGTTATAGGTTTTGGGATTTGAGAATGGGTTCGGGTTTAAGCAATAGGCTTTGGTTTTAGTTTAGGTTATAGGTTTTGGGATTTGAGAATGGGTTCGGGTTTAGGCTATAGGTTTTGGTTTTAGTTTAGGTTATAGGTTTTGGGATTTGAGAATGGGTTCGGGTTTAGGTTATAGGTTTTGGTTTAGGTTAAGGTTTAAGTTTAGGTTATGGGTGTTGGTTTAGGTTATAGGTTATAGGTTTAGGTTAAGGTTTTGGTTTTGGTTTAGGTTACAGGTTTTGGGATTTGAGAATGGGTTTGGGTTTAGGTTATAGGTTTTGGTTTAGGTTAAGGTTTAAGTTTAGGTTATAGGTGTTAGTTTAGGTTATAGGTTATAGGTTTAGGTTAAGGTTTTGGTTTTGGTTTAGGCTATAGGTTTTGGGATTTGAGAATGGGTTCGGGTTTAGATTATAAGTTTTGGTTCTGGTTTAGGTTAAGGTTTAAGTTTAGGTTGTAGGTTTTGAGATTTGAGAATGGGTTCAGGTTTAGGTTATAGGTTTTGGTTTTAGTTTAGGTTATAGGTTATAGGTTTAGGTTAAGGTTTTGGTTTTGGTTTAGGTTATATTCGCTTTAAACCATAACATATCAAACAGGCGCTTAGAGGGCAATTAAAATGTATTTATTTTCCATCCAATATATTCATAAGGTCATAAGGACCTGGATGAATGTGAAATACAAATTTCACTATGAAATGGTCATCTACTCATGTTGCCTTGAACCAATGTCTACCCCACATAGTATAGCTTGTCGAATAGCAGTCTAATGAAATTTCACTTGAACTTCATTGGCATACACTTAAAAGTATATCCCTACTTATTTATTGAGCTCTTTCATTCAGTCGGCTCTAATTCCCTTTGAGACGCTCTCATGATCAGTCCATCCTTCCAATAAAAGATGCCTCGAAATGAGGAATTTTATGTCTAATTCTAACCAAAGTCTTGTCTCTATAATATTCATAATGAACTTGTACTAAATACTCTTCACTTGGTTCTCATTTTTAAAACTGTAGATTCTAGGGTCTTCAATTTAGCATTCTTACCCTCTCTAGTCTAATCAACCAGAACCTCGTAACTGCAAACAACATACCCCAAGAAACTTATTGTTAAACACTTGCAATCAACTCAATTATAATTAAAGCTTTTGAGGCATTTTCTTAATACTACACCTGAATGAAAATGCACTCCTATAAGGAACTCATCTTACACAAGTTGTTCTTGATCTTACAACAATACCCTGCTACTCATCTTAATGCTAAGGTGTTATTGCTAGAAGCCAAATAAACTGTACAAAGATGCAGTTGTTGTATTTTTTCAGTAGATGTCCCTCCAAAAGATATTTTGTATACTATTACCAAACAAGCCCATAGGGATGAGACATAAAAACCAATCAAGTCAGCTTGTTTTAGGACTAGAGTGAAGCCAGTTGTAAAAGATAGATGGAGGGAATGGAAGAGGAACTCAATCCTTCTATAGATCTTCATCAACAATGACTACACGCAGAACATAAAGATTTCTGATATCCGACAACTTACACTTCTTATTGCATTGTGGACACTGAAAAATAACAGATATAAGTGTAAATAAAGAAGCAAAAATTAGTGTATTTTACAAAAAATAAAGAACCTGAAAAACCCAACTTAGAAACAAGAATCAAGTATAACAGCTCGCCGAATTTTACAACCCAACAGACCTGAATACACTAAAAGGAAGCAGTGTTTCTAGTCCTCCTCACGAGCACATGCAATCAAGAACAAGTTCAGATATAAATCCCTGAAAGGAGACTTCCTTATTCTAAATTATAGCCACCCAATAACAATTTCCTGCAGTTTCACAACCCAGCACATAGAAATATCCCCAAAAGGAAATTCTTTCCTTTCATGAAGAGATATTCAAGTTCAAATATAGATCACCCACAAAAGAAGGGAAAAAATAAAATCTTTTCCCGATTTAGAAGAATAATTCAAAAGCAATCCAAACCCAAACAGATATAAATCTCCCCCAATAGAAAATTCTTTACTTTCATGCAGAGAAATCCAAGTTCATGTCTGTATTACACATAACATATCTATATAGCATAAACAAATCACAAATAACAACAGAATGATTTTTGTGCAAAAAGTAGATTGATTTGTTGATGGAAAATATTCATACAAATGCAAATAAAAGCCAGATAGAAAAGTGAAGAACCTGTAAGAATTTGCACTTTTGGTGCGGTTATGATGAAGACATAATTAATCCAACACACATAATGCAATACTTCAACTTGCATGGAAGTGATCATGAATTGAAGCGAAATGACCGTAAAATTTTTGTAAGTGACGGCGAAGTGATGGAGTTTGACTGTGAATCAACACGGAATTAAATCAGATAACCATGAAATGCATGGAAATGATCATGAATTGAAGCGAATTGACCACGAAATGCATGTAAATGATCGTGAAGTGAAGGAGTTTGACTGTGAAATGGCTCGAAATGACCATGAATCAACACGAAATTGTTTCGGACGATGGTGAAATGCATGAGAATGATCATGATTTGAAGCGAATTGACCACAAAATGCATGCAAATGACCGTGAAGTGAAGGAATTTGACTGTGAAATGCCTCGAAATGACCATGAATCAACACGGAAATGTTTCGGACAACCGTGAAATGCATGAGAATGATCATGGTTTGAAGCGAATTGACTGCAAAATGCATGCAAATGACCGTGAAGTGAAGGAGTTTGACTGTGAAATGCCTCGAAATGACCATGAATCAACACAGAATTGTTTCGGACGACGGTGAAATGCATGGGAATGATCATGGTTTGAAGCGAATTGACCATGAAATGTATGCAAATGACCGTAAAGTGAAGGAGTTTAACTGTGAAATGCCTCGAAATGACCGTAGATCAACACGGAATTGTTTCAGACGACGGTGAAATGCATGGGAATGATCATGGTTTGAAGCGAATTGACCGCGAAATGCATGCAAATGACCGTGAAGTGAAGGAGTTTAACTGTGAAATGCCTCGAAATGACCGTGAATCAACACGGAATTGTTTCGGACAACCGTGAAATGCATGGGAATGATCATGGTTTAAAGCGAATTGACTGCGAAATGCATGCAAATGACCGTCAAGTGAAGGAGTTTGACTGTGAAATGCCTCGAAATGACCATGAATCTATAGGGAATTGTTTCGGACGACGGTGAAATGCATGGGAATGATCATGGTTTGAAGCGAATTGACCGCGAAATGCATGCTAATGAAATGAACGAAATTGACCGCTAAGTGAATGAAATGGATTTTCGATCATCGAGCTGATGAAATCTTGGAAAATAACTAGATTGGTTGGTTAAAGTAGCTTCTCCTACCCCAAAATCATATAGGGTACATCAAGTAACTAATTTTAGTTTAGAAGATATTCTTGTTAAATGAATAAAGAAAGAAATAGAAAAAAAGAGAAAAAAAATTTATATGCTTATATATACATATTTATATAAATATGTGTTAGAGAAAATTATAGGTAGAATGAAGTTCTCCATGTACAAAAAAAAAATAAAAATAAAAATAAAATAAAAAACCAAAACCTTAACCTAAACCTATAACCTATAACCTAAACCAACACCTATAACCTAAACTTAAACCTTAACCTAAACCAAAACCTATAACTTAAACCCGAACCCATTCTCAAATCCCAAAACCTATAACCTAAACTAAAACCAAAACCTATAGCCTAAACCCGAACCCATTCTCAAATCTCAAAACCTATAACCTAAACTAAAACCAAAGCCTATAGCCTAAACCCGTACCCATTCTCAAATCTTAAAACCTATAACCTAAACTAAAACCAAAACCTATAGCCTAAACCCGAACCCATTCTCAAAACCAAAACCTATAACCTAAACCCGAACCTATTCTCAAATCCCAAAACCTATAACCTAAACCAAACCCTATAACCTAAACTAAAACCAAAACCTATAGCCTAAACCTGAACCCATTCTCAAACCAAAACCTATAGCCTAAACCCGAACCTATTCTCAAAACCAAAACCTATAAGCTAAACCCGAACCTATTCTCAAATTCCAAAACCTATAACCTAAACTTAAACCTTAACCTAAACCAAAACCTTTAACCTAGACCAAAACCAAAACCTATAACCTAAACCCGAACCCATTCTCAAATCCCAAAACCTTTAACCTAAACCTAAACCAAAACCTTAACTTAAATCTATAACCTATAACCTAAACCAAAACCAAAACCTATAACTTAAACCTGAACCCATTTTCAAATCCCAAAACCCTAAACCTAAACCTTAACCTAAACCTATAACCTATAACCTAAACCAAAACCTATAACCTAAACCCGAACCCATTATCAAATCCCAAAACCTATAACCTAAACCGTGAAGTGAAGGAGTTTAACTGTGAAATGCCTCGGAATGACCGTGAATCAAAACGGAATTGTTTCGGAAGACGGTGAAATACATGGGAATGATCATGGTTTGAAGCGAATTGACCGCGAAATGCATGCAAATGACCATGAAGTGAAGGAGTTTGACTGTGAAATGCCTCGAAATGACCGTGAATCAACACAGAATTATTTCGGACAACCGTGAAATGCATGAGAATGATCATGGTTTGAAGCGAATTGACCGTGAAATGCATGCAAATAACCGTCAAGTGAAGGAGTTTGACTGTGAAATGCCTCGAAATGACCGTGAATCAACACGGAATTGTTTCGGATGACGGTGAAATGCATGGGAAAGATCATGGTTTGAAGCGAATTGACTGCGAAATGCATGCAAATGACCGTGAAGTGAAGGAGTTTGACTGTGAAATGCCTCGAAATGACCGTGGATCAACACGGAATTGTTTCGGACGAGCGTGAAATGCATGAGAATGATCATGGTTTGAAGCGAATTGACACCGAAATGCATGCAAATGACCGTGAAGTGAAGGAGTTTGACTGTGAAATGCCTCGAAATAACCGTGAATCAACACGGAATTGTTTCGGACAACCGTGAAATGCATGGGAATGATCATGGTTTGAAGCGAATTGATCGCGAAATGCATGCAAATGACCGTCAAGTGAAGGAGTTTGACTGTGAAATGCCTCGAAATGACCGTGAATCAACATAGAATTGTTTCGGACAACGGTGAAATGCATGAGGATGATCATGGTTTGAAGCGAATTGACCGCAAAATGCATGCAAATGACTGTGAAGTGAAGGAGTTTGACTGTGAAATGCCTCGAAATGACTGTAAATCAACACGGAATTTTTTCGGACGACCGTGAAATGCATGGGAATGATCATGGTTTGAAGAGAATTGACAACAAAATGCATGCAAATGACTGTGAAGTGAAGGAGTTTGACTGTGAAATGCCTCGAAATGACTGTGAATCAACACGGAATTGTTTCGGACGACTGTGAAATGCATGGGAATGATCATGGTTTGAAGCGAATTGACCGCGAAATGCATGCAAATGACCGTGAGGTGAACGAGTTTGACTGTGAAATGCCTCGAAATGACCGTGAATCAACACGGAATTGTTTCGGACGACGGTGAAATGCATGAGAATGATCATGGTTTGAAGCGAATTGACCACGAAATGCATGAAAATGACCGCGAAGTGAAGGAGTTTGACTGTGAAATGCCTCAAAATGACCGTGAATCAACACGACATTGTTTCGAACGACCGTGAAATGCATGGGAATGATCATGGTTTGAAGCGAATTGACCGCGAAATGCATGCAAATGACCGTGAAGTGAAGGAGTTTGACTGTGAAATGCCTCGAAATGACCGTGAATCAACATGGAATTGTTTCAAACGACCGTGAAGTGCATGGGAATGATCATGGTTTGAAGCGAATTGACCGCGAAATGCTTGCAAATGACCGTGAAGTGAAGGGAATTGACCGTGAAATGCCTCGAAATGACCGTGAATCAACACAAAAATATTTTGGATGACCGTGAAATACATGGAAGTGATCATGAATTAAAGCGAAATGACCGTGAAATGCATGTAAATGAAATGAACAAAGTTGACCGCTAAGTGAATGAAATGGATTTTCGATCATCGAGCTGATGAAATCTTGAAAAATAACCAGATTGGTTGGTTAAAGTAGCTTCTCCTACCCCAAAATCATATAGGGTACATCAAGTAACTAATTTTAGTTTAGAAGATATTCTTGTTATATGAATAAGGAAAGAAATGGAAAAAAAGAGAAAAAAAATTTTATATGCTTATATATACATATTTATATAAATATGTGTTAGAGAAAATTATAGGTAGAAAAAAACTATCAATAAAAAAAAAAAAAAAAAAAAAAAAAAAAAAAAAAAAAAAAAAACCCTATTACTACGGATTTTAGCTACGGTTATTATCCGTAGCAATAGGTACCACCCTATGGGTGTAGTCTCGCCAGATTGGCGTGGCCGCGCCCGATAGGCCAACAAATGGTGCGGGGGGTGCCAATTCGGCGCGCCCACCCCATGTAGACTCTTTTGCTACGAATTATAGTATTTATGGCTACGGTTATTATTCGTAGCCATAGGTCTGACCGAAGTAAATGTCTTTATTATTCTGCTTTGAACGTCTACCGTTGAGACCCTTTGAGGGGTCACGGAAGTTTTGGATCATCATAAAATTTGTTTTTCCTATTCATCCAGGTCTTTGTGACCTCGTGAATAGATTGGATGGAAAATAAATGTAATGGTGGGCCCTACAAAAGTTTCAACAGTGAAAATCAATTTTCTGCTGATCTTTGTGGTGTGGTCCAGTTGATCTTTGGATATGATTTTTTTTTGGGGGATAATGCTCCCAAATGATCTCAAAATATGGATGAACGTTGTGGATAGAATAAATACATAACTGTGGGGCCCATGTAACGTTGATCTCTTTTGAACCGTTCGTATAACTCGGAGTTGGATGAGCGTCAGCGCTCGTCTTCGAGCAGCGCCCGATCCGCTTGAAGGAAAAAGCAGGGGGCATTTTCGACCTTTGGGAAGGCGTCCGTGCACCTGGGGAGTATTCATGGAAAGTAAAATGGGGTGGGCTTCGTCTCGGCAATGGGCCATATACTGGTCGTACAGTTGGAAATTTCTCTAAAAGAGGGTGCTGATTGGGCATTACCTCACCAGACCTATCAAAGAAGAATGGTCATGTGAGAGGCTCTCTTGGCCTAACGTGTTATATATTTTATCAACACCATCCACCTATTTTAACAGATCATCTTGGCCTAACGTGTTATATATTTTATCAACACCATTCACCTATTTTAACAGATCATTTTATCTCATGATCAAGAAGAAGAAAAATAAAAAAAAAAACAGATAAACAGAAAAACGAAAAGGTAGATTGGATGCTCAATTACACCACATCACATGGAGTATTTGGGATTGAAGTCTAAAAGGTTGAAAACTTCCTGAGACCCACCGCCATGAGACCCACCGCCATGTTTATTTGCCATCCAACCTGCTCACGAGGTCACGTAGACTTGTAAGAAGGGAAAACATAAATATCAGATTGGTCTAAAATTTCTGCGGCCCGCAGTATGTGGTGTGGTCCACTTGATCATTTGATATGCCTCATTTTCGAGACCATGTCCTAATATAATCTGGAAAAACTGATGGATAGGATAGATTTATCACAAACGCTCCACCTAGCTTCCTATAGCATAGGGGTAGAGATGACATTAATTGAGAATAGATAACATTAAATGAAGAGAGATTGAGGAGGAAGAGTCTTTTTCCGGTAGAAAATAGGACGAGGAGAAAAGCATTACATGTGTGATGCATTTGATTAATGCACCACATGTGTAAAACATCTAGTCCGTTAATTAGGTAAGGTTCTTTGTAAGCATGTGAATGACATAAAATATTATTTCTATAATCAATAGTATGATATATTTATACTAGAAAAGTAAGCTGTTAAAAATCCATTCTAACGGTTCAAATTTAATTTTCATATATGTATTCAATGATGAAGTTTATTTACTATTTTTTTTTTGCAAATAAAATTTAATTAGTATATCATATTTGATTAACGGTGTTGATTTTTAACACATATTCTTATTGTACCTGTATAGGACTTGATGTTACATACTCTCTCATGAGTGGGCATCATATGTAAATAAAGAAAAATATTAATGTAATTTAATGTACAGCTAGTTGGACCAAAACTCACGGTCCAACTAGTTGTGTGTGAGCGTATATATATATATATATAATATAATATAATATAATATAATATAATATAATATAATATAATATTTATAATATAATATTACACCACCCAGTCCACCGTCCAGATATTTTGGACGTGCTGGACTGACGGTGAATGCAAGGCACATACATTCAAGGTGGGTCTCACGTATGTGCCGGCCACACGTGCCATCAAGGCCAGCCCACAGCTGCTGACGGTATAGATTTAAAACACATACATCGTACATCATGTGGGCCACATCCACATAAATCGCTGACGTTGCTGTAGTGGGCCCACCGTCTTGAAATCTGATGGACGACAGAGATGAAATGCATATATCAAGGTGGGTCCCATGTCAAGGAAAACAGATGAACGGTGTGAATACAACACCTCTTACACAAGGGTTCCAGGCACTGGACGGTGGACGGTGTGGACATGAAATACATACATCATCAATAGGTCACACGTCCTTTGGCTAGATGGTGTGGACAAATACATACATCCATGCGGTCCCATGGACGGACGGTATGGACGCACACATAAATCATGATGGGTCTACGTTCCAGATGTTGGACAACGTGGACACCACATATGCAAGGTAGGTCCCATGGATGTGGGCCACCTAGGAGGTGGTCCAATCCCTTATTTCCACCCAAAACAGCTGGACAAGGTGGATAAAACAATGCAGCATAGACGGTTGCTGGCCATTGGGTTTGTCCAGCCCAAAAATGACCTGAAAAACTAGATGAACGGTGCCACGTGGGTGTGGCCCACCAACTAAAGAGCAAGCTGGTAGTTGTGTCTTTCCTTCCACCAGCGCCTGCTGCTGGACAGCAGGTCCAGTGCACCTGGCCCAGTAGGCCTATGTCTAAGAGACCTCTCCAACAAGATAGACGGTGTGGATGTTATCCCACATACATTGGGGTGGGCATGGAACTTGCTGGCATCTTTGCAGTCAGGTGTTGCTGGCGCTGGGACCCATCATCCCTACCAATGGATGGTGTGGATCAACGGAAACATCACGATTGGCCCCATAGCATGGGTAAAACACATGCATCATTGGTGGGCCACACACACATAGAGAGAGAGAGAGAGAGAGAGAGAGAGAGAGAGAGAGAGAGAGAGAGAGAGAGAGAGAGAGAGAGAGAGAGAGAAATCGAATGGTGGAGGGACCCCGCCACTATGGGCCCCTCATCACAATGCATACATCAAGATGGGTCCCACCATAAGTGGGCCATCAAACAAAAAAAAAAATCGACGGATAAATACCCACCTTAGATCTCTTCTTCCATCTTCCGCCAATGCATAATAGAGCTCCAAAGGTTCAACTTCAACGGTTGAGATGATCTTTGGATGGTGGAGATGGGAGGTAGAAAAGTGGGTCACACAAGCTCTCCCATGGAAGCTTGCTTGGACGTGGGATGCTTGCTTGGAGAATGAGAGAGATGAGAGAGGAGAGAGGTGGGTGTGATAGGTGTGGTGAGTGATGGGTGTAAGAGTCTTTTTTGACTTTGAGGTAGATTGTGTAAGAAGGGGTATGGGCTTGTAAGAAACTTTTGACTTTAGGGGTTGTTTGGGAAAGGTTGAGAGGTGATGTGTACTTAACATGCACTTGACCCTTGATGGGATTGATTGATGGATTAAAGTGACATGTTGTAGAGATTCTCTTGGATTTTACAATACACGCCGTTTTTCTCGAACCGAATGCGGGCCCACATCTCCTGGCCTGGGTATTGTCTTGGCGCATGAGACACGGTATCGGAACCGCAGCGACGGCGCGGTCGCTAGGGTACAAGTCTCGGGTTGAGTCGACTCGGGTTGACAGCGTGTAAATCAGGGTCATGCGCAAATGCCAGTTAAGGGTCGAAGGTTGCTGGAATTCGATCGGGAAGATCACTAGGACCTACGGAACGGTACAGTCTAGAATACGAGTCTTACAACTGGAGTAGAAAAATCAAACTACTATACATGCTTGTGTTTGAGATTTTCTTTTGCTCACTTGTTTAATTATATACATGCATGATTAGATGAATGCTAGGGCTTAATTAATAGTTAGAACATCTCACACACACTTGTACATTATCACGTTTATAGACTAGTTGCTTAATTGGCATATCATTTGTAGTATATGTGATTGGACCCTCTATTGGCTTAAAAGCATTAGAGTTAATTGACTTTACCTATCTTAATTTGCATGTTTTCTTAAGTATGCAATTGTGGTTTAAAAGATGAAATTTTTAATTAGTCTTAATCACCCCACCTAATGCATAAACTTCATTCCTTACATCCGCCAAGCTTCCACACGCGCAACCGTGGTAATTCCATTACACTACGTGAATTTTCACAGTTTGGATCTAACTTATGTACCTTAAGTGGACCAAATCTGAAATAAAGAAATTGTGGAAAATCCCTTATTCGATTCCAGACTCTGTCAACTGTCCGACTCGTAAAGTTATCGGTCCGACCGACAAAGTATATTCCCAAAGAAAATTAGACGAAGTAAGACTCTATCGATGACCAACAGACCATTGATGATCCGACCGATAGAGGGTGAGAAAGGGTAGTTTAGCTACCCATATCACTCTGTCGATCCGAGTGACAGAGCGGACTTTAACCTATTATATTGCACATCTTGGAAATTTGATTAATCTGATCATTTGATTCATAGTTTATAATTAATCATCATTAATTGGTTAGTTAAATATCATTCATCGGGTAGGGATCTCTTGGATTGATCGAGTAACTTCCATGTGTGATTGTGATGGTTATAAACCCTATGTTAAGGGTTGGATCAGATAAGATTTAGGTTGATTAGGTGATGGACCCTAATCAGGATCTTAATTAATCTGTGGGGCCCATCATACAAATTAACATTTATGTATTAGAATAATGATTGTATGGGGAATCTGATTGATCCGATCATTTGATTCATAGTTGATAATTAATCATCATTAACAGTTTAGTTAAATATCGTTCATCAGGTAGGGATCTCCTGGATTGATTAAGTGAATTCTACATATGATTGTAATGGTTATCCTATGTTAAGGGAAGGATCAAATAAGATTCAGGTTGATTAGGTGATGGACCCTAATCAAGATCTTTATTAATCAGTGATGGGCCCCATCATACGAATTAATATTTATGTATCAGAATGATGATTGTGTGGTGTATTGTATTTTTAGAAAATTCTTGAATTTTTTTTAGTTTAATTATTCTATTGCAATCGTTCTCACCAACTTGTAAAGCGATGGATCCTAACTTGTTTCCTTCTCATTAGAAACAAAATAGCATTAAATTGACATGTCACAATATATGTAATATTTGTTGTGATGATTGTATTAAGTGTGTTAAATTAAAATTATCAATTTTTTAAAAACAAATGTTATCCATATGAACATGTGCGGTGCTGAAAATTCCATTTGTCATACTTATTTATGCTAATCAATTCGTTATCATCATAAATATACAAATAAAAGGTCAAAACCTAAACATCATACACTCATAGCACAATTGATCATTGGGGACCTCTCCATATGAATTGCATTCTGTCAATTCCAAGGGACCTCTCCAAAAGAAAAGTCGCTCCTGGTATATATTCCAGATACGAGTTTTAGTTATGCCTACTTAGATGGTGGAAGCCTACCCATGTGGTGGATGCAGGTTGATTTTACTCAAACTCATGAAAGTAGACGGAAAATCCTACCTGATACACTAATACACCTCATACATTTAATAAGATTAAATTTCATTTAATGCCTTTATGATTTATTTTAATATTTTGATTTTAATGCTGGTGGGAACTTTCAATAGGCCTGGCCAACTTATACTTTCATTGATGAAAAACAAATAGATGTGACCGATGTTAGGCGGTCAGCATAAAAAATAAAAGATACGGCTAAGTCAGTGAATGATCCATGAGACGCGTGGCATTGCTTCACTGAAGAGGATCTTACTGGTCTAAATTCATCTTTATTTTATTTAGATTATGTGTGTTTGTTTATTCTTCTAGTTGATTATGAATATGAATTTGTAATACTTTCGTTAAAGCTTCAGTTGAATTATTTTTGATTTCGTGAATGGTTGAATATTGATTATTATTATTGAATGAGACTCCAAATGGGTGGGTCATTAGATGATTTTATTATCATATAGTATACAACTATGAATGGAACCTAGAATTAATATCATTATGCAACAATTGTTGTCTATGATGCACATACTTTACTGATTTGATTTACGTATACTTAGTGTACAAGTCGTGCTGCGGAACTTGAGATTGGGATGTACACTTGGTCTCCGATTTTTGAGTCATGATAGAGGTGGTCCCACATAATATTTTCTGAGGCTATGTGCAACCAATCATAATAATCACATAGCCAAAAAATATATACGATGCTTGTGCACTTTTTTCTTTAGAAAGTAGTAAAGTGGAGAATTGTGAGGCCCACATAAATTTTTTTTTTATATATATCCAACCCGTTTAATAGATGTAATCTACCATGATGTTTAAAAGAATTTTTTTTAAATGGTCAATTTAAACATAAGATAAGCTACACCCTAAAAATAAGATACATTATTTAAAAACATCAAAATACACAAGCCTATTTGGTGATTTTTTATTTTTATTTTTTCTCTTTCTTTGTTAGCTTGTTAGTACACCCCAATGTTAGTTCACACATCACTGTTAGTCACCACCACTAGGGAATTGATATCAAGACCTCAGTGTTGAAATGGGGTATCTTTCACTCGCCTATATGGTGATTGAATCATATAGATTTTTTGCTATGATTGGTTGCACATAGCCTCAGAAAATGATTGGACATATGCTTGAATGATTGGATATCATACATATAACATATACCATATAGACCCAACATCTTCTTACTTTTTAATAAAAAAAACAATATACATGTATACTTTAATAATTTACCTTCTTGAAAATCACTACTCAGGGATTTTGCTTCCCAAAGGAAATTCAATGCCAGTCGTTGAGGAATTGATGGGTCACAGCCGTCTTGGTTAAAGCTATATTTTTGTTGTTTGTTTAATTATCTTGATCATCAATCAACCACATTAAAGTACGCACAGCAGGTGTTTAATGTCATGGGTCCCGATGATGGAAAAGTCCTTTGAGAAAAAGACAAACAACGCCAGAGAATGGAGAAAAATGATGATTTAAAAAGCGATGCTATTTTGCATTTCCTACAAAACCTAGTGTATTCTTAGGGTAAAGACCCTTTTAACAAAAATAGATACACAAGTATACTTCGGTAATTTACCTTCTCAAAAAGCACCGAGGGATTTTGATTCAGGAAGGAATCCCTCGGTAAATTTAGGGTTTATAAGGAATGTTTCCATTAAAAATCCTTCTTTTTTATGTGAAAGTGACCATATATAATTTTGTGTCATAAACCAAAAGAGGATCGAATTATGAGATTTGGCTTACCCTAAAATTAGGTTTAAGAGGTCTATTAGGGTTATGGAGAGACAGCAATTGTGATCTTTAACACTGTTCAAGAATTTAGGGTTAATCCTTTCTATTATTAGGGTAAAGGTAGTGAAGAGGCTTATCTTCCTGGATGTAAGTTCAGGTTCATTTAAAGAAGCCACGTGATCCTTGTGTTTGAGCTAGCTTCCCTGAATTCATCCTCCATTGATTGCAAATGTTCAGTGAACCTTATTATCCTTGTGGTACACCCAACACACATGATATACAATATGCCCAGTTGAATAAAGTTGTGGAATAAGTCACAGTTACAAAATAAGAGTGGTTGAAATATCATATCTTCTAGTTTTTTGGACAATTGTTGAAACAGGATCTTTGGATATTATTATTTATTTTTTCATTTTAATTGTCCTATAAATTTCCATCATTACTATAGTTAGATTATCAAATAACTATAAATTTTAGATTTGGATTTGGTATTTGATTTAATACATGAGATGAAAGAGGACATGAATTGCATCTTGATATAAATGCCCCCATGATTTTGATTATTTTGTCTTGATGTCTCTTCTCCATACAAACATGCCTATGTTTTGGTGATCAAGACTCCTTACTTGATGGGACCCACCATGGGAGAGGCATGTCCCTAGAATCTTTAAGATTGAATAACCTACTCAGGTGTGCCTGGGCCCAACATTTTTTTGGTTTTATTTTTTTATTTTATTTTTATTTTTATTTTTTTGAGTTCGGGCTTAGGCCTGCTGTGCTAGTCTAGCTTAGTCTGGCCAAAACCCAAACCACTAACACCATTAGTTCTAAGTTCAAAAAAACAGATAACAAGATTTTCATATTTGAGTCCATGTGAATGGTCCACCCTCAGTTCAAGAATTTTCCAACTGGGATTTAGGAAGGGGTGAAGAAAACACTCAAATCTACTCTCAACCATGTTTCTCATTAGTTATCAGAGTAATCAACCTTTGGAAACCCTAGGCTAAGAAGGATCACACAAAGCATTAATGATATCTAAAGCTGGATTAGTACATACATTAGGGTACGTGGGATAAAAAGGATCATATAAAACATCAATGATATCTAAAGCTGGATTAGTACATACCTACTAACAAGAGCCTTAGGGAGAGAATGAAATTTCTTATTACTCAGGAGCTTGAGAATCGCACCACTAGCTATGTTTCAAATAAACAAAAATTAGTCAATCTAAACATAAGGTAAACTGCACCAAAAATAAATAAAAATACACCACTTAAAAACATCAAAATGCACATGTTGTACATTTGTCGATTCAATCAGAAAGAATTTTGATCCTATGATTATTATGGTTGGGTGGATATATTTGATGGGTTGAATGTCACAGACATACCATGTGGACCCCCAAATTTTCTTTATTACTTTTTAACTTAAAAAATGCCAAGCAAATGCATTTTGAGAGGTGAAATTTCCATAAAGCCCATTGTGCATATTTTTCTTCAAAAAGTAGTAAAGTTAAAAATTGTGGGGACCACATTATATTTTTATGATATCTAGCTTGTTCAGTTAATCTAATCTGTAATAATGTTTAAAGAGAAAAAAAAAAATGGTCAAGATAAGTATAAGGTATGCCACACCATGAAAAATAATATACACCACTTAAAAACATCAAAATGCACTTGCAACTCATTTGGTAATTCAATAAATTAAAAGAAAAAAGTGGTGTGACTATTTCGGTTGGGTGTGCATGTTTGACAGGCGAAATCTCATGCACACACTACATGGGCTGCAAGATTTTCTTTTGAAATATTTCCACTCGACCGCATGTTTTTTTTGGCTATGGACTAAAAACCTCTGGCATTTAAACTATTTCCTAAAAGCTGCCTAACTATTTCATCTATATCTTGCAGCCACTCACACTAACGGATGAAGCCATTAACTACTGAAAAGTCATATTTTTAACTCTGTTAACGGTAAATATTATTGTTCAACTTTTTATCGTTTTACCTATGCAGAATGACAGCACTGCCCTCTCTTTTGGCCTATTTCAACCCATTTATCAATTGTATGAATCTCATTGTAAAGATGCATGATAATGGGTGGGAACCACATGAACGTCTCTGCATGAAGATAGGACATGTGAACGTTGCTAATTGCATAAATGTCTCTTTTGAACTAACATTTATCCATCCACGTGGCAAGGATGGACCAGGATCTTCAAACCCATCAAATATATCTAACTATGAGTTTAGCTGATGAATCCATGCAGTTGAATTTTTCTACTTCAACCATTCTTTTTAAGGCCACCTAACCGATCAACAACATTGACTTATTGGTGTTGTACTTATTTCAACATTGGTCCATGCTAATACCAACATTTAGACAGACTGAGATTGCATAGTGTATAACACAGCATGGACCACATGATGTTTATAACAAATCCACTCCACCCATCTATTAATTTTTACAGATCATTTTAGGAATTGGGCCTCAAAATGAGGCAGACTTGAAGCTCAAGTAGGCAACACGGCAAGAAATAGTGAGATTGAACACACACCATTAAAACAACTTGAATCAGCCTTATTTTTAGAACCATGCAATAGAATAAGCCGGGAAAAACATATGGACAAGGTGGGCCTACATACGTGGGAGTTAGGTTGGCACGACATTCAATGTGTGAGTCAAATTAGGTTCAGTGGACATTTAAGTCTAGAGAGCGATGGCTGCTCAACCATATGTGGGGCCCACCATGATGTTTGTAACAAATTCATTTCATCCACATGTTTTACCACATCATTTTAGGGCATGACTCAATATGAGACAAATCTAATAAACATGAAACACCCCATTGAAACATTCGTTGAGTGATCATATGATTGTTTTACAAATCCACCCAGTCCTGTCTGTTTTTGACAAATCTACCCTTTCCGTTTTTAAAACTCATTTTATGGCATGGGCCTAAAAATGAGACGGTTACCAAGCTCCGTATGGGGCCACACAACAAGAAACAATGGAATGGAATGTTCTCCATTGAAACATCTTGTGGCCATCCTGCGGCTCACTCTGTGCTTTTGATCTGCCTCGTTTTTAGGCTTAAGCCCTAAAATGAGCTAGAAAAAAATAGACGAAGGGGGTGGACTTCTCACAAATATCAAAGTGGGCCCCACGTAGGTTAGGGTTAGTTTTGCAATGCAATTAGTGTATAAGTGTGAGAGCCAAATGTTTGGTGGAGTTTTAAGTCCGAAGGATGAGAGTTGCTTGATCATAGATGAGGCCCATCATAATGTTTGTGATACATCCACTCTGTTCATCTGTTTTGCCACCTAATTTTAGGGCATGAGAAAAAAATGAGACTGGTCTAAAGCTCAAGTGAGCCAAACTAATATGAAATAAGAATTAAACACTCATGGGGCTATAAGATGTTTGTGACAAATCCACCTTATACATCTGTTTTTCCACCTCATTTTATGGCATGGTCTCAACTATGAGGCCAATACCAAGCTCCAATGTGTCAAGTAACGAAAACAACAGTAAACGAATGCTCACCATTGAAAAATCTTGAGGCCATTGTAGTGTCTTAAGCTTAGACCTACCTCATTTTTGAGACCATACCATAAAATAATAAGCCGGTAAAACAGGTGAACAAAGTTGTGGAAAGGTTAATTAGGGTGGCATGCCCATGAATCCAACATAACAAGGGAAGCTTGTGGAGTGCAATAAAGGGTACTTTCGTAAATACCAAAATACAAAACCCCATTTGTATAGATAACTAATAGCAATTGGTTAATTGTCCAATGATAAAACCGTTGGTGAATTTTGACAAATAGTTTAAAAGTAAAAGGTTTTCAATCCATAGCCAAAAAGGCAGACGCAAAAATTCATTTCTTTACAACTTAACTAAACAATATAAATGTACTTCAATAATTTCCTTTCTCAAAAAACAATAGCAGGGAATATTAATTCGTGAAGGAATTCTTTGATAAATTCTAAATTTATAAGAAATTTTTCATAAAATTTCTTTATTTATTTATTTATTTATTTATTTATTTTGTGAAAGTAATATCCTATGGTTGTTTCATAAGTTAGAAAGAAGATGAATTATGCATTTAGGTTTGGTCTATTAGGGTTACAGAAAAACGACATCACATCTTTTGCAACTGTTTCGGGAGTTAGGCTTAACTTGGGTCAAGGAAGTCAAGAGGCTTATCCTCTGAAATGTAAAACTCATTTAAGGGAGTCATGCAATTCTTCAATAACAACTTCCTCCATTGACTGCAATGTTGAGTGGACCATATTTTCCAACGTGGTACACTCAACACATATAGTATATAATATCTCCTGTTAAATAGAATAAACTGTAGAACCCACTGTCAATAAAATGAGTGGTTGAGATATCATATCCTCTAATTTTAGGACACTTGTAGAAATAGGCTGTTGATTTTATTTTATTTTTTTTATTTTACCCGTCCTATAAATGCCTATCATTTATTAGTTAGATTATCGAATCAGCATAAATTTTGGAACATGATATAATTTTGTCAGTTTAATTTAAAAAGACAGCAATTTTCAAGTGCCTCGTGTATCATCCACCACACGGAGTATTAATGTTTTTATCTAGTTTTATAAGGGCAAAATTTTCTACAATATGCACTATTCACTTCTACCTAATCATTCGATCTTGCAAAAAAAATTAAAAAATTTTTAAAAAAATTTAAAAAATAAAATTAAAAAATCCATCATTTTGATTTATCTAGGTTGTCCACTTGGTGATCCCAATCATAGGCCAAAAATTATTGTGATTGGACCACCTTCTTTAAAAGGGACGTGAATTAGGTGAGGCAGGTGTAACAGTTTAGTGGGTGAGGCCCTTATGTGGGCCCACCCAGATATTGTATTTGTTGCATATTCATACCGTTCATCCATTTTGAGGGCATTTTAGGTAGATCCAAATCTCAAGCGGAGCACATATAAGGGATTGAATTCGCACCTTGTTTGTTTTTTCAATTACATATGTAATTACTAGTAAATAATTAATAATTGTTTGAAAGGATTTTGTTTAAGACGGAAATCTCTTGGTAATTTTGCCTTGAAAAATAAGGCTAGAAATCATCAAATCAAAAATAGATTTGGCACTGTCAAATTTTGTGAGTCCCATGCTGATGTATATATGTGATCTATACTATCCATATATTTTACCATTTCAGTACAGAGGATGAGCTTAAAAAATGAGGCAGATTGGAATTCCAAGTGGACCACAGCATGGGAAACAAGGGAGCTAATGATATCCACCATTCAAAATTGAAACTTGTGTAAGTGGCACAGGAACGTGTATCTATCATCCAACCCGTTCATAAGATCACACTAATCCAAAAACTTCTATGCCTCCAAAAAGTTTTCAATGTCAAGCGATTCAATTCGCACTATTTCCTATGGTGTGGTCCATTTGAGCTTCAGATGTACCTCAGTTTTTAGTTCATGCCCTAAAATGAATTGTTAGTATAGGTGGACAGCCTGGATATGATACGAACATCAAGGTGGGTCTCAAAATTTTTATACGTGGAAATTGTATGACCTGGGTGCTCCGAAATGGGAAGCTTTCAAACAAGCTGACTGTAAATGTCAATCTCGAAATTAATGTTGTAATTATACGGGTAAATAATCATTACCTATTTGCCTACATGTGTAAATAAAAACAAACGACAAAAACTCCCTGGGATCACAAAAGTTTTGAACCGAGCTGTCATTTGTCCATGTTAATGTGACTTTATCAACAGGTTAGAAGGCATCACGCCATTTAGTGTGGTGTGGTCCACCTGAGATTTGAATCTGCCTCATTTTTGTTACTGTGCTGTAAAATGAGCCGGATAAACTGATGGACGGCCTGGATATACAACACATAGATCTTGCTGTTACCCCTACCTCACTAATCCGCGCTCCATTGTAATATCGATGGATCTTGGCCATTGAACGAGGAATTGTGCACTTAAAGTCTGGAGGCTCTTGATTGAATGGCTAATATTATAGGATGGGAGAATCTTTTGTGCAGTGAACAATCGATGGTGGAGCACTACTAATAACACTTCCCACAGTAGTCAAGATACGCTCACCCGTCATGCCTCCGAATGACATGACAAGGGCTGTTGAAGCATCACTAAATAAACTGTCCTGCTGTTAAGTAAATGTATTCTTGCAAAGATCATTCTGCATCCGGGGCCCATGGTTTGATGATCTAAATTGATTAAACGATGGTAATTAACATGGATGGTGGATTCCCTGAAAAGTTCTCAGATTAGAAGATCAAAGCCCTTTAATATTAGGACCTACTAATACATGGTTGAGAGGAAAACTGATGTAGAGCGGGTTGCGGACAATTTCATGGCCAAGATGAATCAAAAAAGGCACGGTCGGCGACAGAAGTGATCCGGACCATCGGACCTTAGATCGGGCGTATCTCATAATCCGAAATGAGTTATCCGATGTAAAATATATGATTTTGGAGTAGAACGAGCTACCTTAGCTAACCAACCCCGCTACGCTGGGTTGCGCAGCCTGGATTTGCGAGAAACCCCCTGATCGACGGTCGTTTCCTCATTTTAATTTTATTTTTACTATAAATAGTAAGTTTTAGTTTGAGTATAACTTTTCATCCATTGGGCTTTAGGAGTTGTATCCAACATGAAAAGTGCTTAGGATAATTAGGAGAACGGTTTGGTAAGCCAAATAGGACACTTACTATTTTTGGGCAAAAACCTTGCGCACTAGTAGACGTCATGACCGTTTATAAATAATAAGTTTACTATTTATAGTAAGTTGCGAATTATAGGAGTTTTAGTTGTAGTTTGAGTCTGATTTCTTTTTTATTGCTTGATTCCTTTATTTAAAGGGTTGTGAAGTGGATTTTGGGAATTCATTAATCAATTTTGAATTTATTAGAAATTATTCTTATTTTCTACTTTCTTTCCTAAAGGATTCGAGAAGTCTCTGTGAGGAGTCCAGAGAAGTTCCGTGGATTCAGAATATTTATCATCTTGAGGAAGACGGTGGTCGACCTCACGTCCTTCCCTGCGTCAAAAACACACCAACGGTCCATATTGAAAGGGAAAAAAAGGATTAAATATGAATATGTTATAATCTCACAATCTTCGCAGGGGTCAGGTCTATCACACCAACGGTTTTGATCATCGAAATATGGACCCCACGTGCAAGAACTCGTCACCAAGAAAAATTCACGCGGTGAGTACCATTCGCCTGTCTAAATCTCACGTACCTTTTCCCTTTGGTTGGACGGATCCAGCCGGAACATGTGATTCACATGCTCCCACGTATACATGCATGCACACAGACACGGTGGTGTGTTGACGTCACCAATTTTTGAGGGACCTACCATGACGTATTTCTTATATCTAAACTGTCCGTCCATTTGACGAGATCATTTTAGGGCTTGAGCCCAAAAATGAGTCGGATCTAAATGGACCACACCATATATTCTTGGGGTCACGGGAGTTTTCTCCGTGACCTTATGAATAGGTTGGATGGCAAATAAACATCATGGTGGTCACTAGGAAGGTTTCAACGGTTGGAATCATTTCCCCATCTTTGATGTGGTCCGTTTGAGCTTTGGATCTGCCTCATTTTTTCGGATTATACCCTAAAATGATATCCGAAAATGGACAGACAGTAGGGATACAACACATACATCGTAGGGCCCACAGAACTTGGTGTTGCCAATACACGAACGAGGTCCACGCAATCCGCTTCCGACAGCGAGGAATATACGTAACTCGATTGTAGCCGTTTTAATAGTGGGCTCCATAGTAATTAGTGGATATCCCAACAATAACTTACTGCAGGATTCTATCCATCCTCCGATTAATGGTCGTCAATAAAATACTCTGATCGTAGGGTTCGACGCTCATCAGGTGACCCATTACATGATGATCAGGTGGACGAGTCTATCAATAGTCCATCAGAGGTAGGATGCAACAGATCAATGGTTTAGATTAACTGACTATGGGCCCCGTTTGGTAGAAGTGAGAATGAGTCTTTTGTGCCGAGGGTGAAGACCGAAGGGGTCATTTGTTCATGGATCCTGGTCCCACTCAAGAGTGAAGCAGATTGCGTTCTGAGTAAACTCTGTTTATTTTATCCACTCCGCCCATCCATTTTACTAGATAATCTCAGTACTTGAATCCAGAAATGAAGCATATAAAAATCTCAAGTGGACCACACCACAAGAAAGGGTGGGCATTGAACGTCCACCATTGAAAAAATTTTGGGGGCACAAAAGTTTTGGATAAAGATGATATTTGTGTTTTCTCTTCATCCATGTCTTCGTGTTGTTATGAATAAGTTGGATGACAAATAAACAGCACTATGGCCCTAGGAAGGTTTCAACTGTGGAAATCATTATTCCCACTGTTTCCTATGGTGTGGTACACTTAACCTTCTGATATCATTAAATTTTGGGCTCAACTCCTAAAATGATATGGAAAAACAGATGGACGGTGTGGATAAACAAAATACATTCACAGTGACCCAACACAGTTTTCTCGGTACGATAAAAAGGTGACATCACTATCCGGTACACTCCCCTCACAAGTGGAAATAAGTCACGTACATGTAAGATTAGATTTGTTAGTCCCGGAACACTCGTTGAGCGGTTTACATGCATCTAAAGCCACACGAATATATATATATATATATATATATATATATATATATATATATATATATATATATATATATATATATATATATAAGGTCGTCCAACAAACGGACATGAGCATCATGCATTTCTCTTAATTGTTTATACGTTTTTCTTGGGTCTGCATGTGTAGACACCACACCCAAAACATTCCACATTTCCATATGGGGTGAAGGATGCACAAGATCTTTAGAAACCATAGAAAGCTCTCGACCTGGAATCTTAGAAACCAAGCCTGGAAATCTGCAACCAAAGACCCAAACCCTAAAAAAGTAAACTGGGGTCACTTAATTCTAAACCAAACCAACCTAAAAGTCCTCCCCCAGAACCCACGGCAAGGACCAAAATGGATGGGGACTAATGGACCACTTGCACCTC
This sequence comes from Magnolia kwangsiensis, assembly GCA_037074715.1. Classification (NCBI taxonomy): domain Eukaryota; kingdom Viridiplantae; phylum Streptophyta; class Magnoliopsida; order Magnoliales; family Magnoliaceae; genus Magnolia; species Magnolia kwangsiensis. The sequence continues at coordinate 39,973,036 of CM073584.1, read as the reverse complement.
AGAATTCAAGTCAAACAAGGTGACCCTGTTAGGCATAGGCAGTCAACCTGAAACTATCACTAACCTAAGATTCTAACCTCAGGTTTTGAGACCACACAGTTACTAGTAGAAAATTGAATTTCTTCCATTAAATTATTCCTAGTTTTTTACTAAATTAAAAGATTTACTATCTTGACGGTCAATAGGGAAATGCCACGTCCTAAGGCCTCCAGTAGCCAATCAAATCATGCCACATGTTGTTTTTGCCTTCCAAATTGGAAGTTATTTCCAAAATGATATTAGCCCCAACAATAAATAACCCATCATCCATCTTTTCAACATAACATTCACTCGGTACACACCCATTCTCTACGAGACCCCTCTCTCTCTTATCCACCTTGGCCGAGCCTTAGCCCAAACCTTTGGTCCTTAGCGCTAGCAAAAACCCTGACCTATCTAAGCCTCCTATATCAAACATCCAAGCCATTATACACATCTAAGCCATCCTACACATCCAAGTTATTCAACCAAGCCATCCAGACCATCCAAGCCTTATATCCAAATAATTCAACCCATTCAAACCCAACATCCAGCCAATCCAAGTATTCTTAGCTATCTAGATTCAGTATTGACAGATTTAAGATATCCAACCACCTCTTCTACATAATGCAAGTCTCTTCTTTCCTCTTTCACATCTCTCTAGCCAGTGCTTAGCCACCCGGCCGTGTGATTCTTCTAAAACTTCAACTTATCCCTTATAAAATCGCCTGCTATATTTCTTTTTACCTAAAGAGTCCTTGACATATGTTGTGCTTGTTGAGCAATTGAATCCTAACACAATAATATCGAGGATTGATCTTATATATGTTTGTTTTTATATATTTTATTTTTAATAGTAACGGCTTCCTCTATTATGATCGAAATCGAGAGAGTATTCTCTACGGTCATGATCAGGTATGAGTTATAAGTCATCTATTTTGGATCTTTTCCACTACTGAATTGATCAATAATCATCCATAGCTTATTAATACCTAAAAAAATCTTAAATACCAAAAGTAGAGAGTATGGGCAGAAAAAATTGTCTAACCCACTACGCCAAAATTGCTGCTTTGCGACGGATCAAATCCGTCGTAAAACCAAATAAACGATGGACTTCGTCCGCCGCTGTTTACTTGGTCTTTTTGGTTTTACGACGGATTTTATCCGTCGCAGTGGATAAGGTCCGTCACATCATTGTGACGGATAAAATCCATCAGTAATATTCAAAAAATTAGTTGTCACTAAAACATTAGCGACGGATAAGATCCGTCGCTAATATGAGTAAGCGACGGACCTCAAATCCTAGTTGATTTTCTTTGTTCAGAAATTAGTGACGGATTTAGTCTGTCGCTAAAATATCCGTAAATAAAAAAAATATCGATAATTTATTATTCTTCTTTTTTTAATCTTACACTTGATAGTCATTCAAAAAAATAATTCACACTATTATTTGATAAGAATCCTATTCACAAAATTGGTAACAACTCAATTCAATAAAAGAGGAAATGACCCAAGTGGCCCACTCCAACCATTAGTATTCATTTTTTAAAAAAGTTTTAAATCCTTAAAAAAAAACTGTAATTTACAGATGAACTAAATTCTATTCGTGAAATATAAGAGAAAGGAAAGAAGAGACATACCTTCTCTAAAATTTGTGGTTATCTCTGCATTTTTCTGTTTGGTTTGTTGGAGATTTCAGTTGTTCTAGATCCAACATAACTTCAATGGTGGAACGCCGAAATGACAATGCAAAACCTTTGACAAAAATGCCACAGGGGCACCTAGTGCTTACACGATCAATCTTGGTAACTTCCAGAAGCGGCTGAAAGTGTTCTATTCTCACTGGAAGGAACATAAAACTGAGTTCTGGGGTGCTTCTGATGTGCTTGTAATTGCTAGTCCCCCAGCATCTGATGATCTACGTTATCTAAAATCTTCAGCGTTGAACATCTGGTTGCTCGGATATGAGTTCCCAGAAACAATCATGGTCTTCATGGAGAAACAGATTCATTTCTTGTGTACTCAGAAGAAGGCTTCTTTGCTAGGAACCTTGAAGAAATCTGGCAGGGAGGCTGTCAACCTTGAGATCGTGATACATGTCAAGTCAAAGAGTGATGATGGGAGTGCTTTAATGGATGAGGCAGCGATAGGTGCATTGAAGGCTGGGAATAAGGTCGGTGTTGTTTACCAAACAGCAGTCTCGGTGGTAGAGAGGGATGCTCCTGAATTTGCCTCTCATCTTACAAAGTCAGCAGGTTGTGTTTTGTTGGGATCCTGAATGAATCAGTTTCTTCTTCTGCACATCAACTTCAAGAAAATTATGATATTAGAACTGGTTAGAAAGAAGTGGAATAAGAAAAGAAAATATCCAAGACATTGATGGCACTTTCAACCAAGTATGGGCATATAAGTAAGACCATTTTTTCTTTATATTACCAGGGAGAGAAATCTTGGTTTTGGAAATCGAATCTGTTAAGCCAGATTGCTGAAACTGATGTCACTAGGACAGGTTGCACTGAAATCAGTCTGAATCCTTAACTTACATGGTCCCCCTTCATTATATATCCGTCATTGTGACTACTCGATACTGATGAGTCAAAATGAGTGACTCGTTCAAAATGAACAGGTCATGGGCTGAATCAGCCAAGTCGGAACAAGTTAAAAGGGACTCATTAGATTTGGACCTCTTTTCTGAATCAGGCCATCGAATCGTCTCTAAGGCTGATACTAGACATGGAAAAATCGCATCAATATCAGATGATTTGATTAGGCTTCCCAATTCCTAGATCTAGCTCCAAATAGATTATTACCAAAACCCCATTAGTATTATAAATAATTATAAAATAAAAAATAGTTTTGAGATTTAGTGTCTGTTTTCTGTAGTAGTATTATCCAAGGAAGAAAAACACTCAATACTCGAACTACAATGAAAATGAAACACACACGCAATACACAATTGGAATTGAAGACTACATGAGACCACCTTAGATTATATGCACAACAGAATGACTTCAAAAATATAAGCTTGAATTCTTCAAAACTTTTATTAGCTCAACCAATAACGACCTTTCAAGACCTATTTCGTTTCAAGACATACACTTAACCTTCAGCAATTTCAAGATTCTAAAAGAATGAAAGATACTGAAGGAACTCAATTCAAGGGACCAAAAGCTCATAAATGTTAATCATTAGATATCTGGAAAATTGCCAAAAACATGGACATGTTTCGATGCCAAGGATAAGACCTTTTCAAAATTCTGTCGACAACAAATTTCTTATTTGAATAATAAAAACTTAAAACAAATTGCATATCAAGATTCCAAGTAAAACCAGATAAATAGATCATAATACATTAACTTACAGAAAGGTATGATAAATAGCTGGAGTTCTGCACTAAGACTGAGTGCTAAATAACTTAAATATCATTGTCTAGAACCGGATACTAGATAATTAGTTTACAAACTTTAGACAAATGAAAGGGGGGGAAAGGCCTTGTGACAGATAAACTCCACCTGCTACAAACCACCACCTACTCCCAAGCCTGGCTAAATAGGGAGGGTTGTTGTTAGGTGGCAGCCTGCTGCGAAACTCTTGTCAATCAATCATGGAAGACGGCCTCAAATAGCTATGACAAGGCTATGATGATGGTGTTGGTCCCATCATGAAGATCAGTTGATATGATCTAATCTAAAGGTATGAACTCAGCCTGAATTTTGTGCCAGGAAACGCAAAAAGAGCCCACCTTGTGTATGGCTTGGATGTCCTACACATTTGGCACGTTAGTGGAGAGATGGTGCAGATTGGTAAGCTTACCATGCTGTGGTTGTAAATGACTATTCCTCTTTTTTTACACTTGCTACTTATTCACTCTCATTTGTGCCTTTTTCTTGACAGAAGTTGCATATAGATCCACAAATCCGTAGTGTGGAAGAAAGATAGCCCTCTAGCAAGTGAAATCCTCTTTCATTGTTTCATTAGACTGATGTTAGATTTCACATTTCCTCATTACCAAACAATGACTTTAATTGTGAATTTTGTACCCTCGACCTCAATGTAAAATGGTCAATGTCATCACTTATAGGGGAGGTGTCACTTTTGTGAATTTTGACGAATCCAGCCACCTCATGAGTTGGATTGCCAGTCTAATTTGTGAAATCTTTTATAACAAATACCAACTTGTAATCAGAACACAGACTGTACCTTGAATGAAACAAAGATTTCCAACTCTCTCAGTTGTTGGGGTTTATTCATGACAAGAATATGATGCTCCTTTGCATATAACTCTAGAAGATACTTAACCCATTTGGAAAACAATGCATTAAGAGTGAACTTGAATTGTTATTGTGGTTGACGATTTGCATATAAATGTATTCAAGCTAGATCATCCCACTCTCAGCCCCCAATCTAGTTGAACATTGAGAAATTACAAGGAACGATCACATACACCCACAATCGACAGAATGGTACTATCAACCTTAACACAAATGCCAAGTGTTAAGTGTGTAAAAAATCATAACTATTGCATTCAAACAAAAAAAAAAAAAGAAAAAAGGATGCGACTCTTGCAATCCTTCAAAATAGCATAGTTGTACATATGCTATCCACTATTTCTTAAATGGTGCATTTAGCATTCATGTATCGTATTTAGATATAAATGATTCAAGATTAATTTAAGGTGCACGAAGTGGGTAGCTTTCATAAATCAAGTATTCTCACGAAGTGGGTAGCTTTAATGAATCAAGTATGAAATGGACCAAAATTACCAAGGTGGTAGCTTTTTAAAAAAAAATTTCTAGTAGATTAAGTTGAACCCAATGATGATGATGATGATCTGTTCTAGATCCATCAGTGGATTAAACTAAACCTCGTGATAATGATGAAATGGAAAGCCACAAGTTCCAATGAAGACCGTTGGCAAAACAAAAGTAACAATGAATGCAGGAAAAAAAGCACATGAGTTTTCTTGTGTGAAACTGTAATTCTCTTGGACATGCAACCCACCACATGAAACAGTAACTCTGCCCCAACGTATACAATACCCATTCCTGATACCATCAACCTTTGGTTCCAACATACAATACCCATTCCTTCATCTACACATGAAAACAAAACATCAAGAATATAGCATCTCACATGCATGCTACTAAGCAGACCACTCAAAACAACTTAGTAAAAGTTGTGAACTACCTAGCATAAATTAACTCAAAAATTTTAGCCAAATTTATAGGTTTGCATCAACAAAAAATCCCTATGATGTCTAATAGCTTCAGTCAAGTTACAGGTCGTACTCCCTTCCCGTTGAAATGTCTTTAGATAATAATCTCGAAAACTACTTGCACATCAACTTTTAGATACGAGACCTTCATTGTGAAACTAAATAAACTTCTGAATGAGAGATTGGCATAGAGATAGTGAAAACAAGTGGACATACTGTGTCCAATGTCAATACCATTATCAAATTGCATAAACCTTATAACTCATAAGATTATCACATGTTCTGATCAATCTGAACTGATCAATAGACTTGCCCAGTTTGTAGATGAACCAACAAGGAAAATATTGCAGTTATTTTTTGAATACCTCATCTTGATTGAATCAGTCTAACTTTTAAACACCACCAGCAAGTCCAATCAGTCGGTTATTGTAGCTAAGAAGAGAGAAACATAATCGCTATCACTTTAGTGGCAGACCGAGCAATTGCCTGAACAACAATTTCCTTACTGAGAAAATGCATAGCATCTTCCATCATCTAGTAACAAAATGTAATCTAATCTAGTTAAAACGAAATGAGGACAGTAACGTGCACTAGACAATCTGGATACAAGAAAATCATAATAAGATAAGCAACAAAGCAAGAATTTATTGCTTCTTGCCAAATAAAATCACTCAGGCACCAACCTTAAGTGTCAGACACGAACGAGATACAGCAAACTCAAAGGCCACAGCAAGAGTAATTACTGATACAACAGCACCAGCAAAAGGTGGATATATTTTCAAACTAGAGACAACACCCCATCCCTCAGTTGGCAAAGCAATGCCATATAGAACGAGGAATGCAGCACTGTCAAAATGATGAATTTAGCAAGCATTCGAGGCATAAGCAACACAAAAAATTTTCAACTTTATGTACTGGAACAAGACTGCAAATGATAAAATGAGATGCAGACAATTTCATGGAATCAAGTTCAGGCCCTTCCACACTCTTCACATTTCATGAAAGCCTAGAATTTCTCATTACCTAACATTACATATTCCTCTGTTTGAAGAAAAAATTACTATTGGTAATAGTGAGCTTTCAAGGGCACGATTAAGGTATGAAAAGCATTCCATATCGAACATGTGAACCTGCAAATAGGATATGTCAAACCAGAGGAACAAACCAACCCATGTAGAAAATGAAAGAGACTTGAAAGGAAAAGGCACCTCATCAATGAATAGGACTTCAGGGACAAGCTCCACTACCCCTCATCAATATATTATTTGTTAACAGCTATCAACCATGTGGTTTTTTCAGCAAGGCTTACACACTTCCACCATCCCACTACACATATATGTCCACCAGACTCGGTACTAATTGACTAAATAGGATGAACGAAATATCTAAGGCTGCATTTGAGTGCACCAAATATCATGAAATTCCATGCCTAATTAATCTAATTTGTTGCAGAGTATCATGAAATTTCTTGATATTTTGTGCAATCAAACGCACCATAAAATAATGAATTTACATTAAAGGCCATATTCCATTCAAAGAATGAGTAGCAAAACCTTGTTAATTTCTTGTCATAGCTTTTTAGTAATTTCAGTCTTCCTAGGTTTCATCATCTGGCCCATGAACGATAATATATCTTGTCCTCCTTGTGGGCAAGCATTTGAAACATCCAAATCATGGAGTGTAACGTCCTAGAAAGGAAATGAAGAATAAACAATCAGAACCATCGCAAAAGAGGGAGAAACCAAAAAAAAAAAAAAAAAAAGGAAAATTTATTGTACTTCTGCAAAAGAGAGAAATCAAGATATTGATCGCCTCATGGTCCTTTAAGCCCATTAAAAGACCCAGAAAAGAAAGATTGCCAGTCTATCATGAAAAGAATATTCTGCATTTGGGTTTTGCCAGCATGAATATAAAATTTGAGCCAAACAATGACTTCAGGTCTTTTGGTCCAATAGGAGAAAAATGTGAGACCCACAAAATGTATGCTGACATAATGACCACAGGCCACCATTACATGCCATGTTTCAAAAACAGACTGCCTGTATGAAGAAAAGTACCATGGGATAATATTTGGTTCAAACGGCCCATTCATTTCTAGTATCATTGAAATTGGACCATTGACTCCAACATCAATCCATTTTACACGACATTTCTGACAAGAAATTGGACCATTGACTCCAAGAACTGTATCACCCAAAAATTAAAAATTAAAAAATAAAAGCTTCAAATGAAGCATGTAAAATTTAAGAGAGAGCCACAACAGGTGAATTCCTTACCAATACAACGCCCTGTCTTCCTTGCAGGTTGATTAAAAAATTGGACAACTACTCGTTGCTCTCTCTTATTCACTTGGTAATTCTACCAAAAGTACCACTTTTTGCTGGCTAGTAGTGGACCAGAAAAACTTCTTGGCATCCTTGAAAGCATGTCATGACTCATGAGAGTCCTTAAATTTACTGATTTGCACAGAAAAAAAAATATATGGAAAAAATCACTAACTGATTTGCAAGAAAAAAATTAACATGGCAAGATTTAGAAAATGGAATTGTGACTGCAGAAAAGCCAATTGGTGTTACAGTTGCATTAAAAAAAAAAGGCAATGCGAAAGCAAAAAGTGGCTAAATTGGGAAAACATAAAACATCAGGCGCACAAAATAACGACTGTTTTTCATTGGAATAGTGTTACATTGGATCACATAATGCCACTAGATGAAGAAACAAAACATCCAATGTATGCAATGGATGCAATTACATTACATGGAAGCAGTTACTAAGAAATCAATGGCCTGATTTTGGCCAACAACTATTGTTTATCCAATGTCCATCTTACATAAGAAGATGCAAAGTGGCCATCACATTATATAACAGGTAATCTTTCTTTGAGGGTTACTTTTTTTTAATATCATATGATTATTTGGGTAAGCATGTGGCATTTCAAAAGGTGCTGGAAATCACGTAATGGACTAGGAATGATTCTATTTTTTTTTATTTTTATGATTAGCATGGTGCAAATATCTAAAAACTTGTTTCACCCAAGTTTGAAAGTTGTGCTTTCTAACCCTTGATGGGGCAAGTGTTTTCAACTTGATGGGAGAATAAAAGAGATGCATGTTTGTATTGTACAAGTACAGATAAACAGAACATGAAAACAAAACCATTATAAAAAAAAGACCTACCAAACCATTTTAAAAAAAAGACCTACCAATCCATTAAGAAAAATAAACATAAAAATTACACACATTTGTCTCAGGAATTTCGTCAAACATGTGACATGCTTATAGCTCAAATTCTATACATGCATGCTTTGCGTAAGAAATAAATGGCCTGTAAAATCCCAAATCCAGTGAAGTAAAAAAAATAAATCCATTGGGAGATGGAAAAAAACCACCTGACCAGTCTCTTCAGTTCAAGCAGCTGCAGAGTTGGAGTGTGAATAAGGTTTTAGAAGATTTAGAGAAATCAACTAAAATCTCTAGGGTTTTGGGAGATTTGGAGAAATCGACTGAAATTACTAGCATTTTGGGAGATGCACGAGAGGAATGAGGTGCAGAGAGAGAGAGAGAGAGAGAGAGAGAGAGAGAGAGAGAGAGAGAGAGAGTACCAATCGAGTGCAGCGGACATGAATGCTAGCCTTCAAATCCCTAAAATCCACAAATTGCTAAATCTCCAAATCACTAAATCCCAAAATCCGTAAATCGGTATTGAGATTGAGAGAGATTGAGAGAGAGAGAGAGAGAGAGATACTCACAGTCATGAATGCTAGCCTTTAACCGATCGACAACGCGCGGTAGGGTGGCGAGGGCGTGCGTGGGTAGGCCGTTCGGCAATGCTCGGTAGGGTGGAGAGGCCATGTGTGGGTGGAGAGATCAGAGAGAGAGGAAGAGAGACAGAGAGAGAGAGAGGGAGAGGGTACGAGAGAGAGAGAGAGAGAGAGAGAGAGAGAGAGAGAGAGAGAGAGCGTACGAGAGAGAGCGAGAGGTAAGAGAGGTGTGGAGAGAAAAACAGAGAATTAGGGCGTCCTCTCTGGACGCCCTAATACGGTACTAAGTACATCACCCAAGTTCTGTGGGCCCCATATGATGTATTTTTTATATCCACACCGTCCATCCATTTTGAGATATCATTTTAAGTCATGAGCCAAAGAATGGGGTAGATAAAAATCAGTAGTGGACCCCACCACAGAAATAAACGGGGAGAGTGATTCCCACCGTTGAAACTATCCTAAGGCCCATTATGATGTTTATTTGAAATCCAACCTATTCAAAAGTTAAAAAATTACACATGAAATAAGGGAAAACACAAATAACGGCTTGATCTAAAACTTTTGTGGCCAATAGAAGTTTTTAATGGTGGGCGTCACTCCCCCTGACACCAGCCTCGTAGCTGGTTGGTCGGTGCTCTGTGGGCCCCACCAGTATGTATGTATTTCATCCATTACATTCATCCATTTTTAAAGATAATTTTAGGAATTTATTACAAAAATGAGAGGTATGTACATCTCAGTTGGACCACACCACATGAAAATAATAGTGATTGGATATCCATCATTAAAATCCTCATAAGGCCCACTGTACTATTTATTTGACATCCAATTTGTTTATTAGGTCATACAGGCCTAGGTGAAGGGGAAAAATAAAAATCATCTCGATCCAAAACTTTTATGGCCCCCGAAATGTTTTTAATAGTTAATGCTCATTCAACACTGTTTCCTATAATGTGGTCCATTTCAGATTGGGATATACCTCATTTTTTGTCTCATGCCGTAAGATTATCTTTAAAAATAAATGGACGGCATGGATTAAACACATACATCATGGTGATGCCCACAGAGCACCAACCAGCCATTGGCTAGTGTAAGGGGAAGTGGCCAATCTGTCCCCCTTATTTATGGTGCGGTCCATTTAATCTTTGGATATGATTCATTTTTTAGATAATCCATAGCCTGACCGTCACCGTAGGTGCCGTAACAATTGGTCTTGAACCTATGGCTATGGATTTAATCCATAGCTATATGGTGCAATAGCTACAGATATAATCCGTAGCAATTATATCTGTAGCCAAAACTTCAAATAGCCACGGATATTATTTGTAGCTAAAAGTCCGTAGTAATATGCAAAAATTGAAAAGGCTACACCTTTTAGATTAGTGGCTACGGTCAATATCTGTAGCTATTTTGTACATTAAAAAATTATATATAATCATTTGTTCATTCAATTACCAGCTGTACAATCATTCATTCATTCAATTACAATCAATTACAATCCTTCATTCAATCAATTACAATTACAATCAATTGCAATCCAATTCATTCAATCAATTATAATTACAATTATAATAATGCTGAAAATATAAATTTTGGCTTGATTAGAGAAATGTGCTTGACTTCACCCTGAAATTTCAACAGCTTCGTATATTCCATCATCTTACAAACAGTCATGTCATTCATAAATTAAAATGTCTATTGGGGAAAAGAAAGACAAAGTGAAAGAAGTGTATCATGTATAACCATTTTTTTTTCTTAATAATTTTTTTTTAAAAAAAAAACCTCAAAGAGGAATAAAATTGACATAAAAGAAATGGTCTTACCATATGATTATAGATTTTGGTTTAGGTTTAGGTTATATATTTAGGTTAAGGTTAGGCTATAGGTTATAAGTTTAGGTTATAGGTTTAGGTTTAGGTTAAGGTTATAGGTTTAGGTTTAGGTTAAGGTTTAGGTTTAAGTTATAGGTTATAGCTTTTGGGAACTTGATTATAGGTTAAGGTTTAGGTTTAGGAAATCGGGATCGGGTTTAGGTTTGGGTTTTTTAAGTTTAAGTTTAGGTTAAGGAGTTGAGATTAGGATTAGGTGTAGGTTTAGGTTTGAGGATTTGGGAATGCATTTAGGTTTTAAGTTTAGGTTTAGGTTAAAGGTTTAGGAAAAAGGTTATAGGTTTAGGTTAGGTTTAGGTTTAAGTTTAGGTTATAGGTAATAAGTTATAGCTTTAGAGAATTGAGAATGGGTTATGGTTTAGGTTTAGGAAATCGGGTTCAGGTTCGGGATTAGGTTTAAGTTTGGGTTTTCAAGATTAGGTTTAGGTTTAGGTTAGGGAGTTGAGATTAGGATTAGGTGTACATTTAGGTTTAGGGAATTGAGTTTAGGTTATAGGTTTAAGGAAAGGTTAGGTTTAGGTTATAGGTTTTGGGATTTGAGAATAGTTTTAGGTTATAAGTATAGGTTTAGGTTAGGTTATAAGTTAAGGTTTAGAGATTTGAGTTTAGGTTATAGGATTAGGTTAAGGTTTAAGTTTAGGTTATAGGTTTTGGGATTTGAGAATGGGTTCGGGCTTAGGTTATAGGTTTTGGTTGTGGTTTAGGTTATAGGTTTTGGTTTAGGTTATAGGTTTTAAGTTTAGGTTTTGGTTTAGGTTTGGGTTATAGGTTATAGGATTGGAGAATGGGTTCAGGTTTAGGTTATAAGTTTTGGTTTTGGTTTTGGTTATAGGTTTTGATTTAGGTTATAGGTTAACGGTTTAGGATAAGGTTTGGGTTTAGATTATAAGTTTTTGGATTTGAGAATGGGTTCGGGTTTACGTTAGAGGTTTTGGTTTTGGTTTAGGTTATAGGTTTTAGGTTTAGGTTATAAGATTTGAGAATGGGTTCAGGTTTAGGTAATAGGTTTTAGTTTTGGTTTAGGTTATAGGTTTTGATTTATGTTATAGGTTAACGGTTTAGGTTATAGGTTTTTGGATTTGAGAATGGGTTCGGGTTTAGGTTATAAGTTTTGGTTTTGGTTTAGGTTATAGGTTTTAGTTTAGGCTATAGGTTTTAGGTTTTGGTTTTGGTTTTGGTTTTGGTTTTGGTTTTAGGTTATAGGATTTGAGAATGGGTTCGGGTTTAGGTTATAGGTTTTGGTTTTGGTTTAGGTTATAAGTTTTGATTTAGGATATAGGTTAATGGTTTAGGTTTAGGTTATAGGTTTTTGGATTTGAGAATGGGTTCGGATTTAGTTCATAGGTTTTGGTTTTGGTTTAGGTTATAGATTTTGGGATTTAAGAATGGGATCGGGTTTAGGTTATAGGTTTTGGTTTTGGTTTAGGTTATAGGTTTAGGTTATAGGTTATAGGTTTTAGGATTTAAGAATGGGCTCGGGTTTAGGTTATAGATTTTGGTTTTGGTTTAGGTTATAGGTTTTGGTTTAGGTTATAGGTTGTAGGTTTAGGCTTAGGTTTAGGTTATAGGTTATAGGATTTGAGAATGGATTCGGGTTTAGGTTATAGGTTTTGGTTTTGGTTAGGTTATAGGTTTTGATATAGGTTATAGGTTAACGGTTTAGGTTAAGATTTAGGTTTAGGTTATAGATTTTTATATTTGAGAATGGGTTCGGGTTTAAGTTATAGGTTTTTAGATTTGAGAATGGGTTCGGGTTTAGGTTATAGGTTTTGGTTTTGGTTTAGGTTATAGGTTTTAGGTTTAGGTTTTGGTTTAGGTTGAGGTTATAGGTTATAGGATTTGAGAATGGGTAAGCATTTAGGTTATAGGTTTTGGTTTTGGTTTAGGTTATAGGTTTTGATTTAGGTTATAGGTTAACGGTTAAGGTTAAGGTTTAGGTTTACGTTATAGGTTTTTGGATTTGAGAATGGGTTCGGGTTTAGGTTAGAGGTTTTGGTTTTGGTTTAGGTTATAAGTTTTGGTTTATGTTATAGGTTTTAGGTTTAGGTTTTGATTTAAGTTTAGGTTATAGGTTATAGAATTTGAGAATGGGTTCGGGTTTAGGTTATAGGTTTTGGTTTTGGTTTAGGTTATAGGTGGTTTTGGTTTTGGTTTAGGTTTGATTTGAGAATGGGTTCGGGTTCAGGTTATAGGTTTTTATTTTGGTATAAGTTATAGGTTTTGATTTAGGTTATAGGTTAATGGTTTAGGTTTACGTTGTAGGTTTTTAGATTTAAGAATGGGTTCAACTTTAGGTTATAAGTTTTGGTTTTGGTTTAGGTTATAGGTTTTGGTTTAGGTTATAGGTTTTAGGTTTAAGTTTTGGTTTAGGTTTAGGTTATAGGTTATAGGATTTGAGAATGGGTTCAGGTTTAGGTTATAGGTTTTGGTTTTGATTTAGGTTATAGGTTTTTATTTAGGATATACGTTAACGGTTTAGGTTTAGGTTATGGGTCTTTAGATTTGAGAATGGGTTTGGGTTTGGGTTTAGGTTATAGGTTTTGGTTTTGGTTTAGGTTATAGGTTTTGGGATTTGAGAATGGGTTCGGGTTTAGGTTATAGGTTTTGGTTTTGGTTTAGGTTATAGGTTTTGGTTTAGGTTATAGGTTATAGGTTATAGATTTACGTTATAGGTTTTGGGATTTAAGAATGGGCTCATGTTTAGGTTATAGGTTTTGGTTTAAGTTTTAGGTTTTAGGTTTAGGTTTAGGTTTAGGTAATAGGTTATAGAATTTGAGAATGGATTCGGGTTTAGGTTATAGGTTTTAGTTTTGGTTAGGTTATAGGTTTTGATTTAGGTTATATGTTAACGGTTTAGGTTAAGGTTTAGGTTTAAGTTATAGGTTTTGATTTATGTTATAGGTTAACGGTTTCGGTTATAGATTTTTGGATTTGAGAAAGGGTTTTGGTTTTGGTTTTGGTTATAGGTTTTGGTTTAGGTTTTAGGTTTTAGGTCTAGGTTTTGGTTTAGGTTTAGGTTATAGGTTATAGGATTTGAGAATGGGTTCGAGTTTAGGTCATAGGTTTTGGTTTTGGTATATGTTATAGGTTTTGATTTAGGTTATAGGTTAATGGTTTAGGTTAAGGTTTAGGTTTAGGTTATAGGTTTTTGGATTTGAGAATGGGTTCGAGTTTAGGTTATAGGTTTTTGGTTTTGAGAATGGGTTCGGGTTTAGGTTATAAGTTTTGGTTTTGGTTTTGGTTATAAGTTTTGATTTAGGTTATAGGTTTTAGGTTTAGGTTTTGGTTTAGGTTTAGGTTATAGGTTATAGGATTTGAGAACGGGTTCGCGTTTAGGTTAATGGTTTTGGTTTTGGTTTAGGTTATAGGTTTTGATTTAGGTTATAGGTTAAGGTTTAGGTTTACGTTATAGGTTTTTGGATTTGAGAATGGGTTCGGGTTTAGGTTATAGGTTATAGGTTATAGGTTTAGGTTTAGGTTATAGGTTGTAGGATTTGAGAATGGGTTCGGGTTTAGGTTATAGGTTTTGGTTTTGGTTTAGGTTATAGGTTTTGATTTAAGTTATAGGTTAACGGTTTAGGTTAAGGTTTAGGTTTAGATTATAGGTTTTGGGATTTAAGAATGGGTTTAGGTTTAGGTTATAGGTTTTTGGATTTAAGAATGGGTTCGGGTTTAGGTTATAGGTTTTGGGTCTAGTTTAGGTTATAGGTTTTGGTTTAGGTTATAGGTTTTAGGTTTAGGTTTTGGTTTAGGTTTAGGTTATAGGTTATAGGATTTGAGAATGGGTTAGTGTTTAGGTTATAGGTTTTGGTTTTGGTTTAGGTTATAGGTTAACAGTTTAGGTTAAGGTTTAGTTTTACGTTATAGGTTTTTGGATTTGAGAATGGGTTCGGGTTTAGGTTATAGGTTTTGGTGTTGGTTTAGGTTATAGGTTTTGGTTTGGGTTATAAGTTTTAGGGTTAGGTTTTGGTTTAGGTTTAAGTTATAGATTATAGGATTTGAGGATGGGTTCGGGTTTAGGTTATAGGTTTTGGTTTTGGTTTATGTTATAGGTTTTGGTTTTGGTTTAGGTTTAGGTTTTTGTTTAGGTTTAGGTTATAGGTTATAGGATTTGAGAATGGGTTCGTGTTTAGGTTATAGGTTTTAGTTTTTGTTTAGGTTATAGGTTTTGATTTTGGTTATAGGTTAACGGTTTAGGTTTACGTTATAGGTTTTTAGATTTGAGAATGGGTTCGGGTTTAGGTTATAGGTTTTGGTTTTGGTTTAGATTATAGGTTTTAGGTTTAGGTTTTGGTTAAGGTTTAAGTTATAGGTTATAGGATTTGAGAATAGGTTCAGGTTTAGGTTATAGGTTTTGGTTTTGGTTTAAGTTATAGGTTTTGATTTAGGTTATAGGTTAACGGTTTAGGTTAAGGTTTAGGTTTAAGTTTAAGTTATTGTTTTTTGGATTTGAGAACGGGTTCGAGTTTAGGTTATTGGTTTTTGGATTTGAGAATGGGTTCGGGTTTACGTTATACATTTTAGTTTTGGTTTTGGTTTATGTTATAGGTTTTGATTTAGGTTATAGGTTAACGGTTTAGATTTACATTATAGGTTTTTGGATTTGAGAATGGGTTCGGGTTTAGGTTATAAGTTTTGGTTTTGGTTTAGGTTATAGGTTTTGGTTTATGTTTTAGTTTTTAGGTTTAGGTTTTGGTTTAGGTTTAGGTTATAGGTTATAGGATTTGAGAATGGGTTCAAGTTTAGGTTATAGGTTTTAGTTTTGGCTTAGGTTATAGGTTTTGATTTAGGTTATAGGTTATGGGTTTTTGGATTTGAGAATGGGTTTGAGTTTAGGTTATACATTTTTGGATTTGAGAATGGGTTCGGGTTTAGGTTATAAGTTTTGGTTTTGGTTTATTATAGGTTTTGATTTAGGTTATAGGTTAACGGTTTAGGTTTACGTTATAGTTTTACGTTATATGTTTTTGGATTTGAGAATGGGTTCGGGTTTAGGTTATAGGTTTTGGTTTTGGTTTTGGTTATAGGTTTTGGTTTAGGTTTTAGGTTTTAGGTTTTAGGTTTAGGTTTTGGTTTAGGTTTAGGTTATAGGTTATAGGATTTGAGAATGGGTTCAGGTTTAGGTTATAGGTTTTAGTTTTGGCTTAGGTTATAGGTTTTGATTTAGGTTATAGGTTAATGGTTTAGGTTAAGGTTTAGGTTTAGGTTATCTGTTTTTGGATTTGAGAATAGGTTCGAGTTTAAGTTATAGGTTTTGGTTTTGTTTTAGGTTATAGGTTATAGGTTTAGGTTTTGGTTTTGGTTTTGGTTATAAGTTATAGGATTTGAGAATGGGTTCAGGTTTAGGTTATTGGTTTTGGTTTTGGTTTAGGTTATAGGTTTTGGTTTAGGTTATAGGTTTTGATTTAGGTTATAGGTTAACGGTTTAGGTTTAAGTTATGGGTTTTTGGATTTGAGAATGGGTTCGGGTTTAGGTTATACATTTTTGGATTTGAGAATGGGTTCGGGTTTAGGTTATACATTTTGGTTTTGGTTTTGGTTTATGTTATAGGTTTTGATTTAGGTTATAGGTTAACGGTTTAGGTTTACGTTATAGGTTTTTGGATTTGAGAATGGGTTTGGGTTTAGGTTATAATTTTTAGTTTTGGTTTAGGTTATAGGTTTTGGTTTAGGTTTTAGGTTTTAGGTTTAGGTTTTGGTTTAGGTTTAGGTTATAGGTTATAGGATTTGAGAATGGGTTCAGGTTTAGGTTATAGGTTTTGGTTTTGGCTTAGGTTATAGGTTTTGATTTAGGTTATAGGTTAATGGTTTAGGTTAAGGTTTAGGTTTCGGTTATAGGTTTTTGGATTTGAGAATAGGTTCGAGTTTTGGTTATAGGTTTTGGTTTTGGTTTAGGTTATAGGTTGTAGGTTTAGGTTTTGGTTTTGGTTTAGGTTATAAGTTATAGGATTTGAGAATGGGTTCGGGTTTAGGTTATAGGTTTTGGTTTTGGTTTAGGTTATAGGTTTTGGTTTAGGTTATAGGTTTTGATTTAGGTTATAGGTTAACAGTTTAAGTTAAGGTTTAGGTTTAGGTTATGGGTTGTTGGATTTGAGAATGGGTTCGGGTTTAGGTTATAGGTTTTTGGATTTAAGAATGGGTTCGGGTTTAGGTTATAGGTTTTAGTTTTGGTTTAGATTATAGGTTTTGGTTTAGTTTATAGGTTATAGATTTAGGTTATAGGTTTTGGGATTTGAGAATAGGCTCGGGTTTAGGTTATAGGTTTTGGTTTTGGTTTTGGTTATAGGTTTTGGTTTAGGTTATAGGTTTGAGGTTTAGGTTTAGGTTTAGGTTATAGGATTTGAGAATGGGTTTGGGTTTAAGTTATAGGTTTTGGTTTGGTTTAGGGTTAGGTTTTAGTTATAGGTTATAGCTTTAGGGAATTGAGAATAGGTTTAGGTTATAGGTTTAGGGTGTGGTTTAGGTTAAGGGTGTGGTGCTTACAAATACAGATATAAATACGGCTTGTCCAAATGGCCAGTCCCTTCCAATGTTGTCCATAGAAAATGGACAGCTTCATCATGGTCATAACAATGGTCCCACCTTCCTAGGTCCCCCGCTCATCTGGATAGCTCCGACGCACATCAGGGTCTGCTCTATTAATTTTGAGCAAATACATAAACACGGTCTGTCCAAATGGCCAAGCCCCTCTAATGATGTCCAAAGGAAATAAACAGCTTCATCATAGTCATAACAGCGGTTCCCACCTTCCAGGGACCCCTCCTCATCTGGATAGTTCCGACGCACATCCGAGTCTGCTCCATTAATTTCAAGAAAATACATAAACATGGTCTGTCCAAATGGTTAGGCCACTCCAATGGTTTAGGCTTTCCTTACCTTCCATTGTATGCTTCCAAGGTGCATATGACCACTATCCTGGGAATCGCTTCTCAAAACTGCAAACTGTTTTATTTTGAAACTCGTTCATCTCACTTGAAAACTTGTCACATAATGAATAACTGTAACCACAATGATAACTATTGTGAATGCACTATAATGAACAAATTATTATTATTATAGATAACTGTAATTACAACATGGATGTTGGATCACTTATGAATGGGTAGAATGGCATATAAAGATTATAATCAACCTTAGAAATATAAGTGCCATATTTGAGATAAAAATGGGAGTAGGTTGTACCTGCGACAATGGCACAGTTGATTCACTAACCTTTTGCTAGTTCTCAAGAGAGCAGATGTATGAATAAAGGATCATTCCAACTAAGGTAACAAGGATGTCGAAAATGTTTCGCCAACTAAATGGATCGTGAAGTGAAACATATCCCAAAGCCAAAACCAAGCATGTTTTCAGATGCCCCAGGACTTGATAGGTGACAGGTGATGTCTTTCCAACTACAAGAAATGTACTGAAGTTGGAAACAGAGATCAAGCAAGAGAGCACAATGAAAACTTGCAATAAAAATAATATGGCTATGAGAAATTTCAAACATAGAACTTGAGGTGTATATTTGAAAGCAAAAACATTTTGATTTGTTAAAAGCCCATCAAGAAATGGACCTGTGATGAACAGGGTTAATGCTTGATAGGGGAAGGATTGATACAAGAGTTGGGTTGATGTATCTGTTTCACCTCAACATATATGCCTGTCTGTTTCATGCTCATTTCAACATATATGCCTCGCTGTGTGTGTCTATTTCATGTGCGCCTCAACATATATGTCTGTGTGCATGTGCAGGTGTGTGTGTGTGTCCATACATATATATGTACATTGAAAGATACATACACACACAGATATATATATATATATATATATATATAGGGGTGCACTTACATGGCATTGGTACCTAGGGCTGTCAATGGGCCAGGCCTGGTGTAGGTCTTGGCCCGGATTTTGAACTATTTCAAAATTCTAATTTTTGAACTCATTTGTCAGATGGGTTTGATGGTGTGGGTCCCCTCGCCCAGCTCCAGCACAAGCCTGAGCCAGGGCCAGCCAGCCCATTTTCGGGCAGATTGGTAAAATAAATAAAGCAACCCAATTGATAACATTGTATTAGAGAAGGGAAGGGATTATTTAAATTGTTAACAAAAGAAATATATGAATATTAAAAGATGTTGACTTCTTCATAAAATGCTCAGGCCTATAAAGAAATGGAACCAATGTCCACACCACCTGATTGATTTGCATATAAAACAACCATATTACAACAAACTATTTCAATTCCCAAAATATTTTTAAAAAGGGTGTATGAACATTAACCAATGTAGATTGCATACATTAATTTCCAAAACAAATAAGAACAAATAGATAAGTTGGATTACTTGTAACAACAACATCATTGAGATAATCTCCATGTATTAGGCTAATATGTCGGCCTCCTAATCTCTCCCTCCCATGCCCATACAAAGGCAATGGCTCTAACAGGCCATTCCTTGGGATCCTATTCCATCATTCAAAATAAGGAAAAACACCCAAATGAATAAACAAATACTACAACATTTGTAGGCTCTACAGATATGTCTTTAACAATATGTATTTATGGCGCATTTTTTCCAGCCAAGTCTCAACCATCAACATCTTGTCCTTGAGGTTGTAAGCACATCTCTCCAACCATGCTAGTCTCTATTCTTGTCAGGAGCTATACTGTCCATGATATTCTCTTGAGAAATTAAATGGACTTTTGGGGTTCTTATCAGTAGAACAATGATGCTCAGCTGCAAGAAACAAAATTAAAAGTGAAACTTATAACATGTTTTAAATGGAAAATGAAATTGAGCAATGCTACAGAGATTTGCCTGAGTGACTCACATCTATAACAAAAAGGTCTGTGGAGCCAACCATGACGTGTGTTAGACATCCACTACATCCATCAGTTGCATCATATCATTTTTCGACATAATCCCAAAACTCAGGTTAATATAAAACTCAATTAAGCCACACCACAGGGAACAGTAGGAATGAGAAAGCCCACACATTTTTGGACATAAAACAATAATGACCTTTTGATTCATTGATGAAATGATTATAAAACCTAGATGTCAAACAATGCAATGCTGATGTTTTTTCCCGATTATTAAAAAAACATCAACTTCAAAGTTTATGGAGTATCATTGTTACATAGATTTTTTTTTCCTAATGAGAATAGACCAAGGGTTGCTGTTTGGGAAAAGACAAAAAAATAAAAAATAAAAAATAAAAAAAAAATAAAAATAAAAAAAATGAAGAAGAAGAAGAAGAAGAAGAAGAAGAAGAAGAGAACCAACAATGATCAATTTTGTGAATGGCGGCATAATACCAACAATTTTCCTAAAGAGATGATTTAGTGGGCGAAGTGTATAGAAACCTTCCCATACACAGTTGCATTTGGCCTCATGAGCACATCAACTACTTGGACCATCCATTAGGTCCAACCCATTCTTCTTCCACTATGCACAAAAAAAAGCACATCAATCATCTGGTAACTATGAATTTTCAAGGCAGCCCAAGAAGAGTGGACTTGGCCTAATGGATAGAGTAGATAGGTGATGCAGAGGGCAAAGAGCAGGGGGAGATGAACTATGGAAGTGATGAAGAAAATTCACTGCTACAGATTCTGGATTCATGGTACAATAACAAGGATGATAGTGGTAAGGATTAGTTGCAGAATGGCGATGGGCTTGTTATGCTTGCACTTTGAGAACCGAATTGTCATTTGTTAGGGAAGACCAATATCCAAAAACTTCATCTCAATTAAAGCTACTAATGAAAACAGGGTCAAGAAAAATGCAGACTGAATTAATCAACAGATCACGCATGAAAGATATGAAACATCAAATATACCATCATCAGCATTGTAGTAACAAATGAACTCAGAGAAAATTCAGGACTGATCTGATTTCAAATGCATCTGATGTTGAGTAACTAAAGAGATGAGAAAGAAAAGAATCTTGAAGAAATCATGGCCAGAAATGAGAATGTATGTATCACGCATGAAAGATACGAAACATCAAATATACAATCATCAGCATTGTAGTATGACTGATCTGATTTCAAATGGCACTGATGTTGCGTAACTAAAGAGATGAGATGGAAAAGAATCTTGAAGGAAATCATGGCCAGAAATGAGAATGTCTCTACACAAATGAGATATCGAGTGAAGAAAATCAAAGAAAAGCAATTAGATCTAAAGACTGCAAAATGGCTAAGATCCCAATGCATACATTGTTTTTTTTTTTATATAACAAAAACATAATTTCTCATCTTCTGTATGTAAAAGTTCAAACCACGCCTCTGTAAGTGTCTAGACACCACATACAACAAAGCTCCATCCAACAATGAGAAACTCCTAATAATCAACAGCCATAAACATATGAACAAGGAAAAGAACCCCAAAAAAATAGAAAATTCTAATAGTAGAAACATCTATAGCACTTGTCTAGACATGAACAAGCCCATCGCTGATCTGCTTGACTCTCAATGTCAGACATATCAGCACCATTGTTCTCATACTTGATTGTTAAAACAATAGTGACACAAATGAAGGTGGGATCAGTTCAAGATGGAAGAGAACTATTCTCCTCAAATTGAATGAAGCAAACCGCTTGTATCTCCGCTATTTGTTATTATTTGTATCATACCCCCTCTCATTATTACATTTGTCTCTAGAAGTGCACCTCAGTAATGTTGCACTGTGATCCATTAAAAATTGCATCATTTTCCCACCCAATTGTAGACTGCTCTTAATTAACAAAGCACTGCTTATCGATGCCTTGCTTCTCATTGGGCTACCAACAGTTTCATCATTAATTTTAGGAGTTTCTAAACATCCATCCTACATCTCTACACCCACACAAACAATTGACATTTTTTAGCACTATCTATCTGCAAATCTATGTGATTGTTGCAATTCCAATGGACATCCGAGCATGGCTGACTTTCAGATGGATAGGGAACTTCTAAGAAACTTAAGAAAGTTAGCTGTGATGGACTCTTTGGACTGATATCGCCTTTCTCAAGCACCCCTGAGATTCATAGAAGCCCTGGCCCTGTTGGGAATTTTCATTGGGGAATGTTAAATTCATTGGAGTAGATGCTTCATCAAGAAAAACTGGGAGAACATCTAAATAATAAGAATGTGTGGCGGCAACTGCCCTAGGCTTTAATAGTGGAATGCTCAAACAACATCTAAGAGGGAACTCATGGCTTCTGTCAACAATCGCCTTTTTGTCCAAGCAAACCGCCACCGTAAGAAGAAGCTGCGCACAATAGAGAGAGATGGTTGCAGCAGATCCCAATGCGTATATACATAAATAAAGATGTACACATGAAATCTGATATGCATATATAGTACATTGTGAAGATTCTATTAGAAAAGTTATAGCAATAGAGTTTTTCCTTTTTGTCGTGTACAAAAAACACCCAGCTCAGGGGAATACAGCAGGGTTCTCCACAATATAGCAAGTTTGGGCCGTTTGACATTTTATCAAGCACGAAAGGTGCCAAAGAATAACATGACCAAAATTATTAATTTTTTTTTTTAAAAAAAGAGAGACTAATGAAAACTATACAGATTTATTCATTTGAAACTCGTTTTATAACCTACAATAATACAAAAAATCTAAAGAAAAAAAATCAATTGAATCGATGAACAAAAAATATGTATAGAGAAAGAGGACCTATAGATTTTTTTAAAAAAAAACAAAACCCTAAAATTCCATATCAATGTCACATTAACGGACTATGAAAGCCTCAAATCCATAGACATTTACCAAAAGAACCCTAACAGATAAACGAGTCCCATGAAATTCAAGGAAGGTAGACAGGGGTAAAAATGGCAATCTGAAAACTCTATTTCATTTCACTACCTCGTCTCTGCCCGAACCATCCCCTTCGTCCGACGACAGTTTCATTGCATTGTGTCCGTCGTCATCAGGGTCCCGATTGGGGTCTGATTTGTTAAGGGAATCACGTGCTCGGTTGAGGAAGGGCTTGAAAGCGAGCTCGATTGTCATCCATCCAAATGCTAGGGCCCTAAATACAACAAGAGTCGATTTTAGTGAGTTTGTCTTCGATTCCCGTTCTCTAATTCCACCCCTTTCCCCAATCTGTTTCTTAGTTCTTTCTTCGCGGCAGATGGAACGAATAAGAGGACTTGTTCGTGGGGTCGATGATCTCACGAGGCAGGTGGGCTAGGGCTTCTGTTCTTGCTTCCTTGTGCAGGAAAGAAAAGAAGAGAAAAGGTTTTCTTACCTGGCGAGGGAGCTCTTTTTGGGTCACGGGAGGTATTTTTTTAGGTGCCTAATAACCAGGGGATTAAGACGGACGGTCCTGTTTGAAGCTCCGTGGGGCCTACCATGACATATGTAGTTCATCCACGCCATCCATTCATTTTAAAATATACTTTTAGAGCATGATCCCAAAAATCAGGTATGTCGAAGGCTGAAGTTGACCACACCACATATAATGGTGGGAACTTAATCTCCACTGTTTCCTACCATGTGGTCCACTTAAGACTTCTATCTGCCTCACTTTTTGTGCTCATGCCCCAAAATGAGCTTTCAAAATGGATAGATGGTACATAAAATATGTGCATTGCAATGGGCCCCATAGGTCCCCTTACGGTGGTGAGATTGTAGCTTTTAGCTACAGATTGAATCATCTTTTAGCTACGGATTAAATCCGTAGTAATATAGCTACGATTTATATCCGTAGCAACAAAGGCTCTCATAGTCCATAGCCTTTGCTCATTCTTTTGGTAGTGATAATTATCTAAAATGATCTCGAAAAATGGATGAACGGTATGGGTTGATCCCAAATTTTCGATAAATCCAAAACTCAAGTGGACCATGCCACACGAAACAATGTGGAATAATGATTTCCATCATTGATACCTTCCTTGGGCCCACAATAATGTTTATTTGTCATTCAACCTATTCATAATATCAAAAAGATATGAATGAAGAGAAAACACAAACATTAGCTTGATCCAAAACGTCTATGGCCTCTAAGAATTTTACAATGGTAGAGATTCAATCACACTATTTCTTATGGTGTGGTCCAGTTGAGCTTTGGATATGCTTCCTTTTTGTTCTTTAGACCCCAAATCATCTGTTAACATGGATGAACGGAGTGGATAAAATAAAGAATTAATGGTAGACCCCACAGAGTTTACTCAGGGTAATTAGTAAATCACCTAAATAAAGTGGAGAGGGGTTTCCTTTCATAATCATATTTTGGGCTTGCCTAAATGTGATTCACATATCCAACCCACTCATTATGTGTGTCCCACTTGGATGAAGGGTTAGACCAAGTTTCAGCCGCATCCAAAACTCATGTGGGCCTCACCAAGTGCTTTTATAAATTTTAGGATGTCTTCACATGGTTTTAGATGGTATGGCCCACTTGAGTTTCATATACGGATGATTTTTGAGATATCTCATAACCTAAAGGGGACACATCAAATGCACGATGTTGATGTTCGACACACATCATGATGGGGCCCACAAAACTTACTAACATTAATTCTTAAGTTCTCGCAAGGTTAATAATTTGGGTCACAATTTTGACCAGAATATTTGGCCCATTTATATGTTTGGTTCATTCACTCTATTTTACGGATCAATACCCTCAATTTGACTATTTACTCACCCCGATCATTTTTATTATAAATTTTTTTAACAATATATCATTTTTATTATAAAATATTTCAAAAAAAAAATAAAATACAGAGTCTGAATTTTTATTTTCAAAATCTTAAAAAAATTCCTAACCTTTAATTTTTTTTTAACTCAAAAATTTCAAAATGCCAATTTTTTTTTCTTTAAAAGCATCATCTTGTTTTCAACTTTTCAATTTTTTGTTAAAAAATGATATATATATATATATATATATATATATATATATATATATATATATATATATATATATATATATATATATATATATATATATATATATATATTTCAAAATCTCAATGTTTTTATAAATAACCTTTTCCTTTAATTTCAAAATTTTAACATATTTAATTAATTTTTAAAATCACAAATTTTTTCAACTTCTTTATTTTTCATTTCAAATTGTTTGTTTTTTGTTAAAGTATTGATTCTTTAACATTGTTTAATTTTAAAATTTTAAATTCTAACTTCTCCTTTTAAAAAAAAAAAAAAAGCATTTTTTCCAAACTTGTCAACTTTTTTTGAACTTCTCAATTTTATTTTATTTTTCAAAATACGAACTCTCATTTTCTTTTTACAAAATATTTTCATTTTTAACATCGTCGAAATTTTCACATTTTTTAAAATCTTTTTAATTTTCTTTTTCAAGATATTATTTTTTTCTCGAAATCAAATTCTTTTGTTTTCAAAATTATCAAATTTATTCAATATTCTTTTTTTTTCCCCAAAAAATAGATTTTTATTAAATCACGAATTTTATTTTTTCAAAATCTCATTTTTTTCTCAAACATTTTTATTTTATATTTTTTTAACTGCTCAATATTTTTTTTCATGTCATATTACAAATCATTTAAATATTAGTTTTAAATTAAAAAATAATAATTTCCACTCATTTGATAGAAAAATAATATATATATATATATATATATATATATATATATATATATATATATATATATATATATATATATATATATATATTTGTATTCAATCAATTGTTAAATATAATATTAGATACAAATATGTACAATTAAACCACTGAATTTGTATTAAAAAATAATTTGTAGATTAGAAAAAACATAATTTTCCACCATATTCTAAAAAAAAAATTAGAAAAATAAATGTTTTAGGCAAAAGTCCATAAACGACGGACCATGATCCATCACAGATGGGCGGGAATTTGCGACCTATAATTTTGCGTCCCAAAATTCAAATTTACGACGGATTTAGTCCGTCGCTCATTTATGACAGACCAAAATTCATCGTAAATACGTCGTAAAACCGATTTTAGCGACGGATTTTGGTCCGTCGTAAAATTCAATGACGTTTGGATGACATTTGAGATGGGATTAGCAACAGACTTTTTCTGTTAGCGATGGATTAAATCCGTCGTTAAACCAAGAGATTTTTGCAACGGACTTCGACCATTTTGGTTGTGCTTCCTCCATCATCAAGACCATTACTCGAAATCGAAGGAAGCAAAGACATTGCAGGAGTTACTCAAGTTAGGAGTCTTCAATTCCCCAGCTGTTGTGGACTTACCGGTATCTAGCCGACTATAGATTCTGAGAGCATTGTCTAGCTGCGACTCCAAGTCTAAACGTAACATTCTTTAGTCAATGTTTCTACACACCGCAAGATCTCATTTTCCAACATGAGCATGTATCCATAGTCTAGCTACTCTAATGGGGAATCTAGCTAGCCACTAGCTAGGCCATACCTGAAATCATTGGATTCTTGAAGTTTTGAAAATTTTTAATTCTAATCCATTTACATTACAGCACTAAAGATTTTATATTTTACTTACTTTTTTTGTATTTTTCTTTTTGTACATAAGGAACCATTGCACAGCTAGCATTCATATCACAAGCACCACCTTGTCATATGTAGCAGCCTATCAGGCCTATAGGGGGTTCCTTTCTAATCTTGTCACTGAGAAGCCCCCAAAAGGCATCACCCAAGGCACATACCTGAAAAAAATTATATATTTTCTAGCTTCCGGTACACTTCTTATAAGAAAAAGCAAAAGCAAAAAACAGAAACTCTATATATATATATATATATATATATATATATATATATATATATATATATATATATATATATATATATATATAATCCTATAAAATTTTAATAACAATATTTATAGATATAAAAAAAGCAAAGCAACCATCGCCATGATTGGGCTTAAAAGTAGCATGTGTGTTTGACAATCCCACTGATGTTAAAAAAATGTCTTAAATCTTGGCGTTGCTCTACCAGTCGAGGGACTGGCTCGACTAGTCAAAGGGGTCCTTCGACTGGTCGAAGATAGTTCAACTCGAAGTCCAGCAACGATGTATTTGAGAGTTTTGGGATGTTCGACCAGTAGAGGGATAGGCTCGACCAGTCGATGGTTATACAGATGGTGTGCAGACTGTGTAAATTTGAGGCGGTTTCTAGGGAGGTGCATAAGTGGGGTTTCCCTATTATAAATAGGAGTCCCTAAGGCCATTCTCAAGCAATGCTAAGGCTTTCTAATTTCAAGGATTTCTAAAAGGATTTTAGGGTTTCTAAAAGGTGAGCAAGGGTGAGATTTGAGGTTGTTCGAATCAAATAAGTCCTTTCTCTTTGTAATTTTTATTTTCATAGTAGAATTCTGTCACTTTTTGCCATGATTTTTTTCCAAAAGGGTTTTCCACGTTAAATCTGTGTGTTCTCTTGTGTTTGCTTGGTGCTCTTAGATTATTATCCTAGTTCCAAATCTGTGTGATTCAGTAGCACAAATCCCAATAAGTGGTATCAGAGCAATCGTTGGGGCACAGATCTAAATCTGAGAGATAAGCAATAATGGTAAGCACTAGGTATGATATTGAGAAGTACTCGGAAAAAAATAACTTTGAGTTATAGAATATCAAGATGATCAGTTCCTTAATCAAGCAAGGCGAAGATGGTGCTCTTGAGGAGTGAAAGTCTACTATGATTGATGATGATTGAAATACACTTGATAATAGGTCTTATCCTCAATCCGTTTATGTCTCACGGATAAGGTTCTCTACAATGTCATGAGAGAAAAAATTACAGGTAAGTTATGGGTGAAGTTAGAAGATGTCTATGCGAAAAAATCCTCTGAAAATTGCCTACACTTGAAGAGTCAGTGGTATAACTTCAAGATAGCAGAGTGTGAATATCTGGAGACTCACATCAGTAACTTTAATAAATTGGTTTGCATATTGTTGGATATAGAGGAAGTGATGAAAGATGAAGAACATGCATGTATGTTATTGAATTCTCGTCCAGCGTTGTATGAGTCATTCAAGGACACAATGTGCACCACGAATAAAACCCTGAATGTCGACACCGTTATCTGAAACCTTTAAGGGAAAGCCATGAGAAAGTTAAAAGACGACATGGAGACATCGTCTAATGCACTGTTTATAAGGGGCACGAATTCTAAACAAGGTACAGGATCTTCAAGTTCTATATCCAAATCCAAGGGCATGGGAAAAGATAAGATAAAGTAATGGAATTGTGGGATGGAAGAACATATGAAGAAGCATTGTACAAATCCTAAATCTAAGAGAGAATAATCTGAAGCTTCATACGGGGAGGTCAACGCTATCACGTCAGATGGATCGAGTAGATGTGATGGTGATTCTTATCTGTGTTTACGATCAGACGCCCATACGATGATGCAAGAGGATTCTAAACACAAGGGCATCTATTCATATGACTCCTCATCGAAGTTGGTTCACCAGCTATATGGAGTGCGATTGTAGACAGGTATTTATGGGTAAAAATAGTGCCTGTAATATTGTGGTTGTTGGTACTGTGCGCATCGAGATGTTTGATGGGATAGAGTGTACTTTGACTAATGTAAGACACATTCCTGATTTAAAGAAAAGTATGGTTTCTCTTGGTGTACTTGAGGCAATGGGCTATAAGTTCACAGGTATTGATGGTGCTCTTAAAGTATCTAAGGGATTATTAGTAATCATGAAAGTGTCACGACTCGATTATCTTTATAGGTTGATTAGAAGCACTTCAATAGGTAGAGCTGCAGTGGCTGTAGCGGATTGCACCTCTGCACGTGTGTGGCATGCTAGGCATGGTCATATGAGCGGGCATCGCATGAAGGCTGAGACGTGTGGACAAAGATACAGAGTAGGTGGAGCAGCAACTTGTAAGAAGAATCACACCACATAATCGTAGGATATCGGCGAGTATATGGACAACTTCAATATCTTAGGGGAACCATCTTCTATTCAAATGGCTTTAGGTAAGACTGGTGCTGGGTAGTGGAAGGTAACTATGGATGATGTGATGAACTCGTTATACCAGATCGGCACATGTGAGCTGGTGGAGCTTCCAGTGGGCCAGATAGCGATTGGATGTAGGTGGATTTTCAGGAGAATAAATCATAAATACAGATCGAGATTGGTAGCAAAGGGTTATGCTCAAAGAGAATGGATCAACTTCTCAGAAATATTCATGCCAATGGTATAACAAGTGTTTATTAGATCCATAATTAGCGATTGTCACGCCCCAAACTCGGAGACCGGGCTCACAAAATTTCTGATCACCGAATCTGGCGCCAACAGCCTCCATAGAACCCCATTCTCGGCTCTTAGCGCCCATTCGACAGGTTCCAATCCTGAGATGCTACAATGTTACGCCCCAAACTCAGAAACCGGGCTCACAAAATTCCCAATCGCCGAATCCGGCGCCGACAGCCTCCATAGAACCCCATTCTCGGCTCCTAGCTCCCATTCGCCAGGTTCCGATCTTGAGTTGCTACGAGGAGGATTTTCAATGTCGGTTTGATTCGTAATAAGCATAACCAAAGGCATAACCCACAAACAACAACCAAGAACTCCATTACATTTCCACTATGATCAAAAACTTTACAAGTACAATGAGCATAAAGGGAAATACAATGGTAAAGTACGAAAACTCCAAAACGATCAGCAACGTGCTCCTGCCTCAGCGCTGCTGTGATCCAACGTCACCTGCAAGCAACGGTCTTGCATAAGCTTACAGAAAGCTTAGAGGGCGGTGAAAGTGTGTGTGCAAGGTAGTAATATGATCATGCAATGTCAGAGTAATGGGAAATATGCAGATGGAACCATAATATCATGAGCCGTACTAAGGCTTATGCGATACAAGACATGAATGGTATCGGCCATCCCAAGGCCATGCGATGTGCAATGCAACTCAAGCATACAGATTCTCATCTATATCCACACCTCAATACAGCTCAAAATATGGAATATCACCGGGGTCTAATACACTCTAAACTAGATTGCCGCCACATCGCGTGCAATAAGGTAAGTGGAAGAGACCACACTATCCGTCTGCCAATATCGGGCGCGACTCGTCGATAGCGGACCCATTCCTCGAGCTGGTCAAACTCAGCCTAGGATTGCCCCTACACTCAGGCGGGTAAGGCAGCACCCCCTTCCAACCGACCACGACACAGTGGAGAGCATAACCGTCTGGTAATCGGCACTCAATGCTCATCTACCCACTCGGTCTAGACGTTGGAGCAACCTCTTGGTACCATAAGGGTTTAGAAACTTTCACCTAGGGATATCTATAGTACCCCATGTAGAACAAGATTTCAGGTATCCAATCCTGCCAACCACGATGCGTCTGTGGAGGCTACGGCCCTGATGTCACTAGGGCATACAATAACCATATCACACAAATGCAAAATGCATGATTCACGCTATCCAATCATGCAACAAATTCTGCGCATATCGTGCGCTCATGTAGGGCAACACTGCCTAACCGGGAGCCTATAAACAACCTGCCCGAAGGCAAATGCTATGATCAAACAATTCTCACGTCAAGCATACATATGATGCGTATGATCATGAGTCATGAAACTGTACTAAACATGTTATAATAAAATGAACTATCTTACAATGCAGATGAACCTGGACGGCCTATACACAATAAGTACAACCCAATAATGGGCCCTAAGGAGAGTCGTAATGTGAACATCCAACCAACATTACACTCGCAATGTAGACGTCAAATCAACATTGCTCCCAAGGCATGATCTTCTTAAACATCGCTACGTAATTGGTATGGGATTACACATTGCAATGGACCTTAGGTTCACCCCATTGGGCTTTTTCATATATATATCAAATGGCCATATCTTATGGGCCTTTTATTCATCAGATGGGCCACATAAATGGGCCACAACAATGGGTCTTATGTGCATTGCAATGGGTCAAAACCCGTGGGCCTTGGATTGCATCAAGTGGACCTAGTCACATGAGTCTAATATGTATCAAATGGGCCACACCAATTGGGCCCCCAAATGTATATCAAATGGGCCTCAACCCAGAGGCCTTATATGAGTCGAATGGGCCTAAATCCCTAGGCCTTAAACAATTCAAATGGGCCTAATCCATGAGCTTGCATGCATATCAAAGTGGGCCTAATCCCATGGACCCTTTTATAATCAAATGGGTGTAGTCCCATGGGTCTTACAATATAACAAATGGGTCCACTTCCATGGGCTTTAAGAATGCAACAAATGGGTCCAATTTTATGGGCCTTGAAGTACATCAAATGGGCCTAGTCCCATGGACTTACAACACATCAAATGGGTCTAAGCTCTTAGGCCAAAAATGAATCAAATGGGCCTAGCCCATAAGCATTTTATAAATCAAGTGGGCCTAGCCCATGCCCTTTTGAAATTGAAATGAGCCTAACCCGTAGGCCTTAAATATCAAGTAAGCCTAAGCCCATAGGCTTTACATATCAAGTGGGCCCAAATTCTTAGGCCTTAAATGAGTCAAATGGGCCCAGCCCATAAGCATTTTATAAATCAAATGGGCCTAGCCCATAGCCCTTTTGAAATTAAATGGGTCCTGACTCATGGGCCTTACAAAATATTTATTTCCATTCAAACTATTCATAGGGACACATGGTCTAGGGCCCACTACAATTTTCATATTATAAAATATACATTTAAACTATATAACATACATAAATATATATAATGGTGGGTCCCACAGAAAATAATATGGGTAGCTGGCAGTGGGCCCCATCATCAAAGACAGATGGACGGCGTGTGTAAAACACATGCAATAGGGTGAGTCTCACCGTCCACGGGCTGTGGACGGTGAAAATGAAATATATACATTAACGTGGGTCCCACAAATGTGGCCCACCGTAATATTTATTTGAAATCCAACCCGCTCATAAGGTCACCCAAACCTGTATGAAGCGAGGATATAAATTTCAGATTGATCTGAAATTTCTGTGGGCCCAAAAACAGATTTCAATGGTAGCTGTCCATTCACACTGTTTCCTATGGTGTGGGCCACCCGAGCGTCTGATCGGCCTAATTTTTGGAGGGGGGCCCACCTGAGGAGGGGACCCAATAAATGAACGGCGTGGATTAAACATATGCATCAAGTGGGGCCCACGGCAGCAGCCGTGGGTGGCTGCACATCAGCCCGCCGCCCGCCTGCTGCAGCCTCTGCTGCAGCTTCAGAGGCTTAGCCTCTTGCTTTTAGTTTTTTTTTTTTTTTGAAAATAAGAAAATCTGAGGATTTTCACAGGTAGGGCCCACCATCAGGAAATCCAACCCGTCCATTGCGTTCAGTGGCCCGTAACAATCAAAATGAGTCCGAAGTTCGAATTTTTATAAGCTTAGGAAGTGAAATAAAATGAGAAAATAGCATTTGAATGGTGATGACGTAATATTTGGCGCTATGGCCCACCAGGTGCTCCGTTCAATCTCATTTTCTGGCTCAACGCCTAAAATGAGATGGTGAAAGGGATGGATGGCTTGGATTAGAACGATACATCAAGGTGGGACCTATGCAGGTGGCTCACCCCAAAATTTCTTTTTCCTTCTTTCTTTTTCCCTTTTTCATACAGGGACGTCCAGCGTCCTAGACGCTGACGGTTGGCATGTAAGAAAATATTATGGTGGGGCCCTGATTAGGTGGGCCACCACTGATGGATGGTGTATTTCAACATTTAAGGTGGGCCCCACTTGAAGGAAAATTGGACTAAAGAATACTTCAAGGTGGGGTCCATTCAAGTGGGCCATACAATCCTATCGCATAAAAATAAAATAAAATAAAACAAAATGAAAGAAATAAAAGAGAGAGAGAGAGACATTGAGAGTGGGATACGCCTTGTGATGGAGGGACCCCAACACTATGGGCCCTCTCTTGCAATAAATCATACAACAAGTGGGTCATTTAGCATAAGGGACCATCAAAAATGTAAATCAACGGTGGAGATCCATTCCCCACCAATATGGACGGTCTAGATGATCTTTTGCAATGAAATAAACATCATGATGGGGTCCATGGAGAATGGCCCCATCCTGGAATGATCATGATGATCCAAGTGTTCCATCGGCCACATATTAGGGTCCCAAGTGAGATCCACACCATTGATCGGTGGGCCTCATTTGGTCTACCATAAAAATAAGAAAAACTACCCTATAGAGGCACCCACCGTCCGATCTTCTTGCTCCTAGAGGTTCCTTGGCACCTTAGCTTCAACTTCAATGGATAAGATGAAGAATGGAGGGTTGAGATGGGAGATTTTGGGATAGAAAGGTGGGCCACTTGGAGCTTAGGAGGCTTTGCAAAACTCCATACGTATGGAGCTTGGAAGTTGCTTGGAGATTTGAAATGAGAAAGAGAGAAAGAGAGAGAGTGATGTAAGGGAGAGAGAGAGAGAGAGTGATGGATGGATGTGGTGAGTGATGTTTGTGTAAGAAAAACTTGACTTTTGAGGCTTTTGTGTAAGAGAGGTATGGGTGGTGAAGACTTTTGTGGCTTTTTGTGTAAGAGAGGTATGGGAGATGAAGACTTTTGGGGTTGCTTGGGAAAAGGGGTGAAAGTGATGTGTACTTAACATATGATGGCTTGATAGGTTGATTGATTGATGGGATGGATGTGATTGATGTGACACATCGTAGAGATTCTCTTACGTTTCACAACGCGCGGCGTTTTCTCGCATCGAACGTTGGCCCATATCTCTTGACCAGGGTATCGCCTCGTCGCGCGAGTTGCGGCATCGGAACTGCAACGACGGCGCGGTCGCTATAGTATTGGTCTCGGGCTGAGTCGACTCTGGTTGTCGGCATATGAATCAGGGTCGCGCGTCGTTATTGTTTAAGGGTCGAAGGTTGCTGGAATTCGACCGGTAAGACCGCAGAAGTCTATGGAAAGGTACGGACCAAGATACGGGTCTTACATACAAGGAGGGTTTTCAATGTCAGTTTGATTCGTAATAAGCATAACCAAAAGCATAACCCACAAACAACAACCAAGAACTCTATTACATTTCCACTATGATCAAAAACTTTACAAGTACAATGAGCATAAAGGGAAATACAATGATGAAGAACAAAAACTCTGAAACGATCTGCAAAGCACTCCTACCTCAGCGCTGCTGCTCCCCAACATCACCTGCACGCAACGGTCATGCATAAGCTTATAGAAAGGTTAGAGGGTGGTGAAAGTGTGTGCGCAAGTAGTAATATGATCATGCAATATCAGAGTAATGCGGAATATGCAGATGGATCTATAATATCATGAGCCGTACGAAGGCTATGCGATGCAAGATGCAAGTCAAGCATACAATCCTCATCTAAATCCACATGTCAATATAGATCAACTCTGGGATATCACCGGGGTCTAGTACACTCAAAACCAAATCGCCGCCTCATCGCGCGTAATAAGGTAAGTGGAAGAGACCTCACTATCCGTCTGCCAATATCGGGCTCGACTCATCGATAGCGGACCCATTCCTCGAGCTGGTCAAACTCAGCCTAGCATTGCCCCCTACACTTGGACGGGTAAGGCCGCACCCCCTTCCAACCGACCACGACACAGTGGAGAGCGTAACCATCTGGTATTCGGCACACAACGCTCATCTACCCACTCGGTCTAGACGTTGGAGCAACCTCTTGATACCATAAGGGCTTAAGGACTTTCACCCAGGGATATCTATAGCACCCCATGTAGAACAAGATTTTTGGTATCCAATCCTGCCAACCACGATACGCCTGTGGAGGCTACGGCCCCGATGTCGCTAGGGCGTGCAATAACCATGTCACACAAATGCGAAATGCATGAATCACGCTATCCAGTCATGTAACAAATCCTGCGCATATCGTGCGCTCATGGAGGGCTACACCGCCTAACCGGGGAGCCCATAAACAACCTTCCCGAAGGCATATGCTATGATCAGTCAATTCTCATATCAAGCATACATATGATGCGTATGATCATGAGTCAGGAAATTATACTAAACCTGAAAATAAGTGATGAACCATTCTTACAACGCAGATGGGCCTAGACGGCCTATACACAACTGGTACTACCTATCAAAAGGGGCCCTAGGGAGAGTCGTAATGTGGACATCTAACCAACATTACACTTGCAATGGGGACGTCAAACCAACATTGCTCCCAAGGTACGACCGTTGCAAACATCGCTACATAATCCGTGTTGGGATCATACATTGCAATGAACCTTAGGTACATCCCGTTGGAGGGCTTGGATAGGTGGGCCACCATATGATGAATGATGGCCCACCTATCCAAGGTGGGCCCTATAAATCACGTTCAAGGTGGGCCCTATTTAGGTGGGCCACCATATGATGAATGATGCATTTAAGATGGGCCCCACCCATGGAGGGCTTGGATAAATACATATTTCATGGTGGGGCTCATTCAAGTGGGCCACATGGTCATTTCATCACACACAAAGAAATAAAATAAATGGAAAGAGAGGGAGAGAGAGATAGAGTGGAACATGCGTGATGGAGGGACCCCGGTACTATGGGCCCTCCGTTTCAACCATCCAATCATACATCAAGGTGTCCCATTGCACATGGGCCATCCAAATAAAAGATCAATGGTGGAGATCCCTCTCCATTCAAAATGAACGGTCTATATGACCTATTAATACAAGAAAGTAAACATCATGATGGGGTCCATGGAGAATATGATCAAGATGGGTCATTGACCTCATCTTAGGGTCCCTAGTGAGATCCAAACCATTGGTCAGTTGGCCTCACTTGGCCCTTCTTAAAAACATAAAAAAGTAGTCTATGGAAACACCCACCACTTGATCTTCTTAGTCCGTCGGGATGCCGGTCTCCTAAAGCTTCACTTTGATGGTGGAGATGGGAGATGGATGGCTAGGATGATGGGTTTTTGGGAGTGGGAAGTGGTCCACCAAAAATCACATTTCTTATGGGAAGATCTTGGACGTGAGAGGTCTCCCTTGCTTGGGTTTGGTGTGTTGAGAAATGAGAGGGAGAGAGAGTTGTAAGAGTGATGGAGTGATGTGAGGTGAGTGATGGGTGAGGTGAGTGATAGGTGAAGTGAGAGGTTAGTTGACTTTGATGGTTGCTTGACTTGTGGAGAAAGGGAGCATGGGTGCTTGTACTTGACATAAAATGATTGATGGGTGATTGATTGATGGGATTGATTTGACACTTCGTAGAGATTCTCTTGGGATTTGTAACGCGCGGTGTTTTTCCTCGAACTGAACACGGGTCCGCATCTCATTGTCTGGGTATCGGATCGGTGCATGAGTTACAGCGTTGGAACGCAGCGACGGTGCGGTCGCAATGATACAAGTCTTAGATTAAGACGACTCAAATGAATAGGATACGACTTACGCTCGTGCGCAACGTCAACTACAGGTCGCGGATTGCCAGAATTTGACGAGAAGGATCGCGAGAAGCGACGAAACAGTACGGATTATGATACGGGTCTTACAAAATGTGTCACTTCGTCAGACGATCCACAACAACCTAAATGGCGTCATGACCGCGCTGAGTCCTCGGCAAACCCATAATGAAATCAGTCGACACGTGCTCCCACTTTCACATCGGGACGCTCAATGGCTGCAATAGACCAGGAGGTCTCTGATGATCGGCCTTGACACGCTGGCACGTATCACACTCGACCACAAAATTGACGATCTGACGCTTCATCCTCGCCCAAAAATACTGTCGCCTCATGTCACGGTACATCTTCGTCGAGCCCGGGTGGATAGAAAACCGGGATCGATATGCCTCGGTCATAAGATCTCTGTGTAGCTCAAGAATATTCGAAACACATAATGGGCCTCCGAAGCGAAGTCCACCATCTGTACCAATCTGTCAATCATGCTGACTCTCAGATGCCGCATCAGCCATATAACTCTGCAACGACGCATCAGCCTGCTGAGCCTCAATCACCCTTGCGACAAGAGAGGGTTGAATCGACAGGCTCGATAACTGTACGATGGAAGACTGCAGGCCGAACTCAAAATCATACGCTGTGATATCCTCAAGCATTCGCCACTCTTGAATCATCATATACGCTACTAGGCCTCGTGGCTGACGGCCGAGGGCATCTGCCACCACATTCGCCTTGCCCGGGTGGTACTGGAGATCGAAATCATAGTCCTTCAGAAGGTCCATCCAGCACCTCTGTCTCATATTCAACTCAGACTGCGAGAAGAGATACTTCGAGCTCTTGTGATCAGAGAAGAGCTCGAACCTGACCCCATAAAGATAGTGCCTCCATACCTTCAGTGCAAAGACAACTGCAGCCAGCTCCAGATCATGCGTAGGATAGTTCAGCTCATGGACCTTGAGCTGACGAGACGCAAAGGCCACTGGTCTCCCGTGTTGCATCAGGACAGCACCCAAACCAATATGCGAGGCATCAGTAAATACAATAAATCCGTCACTCCCAGAGGGAAGAGTGAGGACAGGAGCAGACGTCAGACGGTCCTTCAACTCCGTAAATGATCACTCGCAAGCGTCACTCCAAATAAACTCTGCGCCCTTCCGAGTCAACTTGGTCAGCGGGGCAGCAATACGAGAGAAGCCCTCAATGAAACGCCGGTAATAGCCCGCCAAACCAAGGAAACTACGGATCTCCATCGCAGTCGTGGGCTGGCCCCACTGACGCACTGCCTCGACCTTCGAGGGGTCCACTGCAACACCCTCTCTCTTCACCACGTGAACGAGAAACTTCACCTCCTCCTACTAGAACTCGCACTTCTCTAGCTTCGCATACAGCTGGTGTGCTCGGAGGGTCTACAAAGTAATCTCCAAGTGCTGCTCGTGCTCCTCACGGGTCCTCGAATAGATCAGAATGTCGTCGATGAATACTACAACAAACTGAACCAGATATGGGTGGAAGACCTCGTTCATCAGCTGCATGAAGACCGCGGGTGCATTGGTCAGTCCGAAGGACATGACCTGAAACTCAAAATGATCGTAACACGTCCTGAATGCTGTCTTCGGAATGTCCTCATCTAGAACCCGAATCTGATGATAACCAGAACGCGGGTCAATCTTTGAAAAGAACTGTGCACCCTACAGCTGATCGAACAAATCATCAATCCTCAGGAGCGTGTACTTGTTCTTGATCGTGACTTTGTTGAGCTTGCGATAGTCAACGCAAAGCCTCAACAAGCCATCCTTCTTCTTCACGAAGAGTACCAGCGTTCCCCACGGCGAACTGCTCGGACGGATAAAGCCTAACTCACGTAACTCGTCCAACTGCTTCTGCAGTTCCCGCAACTCCAACGGTACCATACGATACGGGGCCTTCGAAATAGGCGCAGTACCGGGCACGAGATCAATCTGAAACTCGGTGAGTCGACGAGACGGTAATCCCAGAATCTCCTGGAACACATCGAAAAAATCACAAACCATCGGCAAATGGTCGATGCAAGCGGCAATAGGCTCATCTATGGCACTTGACATCAAACAAGACAACCGCTCTCCTCTGGGCTTTGCAACGAACTGGAACTGCGGCACACCGGGTATACAAAACGTGACCGTCCTCGCGGCGCAGTTCAATATGGCATAGTACTCGGTGAGCCAATCCATGCCCAGGATGACGTCGAACTCAAATATCGGTAATGCAAACAGATTGGCAGGCAGAAAGGTATCCCCAACTAGAACAGGGCAAGACGAGTAAAATCGGCCCAACACTGCAGTCCTCCCCAAGGGAGTCGACACTGATAGGCTCTCACCAGAAGACTCCAACGGTAAGCCAGTCAATCGGGTCACTCTCCCACGCGTCATGTCCTACAGGAAAGAGCGAAGGCGCCTATCAACTTCAAAACTCTCGAAGGCACGCACGTTAAAGGGCCTATAACGGAAGGTCGCAAAGCTATCCACACTTCGGGACTTAACCATTCTACACTCATAGCAAATATGTAATGTTGTTCTCGGTTATTCCCAAGTTATGCTCTGATACCAACTTCTGTCACGCCCCAAATTCGGAGACCGGGCTCACAAAATTTTTGATCGCCGAATCCAGCGCCAACAGCCTCCATAGAACCCCATTCTCGGCTCCTAGCGCCCATTCGCCAGGTTCCGATCCTGGGATACTACAAGGAGGGTTTTCAATGTTAATTTGATTCGTAATAAGCATAACCAAAAGCATAACCCAAAAACAACAACTAAGAACTCCATTACATTTCCACTATGATCAAAAACTTTATAAGTACAATGAGCATAAAGGTAAATACAATGATGAAGAACAAAAACTCTGAAACGATCTGCAAAGCGTTCCTGCCTCAGCGCTGCTGCTCCCCAACGTCACTTGCACGCAACGATCATGCATAGGCTTATAGAAAGCTTAGAGGGTGGTGAAAGTGTGTGCGCAAGTAGTAATATGATCATGCAATATCAGAGTAATGCGGAATATGCAGATGGATCCATAATATCATGAACCGTACCAAGGCTATGCGATGCAAGATGCAAGTCAAGCATACAATCCTCATCTAAATCCACATGTCAATACAGATCAACTCTGGGATATCACCGGGGTCTAGTATACTCTAAACCAGATCGCCGCCTCATCGCGCGCAATAAGGTAAGTGGAAGAGACCTCACTATCCGTCTGCCAATATCGGGCTCGACTCATCGATAGCGGACCCATTCCTCGAGCTGGTCAAACTCAGCCTAGCATTGCCCCCTACACTCGGGCGGGTAAGGCCGCACCCCCTTCCAACCGACCACGACACAGTAGAGAGCGTAACCATCTGGTATTCGGCACACAACGCTCATCTACCCACTCGGTCTAGACGTTGGAGCAACCTCTTGGTACCATAAGGGCTTAAGGACTTTCACCCAGGGATATCTATAGCACCCCATGTAGAACAAGTTTTTCGGTATCCAATCCTGCCAACCACGATACGCCTGTGGAGGTTACAGCCCCGATGTCGCTAGGGCGTACAATAACCATGTCACACAAATGCGAAATGCATGAATCACGCTATCCAGTCATGCAACAAATCCTGCGCATATCGTGCGCTCATGGAGGGCGACACCGCCTAACCGGGGAGCCCATAAACAACCTGCCCGAAGGCATATGCTATGATCAGTCAATTCTCATATCAAGCATACATATGATGCGTATGATCATGAGTCAGGAAACTATATCAAACCTGAAAATAAGTGATGAACCATTCTTACAACGCAGATGGGCCTAGACAGCCTATATGCAACTGGTACTGTCTATCAAAAGGGGCCCTAAGGAGAGTCGTAATGTGGACATCCAACCAACATTACACTTGCAATGTGGACGTCAAACCAACATTGCTCCCAAGGTACGATCGTTGCAAACATCGCTACATAATCCGTGTTGGGATCACACATTGCAATGAACCTTAGGTACATCCCGTTGGACCTTAAATACATCAAATGGGCCTTGTCTATGGGCCTTTTATTCATCAAATGGGCCACATTACTAGGCTTCACCAATGGGCCTTAGGTACATTGCAACGGGTCATAACCCATGGGCCTCAGAGTACATCATAATGGGTCTAATCACATGGGCCTTATGTGACTTAAATGGGCCTAATCCCATGGGCTTTATACATACCAAATGGGCCTAAGTCATAGGCCTTATATAGATCAAGTGGGCCTAAACCATAGGCCTTATATGAATCAAATGGGCCTAAATCATAGGCCTTATATGTTAAATGGGCCTAAATCCATAGGCCTTATATAAATCAAATGGGTCTGGTCCCACAGGTCTTAGGATATATCAAATGGTCCAATCCCATAGGCCTTACATCCACATCAAAGTGGGCCCAAATAAACTGTCACAATTTCATTAAGATGGACCTCAAATCATGCCAAGATGGGGTCCGCTTGGACTGTGGATCTGTCTCATTCATTGACTCATTCCATAAAATGATCTTTAAAATGGACGGGCAGATTAGATGCAGCACCTGCATCAATGGTGGGGCCCACATGAAGGCCCGCCATTGTGAATGTTATATATTGTATAATATATATACAACATATATAATATATATACAATATTATATATATATATACCATAACATATATATATATATATATACACAATATAATATAAATATATACATGTATATATATATATATACACACACGCTGCACCCACACAACAAACACACACGCGCACACACACACACCCCACACGCACGCCTGGGGTGGTGTGAAATAACACATGCATCAGGTGGGCTCCATCGTCTAGTGGACGGTGGAGGCAAACGTATACATCACTGTGGGCTCCACGTGGGGCCCACCACAATGTTTATTTGAAATTCAACCCTTTGATAAGGTCACACATCCTTGGATGAAAGGGGAAAAAATTTTCATCTTGATCTGAAACTTCTGTGGCCCTTAAATAGAATTTCAATGGCAGAGGTTCAATCCAACTATTTCCTTCGGTACGGGCCAGCTGAGCGTCGAATGAGGCCAAGATTTGGAGGGAGCCCACTGCTGGGGGTGGCCCACCTTGTGGACCGGTCGGATGGCAAATGAACATCATGGTGGGGCCCACGGCTGGAGCCGTGTGTCCCCTGCTGGATGCCGCACGCCAGCCTGCTACAGCGCAGGCGCTACCTGCGCTGGTCTGACACGAGCAGGAGCT
This sequence comes from Magnolia kwangsiensis, assembly GCA_037074715.1. Lineage (NCBI taxonomy): Eukaryota > Viridiplantae > Streptophyta > Magnoliopsida > Magnoliales > Magnoliaceae > Magnolia > Magnolia kwangsiensis. The sequence goes on along the minus strand of CM073584.1, from coordinate 39,931,578 downwards.
GCTGCTCCATCCTTTCTCTCTCCTCTATTATTGTATTTCTGTGGTTTTCCACAGGTGGGGCCCATATCAAGTTAATCCAATCCGTCCAAGGGATTCTACGGCTCGTAACAGGCAGAAAGAGTCCAAAGTTTGGGATTTTTGGATGCATAGAATCATCAGAAAATATTTTTAAGGGTAACCACTAAAGTTTCCTATGCTATGGCCCACCAGATGCTCAGATCAGGCCCATTCTTCTACTCAACGGCTAAAATGAGGCCGGTAAGAGGATGGATGGCTTAGATTGTACCCATACATCAAGGTGGGGCCTATGAGAAGACCACCCCAAAAGCTTTCTTTCTTTTTTCTTCTTTTTTTTGTTGTACAGGGACGTCCAGCGTCCCAGATGCTGGACGGTTTGGTCTTAAAAAAAATATTGTGGTGGACCCTGATTAGGTGGACCACCTTATGGAGAATAGTGTGACCCCATCACACATAAAGTGGGCCACACTTGATGATTGTATAGAAAATGAGCCTCATGGTGGGGTCCATTCAAATAGGCCACACAAGCCTAAATAAAATAAATAAATAAATAAAATAGACAAATAAAATGAAATAAGAAGGGATAGAGATGGAAAGTGGGACACGCTTGTGATGGAGGGCTCCACCACTATGAGCCCTCTTTGCAAAACAAATCATACATCGAATGAATCCCTTAATCACATGGGACCACCAAAATTGGAAATCAACGGTGGGGATCATTTCCCCACCAATATGGACGGTTTAGATGACCTTTCCAAGAAATAAACATCATGATGGGGTCCATGGAGAATGGCTTCATCATGGAATGATCATGATGATCCAAGTGGGCCATCGGTCACATCTTAGGGTCCCAAGTGAGATCCAAACCATTGATCGGTTGGCCTCACTTGGCCCATCTCAAAACATGAAAAACTAGTACGATCATGCACCCACCGTCCGATCTTCTTGCTCCTAGGGGTTCCTTGGCACCTTAGCTTGGATTTCAATGGAGGAGATGAGAAATGGAAAGCTAAGATGGGAGATGAAGGGGTAGGAAAGGTGGGCCATGCTTAGAATTTTGGGAGTGCTTGGAGAGCTCTCATACATATTGGTCTTGGGTTGAGTCGACTCGGGTTGACGGCGTATGAATCAGGGTCGCACGTGACTATCAGTTAAGGGTCGAAGGTTGCCAGAATTCGACTGGTAATATCGCGGAAGTATATGAAATTGTACGGACTAAGATACGGGTCTTATAGTGATGATTGGCCAATGCAATCTTGAGTTAGAAGGATGGATGTGGTGTCCGCACTTCTGTACAAAAAATTGAAAGAGTAGATCTACGTGAAACAACCAGAGAAGTTCGAAGTTAAAGGGCTGAGAAAAAGAATTTGCAGGAAGTCATAATACGACCTATCGCCTAGGCAGTGGTATAAATTTTGATTCCTTCATAGTGAGTCAGTGATTGTATGTTCATGACATGTAAATCACCAATCATGACTTGTCTAAAATCAACATTCTATAAACTCGGTTAAGTGGGACATTCAAGATAAAAAATCGAGGGCTGTAAAGATGGTTCTCGGCATTGAGACTGAAAGAGGAGTAGACTTTGGTTATCTCAAGCAGTATACCTTGGGTAGGTATTGATTTAAGTATGTGATGGACTAGGCATCAAGTCCCAAACTTGAAAACCGGGCTCACAAAATTTTTGATCACCGAATCTAACGTTGACAGCCTCCGCAGTGCCCTATTCTCGGCTCCTAGCACCTATACACTAGGTTCTGATCCTGGGATCTTAAAAGAAAGATTTCTATGATATAAGTCTGTTTCATAATTAGCATAACCAAGATCGTAATCCACAAATAATAACCACAGGAACATCATCACAAAATTCACTAAGAATAGAAACTTTACAAGGCACACAAAGGGAAAGATACAATGGCTATAACAAAACTCCAAAAGCTTCGTAGCACGCTCCTGCTCCTGCTCAACTACTGTCAAGCATCACTTGCACGGATCAATCGTGCATAAGTTAATAAAAAGCTTAGAGGGTGGTGCACGTGTATGCAGGACAGGTGTCAAGTATGCAACATTAGAGTATGCGGAATATGCTGGCAAGATCATGAATACTACCAGTTGTAACAAGGCTATGCAATACAGGGCAGGAATGCCATCAACCATCTCAAGATTATACTACAATAAGCATGAATGCTATCAGCCATAACAAGGTTATGTAATGTGGGGCCTACATAGCCAAATGTCATATGTAAAATGCGATGCGATCATACCAGTCATCATATCAAGTCCACATATCATTACAGTTCCTCTCTAGGAAATCACCGGGGTCAAATACACTCCACGTTAACTATCGCAGAGCCTAGTAAGATGAAGAGACCTCACTACTAGCCTGTAGTCTGCCAATAACTATCCAGCTCATTGATAGCGGACCCATTTGTGAGCTAGTCAAACTCAACCTAGCTTACCCCCCCTCACTCGGGTGAATAAGGCTACACCCCCTTCTAACCGACCATGACATAGTGCGAGATTCAACCTAATGATATTCGGCACCGACACTCATATTTTCACTCGATCTAGACATTGGAGCATCTCTTGGTACCAAAAAGGTTCTGAAACTTTCACCCAAGGACATCCTACGTGCCCACAGTGCTAGAACTAAGCATTTTCGTTGTCCAAAACTAGCTATCCATGATATTCCTGTGGAGGCTATGGCCCTGATGATGCTAGGACAAATAATAATCATGCCATGCAAAATACGAGATGCATAAATCATATCAATCGACCATGCATCAGTCCTATGTAAAAGGCAGCCCAACAAGGGCCCAAAAGATGAGAGTGGGCCTAACAAAGGGCCTAGAGAGGTTCATAATATGGACATTTAACCACCATTGTTCCCTAAAAGGCAGCCCAACAAGGAATCTAACTAAAACAAAACCCATAGCCCGAATACAACTACGAAAAGAAAATGGACAGCAATGCATAACATCTCATACCACATGATGGGCCTCAAGAAACGACCCATTGCCTACATACATCAACATGGGCTCAATGGGGAAAACCATGGCCCAAGTATCATGGTCAACGAATACATGCGTTATGATGGGCCTCATGGGCAGCCCATATGCCTAAATACATAGGTAAGGCATATCCAAGATTCACCAAGATGGGCCTCACAATTCAGCCCAAGTCTGGGCAAGATAAATGGGCAACAAGGGTCCAATTACATGATACATATCAGCCCACAAGGTCTAGCACAACAGGTAAGCAGCCCAAACACAAAACTGGGCTCAAGGCTGGACGTCCAGTCCATCTGGGCCTACTGGATGTCCAAAAATTTGAATGGTCTTGGTCCTCAAACAATTAGAGAAATGGTGGGCCTCACAAGGCACTAATGGGGTCCAATATTCTCAAAAATTACAAGCATGGTGTGTGTTTGTGTGTGTACAATACTCAATCTGGTGGGCCTCACATCTTCACAACATCCAGCTACATGCAGAAAGTTCTTTAAGGCCTTGCTTGACATTCAGCCCACCCAACTTCCTGGGCCTACTGGGGTCCAGAAGATGATATATCTGAATAAAATGGATACTCCATGGTGACCTATACATGTCACAGTGGGTCCCACCAGATGGAAGGTGAAAGTACAACACAAATTAAAGTAGGTCTGCTGCTGGACTGCAAGTCCAGTAGCACCCCAAGCGGCCTGGGTATCCCAATGAGATTGAGCATCTACCAATGAAATATTCTTGGGGTAATAGGAGTTTTCAATCAATCTTATATTTCTTTTTATTTTATGTTTTGCCTTCATCTAAGTCTTTGTGACCTTATGAATAGCTTGGATGGCAAATAAACATCATGGTGGTCACTAGGAAGGTTTCAATGGTTAGAATCATTTCCCCACTTTTTTTCTTTGATGGGGTCCGTTTGAGCTTTGGATCTGCCTCAGTTTTCGGATCATGGACTAAAATGATATCGGAAAATGGATAGATTGTGTGGATATAACACATACATCATGGTAGGGCCCACAGAACTTGGTGATGTCAATACACGAACGAGGTCCACGCAATCCGCTTCTGACCATGAGGAATATACGTAACTTGATTGTAGCTGTTTAAATAGTGGGCTCCATAGTAAATCGTGGATATCCCAACAATAACTAATTGCAGGATTCTATCCATCCTCCTCCAATTAGTGGTTGTCAACACAATACTCTGATCGTAGGGTTATACGCTCATCAGGTGGCCCATTACAAGATGATCAGGTGGATGAGTCTATCAATAGTCTATCAAAGGTAGGATGCAACAGACCAATGGTTTAGATTAACTGACTATGGGCCCCGCTTGTTAGAAGAAAGAATGAGTCTTTTGTGCCGAGGTTGAAGAACGAAGGGTCATTTGTTCATGTATCCTGGTCCCACTCAAGAGGGAATCAAATTGTGTACTAAGTAAACTCTATGGGACCCACTGTGATTTATTTATTTTATCCACTCCGCCCATCCATTTTACGGGCCCATTTGGCCTGTTGGATTGGAAGGGATTAGATGTTATTGGAAGGGATTGGAAGTTAAATCCCAAGATTGGTCAGGTGTGCCAAACAGAGTTGGTGATCTGATCCCAATCCAATGTATCTTAAGATAATCCACTGACAACACCATCATTACCTTTAAATCTCATTCAATCCATCCTAATCCGTTCAAATTTGCTTGGGACATATGTGGTTAGAGGGTTTGGAAAGGATGAGAAGGCTTAATCCTGGGATTGGCTGGGCGTACCAAACAGACAGGATATAAAAATCCAGGGATAGAGCAATCCCATGGATCTCTAAACAATACACTGACAACACCATCATTACCTAGAGCAATCCCACTGACAACACCCTAGTACCATTCAATCCCTTCCAATCCACCCGGCCAAACAGGCCCTAGATAATCTTAGGACTTGAATCCAAAAATGAAGCATATAAAAATCTCAAGTGGACCACACCACAAGAAAGGGTGGGCATTGATCGTCCACCATTGAAAAATTCTCAGGGGCATAAAAGTTTTGAATAAAGATGATATTTGTGTTTTCTCTTCATCCATGTTGTGTGATCTCATGAGCAGGTTAGATGACAAGTAAACATCACTATGGCCCTAAGAAGGTTTCAACTATGGAAATCATTATTCCCACTATTTCTTATGGTGTGGCACACTTAAGCTTCAGAAATCATTAAATTTTGGGCTCAACCCTAAAATGATATGGAAAAATGGATGAACGGAATGGATAAACAACATACATTCACAGTGGCCCAACAGAGTTTACTCGGTATGATAAAAAGGTGATTTCACTCTCCAGTACGCTCCCCTCACAAGTGGAAATAAGTCACGTACATGTAAGATTAGATTAGTTAGTCCCGGAACGCTCGTTGAGCGGTTTACATGCATCCAAAGCCACGGGAATATATATATATATATATATATATATATATATATATATATATATATATATATATATATATATATATATATATATATATATAGTTTCTGTTTTTGGCTTTTGCTTTTGCTTATAAGTAGAAGTGTACCAAAAGCTAGAAAATGTATAATTTTTTCTAGGTATGTGCCTTGGGTGATGCCTTTTGGGGGCTTCTCCGTGACAAGATTATATTGTTTCTTTTCTGCTTTTGCTTATAATGGCTTGGATGTTTGATGTAGGTGGCTTAGATAGGTCAGGGTTTTTGCCAGCGCTAAGGACCAAAGGTTTGGGCTGGCTCAGCCAAGGTGGATAAGAGAGAAAGAGGGGTCTTATAGAGAAAGGGTGTGTACTGATCGCGTGAATGTTAGGTTGAAAAAGATGGATGATGGGTTATTTATTGTTGGGGCTAAAATCATTTTGGAAATAACTTCCAATTTGGAAGGAAAAAATAACATGTGGCATGATTTGATTGGCTACTGGAGCCCTTAGGAGATGTGGCATTTTCCTATTGACCGTCAAGATAGTAAATCTTTTAATTTAGTAAAAAGCTAGGAATAATTTAACGGCAGAAATTCAATTTTCTACTAGTAACTGTGTGTTCTCAAAACCTGAGGTTAGAATCTTAGGTTAGTGAATAGCCTCAGGTTGACTTCCTATACCTAATAGGATCACCTTGTTTGACTTGAATTTTGAGGTGCAAGTGGTCCATTAGTCCCTATCCATTTTGGTCCTTGTCATGGGTTCTGGGGGAGGACTCATACGTTGGTTTGGTTTGGAATTATGTGACCCCAGTTTACTTTTTTAGGGTTTGGGTCGTTGGCGTGGCAGATTTCCAGGCTTGGTTTCTAAGATTTCAGGTCGAGAGCTTTCTATGGTTTCTAAAGATTCTAAAATTAGCTTGAGCTCCAGGTTAGATCCTGCGCATCCTTCACCCTGTATGGAAATATGGAATGTTTTGGGTATGGTGTCGACACAGACCCATGAAAAACAAATAAATAATTAAGAGAAATGCTTGAATGCTCCATAAATCACGTTCATTATATATATATATATATATATATATATATATATATATATATATATATATATATATATATATATATATAATCCCGTAAAATCTTAATAAAAATATTTATAGACATCAAAAAAGCAAAGCGACCATCCCCATGATTGGGCTTAAAAGTAGCATGTGTGTTTGAAACTCCCACTGATGTTAAAAAATGTCTTAAATCTTGGCGTTGCTCTACCAGTCAAGGGACTAGCTCGACTAGTCGAAGGGGTCCTTCGACTAGTCGAACATAATTCAACTCGAAGTCCAGCAACGATGTATTTGAGAGTTTTGGGATACTCGACCAGTAGAGGGATAGGCTCGACCAGTCAAAGACCTGGCTCAACCAATCGATGGTTATGCAGAGGTGCACGGACTGCGTAAATTTGAGGCATTTTCTAGGGAGCTACATAAGTGGGGTTTCTCCATTATAAATAAGAGTCCCTAAGGCCATTCTCAGGCAATGCTAAGGCTTTCTAAAGGAGTTTCAAGGATTCCTAAAAAATTTTTAGGATTTTTAAAGGGTGTAACAAGGTTGATGAAATAGCGGTGAAGACCGCTTGAAATGAAGTAGGAATAAGCCAATACGTCCTAGAGGGGGTGAATACGTTTTTTTTAAAAAGTTTTATAGTGTATTTAAAAATCCTATTATACTAATCCTATCAGATATACAATTAACAGGATTACTCAAATGTAACTCTACCGGCTTCCAAGCCTAGTAAAGGATCCAATCACAAACTATTCAGGAGATAGCAATATAGAACTTAATTCATGCTGGATATGATTGTGTATGTGTATGAGGTATGATATCAGATATTCAGATGTTAAAATAATAAAGTAAATCACACAAACAAATCCATCGCAAGCACAGTCATTTTTATAGTGGTTCGAGTACTTGTCTACTCCACTCCCAGCTATCGCACTCAACCCTTGAGTGTACCAGATTTCACTACGGAGATTTCTCAGGGTTTAGCTCAAACCTAAGGTTTTAAATCAGGTCACCTTCAACCTTTACATGGAGGTTTCTACTCGATTCACCTCTAACCTTGGAGTTTTACTAGTGCACTCCCAACCAGATGTTTATACCCACATAAAGCAAGGGTCCACACAATGCACCTAGATGTTTATGCTCTCCACAAAGTAAGAGTCCACACAACGCACCTACAACATATACTCCCGCCAATCCTTAAGACCCAATCTTAAAAAGGAATGATCACAAGTGTCCTCTGGACTCTAAATGCTTATAGATAAGTTAATGAGTCTCATTCAGTGCAATGATGAAGATCTCCTCCTTGTTGTTAAAGAATCTTCAGCTCCCTTGATCCGCAATACATAAGATGTACCAATACTTGGCTTCAGGTTAGGTCAAGGTTAGGACGGAAATCTACTTAGAATTTTCCTATAAGGAAGATAGAGTGATTCCCCTCATCTATTCATTCAAGGCATCCCAGCTTAATGATATGTTGTTAAGATAGTTGCTGAAGGATCCTTGAATACAGAAATTCATTTCCCAATCCACTATTGAATGTCAAAGAATGAGAGTGGATTGGAAGATAAACTCCTATGAGAGAAAGGGCTTTGGGTATATAATCTAAAGGTAAAATATACAAAAGCACTCTCTTCTTTCTATACTAGTAATGTAGACAAGTCTCTCTTTATATAAGCAAAAGGTTCCAATAGATATAAAACGATCATATTTATGACAGAGTTCGATATCATCGAGCAGGGTCGATATCATCGAGCGTATACTCTTGATGAGATCGACTGTTCGCTCGATAACACAAACTCAAATGTCATATGGTTTTGAAACCTATTGTCAGCTGGTCGATGGGATCGATACTGGTGTCGATGTCATTGGATATCGAACTCTGATTCCATTGATACTGGGATCGATCTATCGACATTTGAAAAATGAGAGAGACTAGCCTTGAAATATTTCATATTTTTTAGGATATGATCGGAAAATAATCGATGTCATCAAAATTTGAATATCGATGATATCGGGACCTTGTCGATGGGATCGATAAATCGTATAGATTTACCTATAAGCACACTGGACAGTTTGTGTCCGGTCTCGATCCAATTGACTAGACCTCGATAAAATTGATATAAGAATATCGATTCCTCGAGTGAACCCCGATCAAAGTTAAAAACAACCTGAAATATTTGCTAGAAGAAATTTACGCCCACTATCGACATGATCGACGACCTTCTGATATGATCGATATTTGAATTCATATTAAATCAGAAAAGGCATCGATATATCAAAGCACATAGTAATCTTCTTTAAAAAAACAGAGGCACCGAAAATCTACCTGTCAATATTATCGAGCCACTTCCGATGAGCTCGATATTTGAATATCGATGATATCGATAGGTGTATCGATATATCGATAAATTCGTGCAGATGAGTATGCGGTTGCTGGATACTTTTAGTCCTCTTATCGATAGTATCGATAAAGAGTCGAGGACATTGACAGCGCAGGTCGATCATATCGAAATGTGTATCGATACAATCGACAGGGCAAGCAAACTTAGAGATTTTTTAATGTTTGAAAAAGTTCACTTACACAAAAACCCTCATATGTTCTAAGTTATTTTTAAGGGTTTTAATCACCTGGTGTTTTGGACATGGGATGTGAAGCTATGATTTACCTATGACGAGCTTCCACACATCCGGTTGAGGTAGGCGCTTGAATTGTTCTTCCTGTGAGGCTCTGTAGTCCAACTGACTAAACGCACACGCTAATTGACAAATCTGGACACTAGTAGGTGCACTTTCAATCTCCCCCTTTGTCAATTACGTGATAAAATACCAAAACACCCTAGGATAATATCTAGACAGACACATCCTAAATTGTGTGTACATATTTTTACATAATTTTATAAATTCTAATACAGCCATGTATACAACCAGTATTTTCTCCCCCTTACTGTAAAACTCCCCCTTTCTTAGTGCAGCTGCTCCCCCTAACACCTACAACATATAATAGAAAATATCCAATTTTCCACACGAGGTGTTTTAATTTTTCTCCCCCTTTTTGGCAGTCATTAGCAAAGGCGTAACAAGTAGATATTGACTGATGTTAAAGTAGCATATGGGAGAACATGCATACATATAGTTAAGATAAATGGGTAAACCATCTCAAATGTGAGTCATATGTATGTGAGGGAAGTAACCAAGTATGATAGTGAGAGATATGTGTAAAACAACACATGACATGCAGAACTATGGATGCATTCAGATAAAGCAGAGATAAAGTTAAGTAGAGTAAAACAGTCAACAAGAACCTATCACATGCATTCCATAGTAGAAACTCTATTCAACCAGGGGACATCATATGGCAGTAAGAATAGAATTATATGCAGCCATATTCAACAATATCCAAAAAAAATATATACTGCCATAGACAGCAGCAGTTTAACCATTCTCCAAAAATAAAACAAAGCCCATTTGAGGGCACCCAAATATTACAACCAGCATTTCAGCCCATCCGTGGGCATTTAAAAGGGAAAAAAACTTTTAGTTTATGCAGAAAGAGAGTTGTCACATGCACTCAAGGAAACGTAGAACATTCAAAAAGATACTACTATTCATACGCTAAATTAAGAAGAGTGAGTGTGTGTGACAGCATTCAGAAATCAGTGCTAGGGAGCAGAGTAAGATAGAGCTGTGTCATCCCGGTGACAAGTCATCAAGTCAACCAACTATTGTACAGACTATTGTACCTTATGGACAACTCACTCCAAGACTGTAAGTCGTTCTTACACTGAGTGAATGTCCCACTGAATCGCTCTGATCCTATCTAGCTTGTATCATTTGGTATGTCCGGGTATTGATATAAATGGGGCTGGATCGGGTCTAGCGAATTCATCTCTTTCCATCTCAGTTTCCTCCATGTGAGGGTCATCAACACCTTCGGCTCCTTCTTGAATTCCTCCTTCTTTGTACTCGTGACAGACCAGATCCATTTTGCGAATGTTCTTGATATTAAAGACTTAAAGTCGAAGTACAGGATCAATGGTAGATGAAAAACCAATGCCTTGACATATCCTGCTTATGATCTAGGGATACAGCAAATACAGATCTCTGGATGTATGTATAGCATTTACCAACTGATTGACAAGCAGTGTTGGAAGGCAAACCTTTGTCCCATTCGCAACAGAGTATATTATCATGACCATAAGACTCGTGAGATCTGATCGATTTGTACTCCTTGGATACAAATTTATAATGAAGATCCCATGCATAACCCGAAAGTGGGGTTCCATGTACCTGGATTTTAAGGCATTCCCTTGATGTCAGGGAATATCTCTATTATGGCATAGGTACTTAGTTATCATATATTGGACATCAGGAAGATCGAGATCCAAATTGGGGAGGCCTTCTAGAGCCATATGTAGATTGAGAATGTGAGCCATTGTGGCAGGAGTGATAAATGCATCATCACCATCCAGAGAGACCATGAATGAAGGAGAGTTAGATACCGGAGAGTGACACGCTCCAAGGAAGTTGCGTGTTTGTTCAAGTTGACAAGGCCCTCCGAAATCTAGGATGGGCATCCAGCCGATTGCAGAGAACAAGAGTTTCAGATTGTAAGGTGTTAAACAACCCCTTTTGACTTTTCTCTCATGGATCAGCTTCCTACCGGTGTATTTTGTTAGGCGTTGGATAGCCGGAGGAGGTAGTTCTAGTTGAGGAGGTGTAGGAAATTCGGTCTGGAACCCACCATATGGGGTCTATCATGATCTTTGCCGTGTGGGGCTCCCACGGTCCGGGGCCCTTACCCTTTCTCTTGAGGCGAGGACTTTTTGTCGAGTAGTTCTTAAAGACTCCCCTGGACCAGATGCTACACCTTTATCTTATTCCATGTGGACCAATAAGCTTTTTGAAGAATTTAAAAAAAAATTGACAAAACACCTGACAAACTAAAAATATCCAAAAAGAGCTCTGATGATTTTAGAAGGATATTACCCGATTTGCGGAAGGATTTGAGTAGTCCGACATGGCTCCTAGTGATTGGCCGAGAGGATCGAGCCGAGAAGACGACCAAGAAACCCTTGAAGAATAAACCCTCTTTTTCGCCCTGCTGACTTTTATCGGGCACCATCTTTGATCATATCAACCATTATCTCGATGATATCGAGAAGTTGTCAATCGATTCTATCGATTCTGTCCACGATATGATCCACGGTCATACGGCTTTTCATATTCTGAAGAACCGCCGATTGTATCAATCCTTGGTCGATAAAATCAAAAAAGATCGACAGTTGTATTGAAAGTAGGTATTTTTCAAGTTTTTCACCATTTCAACACGCTATTATGTATATCCTGATTTGATCAGTATATATCACAAAATTTTGTACAAGTTCTGTACAGTCAAAAAAAAATTATAAACATGATAATGTTTATACAAAAAGTTTGAAGTGTGCAACCTCAGATGTAACATTGAAAGCTCAGCAAAAATTGCATCATTTCAGCAAATATCCAGATCTAGATGCATGACCTGGACTTATTCCTTTTTCTGCTTGATATATCAGGATATATGAAAGTTAATCATTAGACAGTTCAGCTTTTCTTTTACTACCCATTGTAAGACAGATTTCTTTATTCTGTCCTTTTCTTTAGGTGGTGATGAATGGATGTCTTTTCTTGGAAGACTTTTATCATTCAGTGTTTCTTTGATTGATTTGAATTTTTCAATGTGATTTCGACCAGAGTTATGTAAGGTCTGTCTTAGTGCCAAGCATTCAAACTTATAATGACCCACATCACCACATAAATGACAAACTGGAGAAATTCCCATATTGCTACTTGAAGCAGCCGGTTTTGTTGGAGCTTTATTTTCAGTTTTCTTTTTAATTTTCTCATACCCTAAGCCACTCTTGTCTCTTCCTTGCCTTCCCATCCCTAATAATTTTTCTAGCTTCTCACCACTTTGGAAAAATTTGTAGTTGATTTCAGCAACTCTCCTAGATTTTTCTAAGTCAATGTTGAGTGAGTGATTCTCATTCTTGAGTTGTGCATTATCATGTCTTAACAATTCAGCCTGGTTCACAAGTTTTAACAGTTCTATTTTTAGGGATAGGTTTTCTCTTTCTAACTTGTCATTATCTGAATGATATTGTTGAAAGTCATTGACTAATTGTGTGTTAATTTCCAAGGTTCTTTCCAAGTCTTTATACAACAACTCCATTTTATTTTCAGACATACCGAGTTTTTTAAGGATATGGATGCTATGAATATACAGTTGATTATAAGCATCTTTCAGTTTATCCTTTCAACTTCTTCCTCTTCTTCAATTTCCTCATTGTCAGATGAAAATGATTTAGTAGCTTACTGTTATTCCTCAGATTCAGTTGGAATGATCGAAGTAGTGGAGACTATAAGTATTTTTAAGGATTTTTTGTCCCTATTGCTTCCCAAGTCACTTGATTCTGAATTTGACTCCTCCGTATCATCCCACGTGGCGGCCATTGCCTTGCCCTTGATTTTTCTGTTTGGGCATTCGGTAGATAAGTGTCCATACTCCTGACAGGCATAACATTGTGGTTCTTTGGTTCTTTTCCCAAATTTTTCTGTAGAAGGTTTGTCATCCACCATTCTACCTCTAGAGGGATGGCCGTGATTCTTTTGAAAAAATCTTCTGAATCTTTGTGCCAGCAAAGCCACTTCCTCATCTTCATCTTCTTTTTCACTCTCACTATCCTCATATTTTATTTTCTTAGAAGTTTTTAGTACGGTGTTTTTGAATTTTAGGGATTGAGTGAAGTGTAGTTTAAAAGTTTGTAGGGAACCTACCAGTTCTTCTACTTTCATCTCATCAATATTTCTATACTCCTCAATTGTTGTTACTTTGGGATTAAACCGTTCCGGTAGGGATCTTAAGATTTTCCTACATATTTTTAGTACCAGACCTTTCTCTCCCAATCCACCCATGGAGTTACAAATTATATTCAACTTGGTGAAAAACTCCATAAATGTCTCATGCTCTTCCATTCTGAGATTTTCAAACTGTGAAGTCAGAAATTGTAGTTTAGACCTCTTCACAGTGCTTGTGCCTTCATGGGTTGTTTCCAGTAGGTCCCATGCTTTCTTAGATGTCTCACACATACTTATTTGATTGAATATATATAGAGACATGGCACAGTAGATGGCGTTCATTGCTTTTGCTTCAGCAGTTCGTTGTTCTTTGTCGAACGTCATCCACTTTTCTTTGAGTTTAAGTTTAGTGATGGTAGTTTCATCTTCAGGTATGATTTGATCAGATGATGTTGAGGGTCAAATATTGCATATCAAACCCTAGTAATTACCGGATTTTACGTATATGATACTGTTTAACGGCCTGGTTTAATCATGTTTGTGTTGCAAGGTGGATTTACAAGCGGGGACTGAAAAAGATGTTTAAAGCATGGATTTAACACCCTGATGACACCAAGGCAAGATACGGACTCCAGGGGACCAAGATCAACGCCAGGGATCAACAAAAATCAAAGAACTGAAGCTCTAATAGCCTAAAACTCATCCAGAATGCAAGATCACGGGGTTCCCACCATCAGTTTGACTTAAAACTTCATACATGGTCCGAGGGCCATAAATTAACCGTACACATCAATTTTCACCCATCGGAACCCTATAGAAGTGGCCGAACAGACAAATCAGCCCATGAATCTGTGATTTGGGGCCCACCTGAGACTTGGATACACTTCGAAATTGGTATCAACGGATCAAATGAGGTGACAAAACGGATGGACGGCACGGATTTCATATATACATCATGACTGGACTCCACTGGCAGGGCCAGTGCACAGTGCGCAAGTGCACTTGACATGCACTTGATCAGGAATCAAACCCAAAAGACGGAGACCCGTCTCCTTAGCATTCTCTGTGTAAAATCCCAGCGTCCGCTTCTGTGGACGCTGATTTCGTGTAGTAAGCGGATGCTAATTTCGTGTAGTGGGCCCAACTCATTTCTCGAAACATTGATCTGGACCGTCCATTCACTCCAGAGGGAGACCAAGCCCCTAGCCTAGGCGTCCGTTTTACACCATGCAAGGTATTAGAAGATTCTGGCCGTTGGAAGCAGAATGGACGGCGGAATCAACGATCAAGTGGACCACACCGAAACAGCTCCAAAACTCAGCATTTCTGGATGGTTTTTCGTCCTGAAGCTAGTGGACGGGTTGGATTTTATAAAAAACTGTACTGTGGGGTCCACTAAATCACCCAGCGCATGTACCCGTGAGCTCTGTTTTGCAGCAGAGCTTGCGGGTGAGTGTTGTGGGCCCAATTCATCATCTGGATTGGTGATCCAGACCGTCCATCATGTAGACGGCTTCATTCTGGACAGAACCATGTTGACCATTCTCGTCCAAGCATGCACACGTGTTTGCTACAACGGTCAAAAGAGATCTTAATCTGCTGCGTTCAAACTGTCGCAGCGGGTTTAACTTTGTGGGCCACCCCGAATTCGGAACTAAAACCTCTTCTTCTGGGTCAGAACTTCATGAGGAACCTAGTGGAAGGTTCGGATCAAGCTAGAAATACAGATCATGGGACCCACAGCGTTCATCACAACAGGCATTTTTGTGAATCACAGTGCATACGAAAAGTCGGTTCCAAGCCAACCGACCTACTCCAACTTATAAAAGGGGGAGAATTCAACAGCCGAAAAGCTGGGCTAGGAACTGGGAGGCTGGACGTTGGAAGAAAACGTGAAGAGAGAGAGAGAGGGAAGAGCTTTGTGTTCTTTTCTTTTACTTTTCTTTTCCTTTTCTTTTTCTCTTTATTTATTTGGATTTAGCCTAACCATGTTATCAGTCTAAACCTCTTAGCTAGGGCTAAGAGGTGAAGCTTGTAGTGAGATGGGAGATTATATGCTTTTAATTTTAATTTTTGAATTGAAGTCGGGTTTAGTTTGATTTTAATAGAAATATTTTTGGTCTTTAATGGTCTGTTGTGACTGAAATTACAATGGGTCTGCAATGCTCTAAATATTTTCTTTTCTCTTTTATGTTTATGACGTCAGGAAGCCCTGTTGTTCACCATAGTCTCCTGGGCATGGTCGGATGACGGTACCCTTCCTGACCTTCATAACATGTTGATTGGTTGGTAATTAGTTTAATTTTGTTGTTGTCATAGTCTTTTGGGCATGGTTTGGTGATGGAATCCATTCTAATTCATATACCTTTTATCTCTTGAAAACTAGATCAATGACAGTTCAGTTTAATTTCCATAAAGCAGGCATAAGATCTCCCGGATCTCTACAAGTGGATCCTCTGAATCCCTAGTTTCCTTCTCTGATTTCTCTTAAGTTTAGTTTAATTAATTCATAATTATTCCACAATTGTTACTTGATTTAGAATTCACCTTAATCTAGTTCTAGTTCTGATTAGTTTTAAATAACGTACAAGTTTTAGTCCCTTGGGATTCGACCTCGGTCTTACCGAGTTATTACTACATCACAACCCTGCACTTGGGGAGTGAACAAGTTTTTGGCGCCGTTGCCGGAGACTGTCGGCTACGTTTTTCTGAAATTAATTAGTTTTAGGATTAGTTTAAGATTAGATTTTCTTTAGAATTTTTAATTCTAGGTTTAGAAGTAGTTATTTTCCTTGTTAGAAATTTTTCCTAACGTTAGAAACTTGCTATTCTTCATTCTATCTGATTTTTAGAACTAACCTAATTTTTTTTTCTGTTTTGTAGGAAACTTCTAATTTAGTAAGCTCTTTCTAATTTCTCTTTCTTTGGAATTTCTTCTTTTCTTTAGAAATTAGTTTACTTTTAATTAGAACTTTCTATTCTTAGAAACTAACTTGTTTTGTTTATTCTGCAGGTTCTTAACCTAAGACTTCAAATTTGGTAATTTCTTTCCATCTCTCCCCTTTATTTTCTAGATTTCTACTTCTTCCTTTCTCTTAGGTTTAAGTTAGAATTTGAGGGCTGAGTGTGTTTTATGCCCCAGTGGGCACGCGACAACGCTCGACGTTTCGTGACTAAAGGAGGATTAGTTGAGGGGTTGACTGTCCATCGCAGGACTAGACACCACTTGAATTCTCCTGAGTTAGAGGAGGTTATGGCTGAAAATCAACCTCAAGCACTACCCCAACAAAGGGTTGAGGAAGTACATGATGAGAATGAGGTGCATCAGGCACCCCCGCCTCGTACTTTACTAGATTATTTACAACCGGCGGGGGTGAGTACGCCCTCATGCATGATTTTTCCTGCGAATACAAGACATATGGACATCAAGCCAAGGGTTATCCAACTCCTTCCCAAGTTCCATGGGCTTGAATCTGAAGAACCATACTTGCATCTGAAAGAGTTCGACGAAATCATAGACACCTTATATTTCCCTAATGTATCTGAAGATACTATTAGGTTGAAACTCTTTCCATTTTTCTTGAAAGGAAAAGCCAAGACGTGGTTACATTCACTATGTCTTAGATCCATTGGCACATGGAATGATATGCAGAGAAAATTTATAAAGAAAATTTTCCCACATCATAAGACAATTACCCTCAGGAGAGCAATCATGAACTTTTTCCAAAAGGAAGATGAAACATTCTTCCAATGTTGGGAAAGGTTCAAGGATCTGATTAATGCATGCCCACAACATGGCTTTGAAATATGGCGCATCACAAATTTTTTCTATGATGGGCTAACATCTTCTATGCGCCAAATGGTCGAGACAATGTGTAACGGAGAATTCATCAATAAAAATGTCAACGAGGTATGGGATTACCTCGATAGTCTCGCTGAAAAAACACAATCATGGGACTATTACCCAAGGATGAACACTACGTCTAGGCCGACTCATTCAAGGAAAAAAGGAGGAATATATCTCCTGAAAGAGGATGATGATCTTAACGCTAAGGTAACCAATCTCACCAGAAAATTTGAGGCCATGGAAGGAAAGAAGAAAAAGATTAATGAAAGTGTTTGCGACATCTGTGATTGCAACATTCATACTACTAAAAATTGTTCTTCAATACCTACCTTTCGAGAAGTATTGAATGAACAATCTAATGCCGTAAATAACTATCAAAGACCTTTCAATGGACCACCCTCTAATACATACAATCCTAGCAGTTTGTCCGTACCCCTCAAGGTTTCCTATCAGTTTGTCCGTTCCTCCAACTAAAATTCGGATGATTTTTCCTAACAGTTTGTCCGTTCCTCCAACTAAAATTCGGATGATTTTTCCAGCCAGGATTGTACGTATTAGAGGGTGGTCCATTGAAAGGTCTTTGATAGTTATTTATGGCATTAGATTGTTCATTCAATACTTCTCGAAAGGTAGGTATTGAAGGATAATTTTTAGTAGTATGAATGTTGCAATCACAGATGTCGCAAACACTTTCATTAATCTTTTTCTTCTTTCCTTCCATGGCCTCAAATTTTCTGGTGAGATTGGCTACCTTAGCGTTAAGATCATCATCCTCTTTCAGGAGATATATTCCTCCTTTTTTCCTTGAATGAGTCGGCCTAGACGTAGTGTTCGTCCTTGGGTAATAGTCTCATGATTGTGTTTTTTCAGCGAGACTATCGAGGTAATCCCATACCTCGTCGACATTTTTATTGATGAATTCTCTGTTACACATTATCTCGACCATTTAGCGCATAGAAGATGTTAGCCCATCATAGAAAAAATTTGTAATGCGCCATATTTCAAAGCCATGTTGTGGGCATGCATTAACCAGATCCTTGAACCTTTCCCAACATTGGAAGAATGTTTCATCTTCCTTTTGGGCAAAGTTCATGATTGCTCTCCTGAGGGTAATTGTCTTATGATGTGGAAAATTTTTCTTTATAAATTTCCTCTGCATATCATTCCATGTGCCAATGGATCTAGGACGTAGTGAATGTAACCACGTCTTGGCTTTTCCTTTCAAGAAAAATGGAAAGAGTTTCAACCTAATAGTATCTTCAGATACATTAGGGAAATATAAGATGTCTATGATTTCGTCGAACTCTTTCAGATGCAAGTATGGTTCTTCAGATTCAAGCCCATGGAACTTGGGAAGGAGTTGAATAACCCTTAGCTTGATGTCCATATGTCCTGTATTCGCAGGAAAAATCATGCATGAGGGCGTACTCACCCCCGCCGGTTGTAAATAATCTAGTAAAGTACGAGGCGGGGGTGCCTGATGCACCTCATTCTCATCATGTACTTCCTCAACCCTTTGTTGGAGTAGTGCTTGAGGTTGATTTTCAGCCATAACCTCCTCTAACTCAGGAGAATTTAAGTGGTGTCTAATCCTGCGATGGACAATCAACCCCTCAACTAATCCTCCTTTAGTCACGAAACGTCGAGTGTTGTCGCGTGCCCACTGGGGCATAAAACACACTCAGCCCTCAAATTCTAACTTAAACCTAAGAGAAAGGAAGAAGTAGAAATCTAGAAAATAAAGGGGAGAGATGGAAAGAAATTACCAAATTTGAAGTCTTAGGTTAAGAACCTTCAGAATAAACAAAACAAGTTAGTTTCTAAGAATAGAAAGTTCTAATTAAAAGTAAACTAATTTCTAAAGAAAAGAAGAAATTCCAAAGAAAGAGAAATTAAAAAGAGCTTACTAAATTAGAAGTTTCCTACAAAACAGAAAAAAAATTAGGTTAGTTCTTAAAATCAGATAGAATGAAGAATAGCAAGTTTCTAACGTTAGGAAAAATTTCTAACAAGGAAAATAACTACTTCTAAACCTAGAATTAAAAATTTTAAAGAAAATCTAATCTTAAACTAATCCTAAAACTAATTAATTTCAGAAAAACGTAGCCGACAGTCTCCGGCAACGGCGCCAAAAACTTGTTCACTCCCCAAGTGCAGGGTTGTGATGTAGTAATAACTCGGTAAGACCGAGGTCGAATCCCAAGGGACTAAAACTTGTACGTTATTTAAAACTAATCAGAACTAGAACTAGATTAAGGTGAATTCTAAATCAAGTAACAATTGTGGAATAATTATGAATTAATTAAACTAAACTTAAGAGAAATCAGAGAAGGAAACTAGGGATTCAGAGGATCCACTTGTAGAGATCCGGGAGATCTTATGCCTGCTTTATGGAAATTAAACTGAACTGTCATTGATCTAGTTTTCAAGAGATAAAAGGTATATGAATTAGAATGGATTCCATCACCAAACCATGCCCAAAAGACTATGGCAACAACAGAATTAAACTAATTACCAACCAATCAACATGTTATGAAGGTCAGGAAGGGTACCGTCATCCGACCATGCCCAGGAGACTATGGTGAACAACAGGGCTTCCTGACGTCATAAACATAAAAGAGAAAAGAAAATATTTAGAGCATTGCAGACCCATTGTAATTTCAGTCACAACAGACCATTAAAGACCAAAAATATTTCCATTAAAATCAAACTAAACCCGACTTCAATTCAAAAATTAAAATTAAAAGCATATAATCTCCCATCTCACTACAAGCTTCACCTCTTAGCCCTAGCTAAGAGGTTTAGCCTGATAACATGGTTAGGCTAAATCCAAATAAATAAAGAGAAAAAGAAAAGGAAAAGAAAAGTAAAAGAAAAGAACACAAAGCTCCTCCCTCTCTCTCTCTTTTCACGTTTTCTTCCAACGTCCAGCCTCCCAGTTCCTAGCCCAGCTTTCCGGCTGTTGAATTCTCCCCCTTTTATAAGCTGGAGTAGGTCGGTTGGCTTGGAACCGACTTTTCGTACGCACTGTGATTCGCAAAAATGCCTGTTGTGATGAACGCTGTGGGTCCCATGATCTGGATTTCTAGCTTGATCTGAACCTTCCACTAGGTTCCTCATGAAGTTCTGACCCAGAAGAAGAGGTTTTAGTTTCGAATTTGGGATGGCCCACGAAGTTAAACCCACTGCGACAGTTTGAACGTAGCAGATTAAGATCTCTTTTGACCGTTGTAGCAAACACGTGTGCATATTTGGACGAGAATGGTCAACATGGTTCTGTCCAGAATGAAGCCGTCTACATGATGGACGGTCTGGATCACCAATCCAGATGATGAATGGGGCCCACAACACTCACCCGCCAGCTCTGCTGCGAAACAGAGCTCACGGGTACATGCGCTGGGTGATTTAGTGGACCCCACAGTACAGTTTTTTTATAAAATCCAATCCGTCCACTAGCTTCAAGACGAAAAACCGTCCAGAAATGCTGAGTTTTGGAGCCGTTTCGGTGTGGTCCACTTGATCGTTGATTCCGCCGTTCATTCTGCTTCCAACGGCCAGAATCTTCCAATACCTTGCATGGTGTAAAACGGACGCCTAGGCTAGGGGCTTGGTCTCCCTCTGGAGTGAATGGACGGTCCAGATCAATGTTTCGAGAAATGAGTTGGGCCCACTACACAAAATCAGCGTCCGCTTCTGCGGACGCTGGGATTTTATGCAAAGAATGCTAAGGAGACGGGTCTCCGTCTTTTGGGTTTGATTCCTGATCCAGTGCACATCAAGTGCACTTGCGCACTGTGCACTGGCGCTGCCAATGGATTCCAGTCATGATGTATATATGAAATCCGTGCCGTCCATCCATTTTTTCACCTCATTTGATCCGTTGATACCAATTTCAAAGTGTATCCAAGTCTCAGGTGGGCCCCAAATCACAAATTCATAGGCTGATTTGTCTGTTCGGCCACTTCTACAGGGTTCCGATGGGTGAAAATTGATGTGTACAGTTAATTTATGGCCCTCGGACCATGTATGAAGTTTTAAGGCAAACTGATGGTGGGAACCCCGTGATCTTGCATTCTGGATGAGTTTTAGGCTATTAGAGCTTCAGTTCTTTAATTTTTGTTGATCCCTGGCGTTGATCTTGGTCCCCTGTAGTCCGTATCTTGCCTTGGTGTCATTAGGGTGTTAAATCCATTCTTTAAACATCTTTTTCAGTCCCCGCTTATAAATCCACCTTGCAACACAAACATGATTAAACCAGGCCGTTAAACAGTATCATATACGTAAAATTCGGTAATTACTAGGGTCTGATATGCAATATTTGACCCTCAACAGATGATACCACATATCCATTTTCAACTACATCCCAAACATCATGATCCAAATATCTCAGGAAGTAATGCATTCTAGCCTTTCGGTATGCATAATTTAAACCATCAAATACTGAAGGTCTAGTGACTGATGAGCCCTCTCGTTTGGCCATATTCCTAAACTTTAGTCAAGATCACTCTCTAGGAGGTGAAGCCCATAAAGAGAGACCCACTCTAATACCAATTGAAATAGTGGTAAAGACCGCTTGAGATGAAGTAGGAATAAGCCAACATGTCCTACAGGGGGATGAATAGGATTTTTTAAAAAGTTTTACATTGTATTTAAAAATCCTATTGCACTAATTCTATTAGATATACAGTTAACAAGATTACTCAAATGTAACTCTACTGGCTTCCAAGCCTAGTAGAGGATCCAATCACAAACTATTCAGAAGATAGCAATATAGAACTTAGTTCATGCTAGATATGATTGTGTATGTGTGAGGTGTGATATCAAATATTCAAATATTGAAATAATAAAGAAAATCACACAAACAAATCCATCGCAAACACAGTCATTTTTATAGTGGTTCGAATACTTGTCTACTCCACTCCCGGCTGTCAAACTTAACCCTTGAGTATACCGAATTTTACTACGGAAGTTTCCTAGGGTTCACCTCAAATCTAAGGTTTTAAATCAAGTTCACCTTCAACCTTTATATGGAGGTTTCTACTCGGTTCACCTCTAACCTTGGAGTTTTACTAGTGCACTCCTAACCAGATGTTTATGTCCACATAGAGCAAGGGTCCATACAATGCACCTAGATATTTATGCCCTCTACAGAGCAAGGGTCCACACAATGTACACTCCCGCCGAAGGCTTCTTATGAGGACTTCAAATGGTGAGCAACACTTAAGACCTAATTCTAGAAAAAAAAAATCACAAGTGTCCTTTAGACTCCAGATACTTACAGATAAGTTAATGAGTCATATTCATCGCAATGATGAAGATCTCCTCCTTGTTGTTGAAGAATCTTCAGCTCCCTTGATCCACAACACATAAGATGTACCAGTACTTGGCTTCGGGTTGGGTTAAGGTTACAGCAAAAATCCACTCTCTTAGAATTTTCCTATAAGGAAGATAGAGTGATTTCCCTCATCTATTCATTCAAGGCATCCCAGCTTAATGATATGCTGTTAAGATAGTTACTGAAGGATCCTTGAATGTGGAAGTTCATTTCTCAATCCACTCTATTGAATGTCAATGAATGAGAGTGGATTGGAAGATGAACTCCCGTGAGAGAAAGGGCTTTGGGTATATAATCTAAAGGTAAAATACACAAAAGCACTCTCTTCTTTCTCTACCAGCAATGTAGACAAGTCTCTCTTTATATAGGCAAAAAGTTTCAACGGATATAAAATGGTCATATTTATGACAAAGTTTGATATCATCGAGCAGGGTCGATATCATTGAGCGTATACTCTCGATGGGATCGACTGTCCGCTCGATAACACAAACTCAAATGTCATACGCTTTTGAAACCTATTGTCAGCTCGTCGATGGGATCGATACTGGTGTCGATGTCATCGGATTTCGAACTCTGATTCCATCGATACTAGGATCGATCTATCTATCGACATTTGAAAATTGAGAGAGACTAGCCTTGAAATATTTCAGGTTTTTTAGGAAATGATCGGGAAACAATCGTTGTCATCGAAATTTGAATATCGATGATATCGGGACCTTGTCGATGGGATTGATAAATTGTATAGATTACCTATAAGCACACTGGACAGTTTGTGTCCGGTCTCGATCCAATTGACTAGACCTCGATAGCATCGACATAAGAATATCGATTCCTCGAGTGGCCCCCGATCAAAGTTAAAAATAACCTGAAATATTTGCTGAAAGAAATTCGCGCCCACTGTCGATATGATCGACGGCCTTCCGATATGATCGATATTTGAATTCATATTAAATCGAAAAAGGCATCAATATATCGAAGCACATAATAATTTTTTTTAAGAAAACAGGGGCGCCGGAAATCTGTTTGTCGATATTATCGAGCCACTTTCAATGAGCTCGATATTTGCATATCGATGATATCAATAATTGTATCGATATATCGATAAATCCATTCAGATGAGTATGCGGTTGCTAGACACTTTTAGTCCTCTTATCGATAGTATCGATAAAGAGTCGAGGACATCGACAGCGTAGGTCATTCATATCGAAATGTGTATCGATACAATCGATAGGGCAAGCAAACTTAGAGATTTTTTTATGTTTGAAAAAGTTCACTTACCCAAAAATTCTCATATGTTCTAAGTTATTTTTAAGGGTTTTAATCACTTGGTGTTTTAGGACATAGGATGTGAGGCTATAATTTACCTATGATGAGCTTCCACACATCCGGTTGAGGTAAGCGCTTGAATTGTTCTTCCTGTGAGGCTCTATAGTCCAACTGACTCAACGCACACGTTAATTGACAAACCAGGGCAATAGTAGGTGCACTTTCAGGTGAGATTCGAGGTTGTTCAAATCGGGTAAGTCATTTCTCTTTGTAATTTTTTTCATAGTAGAATTTTGTCACTTTTTGCAGTGATTTTGTTCCAAAAGGGTTTTCCACGTTAAATCTGTATGTTCTCTTATGTTTGCTTGGTGCTCTTAGATTGCTATCCTAGTTCCAAATCTGTGTGATTCCGTAGCACAAATCCCAATAAGTGGTATCAGAGCAATCGATAGGGCACAGATCTGAATCTGAGGGATAAGCAATAATGGTAAGCACTAGGTATGATATTGAGAAGTACTCGGGAAAAATTAACTTTAAGTTATGGAATATCAAGATGATCAGTTCCTTAATCAAGCAAGGCGAAGATGGTGCTCTTGAGGAGTGAAAGTATACTATGATTAATGATGATTGATATACACTTGAGAATAGGTCTTCTCCTCAATCCATTTATGTCTCATGGATGAGGTTCTCTACAGTGTCATGACGGAGAAAACTGCAGGTAAGTTATGGGTAAAGTTAGAAGATGTCTATGCAAAAAAATCCTCTGAAAATTGCCTACACTTAAAGCGTCAGTAGTATAACTTCAAGACAGTAGAGGGTGGATATCGGGAGACTCACATCAGCAACTTTAATAAATTGGTTTGCAAATTGTTGGATATGGAGGAAGTGATAAAAGATGAAGAACAAGTATGTATATTGCTAAATTCTCTTCCGGCGTCATATGAGTCAAGGACACAATGTGTACTACAAATAAAACCCTGAGTGTCGATACCATTATCTCAACCCTTTAAGGAAAAGCCATGAGAAAGTTAAACGATGACATGGAGACATCTTCTGATGCACTGTTTATGAGGGGGCAAGAATTCTAGACAAAGTACATGATCTTCAAGTTCTAGATCTAAATCAAAGGGCAAGGGTAAAGATAAGATAAAGTAATGGAACTGTGGGATAGAAGAACATATGAAGAAGGATTGTACAAATCCTAAATTTAAGAGAAAATAATCTAAGGCTTCATATAAGGAGGTCAACATTGCCACGTCAGATGGATCAAGTGGATGTGTGGTGATGTCTTATCTGTATTTACAATCAGATGCCCATACGATGATCATAAGGGCGAGTGGATTCTAAATACAGGGGCATCTTTTCATATGACTCCTCATTAAAGTTGGTTCACCACCTACATGGAGTGCGATGGTAGATAGGTTTTTATGGGTAATAACAGTGCCTGTAATATTGTGGTTATTAGTACGGTGCGCATCAAGATGTTTGATGGGATAGAGCGTACTCTGACTGATGTAAGACACATTCCTGATTTGAAGAAAAATATGGTTTCTCTTAGTGTACTTGAGGCAATGGGCTACAAGTTCACAGGTATTAATTGTGCCCTTAAATTATCTAAGGGAGCATTGGTAATCATGAAAGTGTAACGACTCGGTAATCTTTACAGGTTGATTGGAAGTACTTCAACAGGTTGATTGGAAGCACTTCAATAGGTAGAGCTGCAGTGGATTCCACCTCTGCACGTGTGTGGCATGCTAGGTATGGCCATATGAGCAGGCATTGCATGAAGGCTGAGACGTGCGGTCAAAGATACAGAGTAGGTGGAGCAGCCACTTGTGAGAAGAATCACACCACATAATCGTAGAATATCGGTGAGTATATGGATGACTCCAATATCTCAGGGGATCCGTCTTCTATTCAAATGGCTTTAGGTGAGTCTGGTGCTGAGAAGTGGAAGTAACTATGGATGATGTGATGGATCGTTGTACTAGATCGGCACATGGGAGCTGGTGGAGCTTCTAGTGGGCCAGATAGTGGTTGAATGTAGGTGGATCTTCAGGAGAATACATCATAAATATAGATCGAGGTTAGTCGTGAAGGGTTATGCCCAAAGAGAAGGGATCGGCTTCTCAGAGATATTCACGCCGACAATATAACAAGTGTCTATTAGATCCGTAATTGGCACTGATTGGCCAATGCAATCTTGATTTAGAAGGATGGATGTTGTGTCTGCACTTTTATACAGAAAATTGGAAGAGCAGATCTACATGAAACAACCAGAGCAGTTTAAAGTTAAAGGGCTGAGAAAAAGAGTTTGCAGGAGGTCGTGATACGACCTATTGCTTAGGTAATGGTATAAAATTTGATTCCTTCATAGTGAGTCAGTGATTGTATGTTGATGATATGTACCCCATTCTCGGTTCCTGACACCCATATACCAGGTTCCGATCCTGGGATCTTACAAGGAAGATTTCAATAACATAAGTCTGTTTCATAATTAGCATAACTAAGATCATAACCACAAATAATAATCACAGGAACATCATCACAAAATTCACTGAGAATAAAAACTTTACAAGGCACACAAAAGAAAAGATACAATGGCTATAATAAAACTCCAAAAGCTTTGCAGCACACTCCTGCTCCTACTCAGCTACTGTCTAGCATCACCTGCACGCATCAATCCTGCATAAGTTTATAAAAAGCTTAGATAGTGATGTACGTGTGTGCAGGACAGGTGCCAAGTATGCAATATCAAAGTATGCAGAATATGTTGGCAAGACCATGAATACTACCAGCCGTAACAAGGCTATGCAATACAAGGTAGGAATGTCATCAACCATCTCAAGACTATGCTACATTAAGCATGAATGCTATCAACCATACCAAATGTCAAATGCCATATGTAAAATGCAATGCGTTCATGCCAGTCCTCATATCAAGTCCACATATCAGTACAGTTCCTCTTTAGGAAATCACTGGGGTCAAATACACTCCACGTTGACTGCCGCCTCCCTAGCCACGCAACCCAGTGAGAGGAAAAGACCTCATTACTAGCCTGTAGTCTGCCAATAACTACCCGGCTCGTCGATAGTGGACCCATTTGTGAGCTAGTCAAACTCAGCCTAGCTTACCCCCCTCACTCAGGCAAGTAAGGTTACACCCCTTCCAACCGACCACGACACAGTGCGAGACACAGCCTAATGGTATTCGGTACTAACACTCAGATTTTCACTCGGTTTAGGCATTGGAACATCTCCTGGTACCAAAAAGGTTTTAAAACTTTCACCTAAGGACATCCTACATGCCTACAGTGCTAGAACCAAATATTTTCAGTGTCCAAATCTTGCTATCCACGATATGCCTGTGGAGGCTATGGCCCTGATGATGCTAGGGCGAATAATAACCATGTCATGCAAAATACAAGATGCATAAATCATACCAATCAACCATACATCAGTCCTGCGCATACAACACGCTCATGTGGGGTAACTCCATCACTCAGGGAATCCCATAAACAACCTATCCAATAGCTCATGCCATGATCAATCACTCCTCAACCAAGCATACATATAATACACATGGGAATGAATCATGAAGATAACTAAGCATAACATGTATTGAAGTTGTACTCTCCTCTTAATAAGGTCGGGTCTAGGTACTTAGACGATTCTACATGGTGTGGAAGGAGTATAACCAATAGTGGGGGCCCAATGGTTTGGGGTAGCCCACAAAGTCTAGGTAAGCAATACTATGGGCCCAAAAGATGAGAGTGAGCCTAATAAAGGGCCTAGAGAGGTTACTAATGTGGACATTTAACCACCATTGTTCCCTAGAAGGCAGCCCAATAAGGAATCTAACTAAAACAAAGCCCATAGCCTGAATACAACTATGAAAAGAAATGGGCAGCAATGCATAACTTCCCATACCACATGATGGGCCTCAAGAAATGGCCCATTGCCTACATACATCAACATGGGCTCAATGGGATAAACCATGGCCCAAGTAGCATGGCCAATGAATACATGCATTATGATGGGCCTCATGGGTAGCCCATATGCCCAAATACATAGGTAAGGCATATCTAAGATTCACCAAGATGGGCCTCATAATTCAGCCCAAGTTTAAGCAAGATATCAACCCACAAGGTCTAGCACAATAAGTAAGCAGCCTATACACAAAATTGGGCTCAAGGCTGGACGTCCAGTCCATCTAGGCCTGCTGGATGTCCAAAAATCTGAATGGTCTTGGTTCTCAAACAATCAGATAAATGCTGGGCCTCGCAAGGCACTAATGGGGTCCAATATTCTTAGAAAATACAAGCATGGTGTGTGTGTGTGTGTGTGTGTGTGTGTGTGTGTGTGTGTACAACACTCTCAATCTGATGGGCCTCACATCTTCACAACATCCAGCTACATGCAGAAAGTTCTTTAAGGCTTTGCTGGATATTCAGCCCGCCCAACTTCTTGGGCCTACTAAGGTCTAGAAGATGATATATCTGAATAAATAGATACTCTATGGTGACCTATACATGTCATAGTGGGCCCCACCAGATGGAAGGTGAAAGTACAACACATAAATCAAAGTGGGTCTGCTGCTGGACTGCAAGTCTAGTATCACCCCAAGCGGCCTGGGCGTCCCAATGGGGTTGGACAACTGGCCTACAAACATCCAAGGTGGGCCCCACTTGTGGATGTCCCACCAAGGGGTGGACCACGTCCAAGTGGGCCACACAAAAGGGAGGACGGCGTGGACAATACATATAATCAAGGTGGGCCACATGGGAGGGACAGTCATCCCCTGTTGGACATCAGCCTAGCTAGAACGTCCAGCAGGTGGGCTGCTGGCCCAGCCTATAACACCCTAAAAATCGGGGGTTAAGCAGAAGTTTAGCTCCCGAGTTTCAACGCATCTCTTATGCAACATAGATAATGATGATTAAATGTTGTCCATATTAGTGCATTAAACATGAATGGAATTACACCAAATCAGCATATCATACTCCAGAGACAATTAGATTATGCAAGCGGAATACTGTGATAGATATATAAACCATATAAGTGATTGTAAGTCCCCAGAGTATGAACATGTTGCTAGGTTAAATAATTACATGTATAGTTCCAAAATTCACAAAATAATACAATGTAATGGCATCTAATCCGTATCCCTGTAACCCCGTCGACGCAACTCTAGGTCTACATAGACCCACCGAAGAGTTGCATGTAGGAGAACTCCTGGTCATCATAAAAGTCCAGCTCTACTTCGTAAGCATCGCCATCATCTGTAGCTAAAATAGAGTCTAGTTGGTGTTTTAAAACACCGTCCCAGAGTGGGAGTGAGTGATTAACTCAGTAAAGCTATAAGGTAAAGGTTAACATGTTATCAATTTAGTTAACTAGTAATGATAAGGCAATGCAACAATCATATCCTAAGTACTCTTGTTATTGCAGGATTGGTATGCTGTAATGATGCATGCCCTCGCCTGCACTCCCTCAGTGACATCATCTCACGATTGCGCATAACAAACTCCCTAAATGTGCGCTTCCTCGCCAAAGCATATACAATGCGGTGTATGATCGTGCTAGCCAAGTAATTTATTTAGGCTTATTCATACAGCAAATTCGAAAAGCTGAAGTACCTCTCTTTATATCATTTACCCAAACGATGATCCATCTATAGTTATTAATCCTAGTTAATCACATACGATAGGCAGGTTATAGGGCAACATCACCCCTAATTTAAAAGCAGTGGATAGGCAAGTTTAGGTCACTACGGGAGGCTCGTCACCTCGGCGTAGGCCTAGTTTATACTCAAGATCATTACGGGAAAGGCTCGTCACCTTAGCATGGGTTGACAGCTCAAATACCATGTCTCATACCACCGTATTCGGCTCATGAGTTTGGTTTGCTCACCAGACACTACGAGGAGGCTCGTCACCCTAACGTAGGCAATAGCTCGACCATGGTATCTCATATCACCATGCCCAGCTCATAAGTCTTAACGGATGGTGGTACCAAGGTTGAAACAGGCTTTACATTGGTAAGTAGTACCTTATATTCAAGCAGTAGTGTCCATACATGGTGGACATACATTAGGCAAATCGGGTTACTTGACAAGTTCAACTGGTACGAGCATACGTTGAATTGATCAACATGGAGCACGTAAGCACTCCGCATAGCTTAACCACTGTCGACAAACAGCGTACGACCTGGATTCATCGAACGCGTCTTGTATGGCGAAACGACCTCGGCCACTAACTCAGGAATTGTTACCGATTACCTGGACTACGTAGTAGTCCTAAACCAACTCAAGCACAATAGGCATTCATATGTGATGGTCAAACTACGTATGACAACCAATTAAAATAGAAATATCATTTGAGCATTTTAACAAACACATAGCATACATGTTATAGTAAATAGGCATTTCATCCATAAATCATGTAGTAGCGAGATAGGTTACATGAAGGAAACTGTATCTATAGATAAGGTAATTGAGAATCCTATCTCAACACCCTCATTAAATACATTTTAACAAGTATTTTCTCATTCAAGTATTTTATCAAACACTTAGACTACATATATCAATATTCATGTAATAAATTTATTATAACATATATTATAACAAATCCTCTCACAAGGAGTTGCTACACACAACAATCATGTATTCTCAATCAAACATTGTGGCAAGCACAAATCATAATTCCATATTCCTTCAAACATTTCAACAAATACAGAATACATTATATTCAACATAGTTCATAAATATATGTAATATATGGGAAACATTACATCTAAGCATATGTGACAGCAATCAAGTCAGTCATAGATCATTAACTGACATTGAAAGCATTGAAAATCATAACCTAAACATTTATAGTCTGCACCTTTCGTCGATATACTCATATCGAACTCAGTTTGTACACTACGTCTCCGTTTATAACAAAACGGCTACCTGAATTATGAAATAGGTTAGTTATTTCACTGATTCCTCTATTTGGATCCCTAAAACAGATTAGGGCTAGGATTTATTACCTAAAAATGTATTTGGATTCGACGGTGTAGGGATACAGGAGGGATGATTCGGCACGTGGAGTGATGGGGATGAATCCGAGCAACTATCTCTCACTCTCTCTCTCTTCTCCTCACTCTTTCCTTCTCTTTTCTCTCTTAGGGTTTAGGAAATTTGTATGGAATGAGAGAGGGGTGGGTTAAGGCCCTTATATAGGCCCAGAACTGATGTTAATGGCTCCAGGGCCATGGTATACTTAAGTTATAACCAAAAGTCGACTGTTTCAGGCCAACGGAGCTCATCTGAAGGTCCATTAGCTCATCTGAAGGTCCATTACTTGTCTACGGTCTGAAGAAAGTTCCTTGACAATGGATCTATATCAGGTTAAAGTTTCAGTCCGATCGGATTTGTGGATCGACCGTGGAGGACCAGTTTCAGTTCAACGGCCATCGTCACTCGATCAGGGTCACAAGTACACTGACTTGTGTAGGAAAATTTCCCTAATCCAAGGGTATAGTTGGGTCAGAATCTAATGGTATGGAACCTTAAATTTTTCGTGCAAGCGAACGGCCTAATTCACTTAAATTTGAGTTCATTTTCTAAAGATATTCGCATTTCTTACACACTTCGCTCCGAGCTCAAGTTGTGCATTTCTGAATACTATTTTTATACTTGATTCTCGCGATGCTTGTCAAGCCCAGTAAGGCAGTCATAACCGTATCGTTTCACGGTAATTGGACTTTCGACGCGTGGTCTAGGTCCGATACGGAGCTTCAATGTGCTCGTGAGAGCAACTGGGTTTTGAGATTGATCCTAGATTTTTAGGTAATGTTGGGTTAGCTATTCTAATGGTTTTAGGTCTTACAGTTTGTATATAAAGTGATTCGAGCTAATTTTTCAATTAATTCAGTTTAATACTTAATTAATTTTCATCTAATTTCTAAAGGATTCGGTCCTTAGTGATTTCTGCCTAAGGTGATACTCGGGTCTTTGTACATATTTTTTCAAGACGTTACATAGTCACAGTAACCTCCAAAATTGGGCATTCAGGATGGTCCACATACACCTGAAGTGGGTCCCAAAAAGGTGAGCCACGAGGAAGGTAAGAGGAGAAGTCATAAATACATACAAATAAAAGTTAAAAATCTGGACAGCAAGGTTTTTAGAAAATAAAATGTTGCTAAAATGTTGTTGTCGCCATCTTATACACCCAATGGAATGGGCCCAAGCCTTCTCAATCAAGGGAAAAATGGGTGGATTATATGCACCCATGAATGAACAACAAGTGGGGTCCTCATGAGAGGCCCATCATCCCCAAAACCAAGCTGATATGTATGATTTTCCTTCATGTAGGACTGTTAGACGGTAGCCCTCTTGGGCCTGCTCCATGGGGCTTCAATCAAGGGTGGATGGAGTGGGTTTCATCAAACATCAAGGTTGGGTCCACATCTCAGAGAAACACCCCGCATTAGGAAGAAAATGAGGCTACAAACAAGGCTAAACTCCATATAATATACAACAACAAGGATCGAGAAAAATCTAGACAACAAATATGTTGTTGGACATTCTAGCCCATAAGTTGTTGGACATTCCAGCCCATAAGTTGCTGGACAGGGAGAAATACCTCAAATGAAACATGGTGTGGCCCCACAAATCTCAAACTAGGAATCCAATATCAGATCTCATTGCATGTCAAAAATGGACAGTAAGTGGGACGCCCAACGTCCAGAAAATGGACAACATGGACGTCCCACCTTGCTAGATGGTCTAGGCGTCTTAGACACACCAAGTGGGCCACACACACAATTAGGAAAATATAAGGGAGAAAGAGAGAGAGAGAGAGAGAAGATCATGGCCACAGGAAGGACTCCGCCACTATGAGCCCTTCTCAAGCAAGCACAACCATACATCAAGATAATACATGGGTCTCATGCATGCATGGGCCCTACAATAAAAAAACCTGAGGTGGGGATACGATCCCCACCATGGATCTAAGGTCTACATGACCCATCAAGCTATGGATCAAAGGAGAACATTATGATGGGGTCCATGGAGAATGGCCCCATCATGGCAACATGTATGCACAAAGTGGGTCATTGGCTACACTCATGGAGTCATGTAGGATCTCCACCATTGATTGGTGGGTCCTACACACTCCCATGAAGGAAAACAAGTTGTAATCGAAGAAAAATAAGAAATCTAGTATAGGAGTGCACCCACCTCAAAGCTCTTCCTTCTTCTTCTATCCTTAGGTTCTCTAGCTCCAATGGGGTAGTTCCAATGGTGGAGATGGGTGTAGGAGGGTTATATTGATGGGAATCAAGGAAGAAAGGGGCTGGAGAAATGGGGGAGGGTTAGATGTCCCAACTTCTCTTGCAATGGAAGGAGAGAAGGAAATGAGGGAGAAAGAGAGGGAGATGGAGTGTTGTAGAAGTGTCATCATAGCACTATAAGGTGATTATTGCTTTTTGGGAAGAAAGACACCCATTGTCTTGTTGGGAAGAAAACTAATCATGACTTGTAAGAGAGGATAGGCTAGGCTATAGGTAGCTCTCATAGGAAATGAAGGAACTAGGGTGGGTCCACCTAGGAAAATGTGCACAAGCACAAGGTAGGTCCCAAATCATGATCAACGGTCCAAATATTACGCAGGATGTCTCTTGATCTACACCTCGGATTGGCACATGCAACGCGGCATGGGAACCACGGCGATGATGCGGTCGCAAAAGCATAGGTTTCGGGTCGAATTGGTTCGGGTTTATAGGGCAGAACTTAGGAATGATCGCAAATGCTACCTATAGGTCACAGGTCGCTGGAATTCGACCGGAAGGACCGCAGGACCTAACGAAATGGAATGGATAGTAGGTTATGGGTCTAACAACAGGAAAATTTAGAGAGCGTTCCCTATGCGTCTCTCCTCAAGTTTTTCTCATGACATATCCCAAAAATGATAAAGAAAAGTAGGATATAACTTATGAGCCTTATTCGAATGTAGTTGGCAATACATGTCATGGTCTATATTAGATCGGTTATTTCACAAGCTATCGATGTTGTGAGAAAATATCCCATAAGCAATATTGGATAGTACTAAGATGGTATAGAAGACTACATCATTACTTTTGAGATGACAGGAGTAAAGGTGGTTGGGCATGTGGATTCAGATCCGGCAGACATGCCCACCAAGGACGTTCGTATAGAGAAGTTTAAGTTCTGTGTAACTTCTCTAGGCTTGGCGATGGTGTAAAAGGAAGACAGAGTGTGCACGAGAAGCTATGATGTGATGCAGAGATAAAAGAAGAGGTTAAGAAGCTACACGATTGAATATTGAAGATATGGTGGAGATTGTTGTTAAAGGATGTCTTAAATCTTGGCGCTGCTCGACCCGTCGAGGGACTGGCTTAACTAGTCGAAGGGGTCCTTTAACTGGTCGAAAATAGTTCGACTCGAAGTCCAGCAACGATGTATTTCAGAGTTCTGCGATGCTCAACCAGTCGAAGGGGTCCTTCGACTAATCGAAGCCCTGACTCGACCAGTTGAGGGTTACGCAAACAGTGCACGATTTGTGCATGGACTGCGTAAATTTGAGGCAGTTTCTAGGAAGGTGCGTAAGTGAGGTTTTCCCATCTATAAATAGGAGTCCTTAGGGCCATTATCAGGCAATGCTAAGGCTTTCTAAAGGAGTTCCAAGGGTTCCTAAAAGGGTTTTAGGGTTTCTTAAGGGTGTAGCAAGGGTGAGATTTGAGGTTGTTCAAATCAGGTAAGTCCTTTCTCTTTGTAATTTCTATTTTCATATGAAATTTTGTCACTTTGTGCTATGGTTTTTTTTCGAAAGGGTTTTCCACATTAAATCCGTGTGTTCTCTTGTGTTTGCTTAGTGCTCTCAGATTGCTATCCTAGATCCAAATTTGTATGATTCCGTAGCACAAATCCCAACACCCACAACTCTACAATAATAACCCATCGCAATCCCACTCTCACTCGATCACGAATAACCATGCATTATGTTCTAGGAGGGCATGCCCATACCCTCATTAGTCCCCGATCCATCTGCACATGTATCCCACAAAACCTTGGCAAGCCTATGGTCAACAAGACCCATAACATATAAAAGTTGGAAGACCTAATGATATAGTTCTTCCAACACAAGGCCACATCCCTTGTCCAAAGCGTGCTAATGTAACCATTGGGTGCCCGAGTCAATTAACCAACACAGTCTCTCCAACCTCAAATCTCCCTCACACTTCCACTCAAGTCTATTTTCACCACCATACTATTTAGAGCATACAACTCACTATGATAGCGGAAATAACCATTTTCATATTTAACCTCTCTCATTCTAGAGCCATGTCTAAAAGCCCTTAATGGGAGCCATTTCTAGATATAACCTCTCCTAATTGGAGCCAAATTCAACAACCTCCCACTAATGGAAGTCACATTCATCCTCCCCATAACGGGAGACCATAGGAACTCGACAAGGTCGACTACTATAAAGAAGAAGCAATCAACACAATGTCGCGAGGGGTAAGGTGCTCCTAGTCTAGTTTTTAACTTTGAGAGCATTTTTAGGAGCAATTCCATGCAATGGGAAATAAGTTGCAATGGTAGGAGGGTGTGGATCTTCCATATGTCAAGTTTTGAGACCTTTGTCTCTTCCCGGATGTGCAGGTACCCAATGACTTCAACGTACCTAAATTTACAATGTATGATGATAGTTTGTTCCCCATAGTCCACCTTAAGGTTGTCTATGGCAAGCTTGATGTCATGGCAAGCAATAATGGGGTGTTAATTTACTTATTCTAGAAATCCTTAAAGGGTGATGCATTAGGATAGCACAGGTCACTTAACCATCGCAGAATCAAGAATTGGGAATAATTTTCTCAAGTTTTTAATTCTTATACAACCTTAACATGGTTCCCAAGAGCGTAGATTTGGTCATCCTAAGATAGAGGTATGGCGAGTCCCTATCAACTTATATTGGATATATATATGGGAAAGGGTACTATGTGCTCGACCTCATGATAAGCTCCCGAGCTGTGTGAGCCCCACCGTGATGCGTGTTGACCATCAACACCATGCATTTGATGGGTCCCCTTTAAATTATAGGATATCCCAAAAATTAGCCGTATACGGAACTCAGGTGGACCATACCATCTAAAATCATGTGAAGACAGTGTTAAAACATATAAAAGCACATGGTGGGGCCCACCTGAGTTTTGAATGCTGCTGAAACTTGATCTGAACCCTCATTTAAGTGGGACACACATAATGGATGGGCTGGATTTGCAAACCACATCTCGGTAGCCTAAAAACTGATTGTGAATGTTTTAATGGTGCACGGCCCCTCTCCACTTCTGTATGTGGTGTGGCCCACACAAGTCACGGATTGACTTGATTTTTGAGACTTGGGCCCATGATGGAATGGTGCATCTAACTGATGAGGTAGATGTTCGAAACGCATCACGGTGGGGCCCACAAAGCTCGACCTCATGGGACGAACTAGTGAGGTAGAGCGCATAATACCTTTTCCATATATATATATATATATATATATATATATATATATATATATATATATTTGGCCAGTAGAATGAAAATCCCAATTGATTATGTGGAATAGATTTTCATAATCATCCACTTGAAAAACCTTGAATATCTCTATGTACCTGATTTCAAGCCAATATGCCAACTTCACCAACTTATTCTTACCGAAGAAAAAGTTGAGGTTGGAATAAGGACTAGATAATATCCCTTTGTGGTATTGTGGATGTCTTACAGGAGACATGACTGTGCACCTAAAAAAATATTTGCATTTTGCACTGTGTGATTTGGTTTTGTGATATCTTTCTGGACAAAACCCTACTTGACTTAGGTAAGTAGTAAGAGAGTATTATTTGTTTGTTTTTTTCTTTTTCTTTTGTTAATAATTATATTTGATGTTGGAAACTAAGCATGTTACTTTACTTTTTCCTTATATGTAAGTTATTTAATAAATATACTTATCTGTTGAACAAGCAAAAAATCAAGACAACTTATTAAGTAACTAACTTATCTAAAATAACCAACTATCCAAAGGTGCCCTTAAATTAAGGGGCCGCTTGCTTACCGTAGAAAAAGTTGAAGTTGGAATAAGGACTAGATAATCTCCCTATGTGGTATTGTGGATGTCTTACAGGAGACATGACTGTGCACCCAAAAAAAATTTGCATTTTGCACGGTGTGATTTGGTTTTGTGATATCTTTCTGGACAAAACCCTACTTGACTTAGGTAAGTAGTAAGAGAGTATTATTTGTTTGTTTTTTTCTTTTTCTTTTGTTAATAATTATATTTGATGTTGGAAACTAAGCGTGTTACTTTACTTTTTCCTTATATGTAAGTTATTTAATAAATATACTTATCCGTTGAACAAGTAAAAAATCAAGACAACTTACTTATTAAGTAACTAACTTATCTAAAATAACCAACTATCCAGAGGTGCCCTTAAATTAAGGGGTCGCTTGCTGAAAACTACTATTTGATAAAATTCCCTTGAAAATTTAATACAAAGTGGAGATTAGGATCCATAGCTTTTCTTCACTTCTCAACACTAGGAGTTGACCGTTAAACTATTGTTGTTTGCTACCGTTGCACTGGAGACTAGTGATCAGATAGATGGCTAGGATTATCTAACGGGCTGAATTACCATCTTCATCAGATGCAGATCGCTTCCTGCCCCGTCCAGGTAGGATTTCCATGGGGCCACCCGGATGTATGTGTTTATCCATGCCATCCATCCATTTTGACACATCATTTCAGGGCATGAGCCAAAACAGGAGGCAGATCCAATGCTCAAATGGACCGCACTGCAGGAAGCAGTGGTGATAATGCCGCCCACTGTTGAAACCTTCCTACGGCCCACCATGTTTGTTCATAAGGTCACGTAAACCCTGATGAAGAGAAAACATAAATATCAGCTTGATTAAAACTTTAAGGTTCCCAAGAGATTTTTAACGGTACACATTCAATCCCAACTATGTGGTCCACTTGAGCTTTAGATCTGTCTCATTTTCAGATCTAAATTGATCTAATAAAATGAATGGATGACGGGAATAAAACTAATACATCACGGTGGGCCCAAAGAGCCCTTGCCAGGACCGAGTCCGTCCATCTACATCCACAGAGACGGAGGGGCTGTAACGTTTCCATGAAAACTTGCCAAGTTTCTCTAATGAGAGTGGCGCGGATTATGCACTACTCACTGTGGATTTACGAGAGGGGTCCTGTCTGGAGGCCGATTGCGTACTGAGTAAGCTATGTGGGGTTCATTATAATTTATATATTTTATGCAATCCGTCCATTACATTTTAGTACGATAGCACGATGAACCAAGAAGTCTCCGGGACTTATTGTTAAGAATAGTGAATTACTATTCTCATTAACAGCATTCATCCAGCCAAGTAATCATATACTTAAGACTTAGACTAGCATTAAATGTTGGGCCATTTGTAGAAGAT
Organism: Magnolia kwangsiensis; assembly: GCA_037074715.1. NCBI lineage: Eukaryota > Viridiplantae > Streptophyta > Magnoliopsida > Magnoliales > Magnoliaceae > Magnolia > Magnolia kwangsiensis. The sequence continues at coordinate 39,893,292 of CM073584.1, read as the reverse complement.
AAGAGTACACCGAATTCATATGAAGTCTTACCATAAGCAGATTATAACCATGGGGCAATGTAGGTTCGATCAAGATTTATTTCTCCAGAGTACCAAAAGCAAGCACGGCGTCGTTATGAACATAGCCTCGATGATTTTAGGGCCTAACTTAAAAATGAAGCATATTAAAAGCTAAAATGGACTACATCACAGAAAACAGTGTGAATTGAATGTCTACTGTTGAAAATTTCCTGGGGCCATAGAAGTTTTAGATGAAGCTTATGTATGTATTTTCCATCTATACATGTTTGTGTGATCCTATGAGGAGGCTGGATGACAAATAAACATCACTGTGAGGCCTAGCAAGGTTGCTATGGTGGAAATCATTATATCTGTTGTTTCATATGGTATGGTCTACTTGAGCTTTGGATAAGCTTTAATTTTGGACTCAACCCCTTGAATGAGTTGAAAAAGAGCATGACCTGTGGGGATAAACCACGTACATGCACTGTAGGCCCAGCAGAGTTTACTCAGCACGATAAGAGCATACTGAGGCCACCGTGATGTATATATGTTGTCCACGCCACCCATCCATTTAAGCCTATTATTTTCGTGAACCCAAACGGAGAAGACTTAAGTAGACCACACATTAGGAGGTAGTGCGGATTCCTATGTAGGGATTGAAAGCCTACAGTTGAAAACCAGACGGTTTGGATAAGTTGATATTTATGTTTTCCTTTGGTTGGTATCTTTGTTATCTTATTAACAGGTGAAAATAAACATTAGTCGACCTTAGAAAGTTTTCAACTGTAGTACTTCAATCCCCCTTGCTTCATTTGGTGTGGTCCACTAGATCCTTCAATCTATCTACTTTTTTATCTTATACCATAGGATAATCTTTCAAAATAGATGTAAGGCATGGATTAAAAAAATATACATCAAGGTGGGCCACATAGCCCGTGACAAGACCGTCCCCCTTAGCCGCGCGCGGATCAGGTACTACCCCAGCCTGTTCGGATCTCGGGACAGGCGGAGGCTCCGAGGACCACTGAGGGACCACTGTGATGAATGAATTTTATCCACACCGTTCATCCATTTTTCCATATTGTTTTAGAATACTATCAGAAAAATAGCGAAAATTCAAATCTCAAATGGGCCACACGGTGGGGATTAAATGTATACCGTTGAAAATTTCTAAGGGACCACAGAAGTTTAGAACAAGATGATATTTATTTTTTCACTTCATCCAGGTGTATATAACCATATCAAGGGTAATACCCAATCCGCGTCGGCTATACGGAGATTTCCTAATTCCGCACGCGTGTGGAACGATTCAGTTCACACGCAGGAACATGTATAAAAACGAAGATCTGAAATTTTCACAAGGAAAGATGCCTTCTGGAATAAAAATCAGGCCGTCATAGCTAAGGTGGGCCACAGCATATCAAAACAAACGAGAGAAAAGAAAACTACAGTTAGCTGTCAACGGACCTCGTGCAGAGTCTCCACTCGAATCGATATACCACGTTTCCCATGTGAGACGCCAGAGGCATTATTTGGTGCGATGGGAGAGTGATGGGAGAGTATGACTAGTCTACACGTCTGCACACCATCGGAAGGGGAACCACATGCTCCGGACGAGAGCTGATTGAGACCCCGGCCCTTACCTTATAGCCTACCTTGATGTATATATTTTATATCCATGCGGACCACCCATTTTTTCGAATCATTTTAAGGTACCGTCCCAAAAATGAATATCCAATTGTCGGTGGTCAGTTCATTTCCAATCTCATGTAACCTGTGTATGAGATGTCCTAATGGATGAAGCGGCTTGATCCAAACTGATCAACTTACCCTGGGCAGACACCAAAATACATAGATATGTCCAAAATAAATGCATATGACCACATTATGGAAATATTGATCACTTATTCAACCAAGATCTTTGTGGAGGATCATTACAAAATAAGTGAAAGATCCAGTCTATGACACATCTATCTAATAGATTCATTGCGAAATTCGTAGGTAGTGTCAAAAAGTTATAAATAGGGATCCTCCTCGTTGAAAAAGGTACACTAAATGACCCTAGTCCAACTACACCCATTACATCCCTACACTGACTTAGCCATCCAAGGGCCCTCCGCTACAACTGGGCCACTCGTTTTTCTTTGTTTTCTACGTGTACAGTGGGCTAACTAGGACAACCAAATCTTAGCATCAACAAGCTTGATTTAAAAATTTTATGACTAGTTAATAGTCAATCGCAACTCTTTTCTATGGTATGGTCCACCTAATAATTGGATCTGCTTTAGTTTTGGGATAATTTCTAAAAAAATAAGAAAAACTAAATGAATGACATGAATGCATAATACATATATCAAGCTGGGCCCATGATAAGGGTCACGCTGTATTAAGTTCGGGGTCTCATCTAATCCACTCCCCAGTGAATGTGGCTTGGGTATTGAGTACTCTATGGAGCCCACTCTGATATATGAGTCTTACCATACAGTCTATTCATTTTTTTCAAGATCATTTTACGTCAGGAGCCAAAATTGAAGCAAATCCAATGCACAAGCGGGCCAACTCATAGGCAATGATAGAATATTGAAATCCATCATTAAAACTTTCTTAGGGCCTATAGCTGCTTATTTGTCAACCAACCTGTTACTAAGATCACACAGACATGGGTGAAGGGAAAGCACAAATCTCTCCAAGGAACTTCGCCATTCCCTGGAGATCAGCCTCACCCAAGACTAGAAGGAAGATATCTGTCAACCCTACCATGATAAATGCATTCTATCTGCGCCGTCAATTCATTTTCCAAGATCATTTTAGGGCATGGCCCAAAAATAAGGCAAATCAAAATCAAGTGAACCACAACGTATGAAAATAGTAAGTTCTGCAGTACAAGTCATTATTCCTATTATAATATGGGGCATGGCTCACTTGGGCTTTAGATCTACGTTATGTTTGGGTCCATGTTTTAAAACGATTTAGAAAAATAAATGGATGGTGCAAATTAAACATCATGACAAGGCTCACATAGTTTCACCACGGAAGCATGGTCTGGCATCATGCAAAATAAGTGACTTTTTGAATTGTGATACCTATCAAATCTTAGAGAATAAATGAAAATGTAAATAATTAAAGTAAATAATTGTTACTTATTCACCTTACTTTATGCTGGAGCTGTGCACGAGTTGAGTTAGCTCGGTTAGCTCGATATGACTCGCCTCGGCTTGAAATTGGATTCGGATTGATTTGAGCTGATTTTTAAAGCTCAAAGAAATTTCGAGCCAAGTTCGAGCTTGTCTAAGCTCGACTCCACTTAGATCAGATCAAATCAACTCAGTGACTCGATTATTTTGATATGGATGTTGCTCGCCAAGTGTTTGATGAAATGACTCAATGAATTGTTGCCGAGGAAGAAATGGATATGGCAAGACATGATTTTGATGCTGTTTGTCAAGTGTTTGATCTTGATATTGCTCTCCAAGTGTTCGGTGAAATACCTATAAAAATGTTGTTATTGTTTTGTATTCTTTGAGAAATTGAATATGTATCGTATGTGTTTAAAAAAATGCCGCACGGCCTCAGAACTTAGCTAGAACTACCGACTGAATTGAGCCGAGCTTGCCAAATAGCCTCGAGGACCAAGCCAAGCCAAGTTAGAGCTAGGGTTAGCTACTCGCCGAGCCGAGCCGAGCCAAGTTATGCCAAGCCCGACCCAAGGCTGACTCATGTACAGCTCTACATTATACTAACATGGAACCAAATAAGACATGAGAGTGGGCCACTTGAGTTTTGGATCCATCTCCTGACGCAAGCTACCAGATGAATTTTTCGCAAACATATTGCCCACCTAGCTCGTCCGCGTAGGAACTTCCAGCGACAGGTCGAATCTTCCTAAGATCGGTGGGATCAATACACACCACCTATTTGTACAGCATAACATACCCAAGATCTGTGGGGCCCATCATATTTTATACATGTCTAATCTTCCCCGTCCATCTCGTTAGAACATTAATATTCACCGTACATTCAAAAGAAACAGCCCATTTAAAAGCTCGGATGTGCCACGGCCATGGGGAAATATGTACATTTGTGCCTGGAACTTCTAAGTTCCCGCGATGTGTCCCACCTGAGATTTGGATAAACTGATTTTTGTATCTTCCCTTCATCCTTCTGAACCACACCTGATTGACGGTTTTGATTAAAGATGCGCACTATGGTGGGCCCCACACAAACCTATGGTACGGCCACACGAGTTGTATTTCTGGTCTCAAAGGCCTGGCATTGTAGAGTGCACCTGATGGACGGAGTAGATTTTACACAAACAACGTGGTGGCCCACAGGATCGAGTCGCCTCGCTTTCTCTTCTTTCCGTTTGACTTCAAACAAGGTTCGCACAACAACTACCAGCTCTGATTTAAATCTCTCTGATTTCTGGTCGTTCCAACTGAGCACTCCGTCCAAAAGCCTACATACTTTGGAAACTAGATCTGAACCGTTCGTCAAGTGGGCCTTAGCCACTAAAAATCATGATAATCCTGAAATTTTAACGTCCAACTGGTGGCAATCACGTGGACGCTCAAATGACCAATGGTAAAAACTATATCCACGGAATGGACGGCTCTGATTGTTTGATCAGTGCAAATTTGATTCATGAACAGTGAAAAAAGTTCATCAGGTGGGCCATTCTACCCTGATGGATATAATATCATGACAGCCATGCTTCCATACAATGGCCTAGAAATCGCTGGAACCGTTGGATCGTGAGAATTTTGAGCTATGGACCCAAATTGGTCCTTCAATGGAGGATTTATAAGAAGTCATGCTGATCATAAAATCCTAACCGTTAAAAGTTTGGCATCTCCATCGATGGTAAATGATAGAAGGATTCAGCTATCCACACTAAAAAACCGGCTGATTTGGACGGTCAGAATCATGCAATCGGCGATAATTTGAGATGTAGATCCTGTTGAACGGTCCAGATGACATCCCGCATCTTTGAGTTGACCCCGTAAAGTCATCTCAGTTCGTACAGGTAAACGGAAGCTAAACCGAAAAAGAAAAAAAAAATTTCTTTACCATATCTTGATTCTTGACAAGAACGTGGTTTCAGATAGGTGGCATAGCCATCCACACAAGCCAGTGTGGCACTCGTATGAAAGATCCGTGCCATTCATAGAGTGGTCCTCACGCCGACTGTTTCATGCTCCGTGCCACCCACTTGCATCAAGAGTACCGCCCGATGAACGGACCGGATCCTACACATATGAACCAAATTGACAAGTACGGACCGTTGGTATTTGGCGCTTGAAGATGCATGGGAAAATAGCAATATTCTCAGGGAGTGGATTAGTTGCTGCCGGAGCCCACCTTGATTTATGTATTCAGTATCCATGCCGTCCACCTGTTTTGCCATATCATTTTAGTTCATGAGCTCAGATGAAGCAGATCCAAATCTCAAGTGGCCCATACTACATGAAAGAGTAGTGATTGAACACTCCACCGTTAAAACTTTCTTAGGTCGAACGTGATGTTTCAATAATGTTTATTTTCTATCCAACCCGCAGATAATGACATAGAAATCTGGATGAAGGGAAAATAACAAATCTCAGCTTCATCCAAACCTTCCATGGCCCACGAAAAGCTTTTTAATGGTCAATCAACACAATCTCCCATGAAATGGTCCACTTAAGATTGGGATGTACTTTATTTTTGAGCTCATGTCATCAGACTACCTTGAAAAACAGATGCATAGTGTCAATATGGAATAAATATATCAAGATGCATGTTTTACCTGTCTCTGTTATATTTATTTTGAATTTATGTCATCCTTATATATTGTCTTATCATGTTATTAACTATTGTCTACTTACTTTCATTACATTTATTTCAATTTTACGGTGGATATGATCTTACGGAGTTTTTAGTTCAACAAATCAATAATAATCACAAATTTACGAGATGAAAGGAAAGCTAGAGATGAGAAATACCAAAATGGTTACTTCTAATAGAAATAGATTTTAGTTTATTTTATATTTTAAAATATTATCCTAAAAGTAATAAAAGAGATGTGAGGATTTAGTAGGAATGATGATTTGGAATTTGGATTTATAAAGTTAATATTTAAAATTTAAGTTAATTTAATTGTAGTTTAAATAATTTAATTATAATTTAATTGGAAGGAAAATATAATGAATGAATGTACGAAGCATTAGTTCATATTCTAAAGCTTAGGATTAGAAAAATCCTATTTATATTTTGAATTTCAAGATGTGACAAATTTTTTCCTCCAAGTTACTACAATCACATATGTAAAAGCATAAGGAACATCCATTAATCCATAACAGCTTGATCCACTCATGTGGTGGGCCACAATATAGTATGCTACATCATATAATTGGCTCTATTGATATTTGACTGTCCTACTTTATGTTTGATCATCCTAAGTTTTGCATTATAAAATATTCTCAATGAAACCTTCATTTTGCACAGATATGATATTTGAATATGCAATAACTTAGCCAAAATAAAAATAAAAATTGTTTCGTAAATGTATAATAATTTCTTAGTTTAAATCCTAAAAATCTAGGGTTTTAACATAAAGTGAAAGAATTTTTATACCAAGTACACCTATTACTTGGGAGCCCAGCTCATAGTGTTGCTTTTAAAAAATATTATTTTTCTACATTGGAAAACATGGCCTAATTAACACTCGGGGACATTAACCCCTATCATACGTCTTTTAAAGTGGTTCATTGATAAAGGTTACGTGAAACCCACGCCGAGGCCATAAGTCCACATTCAACGAGACTGTATGGTCCACCCAAAGACCTATGGAAATGTTAATAAGGTAAAGATAGGCAGGATGGATGAACCATAAAAATTTCACCCACATCCAAGTGAAGAGTAGTTTTCAACGTGGAAAAATAATGTTTTCAAAAGATGCTGAAGTGGCTTTACGAGTCGGCGTACTTGAGATAAAATCACATGGTAAAAATATATGGAACGACCTAACAGGAAATCCAACATACATTTTATCTATAAAACGTCACTTGCATAGAAAATCGGATCCGTGAAAAATGTGTGGCACACCATAAAGATCATTTTTCAGGTTAAACTATTGTGGTCCACTGATTAGAAGTGCTACACCGTTGAATGGAATTGAAAGACGATGGTATGACTTGATATCTGGTTTTGGCTCACCTAATTAGCGGATTTCTATGATCTTCACTTCAGATCATGTTTGTGGCATGACACACCTTTTCCACGGATTCGATTTTCTTAAAAATGAAATTTTGATGAAAATAAAGGTTTGGATGTGAAATGTTCACATGCAACATTTCTACGCGAGAGAGAGAGAGAGAGAGAGAGAGAGAGATACTACTTCAGTTGAATCTGTTGTAATCTGTTGTTTTGTGTGATGTCTGCACTTGAGGCTGAAGGGTAGATGGGCCATCGCATTATCATTATATCCACCGAAGGGCCTCTCTTCACACCGCCTTCTCCCTGGAATGGTCTCTCTCTCTCTCTCTCTCTCTCTCTCTCTCTCTCTCATTTTTAATGTTATTTTTATATATCTTGGTTCCTTGAATCTATTGGTATCTGGGTTTTGAAAATCATTGGGCTTTCTTTTTTTTAAAAAAAAATAAAATTTTGTAGTGATTTTTTTTCCCTAGTTTTTGTGGGTCTTGAAAATGAGATTTTAAATTTATAGCCGTTGAAAACGTTGTGTCGTCAATGCTTTAGTACTGTTCTTCTTCTTGTTCCTGATGGTTTCTGCCATGGATGCTGAAAATTTTAGGAACCATGTTGGTGTAGATGGAAGAATCGATTCTAGCCATCAGATTTCCAGTCTCGGAATTGTGAGGTGACAATTGGGTCTGGCCGTGTTGCAGCGATGAGGCTGGTTTTCGTGTCGGTTTTGTGGATTTTGGCCCAGATTGGATTGGCGATTGGTCAGAGCCAGAACACTAGCGGCACGCCGAGGCCAAGTGTCTTGACAATCGGCGCTCTGTTTACCTTCAATTCAACTATTGGAAGGTCGGCGCAAGTTGCGATCAAGGCTGCGGTCGATGATGTGAATGCTGACCCGAGTGTTCTTGCAGGCACGACGCTGAATCTTATTATGCAAGATACGAAATGCAACGGTTTTTTTGGAACGATCGAAGGTATTAGAAATTCATGAATCGGCCTTATTTATTTATTTATTTTACTTTCTTTCTTTTTGGATAAATGAAGCAGCTGTTTGTGGAATTTGGGGTAGTTCTTATTTTAAAGGAATTGATATCTACAACTTCTTAATTTGATAGATATTCTCATCTTTTCAATTTCTAGTATTAGGATAGTGTAGTTTTTGTGCTGTTCTAATACCAAAGTAGAAACAGGTGTGGATTTATTAAAAAGCATATGGTGTATATTTCATTTTTAAAAAATAAAAAATGTGATCTTTATGCATGTACCATGATTTTGGTGATGTTTAGCTAAACTCTGTAATAGTATCTTGTTGGAGTTGTTAAAATTAAAATGCTTGCATGACTTTCGGAGGAAGACGTGGGGGCGTGACTTTCATAGGCAGACTGGGGGGTGTGACTTTCATAGGCAGACTGGGAGGTGTGAGTTTCATATGCATATGGGGACATGGCTTTCGCTGATGTGGAAGGAACCACTTTATGTGGATGAGATCCACCCCATCCATTAGGTGCGCCACCCTGTGTTTGTACTGGGTCCCAAAATTCAGGCTGATTCAACACTTAGGTTGGCTTAGACCATGGGAAACAGTTGAAATGGGAAGGCCCATCACTAAAATCATCCAAATTGTGTGGGGTGCACCTTGATATGTATGGCCATCTAATTCACTCATCTGATGCGCCACACTCGGACCAATGGATTCCCCAAAAGTCTAAGTCATTGCAAGATTCATGTGGGCGGCACCACATGAATTTAGAGCTTATAGGCATGGCTTTACCCAAATTCTGTAATATTATCTTGTTGGAGTTTGAAATGGGGTTGGATTTGTAGATCCTTCTTTCAGGCTGTTTGGATGGATATCATAAAAGGCAGAGCCACCAAAAGTGGTATAATTTTCATTCCCACCATTTTATCAGGTCTGCCAAATGTGCCTAATAACTGGGTCATTCAAATTCTAGACTAGCTGTTGCATATTGAGTTTTGAGCACGTTTGGTGGCCATGAGGCTACTGATTCAGCTTATCCACTCAAAAGGAAAGTAAAAAGAAACCATTACTTCTGAATAATCCCTTTTCCAAAAGTGCCATTTTATTGCTTTAAATTTCCAGATATGTTCTAAGTTTTTGCTTGGAAACTGCAGTTCAGTTCAATTCATATATGCATTATCTTATTCTTCAGTTTTTAATTCTTTTGTTTTCATGTATATATTTGTTCTTTCATTCTTCAACATGCACATGAACTTGTCAACCTTGCATGTGTATGGGACATCCAAACCATGTAACAGGTGGAACCCACTGTTCATCATCTGAACAATACAAAGTCTGATAAACTATCAGGCAGATCACACATGTATGAAAACAATGGCCAATCTAAAAAATCTTTAAAATCTTTTAGACCGTCCAATTCTATTGTGGACGTGGCCGAACTGATAGTTGACCGGCCTGCTTTCTTTGCAAGATGATCCACATGGTGGTCCAACCTGATATATTGCTTGAATGTCTGAGGCCCGTGCCACTTTACAAGGTAGGTCTATATGTTAAGGTGCATGTGGAGCTAGCCAGCCTCTTAGTGCACCATAATGTATGGATTGAGATGGTCTGTTCTGTCTCATTAGCTATCAAAGTCCTTAAAGAAATAGATAATTGTAGTATTTAATACACGATAGTTCAAGATTAGCGCCCATTTGGGTTTTTTTGATTTATCAAGATGGATGCGATGTAATCTGTCCAGTTCACAATCCAGATAACTCCGAGTCTGAATTGAAGTTATCTGAATTTCAATTTGGGGCAGCAACCTGCCCTTTTCCGACGTAGTTTCTCATGACGACATCCACGCTAGATGAGCTAACCAATGGATGTTTACCATTTCCATGGATTTTCAATCAAATGGCAATTAAATGTACATCCAAACGGGCCTTTAGCAGCATTGATCTTGTATTGTATGACACAATCATCATTTCATACATCTTGGCAAATTTCTTTCCGCAGCTATTTCAATATCTGGTCCATCCATGAATTTTCTGTTGATGTTTGCTTGAAGTTTCTTTGTACCCATATGGCAATGTTTGATAAGGAAACTTCCTTATTTGTGTAGCTTTACAGCTAATTGGTAAAGACGTCGTTTCCATCATCGGTCCACAATCCTCCGGAATAGCCCATGTAATCGCTCATGTAGCCAATGAACTTCACGTGCCGCTTGTATCATTTGCAGCAACAGACCCGACTCTATCTGCACTTCAGTATCCTTTCTTTCTCCGGGCAACACAGAGTGACTACTTCCAAATGCAAGCAGTCGCCGACCTGATAGCATTCTACAGATGGAAAGAGGTAACCACGATTTTCGTGGATGATGATAATGGGAGAAATGGGATATCCGTGTTAGGAGACGCCCTTGCGAAGTATCGTGCTAAGATACATTACAAAGCCACCTTCCCTCCTAGTGCCACTGAGAGTGACCTTAAGGACTTGTTGGTCAGTCTAAATCTAATGGAACCCCGAGTTTACATTGTCCATGTAAATCCCGACACGGGTCTTCGGATATTCTCGATTGCGAAGGATCTCGGAATGATGAGCAAAGGCTACGCTTGGATAGCGACGGATTGGCTCGCCTCTGTTTTAGATTCGACTGAACCACCTGATCCCCACACAATGAGTCTGTTGCAAGGAGTAGTTGTTTTTCGCCATTATACACCAGATTCTGATCCCAAAAGACGCTTTACTTTGAGATGGAACAATTTGCTTAAGAAAGGGAATGTCAGTTCGAGCTTGAATTCTTATGGGCTATATGCATATGATTCTGTTTGGTTAATCGCTCGCGCTCTTAATGATTTTTTAAATAGAGGAGGAAATGTATCATTTTCTAGTGATCCTGGCTTGCATGATGCGAAGGGAAGTAACTTGCACTTATCATCGCTCCATACATTCAATGCGGGCCAGGACTTATTTCAGAGATTGTTATTGACGAACTTTATAGGTCTATCAGGTCGAATTCAATTCAACAAGGAAAAGTATTTGGTTAATCCAGCATATGAAATTCTTAACATTGGTGGGACGGGATCTCGAAGACTTGGATATTGGTCCAACTATTCGCGTCTATCGGTCGTTGCTCCAGAAGTCTTATATAAGAAGCCGCAAAACACTTCAACTGCCAGTCAACAGCTTCATACTGCCATATGGCCTGGTGAAACCACTACAAAGCCACGTGGGTGGGTGTTCCCAAACAATGGGAAGCCTTTGAAGATTGGGGTTCCTAATCGAGTAATTTATAAGGAATTCGTCTCGAAAGATAACAGCCCTGATGGGGTCAAAGGATTTTGCATCGACATCTTTAATGCTGCAATTGCGCTGTTGCCATATGCTGTTCCGCACCAATTTGTATTGTATGGAAATGGTGTGGAAAACCCAATGTACGACGGACTTGTGGACATGGTGGCACAAAATGTAAGTACCCTGCTGCTGTTAAGAATTCTAGTTGTATTCGATTGTATGCATCCACCAACTAGAATCATGACACGTGTGAAATTGGCACACATGTGTGAGCTCCAGGCCATTTGTTGGTGGGGCTCATGCTGTGTCCTAGACCAGTAATAGGGCCTGTCCTCTCATCAGGCGTTCAGAAAATGGACAGTTGAAAAGGATAACCAACAGTTCTCATGTACTTGTTTGGCCCAACTGAATATTGGGCTAGGACTTGCTGATCGTCATGCCTGCCTGATGAACAGCTCGGGTATCTCACAAGCATATACTACTTTTCCATGTATGGAGTGTTTGTGTTTGGTGCCTCTATATTCGTGACCACAAGTGCATGGTGGCTTGGGAGATCAAAATTTTTGCAAGCACCAAACAGAAGACCTCACATGTGCCAAAGTGGCACACATGTCCAAGCTCCGGGCCATTTGTTGGGCCGGGGCTCATGGTGTGTCCCAGACCAATAATATGGCCTGCCATCTCGTCAGGTATATGAAAAATGGACAATTGAAAAGGATATCCAACGGTTTTCACGTACTCGTTTGGCCCACCTGGGCTTGGACATACTCATAGTGGGCCTTCCCGATGAACATATCGGATATCTCACTAGCGTGCCACTTTGGTGTGTGTGGAATGTTTGTGTTTGGTGCCTGCAGATTTGTCTGCAAGTGCACGGTGGCTTGGGAGTTTAAATTATTGTAACTGTTAAATTGTTGTAATCGTCTTAAAATGCATCCTTTCTTCTACAGAACTATGATGCAGCCGTTGGGGACATAACGATTATTACAAACAGGACGAGGATTGTTGATTTTACACAGCCTTATATCGAGTCGGGCCTTGTTATAGTCACTCCCGTCAAAGAGATAAGCTCGAACGCTTGGGCTTTCCTCAGGCCATTCTCTCTAGAGATGTGGATTGTCACAGCTGTTTTCTTTCTCTTTGTGGGAACCGTCGTTTGGATTCTTGAGCATCGGATAAACACTGAATTTCGTGGGCCTCCCAGGCAACAGCTTGTAACGGTTTTCTGGTCAGTTTCTTCTAAATGCTCAGGGAATCTGTTGTTAGAACAATGCATGTCTTGAACATTTGTTGCGTGTAACAAATCCCATGCTTGTTATGTTTCTTTGTTTCTGGGCATTCTCCTGCACTTGCAACTTACAGAATTTCTTTGGAGGTATAATACAATGGTTGGCCTGGGAATTTCTACAGTATGTTTGCATTATTACTTATAAGTTTGTACATGTGGACCCTATGTTTAGGAGGCCAAAACCATCGATATGGTTTGAGCCACTTTGGATGGCCTATGCACCATAAATCTCCCATGTCAGAAAATACTGACCATTGAATATTTATCCAGTTGTCCAGCAAATAGACAGTTAAAAGAGAAGGTATGTAACAGGTCCAAGTTCAACCAAGCAAAGGCGGAAGATTCATTGGCTAATATCTTTTGGGGATTTTTGGTGCATGGACTACCATAAATATTAAAAAAGAAATGGTGGACCAATCATATCAATGACTTGGATCTGAACTATGGGACCCATTTGTACAAATAGAAAATCTGACTGTGTTTTAGAAACTCTTGAACAAAGCATTGTACTATACCTCTTCACCGTTATTCTTTGACAGTTCTATATATCGTGAAGGAGAGAACTGCTTGTGTCTAGCCCTTTCGGGCATTCTTTTTTCATCCTTTAGCTCTGCTAATCTCAACTAATGTTTTAAAACCTGGTTTGGACCTCGAGCCATTTTTTTTGGGCAGTTCTGTCCAACTAGTCAGACCCACTCTGGCCCTTTTCAGCCTAGAAATCTGCTTTATCTAAAATAAAACAATAGAAGGAATTCATTAGTTATCTGCTATTAATGTATTTGAGTGTTTGATTTCAAGTAGAAGTCTTGGGTTTGAGTTTTGACTGAGTTAGTTACATTTTTTTTTTTTCTTTCAAAAAGCCGTTCTTTAGTGACTGGGTTTTATAGTTACCTGGCCCTTCTCAGTGGCTGGTTATTGTTTAAATCGGTCCAATTGTTCAGTCTGGCCTGGGTTTTAAAACAGTGGCTTTCTCCTAATATCGCTGATTACTAATCTGAATTATGAAATATTATTCTATTAAGTTCTGTTGTTATATATAGTTTTTACGTTCTCTGCTTTGACTGGTCATAGCTATTATAAAAAAATTTAATTGTATCCTCTAAAATGGATTTTTTAATTTTAATTTTTTTATTTTTTATAGAGGTTTTCCAACATGTGCATAAGGAATACCTTTACAAACAACCTTCTTTGATGCCGTGTCTTATGGGTGCAACATCCAAGGCATCCATCATGCCGATTCCATCTTGTAGAAGCCTGCTCCCAAAATCAGGCGGTTCCTCTCATCAGATGGGCCATGATTTACAAAACCAATGGATGGCTAAAGAGGCTTGGTCTTCCCATACTTGTGAGTTGAGGCAATGTGAAATTCTATATAGAGCTAGGAAAGCTAGGGTTATTTTCTCCCCTCTACCTCTTATTTATAAATATATAAAATGTATGGTAGTATGAAGGACTACCGTTCTAAATACACCACTTTGGCACTTCTCAAGCTAGAGCATGGATATCAATCATGCCCATAATAGATACAATATTAGAGAGATGGGACCCTGCGACAGCGGACAGCCTTCGTGAAGATATTAGCTAATCCCTGTTACAACCACCTTATTTGATGTTGTGTCTTATGGGTGCAAGATCCAAGGCATTTATCATGCTGATCCTACCTTGTAGAAGCCTGACCCCAAAATCAGGCAGTTCCTCTCATCAGATGGGCCATGATTTACAAAAGCAATAGATGGCTAAAGAGACTTGGTCTTCCCATACTTGCGATTTGAGGCAACTTGAAATTCAGCTACTTAGGGCTAGGACGGCTAGGGTTATTCTCTCCCTTTCCCTCTTAAATGTACATATAGTGTGGTAGTATGAAGGACCACCATTCTAAATACACCAATCTAGCACTCATGCTAGAGCATATATATATCAATCATCCTGGCTTGTGCGTGTGTGCTTTGTGTGGGGGGGGGGGGGGGGGGGGGGTTCATATGCATCACTGCCTAATTGTCACAAAAGAGGGGTACAACAGAAGTAACTGGAATTTGCATATCAGCAATAAAGTATGGCAACCAAACCATCCGCTAGTGCCATTGCCCATGGCTCTATACTCTGCCTCTGTGGAAGAACGAGCTATTATAGCAATATGTTATCAACACTTTGATCCCAAGGAAGTATTGTAAGGGCCCTAAATCCATCATCTTTTACTGATTAGTAACAAACTTCTTGACTAGAAATATGTCATCTTCACTATCTCCTGTTAATACGATGCCGTTAGTGCCTACAAAAAGAATGGTGAAGCTAGAACCTCATTTTTTGACTAAGACAGAATGGTCTTATGCACACCGCTGAAAACCAATTTAAAGGACAACGTAATTGAAGTGCTCAAGCTAGGCTCTGGGAGACTACTTGAGCCCATAAAGGGCCTTCTTGAGATGATCCACTTTACATCAAATCAAGTATAGAAGAAATCGGGAGGCAAGCACATGTAAATCTCCTCACGTAGATCTCCATGAAGGAACACAACGCTTGCACGTGGCAACAAAGAGAATTACACGAACTGAGTTGAGTTTAGCAACAAGGGAGAAGGTATCATGATAATCCACTCTAGACTAGTGAGTAAATCCATTTGCAACAAGGCAGGGCTTTGTACTGAGCCACAGACCCATCAGAATTGTGCTCAAGGGTATAAATCCATTTCCACCCGATCACATGCCGTCTTTTAGGGATATCAACTAATTCCCATGTGCCCTGTTTTTTAAGGGCACTCATCTCATTGAACATGTCTGCCTTCCATGGGGGATCCTTTTCAAGGCATCTAAATTTGTAGAAGGGACAGTAACAGATGAATCAACAGAAAGAAATGCATGAAAAGATGGAGACGAATGGCTATATGAGATATGATTACCAATGGGACATGCAATGTTGGAATCAATATGATAACGTGCAGGAGCAACAATGGTATGTTTTGCTTTTTGAATGGAGATGGGAAGATCAAGCGAAGGGTTAACAGCGTTAGTCTCTTTAGATGAAGCATTTGATGGTTGGAGGGCTAGGAGTCTCAGACGATCCTTCTTACTTGGCATCAACAGTTGTGTCTAGAACATGAAGAGGGGTATGGCCTGAAGACAATGATGTTGACTCCTGCACATAGTAAGAGACATTCTCAAGGAAGGTAATGTCCTTAGGTATTGTTGCTTAATAATTGGACAGTAACATTTGTAGCCTTTTTTAGTATTGAAATACCCCAAAAAGATATAATGAATTGAACGTGGCATGAGTTTGTCGTGAGGACCAATCATATGGACAAAGCACATGCACCCAAACACTCAAGGAGATAAACTGAACAATGGAGCGGTGGTTTGTAATAACTGAAGGATAACTATTGTCTAAAGATTAAGAAGTCATCCTGTTTATCATGTATGTAGCAGTCAGAACTACTTCATCCCAGTATACATTTGAGACATCGATCTTGATCATTATGGACCTAGTTACTTCTAACAGGTGATAATTTTTACTCTCAGCCACCCCATTTTGTTGAGGGGTGTACACATATTTTGTAAATGCTTGAACCATAGATACAACCTCCATTCGAATTTTCAAAAGATAAAGCTATGTGAACAAATCATTAATGAAAGATATAAACTATCTAAAGCTAAACATAGATGCACCACATATCTAAATGCACCAACTCAAAAGGGGAGAGAGTTCTAGTTTCACTATATGGATAAGAAGTACGAGAAAGCTCGCAAGTCACATAGCAGAATGTGGAGATATCCTAAACTTTTTGGAAATTAAACTAGAAAATGGAATGTACTGAGATATGCTTTCATCAGGAGATACTCCCCATTATTATTCTTGGAAATTGATGCACAAGGAGATACTCTGTCCACTTCGAGCATGCATAGCCCTCTGGACTCACATGCACCGCCAATCTTCTGCCTAGACTGCAGATTCTGAATAACACATAATTGAGGAAAAATGTAACAAAACATTGTAGTTGTTTAGTTAGTCTACTTACTGAAAGTAGATAGGACAGTGAAGATAGACGGTAGTGTAAGAGAGGAACTAAGTTGAGAAGTCCATCTTCCAAATATTTTGAAAAATGAGCCATCTCCTATCATAAAATGAGGAGAATGTAAGAAAATTATCTTGTTTATTTGTCATGTGATCAATGGCACTTCAAGACATTATAGCCCTCTTTTTCTTAGGTGACCCTACGAAGAGAAGGCTTTGCAAACTAGGAATAGCTCTCTGTCTCGGGCATCCTGTCTAGGACAGAACTCTGTTCGCATCCGAATGGGGGCCTAAATGCATTTATAAGCCTCCCCTACTTTTCATTTTTTACAGTCATACTTCAATTGTATTCTAAATATAACATCATTCAGTTTTCTGATCTTATTTCTAACACAGAAAAATCTGACCTTTATTCCTAAACTTGCAGGTTTAGCTTCTCAACAATGTTTTTCTCACACAGTGAGTAAATTTCTTAATCATCTGCATTTCAGTATTTTGTTCCCAAGAGAAATATTAAGGATATTAGCACACCGTGTGAGACTGGACAAGGTGGGCCCTACACAATCATGCCTTGGCCCAAGAATCACCCCTGGCAGCTCATCAAGGGGCACACGTGTGTGATGAATGTGGACTGTTGCCAATACTTTATTTATTTCATCAAGGGGCACACGTGTGTGATGATAATCAATTTATATTAGTCATCCATTTTTATTGTAATGTGTGTCTCACCTGGTGAATGGACTAGCCTGATTTTTGGGCCAGGGAATGTACAAGATTTTTGGGCCGGGGAACGTACAAGGTACGACCCATCTGATGAGCAGCCTGGATTTCACGCATGTGTGCCATGAAGAGGTTACTCGATCCTCTTTTCATGAATATCCCTTGCAGGGCTTTTGTTGCCAATACTTTTTTTTTTTCATTAGAAAATGCTTCTTTATCATTTGTTAGGTCATTCATCAGTTTGGACCCAATGCAGGAGAGAACACCGTGAGCACCCTTGGACGTGCAGTGCTAATCATATGGCTGTTTGTAGTGCTGATAATCAATTCAAGCTACACAGCCAGCTTAACATCAATCCTCACTGTGCAACAGCTTTCGTCAGGGATTGAAGGAATTGAAGGTTTGATCACGAGCACTGATCGAATTGGGGTTCAAGGTGGGTCATTTGCTAGAAACTATCTGATCCAAGAGCTGAACATTGCGGAGCACAGGCTTGTCTCTTTAGAACAACGTGATGACTATGCTCGTGCCCTCGAGCGTGGCTCAAGAGGGGGAGGAGTCTCTGCAATCGTTGATGAGCTTCCTTACATTGAGCTCTTCTTGTCGAACAACAAATGCAAATTCAAGATCGTCGGACAGGAATTCACTAAAAGCGGATGGGGTTTTGTAAGTTTTTCGCTCTCTAACTCATACATGAATGAACTGATATTACAGAAACCACCAAGTCCAGTTCCTTTAATTAGTAGTTTTCCTGTCTTCTTATAACAATAGCTGGACCTAATTGGCTTGTCTGTGTGGGTCCGCCTTGCTCCTTTCAGCAATCCGGATTTTCAATCTGGTGGGTCCCACTATGGATGGGCAATGCACTAAATATGTTCTTAGTAATAATCCCAGTAATCTGGTAGTGAACTTTTTTACATTGTCACTGAACTGTTGACAATATTTTCATTTACAGTCCATTCGTTCCCAGTTACCGGATAGATAGGATTGTCTGCAATGCATGGATAGATATTTTCCCATCCATTAGAGGGCCCACCCAATCAATGGGCTGGATCACTTAAAGGTGGACCAGTGTTTCCTAAATCACTAACATTCCAATGTTTGTCATTCCGAATGTAGTGGTCCAGATTATGAGTCATTTACAATCTGGTTCACTATTTTTTACTGACCTGAAATTATGGTTTACATTGTTATAGATGATTAAGTTCATTTAAATTTTATATTTAGAATATAATGTTTTTTTTTCCTTTGATTCTCTAAATAGGCCTAGATTTTAAATTTAATTTCTAAGCTTCCTTCATGGTTGAAATGAACAAAGAAGTAGAAAAAAAATAAAATAATAATAAATAAATAAAATAAAAAATAAAAAAATGAAATTAAAAACTTTCATAATCTGTCCTTTAGGTCCTATAACATCCATATCGGCCTTGTAACAGTGCCTATATGCAGCGTATTGACTCATATTGGTTGATATGGGTTAACAGACTGATTCAGCCCATATCGTCTAGTGACCGTCCTCTTACGTAACGGTCGATGTGGCCATAAAGTAACCGTTTTCTAATACCATGAGGTAACCTTGTGGTGGACTTCACCTGTACTAAATATTGGCCTGAATGAAAATACCGGTAATTTGGGGTGAGCATTTTATATTTCTCTCTTTTATTGAACATTAGTTACTGTCCATTTCTAGTGAGAAATGTTTACATAGAGGCATGTATCTGAACTTTCACTTACTGCCTCAATTTTCCTGCAAATGTCTCTCCTGTAGAGTATCTGGGTCTTGTAAAAGGTGGGGCTACGCGATGAATATCACATAGGATGAAAAGCTGGTCCACCAATAGAGCAGGCCACTGTGTTGAAATCAATGGTAATTGTCTGCATCAGTGTACAAGTGTGGCCCACCTAACTAGTGGATTACCTTGATTTACATGGAAGGTAATTTTCATTTGTCCCCCATCGATTAGCCTTATGCGATCATTCCTCTTTCTATTCGTGGCTAAATTCATCCTCTCCCCTATGATCAGCGTCCAACTGATCAGAGAAAAATCTTTAATAACAGCTGCAGACTGTGATGTCCATAATATTAAAAATAAGTAACATGTCTAGGGAAACAAAGGACAGAGTGGTGTTTACATATGTGGTACTCAAGCCATATCTTACTGGACTTCTAAAATTCCATGACTAGACTAGAAACTCAGAAAAGTAAACTTCATTTCTTCAGGTATGAGCCGAGTCACTAGGAAACTTGCGGCTGTGAATGGTTGGGTCCCGAGTGGACAAGACTCATTGGGTCATCTTGCCGATTAGGTCGTTTTGTGACTAGAGCCGAGCCACTTGCCTGGTGAACTTTGTTCTTCCCCAAAAGGAGACTGTTGAGTTTCAAACTCAAACCTCACCAAAGAAGAAAACATCAATAACCAGCATACCGAGTTTTTGGGTTTTTTTGAACATGTTTGTTAACCTTATGAATACCATAGGCTGTCTTTTCCTATAATTACATTACGTTTCATAAGATTTTCTTAATTTAACAGATGAGAAATGTGATGGAAATTCACATGGAGTGGATTGAGAATCCTCTTCCTGGCATGCCTTTGAGCTTTGCACGCTTGTATCAGATCTGGGCCATTCATCAGGAGGGTCTCTCTATAAACCTGCCCTGGACTGAAAATCAGGACGTTCTACTGATCAGTAGGACCAGACATGCACATTGAGTGTGAACCAGTTCGATTTATGTTAATTGTCCAGTTTTTTCACATGCACATAGTCCACCCAACGAACAGCCTGGTTGGACCTTTTTTTGGACCAGGGAAGGTCGATGGTGGGGCGCGCTTGATGGATGGGGCGGATCTAGGAAAATGAATGTGTTCTGTGTGGAGGATTCTAATCCCATCCCATGAATATCTTCAGTAAGACTCTTCCTGGGAAGTTGGTACTTTCTCATAGTAATTTCAGCATCATTCTTCTGTATGTATAGTGTCCTCCCTGCCATTGCCCAAAATAATAGAAAAAGCTGGCATCCTTTCAAAAGATTTCTTCGCATTTACTAGCATCAGTCCGACTTTTGGGGCGTCCAACCATCATTTTTCGGCGCACCTGATGCGCAGGATGAATGCCATGCCATACACTATGGTGGGCCCAGAGCCTATCTGATTGTTTTCTGTCATGAGTGTCGGTGTGTCCCACCTGATGATGGGATTGGCCTGATATTCGGGCTCCCTCAACTTTTGGGGACACACTTGATGGACCAATTGGATGGGATATACAGCCACATGGGCCCCACTTTTTCTCGACTCCACCTCAACTGGTGGTGGAGCTAGCTCCATATGATCATTCCCCAAAACTAATCTTGCACTAAAACCCCTCTGTTCTTAACAGGCTTTCCAAAGGGACTCTCCTCTTGCAATCGACCTATCAACCGCCATTCTCACTCTATCAGAGAACGGTGATCTTCAAAGGATCCACGACAAGTGGTTGTCGCGAAGTGGGTGCACCTCTCAAGGCAGTGAAGATACATATCGGTTAAGCCTCAAGAGCTTCTGGGGCCTCTTCCTCATCTGTGGCATCACGGCTTTCCTTGCACTCTTTGTGTTTTTCATGAGAGTTTTCTGTCAGTTTTGCAAGTATAGTAGCTCTGAGGACATCGAAAGGGAAGACTCGAACTTGCGTAGTCAGCGTTCGGGCCGCGCACCTAGTATAAGGGAGTTGCTTACATTCGTGGATAAGAAGGAAGCCGAGGTGAAGAGCATCATGAAGAGAAAATCAATGGATAAACTCCAGCAAAGCACTCACTTCTCAGATGGGCAGCCCAGCTCACCTTCCCAGTGAAGTTTCTTCAGTGTAGAGTGTAGAGGATCCTGAACCGAATGGTATTCAGATGAACTTATTCCGCCGTCCAGATCATTGATCTGATTGGGTGCATAATGGATGGGTTATGCTCCAAAAGTCTGCCATATCAGAAGATCCTAGCCATCCAATCTTCTGCCCCATTTCTTTTTTGAACTTCTTAGTTTTAGGCCCACTAATTGAAGGATTAGGATTTGGGAGATTTTTGGGGCATCCTACATCCATGGTGGGTGCCTTCAAATCAATGCTTTGAATGAAGTCGGACCTTTATGGAGTGCATTGTGACACCATTCATGTTCTGATGCGTCGGGGCCAGGTAAATCCTAACTAGTGGAATATATACGAGACATTTTTTATACATGAAATGTAAGAGTTTTCATGTTTTTGTATGTATACCAGCTCATAGGCATCATTTGAGTTTAAAGGAAAGATATTCTTAGGTAGTTAGAAAATACAATGCTACCACTGCTTGTTCTACTGTATATTATTCATTAGCAATTTAGTATCCAGAAGGAATATAATTTTCATAAATACCTGACGGGGTATTGTAAGTGTCATGCATGTTCTTACTGCTATGGTCCACTGAGATTCCGCCCTTCGTTGCATTGATTTGTGATTTTTTTTATTGTGATTTTCAAGGGAGAAATTTAATACTCCAGCAGAATGTGTTGGTTGATATGCAGGTGGTAAGAAATTGTACATGTTGCATACAAGCAACGCAGATTAAGAGCTATTGGTCCTACATCAACAAACAATGTCCATTAATCATATTTTAGGATGGAGTCCATTGATTTCAATTTGGCTTATGACCCATCTACATTGTATTGCAAGGTTTAATTTGAATTAATATATATCATGGTATAGAATTTCTTAATGCCTGCATATCAACCATGACTTTGCCAGAGTATCAAATCTCCCCTTCCAAGATCTATAGCCTATATTTACTTGTTTTTCCATGGATAACTGTGTTTTCTTTGCTCTTGTATATTGTTTTGAATGATAACAAGATAGGTGTTTGCTAAATCAACATGCCGTATATTCAACAGATAAAAGAACATTTTCAATGGCTCATATTAAACTTTAAAAATAAATAAAATAAATAAAATAACTAAAACAAAGTTAAAGATCATTTTATAGTGTGACTATTGGACCACAGATCATTTATGGTAGCACCAAGAGCATGAACGGTTCAAATCTGGGACCATTATAGATGGAGCATAGCTTAAAAAGCACATGTGAAAAATATAAATAGATCCTTTTGAGACCTGCGGTTCAATGGTCGCTCCTTTGCATTTTATTTTATTTTTTGAATAAAATTGATGATCCAACGGTGTGGGAACTCCTTATTGTGCATGGGTTCTAAGTTTAGTGAAGGATGCGAGTTGCATGTAGCTGGATTACAGGAATCCTAAGTAACTCCTGACGTGGTCTACTAAAAATACACCACATGCACATTTTAAAGGCGAAACCCGTTGTACAAAGGGCCCAATGAAAACAAGTTGAAAACGGTAAAATGGTCATTTTACTAAGAAAAAATAATATTTGAAGTGATTTGTGGGCCCATCTTTGACACATGCATATGACGCTTTTTCATTAAACTATGTTAGGAGATGAAAATCAACAATTCGTGTCCATGTATTATGAATGGCTTATGTTTAATTAGACAGTCCTGTCCATAACCTCTCTCCACTTTCTTTTGATGCCTGTTTGGCCATTGATTATTTTTGTTTCATCCTATGACTTTGAAGGCCACCTTTCACATGGATATTTATGTATTTGGATGGACTCGACGGGCCAAGCCTGATGGGCCGGACTGGGCCTGTTCAGAATTTTGATTTTGACTATCGGCAGGGCTCTACCGTCTCATCCCCTCAGAAAGTTTTAAGGAGGTGCTCTTAGGTGCAATCAGAACTTGGATTGTCTGATCAACCCATCCACACTGTCTATTAGGTCCAGCATACCTTTCATGATCTATCATGCAAAAATCATGTGAATCAAATGATCTGGTCCATCCATAATTTGGACATCTCATCTACAACATTCCATTTTTCGAAGCCATGGATGGATGATCATAATTACCTGATAAAAAGTGTTTCTTTGGAATAATAATCCTTTCACAATGGCCCCAACAAATGGGCGGCTGAAATTGGTAATTGGGCTTATTTTATATAGATAATATCAACCGTCTATTGTATGGCTATTGATTGGATGGTTATAATGGTCCAAATGGTGTTTTTTTTTGTTTGGTATCCGATATAATGGGTAGTAGATCATTAGATCTAATGGATAATCTAGATTGCTAAATAGATCTAATGAATAGTATAGATTGATAAATAGACTGTCCAAATATTCCATATTCCATGTAACTAGGGGTGCACATGGAACTGGTAGAACCAGTAAATCGGACCGGAACTGACCAAACTGCACAGCTTGGTCCGGTTATGAAGTGCACCAGTTCTAGTTCAGAAAATCAAAGAATTGATTAATTTGGTTTGATTCTCGCTTTAGGGTTATGTAGAACTAAATCGTAAAACAAAACTTGGAACCGAACCTTGAACCGGATCTTGACCTAGACCGTAGAACCAAACTTGGAACCGAACTTAGAACCAGACCATCCAATCAATCAATATTTGAAAAAAAAAAAAAAAAAAAACCAAATCTCCCAGGCATCTTACCCCACCTAGCTCCCATTCTCATCTTTCTCATGGACTTGATCATAACACGTTATCTAGACCATTCATCAAATCGACCACAACATGAATGGACATGGGTTGGATTATAAAAGAAAAACATACAATTGGGCTAAATTATAAAAAGCCCATAGCCATAGAACTGAATCAGAATTGAACCGGTTTTTACCATCCGGTTCCGATTTGGTTCTAGGGTGCAAACGGTCCGGTTCCGATTCCAATTTTTCAGGAACTGTTAGGAATGATTCAGTTCCAGTTTCACCCCGTAACCAAATTGAACCGAACCGTGTGCACCCGTAATCATAACTAGGATTATTATACCAAGTGAGGTGATGATCTATCAATTGTAGATCCAATAATTCAGATGGTTGATATTTGGTTAACATATGCAAAGTGTGTAAGTCCAAATGGCTTGAAAAATGAACTTGCACTTGAGCCATTTATTAATACAATTAAGGGTGGCAATGAGCCAGGTAGCTAATACGACCTGACCGGCCCAACCTAATTTTGACCGGTCCAAGCACGGTCAATTTTCAATCGGGGCTTGGCTCCGGTCATTTTAGCTTGACCCAACTTTAGATGTGCCTGCGTTATTTCCTAAAAAAATGTCATTTAATCTTTTGATTAAGCAATTCATCTTATATATATATATATATATATATATATATATATATATATATATATATATATGGGAAAAGTTACTATGCACTCGACCTCACAAGTCCGTCCCATGAGGTCGAGCTGTGTGGGCCCCACTGTGATGCGTTTCGAACATCTACCCCATCAGTCAGATGCACCATTCCATCGTGGGCCTAGTCTCAAAAATCAAGTCAATCTGTGACTTGTGTGGGCCACACCACATACAGAAGTGGAGAGGGGCCGTGCACCATTAAAACATTCATAATCATTTTTTGGGCCCACCAAGATGTGGTTTGCAAATCCAGCCCATCCATTATGTGTGTCTCACTTGGATGAGGGTATATATATATATATATATATATACACACGCGCGCGCACACAGACCCCACACACTCATACCGAAGTGGGATTTCACCACCTGTGGATACTCAGAACCCTTGACCGGGTGTTGAAACTCTCGAGAGTCCACCACCGAAGCAAGAGTAAGGATCAATTAAGCAATTTATCTATCTTTAATGTAGACCGTTAGTTTCATTCCTCTAAAATGTATATTTCTTTGTATATGTGGGGCTCACTTGATCAATGGATAGTTTACGAAAATTTAAGTTGAAAGTGAGGCTTTATTAATTTTCAGTCTTGGCTGGGCTGGGTCGGAATAGGGCCCACTAAGTTTTTGTGCTCAACTTGGGCTTACCTTGTAGGCCCATGCTGGGATTGGGCCGAGCTTGGGCCTTGGGTGCACACTGTACATGTAGCACCCACAGATGTTGGATCTCAGCTGTTGATCCGTCTCCACAATGATTCGGCTGAGATAATTGCGGAGACAGATCAACGGCTGAGATCCGAGAACTGTGGGTTCTACATGCACAAGCTAATGTATCAGGACGCTATTCACCGTTGTATGCATAAGGTGTTAACTTTCATTGGAGCACGATCAATGGTCATGATTCCGAATCAAGGATCACGAGATATTTATCATCCCAGAAGCAGAAGGGATAGGTGGCGGACTAGGTGCGGCCCGGCCTCACCTAAGATGGTGCGGTCCTTAACATGGGGCCCACCTTGATGTATGTATTCTAAAACCACACCGTCCATCCGTTTTTCCATATTATTTTAGGACTTTAGCCTAAAAATGAAGTAGATCCGATTCTTATGTGGACTATACCATGTTATACAGTGGGGATTGAGAATTAATAGGCCATAAAAGTTTTTGATCAAGCTGATATTTGTTTATCCCTTCATCCAGGTTAATAAAACTTTATCAACCGATTGAATGAAAAATAAACATTACGAAACCTTACGGTGGGCCCTGGGAGTTTTTATTGGTGGGGTGGTCAATCACCACTGTTTCCTATAGTATGGTACACCTTAGATTTGGATCTTCTTCATTTATGGGCTCATGCCCCAAAACGATCTGAAAACAGATGAATGGTGTGGATATATAATACATATATTAAGGCGGCCCCATTATAAACGCAGCACTGTCTGGGGTGAGGCCGGGCTAGACCTAATCCACTCCCAAAGGGATGGATATAGCTAGAGTTGTAGACAAGTCCAATCGAGTCGATATCTGACTCAGTTTGAACTTGCTCGGCTCGGTCCTTGAGCCTAATTGGCTAGCTTGACTTAGTTTGGTCATTAGCTTGGTCAGTTCAAGCCTTTGTGACATTTATCCAACATATGAAGTGTACCTTCAATTTCTCACAGCATGCAAAATAATAGTAGCAGTTTGCAAGTATTTTAATCAAACACTCGCATCAAAATTAGAGTTCAAGGGCAGTTTTATCATTTAGAAAAAAAATTTGAATAGTGATTTGTTTCGTATCATACTTTCTCTTACAAAGAATGTATGCACCCGAAACACTATTTCGTTGAGTCATTTTATCGAACACTTGGTGAGTAACATCAATATAAAAAAAACCGAGTCACCAAACTAATTCAATCTGAGTTTGGTTCGAGCTCGGACATGCTCAAACTTGGCTCGAATATTTTTTGACTTCCAAAAATCAGCTTCAACTTAGTTTTGAATTGAGTTAAATTGAGCTTTTTCAAGTTGAGTCGAGCGAGTTAACTGAGCTAACTTGGTTCATGGACAACTCTAGATATAGCGGTCAAGCAAGTACCTTGGGATGCAGATTAGCTATTGACAAGACGTCACTAAGTATCACCATGATGCATGTGTTATATTCACATCGTCTATCCATTTGAAAAGATCATTTTAAGGCATGAGTCAAAGAAAGAGGTAGATCCAAAGTTCAAGTAGACCCCACCACATAAAACAGTGGGGGCAGTGATAGTCACAGTCGAAACCTTCCTAAGGTCCATTACGTTGTTTATTTGAAATCTAACATGTTCACAAGTTAGCACGGAGAAAGATTAAGGAAAAATACAAATATCAGCTTGATCAAAAACTTCTAAAACTCTAAGAAAATTTTAATAGCAGACGTTCAATCCCCACTTGTCTTTTCTAATGGGTCCACTTGAGCTTTGGATCTGCCTTATTCTTTGGCTCATTTCCTAAAAAATGAAACACTTCCAAATCCTAAATGCATCATGGTAGATGAAAGAGGGGTGATTGACCAGTAAAAGCTTCTTGTGAGCAAGAAAAGGTATGTATAAGATGATATTTGTGTGGCTTTTTCTGCGTGTTTGTAACCTTATCAACAGGTTGTATTGCAAATAAACATTTCGGTGAATCTATGAAGTTTTTAATGATGAGGATTCAATTATGACCGTCTCATGTGATTTTGTTCACCTAATATTTGAATCATCTTTATTTTTGGAATCATGCCCTCTAATCGGCTTTCAAACTGGTTGGACGGTGTGGATTTAAGGAAAATAATAACTGTTATACCCACAGTAATGTGTCCACCCACCACGGTGGATACAGGGTCTCACCTAATCGGCTCCGGCCTCGTAAGTTTTAAGGACCCTATCCTAAACGGATTGGCTACTCCCCCTGCCACCAGCTCCGCGGCTGGTGGTTGGTGTTGCATGGACGCACCATGATGTATGTGTTTCATCCAGTCTGTTCATCCATTTCTAAAGACTATGTTATGGCTTGATCCCAAAAATGAGAGGAATATAAATCTCTGGTGGATCACACCACATGAAAACAATAGCGATTAGATATCCACCATTCAAATCTTCCTAAGGCCCACTATACTGTTTATTTGACATCCAATCTGTTGGTTAGGTCATACAGTCCCAGATGAAGAGAAGAAACAAAGATCAGCTTGATCCAAAACTTTTTTAGCCCCCAAAATGTTTTTAATGGTCAACCCTCATTCAACAATTTTTCCTATAATGTGGTCCACTTGAGGTTTGGATATAACTCATTTTTGAATTCATATAATAAAATGATCTGTAAAAATAGATGGACGGCATGGATGAAACACATACATCATGATAGGGCTCACATAGCACCGACCACCAGCGATTGGCTGGTGTCAGGGGGAGTAGCCAATCCGTTTCCCATTATTTCCTCACTCCACTTGTTGTGAGCGGATTATGTGAGACCCGAGATCCACCGACGTGGGTGGGACCCCTGACTGTTGAGCCCACTTTGATGTATGTGACTACATCCACGCCGTCCATCCATATTGAAAGTTCATCTTAAAGCATGATCCAAAAAATGCGGCTGTTCCAAATCTCAGGTGGACCATAATACAAGAAACGGTGGTAATCGACCATTAAAACGTCTCGTGGGTTACAAAAGTTTTGGGTCAAGAGTTGATATTTGTGTGGTCTCTTCATCCATATCTTTATGACCTTATCAACGGCTTGGATGGCAAATAAACATCGGCCCCATGAAGCTTTTAATGGTGGGGATTCAATCACTACTGTTTCCAGTGGTATGGTCGACATAAGATTCGGAAACGCATGTGGGCCACACTATTAAGATTCTGAAATAAGGATGCTGTAATTCCTTATACACAGAATCATCAATGCAATCGATGCAGATAGTTCTTGATAGAATACTGGGTCTGCATCATAGTTCTCATGCGAGGCCTGCATCTCAACAACATTGGATGGTATGCATGTAAGTGATCTAGGCCGTTCATTAGTTAGTGTATATCGTGAACATGCCTACAACCAGAAAGATCAAAATTGTATGAGAAAAATGGATGGTCATAAAAACTATCATGGTAAAAATTAAAGGCACGTATGTGGATCACTTGATGCGGCCACCATATGGATTTGTGGGCCCATTGTGTTGTTTGGGTGGTATCTGCTCCGGACATCAGATCTACCCCTCAATTTTAGGCCCTGTGACCAAAATTCAGCCCAATAAAAAACTGAGGTGGGCCACACCATAGGTAACAATGGAGAGCAAACTCCAACCTTAGATTGTGTATGGGGCACACGAGTGTGTTTATTTCATCATAAGGTGGACCTCACCCATCTCTAAAACTCATTCTGAATCTTCTGATCACGGAAACTTATGTGTCCACACTGAGTGTGAACTTCAAAGAGTGATTTTATATTGTTCAATGTGCTGTGGCCCACCTAAGATGTCATGCATGTGTATATATAAAAGTGTTCTTTATGTACACCAAAATTATAAAATGTCATTTATGAGAAATTAAACCTTTAAGTAGATACTATCAATTCATGCTTTAATCACCACGTGTCTTTACTTGTCCGAAAGTGCATTGGTTTTACTATACAATAAGAATGATGAGCTGTGAATATGTAATTATGTCCTAATGTAATACACGTGAGACAACTAAAGTAAAAGAGAAGTGATGGAAAGATAATACCTGACGAGGAAATTGAGCGGTCTTTCTAAAGAGATATCAGTGTGAGAGTGAGTCAGCACAAGAGTGAAACTAACGAAAACAACCTATCCTAAAACAACTTAGAAAGCAAACTAACCTAATGGTATAAAGCCGACTTTCCTATAATGACATAAAGCAAACTACCTTAGTCCTATGAAAGTAAGAAAAAAGCTACTCGGTCATGCCGCAAAGTTCCTCTTCCGGCCAATATCTGGATAAATTTATCAATAGGTTTCTCAACAAGATCATCCAAAAGCCCTTTTTGCAATAAGCTTGGATACCCTGAAAAATTAATGTCAAAAGAAATTTGTGGACCTTATCAAAAAATTGTTGTTGATTTGACTGTGGTATCCAACGTATATATGATTCACCTATGACAGAAAAAGTTTCAAAGTTAGTATCCTATGATGAATCAGATATTACAAGTAAATAAAACTCAGAAAACTTCTCAGAAAGTGATGTAGTCTGCACATATTCCGAAGTTTCAAACTTTAGTTCAATTTTCAGCTCATCCTTTAATGGTAAACTGTCAGTATCTGAGGAGGTACTTCAAAATAAGGTTTTTCTCGGTCTGTGACAACTACCTAGGTATTGTCTTGCGAGACATTCACTATTTCTTACATCATAGGATAGTTTGAATTTGCAAAGTGTGTTAAGCAATCATCCAAAGAGTTGGGAAATTCAGCTAAGAGTGACTCATTCTCCACATTGAAGTCTGTGATGATCTGCCCAAGGAATCCATCATTTTTGAAAGTGGATGAACGCATGCTCTCTTGCTCTTACCCTGCACAGACAGATTGAAAATCAATAGGGGAAGCATTGATGTAAACACTCTATTTATTGAAACTATTCAGTCGAGGTATTGAATCGTCAAACGTGTACAACTCAAATGGTGACCTCAACTGGGTGGTTTCAAATTCTAGAGTCAAATCGAGCAACTCGTCCTTCTCCTGAATCATATCATCATTCAATTCAGGGAAGTGGTCTAAACATGTCTCACAAGAGTTAGAAGGTTCGGTTGTAAGTAGCTCATCTTTTACTTTTAAATCAGACATGTCAGGTGAGTGGAGTAACTCATTATGACCAATCACTTCATATACTACTTGATCATTAACTGGACCAAACTTGATATTGATTCTAGGAGAATTTGGGCTGCACATTCATGATCGTCATCTCAATACGCATCATCTTCCAATTCAGTGTAATACACTATTGGGATGGATCGCTTTCCTCATATTCTCTTTCTAAATTAGGTTGAGGTTCGAATAAACTAACCTCTCCCTCATCATTGAAACTTAGTATGTCATGTGAGTGAAGTGTGTTATCATCATTATATTTGAAAGACACCCACGTCTCTTGATCATTCTTTTGAACCATTATCGAGATCGACTCATTAGGGAATTGAACTATATGCTCATTAACACAATCCAACTCTTCATTCCAAATTTCAGAGTTTTCCAAAAGCGAGTTAGGGTTACTTTCCTCACATTGTATTTCTAGATTGGGATGAAGATGGGGCAACCTAGCCTCTTCCTTTACTGTAAGGTGTAACTGAATTATTAAAATTGAGGATTTAAACAATTCACATGATTGTATGACAAGTTTATTAAACTACTCTTGTGCTTTCATGAGTTTCTGAAGTGGATCATCTTGGATTATATCACTATGATATATTGCTGGTTCATCTTCCTAACATTGATGTTTCCACTTATTATAGTCATACGGATCATAGGTGGGAGAATCTTATGGTTGGTAATACATATTATCACTTATAATATAATCACGCATTATTTTCTTAACTCGTGGAATACAATTATTTTCCTGCAGATAATCACTGAAGGACTTCTTAATCGGTGGAGCATTGTATTTCGATTGGTTAAAGAAATTTTTAGAAAGGCATAAGCTGTTTCCCATCATAATCATCATACATCAAAAAACTTTCCCAAGATTTCTTAGCTATCTCAGCATACATACACGTTCCAACTCTTGCATGGTAAAACCCTAATTCTAAATCTAATCCTAAGAATAAAAGGGAAAAAAAATCCTACAACAATAAGAGATCTAGAAATATAAAGAAGTTACCAGGTTGAAAGTTCCTATGTTAGAATCCTGCAAAAGAAAACAAAACAAGTTAGTTTTTTTTAAAAAAATTCTTAAGTTAAAAAGTTCCTAAAAAGGGAAATAACTTAGTTTCTAAAAATTAATCAGAAAAGCTTTAACCTAGAATTAGAAAGTAAGTTAAATTCTAAAAATAAAAGAAACCCTAGAATTAGAAATTTTTTCTAAATATAGAAAAGAAGACCTAATCTAAAAAATAAAAATAAAAATAGAAAAAACTAGAGAAAGATTACCAATTTAGAAAATCTATCTCAGAATCATACAAAACAGGAAAGTTAAGTTAGTTTCTAAAAATAAAATAAAATAATCTAAACCTAGAATTAAGAATTAGAAAAATCTTAATCTTAATCTAATTCTAAAACTAGTTAATTTCAGAAAAACGCAATCATCAATCGTCGGCAACGGTGCCAAAAACTTGTTCACACCCCACGTATAGGGTTGTGATGTAGTAATAAACTCGCTAAGACCGAAGTTGAATCCACAGGGACTGAACCTTATATGTAATCTGAAAGTAACCAGAACTAGAACTAGAAGAAGATGAAATCTAAATCATGAATAATAGAAAGAGTAATGGTGAAATAGTAAACTAAAATTTGTAAATTCAAAGGTAGAAAACTAGAGTTTTTAGAGGATCCACCTATAGAGATCAAGGGGATCTATGCCTTATTCAAGAATACATTTAGACTCAAAGTCCTATCTTCATCTAGATGGAAGATACAATATGAACTTCTTTTGATCCGGTTTTCAAGAGATGAGAAGCATGAGAATTAGATTGATTCCATCATAAGACCATGCCCAAGAGACAAAGTAAACAATAGAATTTAACCAATCCACAACCAATCTTAGAGAGTTATGAACGTAAGGAAAAGTTCCATCATTCAACCATGCCCATGAGACGATGGTGAACAATAGGGTTCCCACAATCATAACCTCTACGTATGTATAGAAAATACCAGAAGATATCGTAGGCCCATTATAATTTAAGTCACAACAAACCATTAAAAACTAAAGGCATTCCTTATAATCAAACTAGAATCAAAATCAGTTCATAAAACAACTTTAAATCAAAGGCATAAAGGAAAGTCTCCCATCTCACTACAAGCTTCACCTCTTAGCCCTAGCTAAGAGGTTTAGTTAGACATGATGAGGCTATAATCTCTAAAAAAAAATTCATAAAAGAAAAGAACTAAAGAAGAAGAATGGAAATTAGAACCCGTCTTCGCCCTCGTCTCTCTCTCTCTCTCTCTCTCTCTCTCTCTCTGTTCTTGCTCCACGTCCCAAGATTCTTTTTCCTCACATCCAACCTTCCTCTTTATAGGCTTTAGGTTGACTTGAAGATGTTAGAGTTGGACCAACTCTGTTTCGCAACAAGGTGCGCAACGAAAGCAAAACAGCCGTGTTTGGGAGTGATTTGGGATGTGTGATCCACCCATCCATCGATTCTGGCTTCTTGGCTAGGGTCATGGCCACCCTGATCATAGAAATGCATGATGAATGGGCCCCACTGCAGAAAAATGGACGGACAGCATAATCTTGAATTTAAGATATGTTGACGTGTTCGGTGGGCCCCATATTAATGTTTTCTGGGAAATCCAACCGTTTATTGGATTCCTGTCGAAGAACCAGTCAAGAAGGAGTGGTTTTTGTCAAATTTTGGTATGGTGCACTGTATAAAATCAAGTCATCGTTAATCTTATGTTTTTCGACGATCCTCTTATATACGTGCGCAACGGGCCAAACGACCACTTAGGCGAGGGTCACGCCCCACCTTTGGAGTGAATGGATGGCCTAGATCATCAACATACATGATGGGTGGGGCCCACAATAAAAAACTGGATGGACGCCGTCCCTCCATTGGTCTCTTACGCAGATGAAGAGGAAGGAGACGGGAGGGGGTCGGTTAAAGCAGTTTGACCGATCCTTTGTGTTGCGCGTGTGCACACCTCATGTGCACGCTCTCACTGGGATAGGACTCAATTACAATAAATCCTCTCCATCCATCTGTTTTTCACCTCATTTACGAAGTTGAGAGCAAAGTTGAAGCATATCCAGATATCAGGTGGGCCCCAGATTGCTGATTTATGGGCTGATCCATCCGTTGGGCCACTTCTACAAGGATCCAATAGCTGAAATTTTACTTGTATGGTTAATTTGCAGTCCTCAGGCTATATATAAAGTTTTGAGCTGAACGAATGGTGGAAACCTTGTGATCTTGCATTTTGGATGATTTTCAAGCCCATTTAACATGAAATACTGAATTTTCTTGAATCCCGGGTGTGTAAATTCTTTGATCTCGGTCCCCTGAAGTTCGTCCCTTGCCTTGGTAAGTTCAGAGCATTAAATCCATTCTTTTAGTATCCTTTTCCAGTCCAGGCTCCTAATTTCACCTTACAGCACAAACACGATTAAAATAGAGCATTAAACGGTACCATGTTCGTAAAATCAGGTAATAATTGAGGTCTAATATGAAATATTTAACCCTCAATACCAAATCAGATGTGAGACTAAACCTATAAGTAAAAAGTAATAGAAATTTCATATTTGGAGGGAAACTGAAATATTTGAAAATTTAATTTTTAAATATAAAATTTGAAACAAAATACAACATTCCCCCACAGATTTGAAAATAAAAAATTCTTTCAGATTAATGTGTAATAGTTGTGTAATAGTGTCAATGTCACCATAAACTTGAACCGACATTAGAGTAAGTAAGATAGGTTTACAGGAATCAGGTGACACCATAGTCTTGAACATGAATCCTTTTAGTGTAACTCGTAAGTACATGCCACTCACACAACTTTTTCTCTTCAATTGATTTTACACTTAGTGCTTTTTGGACATACACCATTACTTGGATTTCATGAGTTCTCTAAAGAATTTGTCTAAATTCTCATAAAAAGTGGCCGTTTGATGGACGTTGTGCGTCCACCTGGACCATTCATACATCAGATCGACATTGTCCATCATATTCATGATTCAAATTTGGCCCAACCAGAGTCATCATTGCACAAGACGGGACCCATAGGTGTACCTAAACTTCTAGCGAAGTAGGAGCTCCTGCGTTTTGACGCAACGAGCAACCTCTGTTTTAAGAGGATGGTGGTCCACCATCACAAGCATTCAGATTGATCTGAACTGTCCACAGCGTCTGTAGGAGGAAATGGATCAAAGATATGTGTGTTTCACTCCTAATATGATCAAGAAGCCAGATGTAATTCTGTTAAAAAACCCCTTCCGCAACCAACGAGGAAATGGACACAGTCCGACTTCTGCTTGCAAGATGACCAACACCTTAAGATTTCCTTCAATCCAGGCCATCCAAATGAAGAAAGAAGGAGATCCGGTTGTCGCCATGTTGTCCAAAATTAGGAAAACACCTCACCAACTTTTTCTCCTCAAAAACATCACCGACTTTTGTTTCGCATAATGCGGAAATCCTGCCGCGCAAAGGATTACTTGCGGGATTGAATTGGCTGCAGATCCGTGGGATAGGACCATCTGATGATGATCCAAAACCGCCCAGAATTTCAGCTGCTAGATGAGGTGGGCCGGACTCAAAGTTCTTGATCGGATTGCTGTTGATCCATCTCTCTCTCGTCTATCAGGATGGTTGCACAAAACAGAGCGCCTACGCAAGATGTTTTCTTCACTGTCTTTGCTACGTAACTCCTTCCCAAACCGACTACCCTCCTGCTATTATAAAAAGAGAAAAACAGGAGGAGATCATCATTTAACCCTGGACGACAGTGAGAGAGGCAGAAAGGGAGAGAGAGTTTCCGTTTGCTTATTATTATTATTATTATTATTATTATTATTAATATTATTATTATTTATTTTTTAATTTTCTTTCATATGATTGTTGAGAATTAGCCTAATCATGGTAGGCTAAACCTCTTAGCTAGGGCTAAGAGGTGAAGCTTGTGGTGTGATGAGACTGATTCTACGACTTTGATTCATGCCATGAACTTTGTTGATTCTAGTTTTGATTAACAGGAATATTTCTAGTTTTTAATAGTTTGTTGTGATTTAAATTATAATAGATCTGTGATGGCTTTATATATTTCTGTTCCATTATTTTAATTGTAAAGATAAGTAGCTCTATTGTTCACTATTGCCCATTGGACATGGTCGGATGATGGAATCCTTCTTAACATTCATACATCTCTCAGATTGGATGTGGATTGGTTTAATTCTGTTGTTTACTTTGTCTCAAGGGCATGGTTTGGTGATGGAATTCATTTTAATTTACATCCATCTTATCTTTTGAAAACTAGATCAAAGGAAGTTCAGATTGTGCTTTAGTGATATATCTTCTAACTGGATGAAGATGGGACTCGAAGTCCAGTTGAGTTCATGAATCAAGCGTAGATCTCCCTGATCTCTAAAAGTGGATCCTCTGAATCCCTAGTTTCTCACCTTTGATTTCTACAAGTTTTAAATTAATATTTCACCATTATTCCCTCATATTCATGCAATTTAGATTTTATCTTGTTCTAGTTCTAGTTCTGATTATTTTCAGATTACGTATAGGTTTCAGTCCTTATGGATTCGACCTTAGTCTTACCGAGTTTATTATTACATCACACCCTATACTTAGGGTGTGAAGAAGTTTTTGGCACCGTTGCCAGGGATTGACGGTTACGTTCTTCTGAGATTAATTAGTTTTAGAATTAGGTTAAGATTAAGGTTTTTTCAGATTTAGGTTTTCTATTTGATTTTTAGAAACTAACCTGTTTTTCCTGTTTTGTATGATTCTGACATATACTTTTTAAATTGGTAATCTCTTTCTAATTTTCCAGTTCTTATAACTTTCTATTTCTAGGTTTTCTTTTAGAAATTTTCTTTTAGAAACTAGTTTACTTCTTAGTTTAAGTTTTAGGAACTTTCTATTATTAGATTTTCTATTTTTAGAAACTAACTTGTTTTGGTTTATTTTGCGGGTTTTTAACTTAGGGACTTTAATTTGGTAACTTCTTTCTTACCCTCTCCTTCTTTCTAGATTTTTATTTCCTTTCTTTCTTCTAGGTTGAGGTTTAGAATCTGAATTGAGGGCTTGAGTGTTTCATGCCCAAGTGGGCATGTGACATTACTCGACGTCTCTTGACCGAAGGAGGATTGGTTGAGGGGTGATTATTCATCGCAGGACTAGACACCACTCGAAATTCCCTGAGTTAATTGAAGTGATGGTTAAAAACTAACCTCTTCTACCCCAACCGAGGGTGGAGGACATCCGGGATGAGAATGAGGTGCATCAAGCACCTCCACCTCGTTCTCTACTAGATTATTTACAATCAGCGGGGTTGAGTACGCCCTCATGCATGATTTTACCTGAGAATATGGTGTGAGACCTATATCCTAGCCCGTACCATTCTGTATACCTTCGTGGTTCTCTCGGTCGAATTCCTGCAGGCCGCGATTTGTTATCGTCATTTTCGCGCGATCCTGAGTCATGTCCCGTACATCCGACACTGCGTATTACGAGCCGAGGCGATACCCGGGCCAGGAGATGTGGGCTCGGGTTGGTGTGAGGAAAATACCTCGCGTTGTAATTTTGAGAGAATCTCTACAAAATGTCCCATCAATCACCTTACATGTCAAGTACAACGTCCCATCCCCAAGTGCCAACACTCATCCCTAAAGTCAACTCTCTCCCTTACATGTCAAGTACACATCACTCCATCACTTGCATCTCCCATCTCCCTCTCTCTCTTACAACCTCTCTCTGTCTCTCATCTCTCTCTCCCTCATTCTCCAAGCAACCCACGACCATGACTTCCATGAGAGAAGCTAGGTGTGGCGCACTCCCTACCACCCAATCCCACTCTCCAAAAATCAATCTTAACCGTTGAATCTTGTTTTCTTGGAGCTCTAGAACCCGTTGGTGGAAGAAGGAAGGAAGGAATTCAAGGTGGGTGATTTTATTTATTTGATTTGTGATATGAGGGCTTACATATGGTGGGACCCATTTTGATGTTTGCATTGTTTAAAGAGGGCCTATAGTGGCGGGGTCCCTCCCCTTCTCTCTCTCTCTCTCTCTCTCTCTCTCTCTCTCTCTTTCTCCCTTTGATGCTGTGTGGCCCACTCGATGTGTGTGATTTTTCACCATATGTGAGCCCACCTGATTCCTCGATGATCAATCCATACCATTGAAATGAGGACCAAAGTTATCCAGTAACCACATATTCATCTGGATGGAATTATTGATGTATCGATAACCCTATCGATATCATCGATATTTGAAACTCCTGTTTATCAAAGTAGAATCGATATAATCGACAACAGAGTATTTGTGTCCCTGTTTTTTTATAAGAAAATCATATAGACCTTCGATATATCGAAGTACTCGATATCCTCGGAATTCAAAAATTAATGATATCGGAAGGCCTTCGATGATATCGATCTTACACACAGTTTCTCCAGCAACATTTTTCAGGTAGTTTTTATTTCAGATCAAGGGTCACTCGAAAGAATTGATATTTAAATATCGATGATATCGAGGCCAGATCGATTACATTGAGAAAGGACATAAACTGTTTAGCAGGCTCACTAATAAAATCTATGGATTTATCGATCCATCGACATAACCTTTGATATCATCGACATTCAAATTCTGATGATATCGAGTGTACCTCGATCATATCTTTTGACTTGAAAAATTTCAAAGCAAGTCTCTTTCATTTTTCAAATGTCGAGGAATCGATCCTCGTATGGATAATCTCAGAGTTTGAAATCCGATGACATCGATGCGTGTTTCGATACCCTCAACCAGCTGACAAAAAGTTTTAAAAACGTATGACATTTGAGTTTGTGTCATCGAGTGGTCAGTCGATGCAATCGAGAGTATACGCTCGATGATATCGAACTCTGTCATAAATGCAACCGTTTTATATCCGTTGGAACTTTTTACCTATATATAGAGAGCTTATCTTTAGTTGCTGTGAGAGAAAGAAGAGAGAGTTTTTGAGTGTTTAACCTTAGATCATTTACCCAAAGCCCTTTCTCTCAAGGGAGTTCATCCTCCAATCCACTCTCATCATTGATATTCAATAGAGTGGATTGAGGAATGAACTTTCACATTCAAGGATCCTCTACCTACTACCTTAATGGAAAATCATTAAGTTGGGATGCCTTGAATGCATAGATGATTGAATAACTCTATCTCTTTTATAGGAAAATATTTGAGAGTAGGATTCCATCATAACCTTGACCCAACCCGTCGCCATGTATTGATATATCTTCTGAGTTGCGGTTCAAGGAAGCAGAAGACTCTTCATCAACAAAGGAGGAGATCTTTAACAACGAGCTAAAAGGAACTCATCTACTTATTTGTAATTTATCAGAATCCAGAGGACCCTTGTGATCGTTCCTTTGTAGGATTGGGTCTAAGGCGTTTTTCATCCTTGCAAGTCCTCTAGGAGGCCTTCAGCAAGAGTGTACGTGATGGGTACGTAGTGTTGACCCTTACTTTATGGAGAGCATAAACTTTCGATTAAAAGTGAACCTGTTTTAAAACCTTGGGTTAGAGGTGAACCATGTGAAACCTCCGTTAGGGTCTTATGAAAGATTCTTGGCCAGTGTGCCTAAAAGTGGGTTTGATGTGTTGACCCTTGCTCGTGAGAGCATAAACAATCAGCCTAGGTGTACGTAGTAAAGGTTAAAGGTGAACCTGATTTAAAACCTTCAGTTTGGGGTGAACCGTGGGAAACCTCCTTAGTGAAATCCGGTACACTCAAGGGTTGAGTGCAGTTACTGGGAGTGGAGTAGATAAGTAGTCGAACCACTATAAAAATGACTGTGTTTGAGATTTCTATTCATTTGTTTATGTGATTTTCTTTAATATTTTCATATCTGATTATCTGAGATCACACCTTACACACACAGTCATATCCATTATAAACTAGTTTGCATATTGTTCATCTCTCAAATAGTTTGTGATTAGATCCTATACCAGGCTTGGAAGCTAGTAGAGTTACTCTTGAGTAATCCTAATATATGCTTGTAATTAGGATTAGTGTGATAGGATTTTAAATTATCATAAAATTTTTAAAAAGTCCTATTTACCCCCCTTTAGGACCTATTGGCATATTCCTTCTTTAACTTAAGCGGTCTTTGTCGTAATTTCACAGATTGTTGAGCGTCCAACCATGGGACGTCCAACAGTAGACGCTGTTGGACAGTATGAAAGGGAGACATGAATATCAACTTGACCCCAATCTGTGGGCCACACTGACGTGGTGCCACCCTCATGTATGTGTTCTATCCACCGTCCATCAGGGATGGTGTGACCCCACCAATCAATTTGTACATCTAGCCGTCCGTCCATTGCAATGACGCTGGATGCTGGATGCTGATGGATTATCATAATAATAATAATAATAATAATAATAGTAATATATATAACATCATATACATATATTATATCCAAATCATCCGTATTGGGCAGGAAGAGGGCAGATGGGGCCCACCTTGATATATATTGTATCCAGACCATCCACTCATTTTTCCATGGTCCAGCAGACCCACCATGCATGTGCCTTGCATCCAGCTCGTCCGTCCAGGATGCCGGAAGCTGAGCTGAATTATTTTATATATATATATATACAGTATAATATAATATTATTATTTTATAATATAAGGAGGGTGGCCCACCACATGGGATCTAACGTGATTTATATATTTCACCGTCCAGAGGTTTTCTGGATGGTGGAATCACCGTAATGTAAGTGTTTTATTGGTGTCGCCTACCCTGCACGTGTGTTGCAGTCATGCAATGTGGGACTCACCTTGACCGTATGTAATTCATCCCAGCCATCCGTCCATTTTCTGGACGGTGGGCCCACTGCCGAGACATCAACAACCCCGTGGGTCTAGCCAGATTATGTGTTTTATTTATTTATTTTTTTCCACCGTCCATTGGAAAGCCATCCAGACCATCCATCATCTGGACGGTGGATGTGGGGCACCACTGTGATGTACGCTTTCTCCATGTTGTCCGTCTGTTTTGGCAGCATGGGACCCACCTGCTGTGCGTGCACCGTACAATACGTGGGATGTGCTGGACGCACCATGATGTATTTATATCTAAATCGTTCAACATCGAGTCCCATTGCATGATGTCACAAGTTCTGTGGGTCTGGAGCATGAGGAATGCATTAGATCTCACCGTCCATCCATGTAAGGCCACTGTGATATGTGTTTCATCCTACCGATCATTTGTGGCCCATCATGACATGTGTTATGTCCAAACCATCCATCTGGATGGTGGACCAGGAGGTCACACCAGCTATATGGCTGCTGTATCGATGTCAACAAGCCATGGGGTCCACCTTAATGATTTGTTGCATATCCGCACCGTCCAGGGTTTTGGGCAATGATTGGATAGTGCTGATTTACATGTCCAATGTTTGGACAGTGCTAATCATCATTAGTGAGCCATGTGTCCCATAGAATGATAGTGTGCAGTGATATACATGTTGCACCTACAATTATTGAAATAATTTTATATGTGATCCAGGCTCTCATCGTGAAATGCAAAACCTCCATGACCCATATCATAGGTGGACCCGTATGTTCACGATGTCAATTTATGCAGCCCACTTGATATATATGAGGCCCATAGGATGAGGCCCACCTGATGTTTATCGGTCCATTGGTGCAGCCTGTTGATGTGGCCCACTTGACGTTTATGAGGCCCATTAGTGCGGCCCATTGATATGGTGCACTTGATGTTTATGAGGCCCTTGTATGAGGCTATGAGCCCACTATATATATCTTTGGCCCTATGTGGGCCACTCCTTGGGAGCAATGTTAGTTAAATGTCCACATTGATGGGCAATGATGGTTTAATATCCACATTGTGACCTTCCCTTGGGCCTTGTTAGGACACTCTTATTAATGCTGGTTGTCTCTTCTGATCATCGAGGCCGATTATTGATCGATTCTGATTGTCATGGTCAATTGCCAATTTTGATTTGTCGAGGCAAATTGTATAGGTCGATTTCAATTTGTTTAGGCCGATTATATAAGCTGATTCCAATTATTGAGGCCAAGTATCGAGGCCGATTTCGATTTGTCGAGGCTGATTGTATAAGCCGATTGTATAGGTCAATTCTGATTTATCGATGCCAATTATATAGGCAGATTCCGATTATCGAGGTCGAGTATCGAGGCCAATTTGATTTGTCGAGGCCGATTATATAGGCCAGTTCTGATTTATCGAGGCCGATTGTATAGGCCGATTCTGACTTTTGAGGCCGAGTATGGAGGCCAATTCTGATTTGTAGAGGTCGATTTCGATTATCGAGGCTGAGTATTGAGGCCGATTTCGATTTGTCGAGGCCGATTGGATAGGGTGATTCCAATTTATCGTTGCCGATTGTATAGGCTGATTTCGATTATTGAGGCCGAGTATCGAGGCCGATTCTGATTTGTCGAGGCCGATTGTATAGGCCTGTTCTGATTTATCGATGCCGATTATATAGGTCGATTCTGACAGTTGAGGTCAAGTAACGAGGCTGATTCTAATTTTTCGAGGCTGATTATATAGGCCGATTTCGATTATCGAGGCTGATTATATAGGCTGATTTCGATTGTCGAGGCTAATTGTATAGGCTGATTTCGATTATCAAGGCTGAGTATCGAGGTCGATTTTGATTTGTCGAGACCGATTATATAAGCCGATTCTGATTTATCGATGCCGATTGTATAGGCCGATTTCGATTGTCGAGGTCGAGTATTGAGGCCGATTTCAATTGTCGAGGCCGATGACGATTGTTGAGGCCGAGTATCAAGGCCGATTCTGAGTGTCGATTCTGATTGTTGAGACCGATTTCGATTATTAAGGCCGATTTCGATTGCCAAGGACGATTGTCGAGACCTATATGATGTATATGTGACTCATAGTTGAGGCTCATTGTGGTCTGTATTCGACCTGTGTAATGTATATGCAGCCTGTATTTAAGGCCTAATATGATGAATATGAGGTTTATGTGATGAGGCCCATTGTGATGCATTTGAGGGCCAGACGATGAAGCCCATTGTGATGTATATTAGGCCCATTTGAGAGACCCATCATAATGTGTATTAAGCTCTTGAGTAAAACCCATGGAGTTGTATATTAGGCCCTTATGCGAGGCCATGGGTCTACTATATGTTATGCTATATGTGGGCTATTCATTGGGGTAATGTTGGTTAAATGTCCAATTATCGAGGTCAATTGTTGATGATGATTATTGATACCGATTATGAGTATTTGACAGCATATCATCATGATACATACCCATACGCATCATCTGCATGTTTGTTATGAGATGTGGTTGACCATTACATATGTCATTGGACAAGTTGTTGTGAGCCTCCCTGATAGGCGTAGGTTATCTCACATGAGCGCACAGTATGCGCATGATTGATGCATGATTGGATTGTATGACTCATGCATCTTGCATTGTGTGTTGTGATTACTGTACGCCCTAATGACATCAGGGCCATAACCTCCACAGGCATATCGTGAATGGCCAGATGAGACACCAAAAATGTTTGGTTCTAGCATACGAGTACCATAGATGTCCCTGGATGAAAATCCCTAAACCTTTGAGGCCAAGAGAAACCCCAACGTCAAGATCGAGTGGATACATGAGCGCCCGAGTGCTGAATACCAGGAAGCTGAGTCTGTTACTGTGTCATGGTCAGTTAGGAGGGGGTGTGCCTTACCTGCCTGAGGGTAAGGGGCATATCTAGGCTGAGTTTGACCAGCTCATGAATGGGTCCGCTATCGACGTGACGAGTAGATATTGGCTGACTACTAGTCAGGCGGATAAGGAGGTCTCTTCCACTTACATGATCGTGCGTTAGTGGGTGACAATTTATATGTAGAGTGTACTAGACCTCGGTGATGATCCCAGAGAGAAATTGTACTAATATGTGGACTTATTGATCAGGAGTTTCATACGCATTCATTCATCCATTCATTATCCACTCGGGCTAGAGGTGTGTAACTATTTGTTACGTGTACCTTCGCAATGGCTAGGATTTCGGTTGAGGCGCGTGACTAACCTGAGATCAGGAGTTTACCACATTGAGTCTGACTATCTAAATTTAGGTATAGTACTGGTTTGGATAGAAGTCCCTTGTGATGGACCCCATAGCCTGTGATACTACGTACTATCATCCCGACTTCACACTCCAGCATGCTCATTCCATTCGCACCGCATATCATATTACATCCGCAGCATATGACATTTTGGATTACTATGTTTATGCATTTATACGGCATACATACGACTGACGGTATTCGTGGATTCATCAGGATTTGCATATTGCATTGCATCATCGACATCTGATATTTGGCTTGTTGTCTCCATATTGCATAGCTGATCTACATTGCTTCATAGTATATGATATTATTTTTATTATATTTCTACATCGCATAACCTGGATAAGGCTTATAGCATCTATGGGCCTATCAGTATGTTTTCGCATTATTCTGATATTGTATGATTTATGGGCTTGTCAGTATTTCTACTTACTCTGCTTACTCTATTATTGCTTATTTGGTACTTATCTCGTGCACGCACTTTCACCACCCTCTAAGCTTTCTATAAGCTTATGCACGATAGATGCGTTCAGGTGGCGTTAGTTTGTAGTAAAGTGGAGCTTGGAGCACGCAGCGTCTTCTGGTGCTTTGATTTTTGACATATGTATTTCTCCTTAGCATTGTATTAAAATGTTTATATTAGTGGATATGTGATGATGATGTTGCCTTTGTGATTTGGGTTTATACTTCTTATGAGAAAAATGTACGTTAGAAAATCCTCCTTTTAGGATCCCAGGATCGTTAACCTGGCGTACGGACGCTGGGAGCTGAGAATAGTGTACTATGGAGGCTATCAGCACCGAATTCGACAATCGAAAATTTTGTGATCCTGATTTCCAAGTTTGGGGAGTGACATACGGGACGTGGATATTAAGTCAGGGGTAATTCAACTCCTTTCTAAATTTCATGGGCTTGAATCAGAAAATCCATATTTACATCTAAAAGAGTTTGATGAGATCATAGCTACTTTATATTTTTCAAATGTATCTGAGGACATAATCAGCTGAAACTCTTTCCCTTTTCTTTGAAATGGAAAGCTAAGACATGATTGTATTCACTACGTCCTAGATTTA
The DNA here is from genome assembly GCA_037074715.1 of Magnolia kwangsiensis. NCBI lineage: Eukaryota > Viridiplantae > Streptophyta > Magnoliopsida > Magnoliales > Magnoliaceae > Magnolia > Magnolia kwangsiensis. The sequence continues at coordinate 39,848,601 of CM073584.1, read as the reverse complement.
TTGGCACATGGAATGATATGCAAAGGAAGTTCATAAAGAAATTCTTTCCACATCATACAATGAACACCCTTAAAAAATCAATTATGAACTTCACCCAAAAGTGAGGATGAAACATTCTTCCAATGTTGGGAAAGGTTCAAGGATCTTATCAGTTCATGCCCACAATACAATTTCAAAACGTGGCGCATTACACACTTTTTCTATGATGGACTGACATCTTCTATGTGCCAATTGGTTGAGACGATGTGCAATGGGAAATTCATGAATAAAAATGTCGATGATGTGTGGGATTACTTGGATAGACTTGCTGAAAATGCACAATCATAGGACATATACCTAAAATCAAGCACCATGTCTAAGCTGACTCAATTTAAGGAGAGGGAAGGAATGTATCTCCTGAAAGAGGATGGTGATATCAATTCTAAAGTGACTAATCTCATATGGAAATTCAAGGCCATGAAATCAAAGAAGGATAAGGTTAATGAAACTGTTTGAGGTATCCGTGATTGCAACATTCACATAACTGAAAATTTTCCAACAATACCTACCTTTCGAGGGGTGATGAATGAACAATCCAATGCTGTAAACAATTATTAAAGACCTTTCAATGGATCTACCTCCAATACATACAATCCTAGTTGGAGAAATCATCCAAACTTCAGTTGGAAGAATGGACAAACTGCTACCCCTCAAGGTTTATTAAATCAAATTCCACAACAAGAGAAACTTCAAGAGGACTAGGTTATATAACATTTTCAAAAGTAAGAGCTCTTCAATCAGAGTATTCTACAAGCCTTTCAAAATCTTACAAAAGCAATACGTGAACTTAAGGCTGAAAATATGATTAGGATCAAGGGGAGCTTCCCAGCTCAACATCTTCCCAATCCTAAACCACAATATGAAGTTAGCAACCTAAGCTTTTCAAATCAGATGGAGCAAGATAAATCCATCACCACTCTTAGGAGTGGGAAGATCATTGACAAAACCATTCCGGTTAGGGCTAAAAAACCTAAAGACCCGGAAGTGGACAAAGAAGATGGATCTAGCCATGCCCCATCAAAGGTAGAACCAGAACCTCAAGGGAGTCGGTTGCTCCATTTCCCTAATGGTTGGTTACACCAAAACTTCTCTCTAACTCTCAAGATATTCTAGAGGTGTTGAAATAAGTGAAGGTTAACATTCCTCTACTTGATGTCATAAAATAAATTCCTTCATATGCCAAATTCTTGAAAGACTTATGTATGACCAAAAGACGACAGAATATTCAAAAGAAAATCTTCTTGACTGAAAAAGTGAGTGCCATCCTAAAGCAAGATGTACTGTAAAAATTTAAAGATCCTGATAGCCCAACCATATCATGTGTAGTCGGGGACTATCGAATTGAGCATGCACTTCTTAATTTAGGAGCGAACGTCAATCTAATTCCCTACTTGGTATACAAACAATTAGGTTTAGGTGAATTAAAACCTACCTTAACCACACTACAACTTGCTGATCGCTCTGTTCATGTACTAAGAGGGATAATTGAGGATGTGTTGGTCCAGGTCAATAGATTTTACTACCCTGTAGATTTATCATCCTGGATACTGAACCCATTAGTAAGATGACCACTCAGATTCTTATAATTCTTAGTCGCCCATTCCTTGCCACATCAAATGCAATTATCAATTGCAAGAATAGTGTCATGAATATGTCTTTCAGGAATATGACATTGGAGTCAAACATATTTTTCAATACAGGCAGACGGTTAGAAGATGATGACGATTTTCAAAATATTAACATGATTGAATCTTTCGTGGAAGATAGGACACCTCTGACCTTATCCTCTGACCTTCTAGAGACATGCCTGACCCACTCCCATGATTTTGATGATGACATGATTAGGGAGATGTGCTTCATGCTTGATACTGCACCGGTTCTTGAAGTTAATCGGTAGAGGCCACAATCTGAAGAGTTGTCCCAAACTAATGTAGTGCCTATATCATTTAACCTCAAGCCATCGAAGCTTGACCTAAAAGCTTTGCCCCCTGATTTGAAATATGCATAGTTATGTCAAGATGAGACATACTCGGTGGTGATTTCTATCTACCTTGAGAAAGAACAAGAGAGTATGCTCATATCTACTCTCATTGAGCATAATGGAGCCATGGGATGGATGATTGTGGACCTTAAGGGAATCGACCCCTCAATTTGTATTCACCGCATTTATCTTGAGGATAATGCGAAGACCGCTCAGCAATCACAACGTAGACTAAATACAAACATATAGGAAGTGGTTAAGGCCAAGGTTCTTAAACTATTGGATGTGGTTGTCATATACCTTATGTAAGGCCCATATCCTAGCCCGTACCATTTCATAGGCTTCTGCGGTCCTCCTGCTCGAATTTCGACAACCTGCGACCTGTAACTGGCATTTACGCATGACCCTGAGTCACGCGTTGTCAACCTGAGTTAACTCAACTCGAGACTTATACCCTAGCGACTGCATTGTCACCGCGGTTCCAATGTCTCGCCAAGGCAATACCTAGGTCAGGAGATGTGGGCCCACGTTCAGTTCAAGAAAAACGCCGCGCGTTTGCAATTCCAAGAGAATCTCTATAACATGTCCCATCAATCAAGTGCACATCAATCACCTCATGTCAAGTATAAGAGCAACCCCAAGGTCAACTCTCTCTCTTACACACCCATACATGTCAAGTAAATACCCATCACCCATCACTCACCCCCATCACTCCATCACACCATCACTCCATCCCATCTCCTCTCTCTCTTATTTCTCCCTTCTCTTCCAAACAATCCTAAGCTCCTACGTATAAACCTCCCAAGCTCTCATGGAGAAGTTCTAGTGTGGCCCACTTCCTACCCTCTCATCTCCCATTTTAACTATCAAAACACCATCATCTTCCATTAAAGAAGAAGCCGAGAAGCCAAGGAAGTTAAGGAAGCCAATGGAGCAAGAAGATCAATGGTGGGTGATCTTAGATTTTCTTCTTTTTTTTTTTCTTTTTTTTTTTGTGATTTAAGGGCCCACATTCGGTGAGACCCACATTGATGTAGGCTTTGTATCAAAGAGGGGCCCATAGTGGAGGGGCCCCTCCACCACCGTTGATCTCTCTCTCTCTCTCTTGTGTGATGGCTTGTGGCCCACCTTAATGCATGATATCATCCATGCCGTCCATCCATTTGTATGGGACCCACCCCACACGTGTGAGGGTGAGGCCCACTAGATGTATGTGCCTTATGTCCAGCCGTCCGTCCAGCAAAACTGGGATGGCAGGCCCACTAGATGTATGTATTTTTTCCAACCATCCATTTGGATGCTGGACGTTGCAATGATATGTATTAATATATATATGATATATATAAATATATTATAATATATTATTACAGATGGTGGGCCCTACGTGGGACCCACCTGCGTTGAATATAGGGTATCCCAACCGTCCATTGAGGTGGGGCCCACCATTTTCTGGTGCTGAATGCGCACCGTCTAGGTAATGTCACAAATATCAGCTTGATTCAAAGTGTTTGGATGGGCCGCTCATGCAGGTCTCACCTTGATGTATGGATCTAATCCACGTCGTCCATCCTATCTCCCAGCTCATTTTAGGTGTTGAGCCGAAAAATGAAGCTAATCTGAATATCTGGCGGACCATATCAAAGAAAACAGTGATTCTTACCGTTAAAATCTGTTAGGGCCCACTTTGATGTTTCTACACACCAAAACATGCTGAATATTGGGTTCGTTTGATCTGTTATAAGCCATAGAATCCAAACAGTGGAGTGGATCCTCCTAATGCGGGCCTCACATAGGAAAAACTACAATAAAATAAAAATAAAAATAAAAATATATATTTTATGTAGCAGGCCTACTGCTGCTGACGTCCAGAGGATGCTACAACAGCGTCCTGCTGCACCATTGGATGGAAAGGGCAGGGACTGTGGGTCCCAGCCACGATGCAAGTGTTTTCTCAATGCCGTCCAACGATTTTGCTCGGCTGTGGACGGCCAATGGACCCCACCCCTGATGGATGTGTTCCTTCCCAATAGTCCATCCTTTATGCCAAGCTCATTTTAAGGCTTGAGGCAAAAATGAAACAGATCTATTTATCTGGTGGAGCATTGCTGATAATAGTGGAGCATTGAACGTCTACCATTGAAATCCTCTTGGTATCATAGAAGTTCTGGATCAACATGAAATTTGTTTTTCCTCTTAATTCAGGTCTGTGTGACGTTATGATCAGAATGGATGAAAAAATAAATAAATGTTTTGGTGGGCCTTCGGAATTTTAATGGTGGAAATCATTATCACCACTGTTATTCAGAGTGTGGTCCAGATAATATTTTGATATGATTTATTTTTTTAAAATGTTCTAAGATGATCTTTAGCATATAGATGAATGGTGTAGATGTTGAGGCCCATTGGTGTGGTCCATTTGATATACATGAGGCCCATTGGTGCGGCCTATTCGATATACATGAGGCCCATTGGTGCAACCCGACCCGTGTGATGTGGCCCACTTGACATATGAGGCCCAGTGATGAGGCCTATGGGCGAGGCCCATTATGATGTATACGAACCCCATGGGTGTAGCCCATTAAGATGTATTCGAGGCCCATGGGCATGGCCCATTGTGATACATTTGAGGCCCATGGGTGAGGCCCAATTTGATGCATATGTGGCCCATGAATGAGGCCCATGGTGATGTATATTAGGCCCTTATGTGAGGCCATGTGCGCACTATGCGTATGGCTCTATGTGGATCACTCCTTGGGAGCAATGTTAGTTAAATGTTTACATTGTGACCTTCCTTTAGGCCTTGTTAGGCCCATTCTCATCATTATCTTAGTGGGTTAGTCTAAATAAGTGGACCCCATTTGCCATAGACGGATGACTCTGTGCCATCGGATTTGATATAACCACGGTCAAGGGCCGATCTTTATATTATGGTTAATCGACCGTCCATCTATGGACCCCGCCTTGTTTATATGCCGATTGTCGAGACTGATTATTGAGGCTGATTGTTGAGGCCAATTATCGAGGCTGATTGTTGAGGCCGATTCTGATTCTAATTGTCGAGGTCGATTTCGATTCTAATTGCTGAGGCCAATTATCAAGGCAGATTCCGATTGTCAAGGCCGATTATTGAGGCCAATTTCGATTTTGATTGTTGAGGCCAATTCCATTGTTGAGGCCAAATCTAATTTTAATTATCGAGGCTGATTCCGATTCCGATTGTCGAGGTCGATTGTTAAGGCCGATTTCGATTCCGATTGTCGAGGTCGATTATCGAGGTTGATTCTGATTGTCGAGGCAGATTGTTGAGGCCGATTTCTATTCCGATTGTCGAGGTCGATTGTTGAAGCCGATTCTGATTCTGATTGTCGAGGTCGATTTCGATTGTCGAGGCCGACTGTTCAGGTCGATTCTGATTCTGATTCTGATTATCGGGCCGATTTTAATTTCAATTCTGATTGTTGAGGCTGATTTCAATTCTGATTATGGATTGTCGAGGCTGATTCTGATTGTTAAGGCTAATTGTTGAAGTCGATTCTGATTCTGATTGTCGAGGCCAATTGTTGAGGCCGATTTCGATTCTGATTGTCGAGGCCAATTCTAATTTCAATTTCAATTGTCGAGGTCGATTTTGATTCTGATTATCGATTGTCGAGGCCGATTCTAATTGTCAAGGTCAATTGTTGAGGCCAATTTTGATTTCGATTGTTGAGATTGATTTCATTTCCGATTGTCGAGGATGATTCTGATTTCGATTCCGATTGTCAAGTGTAAGACCCGTATCCTAGACCGTATCGTTCGGTAGACATCCGCGGTCTTCCCGATCGAATCCCAGCAACCTCGACCCTTAACCGGCATTTGCGCGTGACCCTGATTCATACGCCGTCAACCCGAGTCGACTCAATCCGAGACTTGTACTCTAGCGACCGCGCCGTCGCCGCGGTTCCGATGCCGTGTCTCTCGCGCCGAGGCGATACCCAGGTCAGGAGGTGTGGGCCAGCGTTCGGTTCGAAAAAAATACCGCGCTTTGTAAAACTCAAGGAAATCTCTACATCATGTCACATCAATCCATCAATCAATCAAGTCAAATAAACCCATACCCTACCCATCCCTCTCTCACCCAAAGTCAACAACACCCATACTCATCCCATTCCTTTCTTACCAACAAGTCAACAAGCACCATACCCTACATTTATTACATCACCTCTCTCTTTACCATTTTCAAACTAATTCTCAAGCAACCCATGGAAGCCAAAAACGTCCAAGCTCCAAGCTCCATATATAGAGCTTGTGTGGCCCACTCCCTACCACTCTATCTCCCATCTCCACCCTTGGATCATCATCTTGACCGTTGACGGAGCACTTTTGGAGCATTGGAAGGCTAGGGAGGAAGAAGAAGGATAGGTGGGTGCTTCTCTCCTTTCTCTTTCTCTCTCTCTCTCTGCGTGGCCCACTCGGATGGACCCCACTTTGATATATGTCTTATCTAACCATCCAAACCATGTGGGCCCTACCTAAATGAGGATGGGAAAACACAAATATCAGATTGATTTAGTGGGTCATGTTCACGTGAGACCCACCAGCCGTGGTCCTCACACATGGGACCCACCTTGATGACATGGATACCTAGGCCGTCCGTCCAGCGTCCCTGGACGCTGGACGTTAAGGAGAGTAAACTGATGGTGAGGTGTACTCAGAGAGAAATATATATATATATACATATGGCCGTTTGATTTTTTTTAAGCTTTTTGGGTGTGCCACTCATGCAGGCCCCACCTTGAGGTATTGATCAAATCCATGCCATCCATCCCATTCCCTAGGTCATTTTAGGCGTTGAGCCGAAAATTGAAGTTGAACTGAATCTCGCAGGCCATATTGGGGAGAACAGGTGTTTGGGCGATGTAAACTGTTAAGGCCCATTGTGATGTTTTCCCTCACCAAATGTATCAAATGTCGGGCTCCTTAGGTCTGTCTCGAGCCTGGGAACCCAACCGACGGGGTAGATTTTCTTGATGAGGGTCCCACCTATATAAAAAAAAATACATAAAAAAAAAATACATAACGTTGGGACGCTGTTGCTACCAGCGTCCTCTGGACGCTGCAGCAAGCAGCGTCCTTGCTGCCTTTAGCGGGTGGAACCGTGGGTCACACCACAGGCCCCACCATGATATATATTCTGTATCTACACCGTGCATTTGATGAGACCCATCTAGATAATGGGTCATCGCAAAAATCAGCCGCGTGTGGAACTCAGATGGCCCACACGGCAGGAAACAGTGAGGATTGGGCGTCTGCCATTGAAACTCTTTTTACGGTTATAGAAATTTTTGATCATTAGAAAATTTATTTTTCCTTCCCATGCAGGGTCTGTGTGACCTTATCGACGGCTTGGATGGAGAATAAACGCCATGGTGGGCCCCACATGGGACCCACTTTCATGAAGTGGATTGGCCGTGTACCGTGTACAGCAGCGTTATAGCTGCTGTATCAACGCCAGCAAGTTCAGTGCGTCTGAACATGAGGCACGTGTTATATCATACTGTCCACAGCCGTGGACCTCACCTATCGCATGCATCCTGTTCTTGCCATCGTGATGTGCAGGATGGTGGGACCCACCTGACCCATGTATTTCACCTACATGCGATCCAGGCCGTCCATCCTTGTTGGATGATGTTTGGACAGTGCTGTGGACTGCACCATGTTGTATGCTTTTCATCCACACTGTCCACAATGTTCGGATGGCGCTGGGTAGAGTTTTGGCGGTGCTGTAGGGCCCCACAATGATGTATGTGTTGATCTACACCATCCGTCTTTTCTGGTGGGCCACATGTGTGGACCCCATCATCAGGGTTGGGTCATAAGTAAACCGTCCATTCACTTGGTGAGCTCATAATGAGGCAGATCCATCAAGTGGACCACACTACAGCAAACAGTGGAGAATTAAACGTCAACCATTGAAATCTCTTTCAGATGTTTTGGAGCAATATAATAATATGATACTATATATTGATATATATATTATGTATATACAGATATAATATATTATGGTGGGCCCATGTGGGACCCACCTTTGGTGAAAATCGATTGATAGTGTACCCACAACAGCAAAATAGCCGTTGTACTGACTTTGGCTGACCATGTGGACCCCATCATGTGGTCCGAGTTATATTCCAACCATGTTTCCATTTGCTGTGTGGAGCCCACCTTTATTAGGCCATCCATTTGCTGGTGTGGCACGCACCATGATATATGGGTTTTAATCCACGTCATCTATGGACCACACCATGATGTCAGTGTTGTATCCTCACCGTCGAGTGCAAAGACGGTGGGATTCCACGATGATGTATGCATTTCTCCACCCTATCCATTCATTGGGTGTGGCCCCACCATGGCAGCGCGTGGGGCCCACCTTGATTTAATGTATTGCATCCACTTCGTCCAATCCATGAACGGTGGATGCAGGTTGACTGGAGTACCTCACAACAGCTTGATTGCTGAGGTATTAATGTCAGCAAGTTCCATGGGATCCACTTGATTCAGGCGGTGTATCCCACGCCACTCATCTGTTTTACATCCATGATCGTCCTTTTGTGCAGTTTGCCGTGATGAATGTATCGAATATTTATGCCGTCTATTGATGCGGCCCACTTTGATATATATGGGGCCCATTAGTGCGGCCCATTGATGCAAGGCCCATAGTGATATGTAATGGGCCCATGACGTGTGGCCCATTGATGCATATGAGACCCACGTGTAGGGCCCACCTGTGATATATATTAGGCCCATGTGTAGGGCCCATCTATTATGTATTTAAAGCCCATGGGTTTAAGCCCATTGTGATGTATTTAAGGCCCGTTATTTAGGCCCACCGTGATATGTATGAGGCCTGTTGTTGAGGCCCACCTTGACATATATGAGGACCATATGATGAGGCCCATTTGATGTATTCGAGCCCCAATGGTATGTAGATAAGGCCCTTTGCAATATGTGATTCCACCTTAGTTATGTAATGATGTTTATGGCTGACCATGTCTTGGGAGCAATGTTAGTTTGACATCCACATTGTAAGGTTAATGTTGGTCAAATATCCGCATTGTCACTCTCCCGAGGGCCCATGATAGGCCTAACTTGTTGTGTAGAGGCCCATGTGCAGGGCCCACTTATTTGTATTGTTAGGCCCATATACGTGACCCACACGTTGTACATGAGGCCCACATATGGGGCCCATGGTGATGCATTTACAGCCCATTAGTATGGCCCGTTGGTACGGTACATTAGCACGACCCACTTGATATATATGATGGCCCATTAGTGCGGCCCATTGACGTAACCCACTTGATGTATGCTGAGGCCCATGGGTCGTAGCCCTTTTGATGCATTTGAGGCTCATGGGTCGTGGTCCTTGGTAATGTGTATTGGGCCCGTATATGCAGTTCGCCATGATGTGTGTATTGTATATCTATGACATCCATTCAGGTGGCCTGCCGTGTTGTATATATTGTACATCCATGCCGTCCATGTGCGTAGCCCGCAGTGATGTATTTGCAGTCCATATGATGGGGCCCGATGTGGTATAATTGTGGCCCATCCATGAGGCCCATCATGATATAATTTGGCCCATGTACGGGGCCCACTTATTTATACTTTTACCCTATGTAATGGGGCCCATCTGTTTGTGTTTGAAGCCCTTATGATAAGGCTCATCATGATGTATTTTTGAGGCCCATATGATAGGGCCCACCTACTTGAATCTGAGGCCCATGGGCAAGACCCGTTGTGATGTATTCAAGGCCCATGGTTGAGGTCCAGTGTGATGTATGTATGGCCCATTAAGTTGTGTATGAATCCCTTGTATAGGCCACTCCTTGAGAGCAGTGTTGGTTAAATGGCCACATTGTTGGTCAATGATGGTTGGATGTCCACATTGTGACCTTCCCTTAGGCTTAGATAGACCCATTCTCATTGTTCTCTAGTAGGTTAACCCAAACGCTTGGGCCCCATTGACATTTCTTGATCCATCATTGACAGTCCATCTATGGACCCCACCTTGTGTTGAGGTCGATTCTGACTGCCGATTGCCGATTTCGATTGCTAAGGTCGATTGCTGAGACCTATATGATGTATATGCGACCCGTAGTTGAGGCCCATTGTGATGTATCTGTGGTCCTTGGGCGAGGCCCACTGTGTTGTATATTAGGCCTTTGTGTGAGGCTCTCAGCCCATTATGTGTTTGGCCCTGTGAGGGTCATTCCTTGGGGTAATGTTGGCTAAATGTCCACATTGTCGAGGCCGATTGTTGATTTCGATTATTGATACCAATTATGAGTATGTGACTGCATAGCATCATGATACATGCCCATACGCATCATCTGCATGTTTGTTGTGAGATGTGGTTGACCATTGCATACGTCCTTGAGCATGTTGTTATGAGACTCCCTGATAGGCGGAGATTGTCTCACATGAGCACACGGTATGCGTAGGATAGATGCATGACTGGATTGCATGACTCATGCATCTTGCATTACATTGTGTTGTACTGTACTCCCTAGTGACATCAGGGTCGTATCCTCCACAAGCATTTCGTGGATGGTCAGATGGGACACTAGAAATCTATTCTACATGGGGTGCTATAGATATCCTTGGGTGAAAGTCTCAGAACCGTCTTGGTTTCAGAGGTTGCTCCAACGTTTAGACCGAGTGGGTAGATGAGCGCCGAGTGTCGATTACCAGATGGCTGCGCTCTCCACTATGTCGTGGTCGGTTGGAAGAGGGTGCGGCCTTACCTGCCCGAGAGGAGGGGGCAATACTAGGCTGAGTCTGACCAGCTCAAGGAATGGGTCTGATATTGACGAGCCGAGCTCGATATTGACAGGCGGATAGTGAGGTCTCTTCCATTCACCTTGTTGTGTGCGATGGGACGGCAATCTGGTATGAGTGTAATAGACCCTGGTGATTTTTTTCAGAGAGGAACCATACTGATATGTGGACTTATTGAGTAGGAGTTGCATGCTCGTTCATTCATTCATTCACTATCCACTTGGGCTGGTGGTGCATAACTAATTGTTGTGTACCTTCGTTATGGAAAGAATTTCCGTTGGGCGCACAACTAACCTGAGATCAGGAGTTTACCACATTGAGTCTGACTATCCAAATTTAGGTATGGGACTGGTTTGGATAGAAGTCCCTTGTGATGAACCCCATAGCCTGCGATACTACGTACTATCATCCCGACTTCACTCCAGCTTGGTCATTTCATTCGCACCGCATGTTACATTGTATCTGCAGTACTTAGTATTTTGTGTTACCATGTTTCTGCATTGATATGGCCGTTAGTACTCATGCCTTCCATCGCATAGCCTTGGTACAGCTGATGACACTCAAAGACTTATCGGTATAATTCTGCTTATTTCGATATTGTATGTTTTATGGCATTGTATCCTCGACATCTGATATTTGTCTCTTTATGACTCCTCATTTGTATAGCTGTTCTATATTGCGCATTCTGATATTGATTGACTCATGAAATTCTATATATTTTCGCTTACTCTGTTTACTCTGATAATTCCTACTCTTGTCAGTATCTCTGTTTATTCTGATAATGTACGATTTATGGATTTCCAGTAATTTCATAATACTAACAAGCTTATGCATTGTATTGTATGATGATGACATTGTATTGAATACTCGACACTTACTTTGTACACACACTTTCACCACCCTCTAAGCTTTCTGTAAGCTTATGCACGATAGATGCGTGCAGGTGGTGTTAGGTTGCTGCAGCGTCGAGCTTGGAGTGTGCAGCTGTCTTCTGGAGCTTTGATTTCAATATATGTATTTTCCTTTTAGCATTGTATTCAAATGATTATATTAGTAGATATGTGATGATGATGTTGCCTTTGTGAATTGGGTATACTTGTGGTTATGCTCCATTACAAAAAAATTTCATATTGAAAATCCTCCTTGTAGGATCCCAGGATCGAAAATCTGGCATGCGAGTGCCGGGATCCGAGAATGGGGCACTATGGAGGCTGTCAGCGTCGGATTCGGCGATCAGGATTCCTGTGAATCCGATTCCCGAGTTTGGGGCGTGACATCGAGGCCAATTCCAATTTTAATTTTTGAGGCCGATTATCTAGGCCGGATATCGAGGCCGATTGTCGAGGCCCAATGTGATGTATATGTGGCCTGTATTTGAGGCCCATTATGATGTGCATTCAACCCGTGTTTGAGGCCCATTGTGATGTATAGCACGTTATGATGTGTATTCAGCCTGTGTTTAATGCCCAATGTGATGTATATGAGACCTATGTGATGAGGCCCATTGTGATGCATTTGAGGGTCAGGCGATAGAGCATGTTATGATGTATGTTAAGCCCATGTGTAAGGCCCATTATGATGTATATTAAACTCTTGAGTAAGGCCCATGGTGTTATATATTTGGCCCATATGTGAGATCATGGGTCCACTATATGTTAGGCTCTATGTGGGTCATTCCTTGAGGGTAATGTTGGTTAAATGTCCACATTGTTAAGGTCGATTGTCGATGCCAGTTATTGATATTGATTATGATTATGTGACAGCATAACATCATGATACATGCCCATATACATCATCTGTATGTTTGTTATGAGATATGATTGACCATTGCATATGTTATAGTGTCGGTTGTTTATGGGACTCCCTGATAAGTAGAGTTGCCCCACATGAGCACGCGGTACATGGAGGTTTAATGCATGACTGGATGGTATAATTCATGCATCTCACATTTTGTGATATGACTACCGTACGCCCTAACGACATTAGGGTCGTAGCCTCCATAGGCATATTGTGGATGGCCAGATGGGACACCAAAAATTTATTCTACATGGAGTGTTATAGATATCCCTAGGTGAAAGTTCCAGAACCCTCTTCATTTCAAAGGTTGCTCCAACTTCTAGACCGAGTGGATGTATGAGTGAATGAGGGTCGTATACCGTTAAGCTGCATTTTCCACTGTGTCGTGGTTGATTGAAAGGGGTTATGGCCTTACCTGCCCAAGAGGAGGGGTCAATGTTAGGCTGAGTCTGACTAGCTCGAGGAATGAGTCCGCTATCGACGAGCCGGGCCTGATATTGGTAGGTGGATAGTGATGTCTCTTCCACCCACCTTATTGCGCACAATGGGGTGACAATCTGGTTTGGAGTGTAATGGACCCCGGTGATTCTCCAGAGAGAAACCGTACCGATATGTGGACTTATTGAGTAGGAATTGCATACTAATTCATTCATTCATTCACTATCCACTCGGGCTGATGGTGCGCTACTATTTGTTGTGTACCTTTGCATAGTCAGGATTTTGGTTGGGCGCACGACTAATCTAAGATCAGGAGTTTATCACATTGAGTCTGACTATCCAATTTTAGGTATGGGATTGGTTTGGATAGATGTCCCTTGTGATGGACTTCGTAGCCTGCGATACTACGTACTATCATCCCGACTTCACACTCCATCTTGATCATTTTATTCGCATCGCATATTGCATCTGCAGGCATATAACATTTTGGGTTGTTATGTTTGTTGTACTTATATGGCCTACACGGACTAAACAGGATTTACATATTGCATTATACCATTGACATCTGATATTTGGCTTTCTATGATTCCTCATTTGCATAATCGATCTGTATTGCGTACTCTAATATTGTATGACTCATGGACTTTTCAGTATTTTCGCTTACTCTGTTACCGTATGATTCATGATCTTGTCAACATTTCTGACATTGTATGCTTATGACATTATATTGAATACTTGACACTTATCTTGTGCACACACTTTCACCACCCTCTAAACTTTCTATAAGCTTATGCACGATAGATGCGTGCAGATGGCATTAGGTTGTAGCGGCATTGACTTGGAGCGTTACCTGTCTTCTGGAGCTTTAATTTTTGATATATGTATTTTTCTTTTAGCACTGTATTTAACTGTTTATATTAGTGGATATGTGATGATGATGTTGCCTTTGTGATTTGGGTAAACTTGTAGTTATGCTTATTACGAGTTAAATGTACATTGAAAAATCCTCCTCATAAGATCCCAGGATCAAAATCTGGCGTGTGGACGCTGGGAGTCGAGAATGGGGTACTACAGAGGCTATTGGCACCGATTCGACAATCAAAAATTTTGTAAGCCCAGTTTCTGAGTTTGGGGCCTGACGCCCTATATCCGATAGTCAATGGGTGAGTCCAACTCAGGTAGTCCCTAAAAAGTTCGGGATCGCCATTGTAGCCAATGCTAATAATAAACTTGTACCAACTAGATTTACTACTATTTGGAGAATGTGCATTGACTACAGGAAGTTAAATACCGTCAGGAGGAAGGATCACTTTCCTTTACCCTTCATTGATCAGATATTGGAAAGGTTAGCTGGTCATTCCTATTACTGTTTCCTTTATGGGTATTCGGGCTACAATTAGATAGAGGTCGCCCTTGAAGATCAGGAAAAGCCTACATTTACATGTCCCTATGACACCTTTGTTTACCGAAGGATGCCATTCGGACTATGTAATGCCCCTGCCGCCTTTTGAAAATGTATGATGAGTATCTTTTTTAACATGGTGGGGCAATATCTAGAGGTTTTCATAGATGATTTCTCTATCTTTGTTCCATCTTTCAGCAAGTGCTTGGAAAGTATTAAATGCGTGATGAAAAGATGTGAAGAAAAGAACTTTGTACTTAATTGGGAGAAGTGTCATTTCATAGTTCATAAGAGAATTGTCCTGGCACTATGCCAAAGCAGCGAAAGAAGGCGAGTCGAAAACTATCTCAAAGGACCATAAAGGATGGTCTTGGACCGTCGCAAGGGCCGTCATATTTTGGGGCATCGTATTACTTAAAGGACGGCCATAAACCATCTCTAAAGAAGGACAGTCATGGACCGTTTATAAAGGTAGACATTAGACATCCATTATGAAGCTAAAAAGGACGGTCGTGGACCATCCTTAAAACGGACGGTCTTTGATCGTCCATAAAAAGGACGGTCCTAAACTGTCGGTAAAAAGGACGGTCCTAGACCGTTCGTAAAAAGGACTGTTATAGGCAGTCTCTGATGAACCATAAAACGACGGTCATGGACCGTCCTTACAAAGGATGGTCATCGACTATCCTTAAAAAGGACGGTTATGAGCAGTCTCTGATGAACCTAAAAAGGATGGTCTTAGACTGTCCTTAAAAAAGACTGTTTTGGACCATCCTTTTTAATGACTGTTATCAGCCATCTCTGATGAACCTAAAAAGGATGGTTGTGAACCGTCTCAGATTTGAATATTTAGAAAATTATGAACGGCCTAAAATTTGTTGCATTAAAAATTAAAGAGAGAAAAAATTAACAACAATTTTCTCCGTGTCTTTCATCTAATAAAAAATATTCAACCAATAAATAATCAAAATTCATAATCATAAAGAATTGTTGAAAGTTCATTCGGGTTTAGGTTTGGGTTTTCAAGTTTAGGTTTAGGTTAAGGAGTTAAGATTAGGATTAGGTGTAGGTTTAGGTTTAAGGATTTGAGAATACATTTAGGTTTAGGTTTTAGGTTATAGTTTAAGTTTAGGTTAGGTTATAGGTTAAGGTTTAGGGAATTTAGCTTTAGGTTATAGGTTTAGGTTATAAGTAAAGGTTTAGGTTTTAGGTTTAGGTTTAGGTTATAGGTTTTGAAATTTGAGAATAGGTTTGGGTTAAGGTTATAAGTTTAGGTTTAGGAAATCGGGTTCGGGTTTAGTTTTGGGTTTTCAAGTTTAAGTTTAGGTTTAGGTTAGGGAGTTGAGATTAGGATTAGGTGTAGTTTAAGGTTTAGGGATTTGAGAATACGTTAAGGTTTAGGTTTAGGAAATCGGGTTCAGGTTTGAAATCGGGTTTACACTTAGGTTTTAGGTTTTGGTTTAGGTTATAGGTTATAAGTGTAGGTTTAGGTTTAGGTTTTAGGTTTAGGTTATAAGTTTAGGTTTAGGTTAAGGTTTAGGTTTAGGTAATAAGTTTTGGGATTTGAGAATAGGTTTAAGTTATAAGTATAGGTTTAGGTTTTATGTTTAGGTTAAGGTTATAGGTTTAGGTTTAGGTTTAGGTTAGGTTATAGGTTAAGGTTTAGGAAATTGAGTTTAGGCTATAGGTTTAGGTTAGAGGTTAAGGTTTAGGTTTAAGTTTAGGTTTATGTTATATATTTTGGGATTTAAGAATAGGTTTAGGTTAAGGTTATAAGTTTAGGTTTAGGTTAAGGTTTAGGGATTTGAGTTTAGATTTAAGTTATAGGTTTAGGTTTAACTTTAGGTTTTAGGTTTAGGTATAGGCTTCGATTATAGGTTATAGGTTATATGTTTAGGTTAAGGTTTAGGAATTTGGGTTCGGGTTTGGATTCAGGTTTATGTTATAGGTTTTGGGATTTGAGAATAGTTTTAGATTATAAGTATGGGTTTAGGTTGGGTTATAAGTTAAGGTTTACAGATTTGAGTTAAGGTTATAGGTTTAGGTTTAAGTTTTAGGTTTAGGTTAAGGTTTAGGGATTTGAGTTTAGGTTATAGGTTTAAGATTAGGTTATAGGTTTAGGTTTAGGTTTAAGTTATAGGCTTAGGTTATACGTTATAGGTTATAGGTTATATGTTTAGATTAAGGTTTAGGAATTTGGGTTCGGGTTCGGGTTTGGATTCGGGGTTAGGTTATAGGTTTTGGGATTTGAGAATAGTTTTAGGTTATAAGTATAGGTTTAGCTTGGGTTATAAGTTAAGGTTTAGGGATTTAAGTTAAGGTTGTAGGTTTAGGTTTAGGTTATACATTTAGGTGTAGGGAATTGAGTTTAGGTTATAGGTTTAGGGAAAGGTTAGGTTAAGGTTATAGGTTTTGGCATTTGGGAATAGTTTTAGGTTATAAGTATAGGTTTAGGTTAGGTTATAGGTTAAGGTTTAAGGATTTGAGAATTGTTTTAGGTTATAAGTAAGGTTTTAGGTTTACGTATAAGCTTAAATTCTAGGTTATAGGTTATAAGTTTTGGTTATAGGTTATAGGTTTTAGTCTAGGTTAAGGTTATATGCTTAGGTTAAGGTTTAGGTTTAGGTTATAAGCTATGGGTTATAGCTTTAGGGAATTGAGAATGGGTTAAGGTTTAGGTTTAAAAAATCAGGTTCGGGTTCGGGATCAGGTTTAGATTTTGGTTTTCAAGTTTAGGTTTAAGTTTAGGTTAGGGAGTTGAGATTAGGATTAGGTGTAGGTTTAGGTTAAAGAATTTGAGAATACATTTAGATTTTAGGTTTAGGTTTAGGTTATAGGTTAGGTTTAGGTTATAAGTGATAGGTTTAGGTTTAGGTTAGGTTATAGGTTAAGGTTTAGGTTTAAGAAATCGGGTTCGGGTTCGAGATTGGGTTTAGGTTTGGCTTTTCAAGTTTAGGTTTAGGTTTAGGTTAGGGAGTTGAGATTAGGATTAAGTGTAGGTTTAGGTTTAGGGATTTGAGAATACATTTAGGTTTTAGGTTTAGGTTTAGGTTTTAGATTATAGGTTAAGGTTTAGGTTTTAGGTTTAGGTTAAGGTTAGGTTATAGGTTATAGGTTAAGGTTTTAGGTCATAGGTTTTGGTTTAGGTTAAGGTTATAGGTTTAGGTTTAGGTTAAGGTTTAGGTTTAGGTTATAAGCTATAGGTTTAGGGAATTGAGAATAGGTTAAGGTTTAGGTTTAGGAAATTGGGTTCGGGTTCGGGATCGGGTTTAGGTTTGAGTTTTCAAGTTTAGGTTTAGGTTTAGGTTAGGGAGTTGAGATTAGGATTAGGTGTAGGTTTAAGTTTAGGGATTTGAGAATACGTTAAGGTTTAAGTATAGGAAATCAGGTTCGAGTTCGAGATCGGGTTTACATTTGGGTTTTAGGTTTAGGCTAAGGGTTTAGGGATTCAGATTCGGGTTCGGGATCGAGTTTAGGTTTAGGTTTAGGTTTAGGTTTTAAGTTTAGATTGAGGTTACAGGTTTAGGTTATAAGTTTAGGTTTAGGCTATAAGTGTTGGTTATAGGTTTAGGTTTAAGTTAGGTTATAGGTTACGGTTTAGGGAATTGAGAATAGGTTAAGGTTTAGGTTTAGGAAATTGGGTTCGGGTTCGGGTTTGCATTTTTAAGTTTAAGTTTAGGTTAAGGAGTTGAGATTAGGATAAGGTGTAGGTTTAGGTTTAGGGATTTGAGAATACATTTAGGTGTTAGGTTTAGGTTTAGGTTTTAGGTTTAGGTTTAGGTTATAGGTTATAGCTTTAGGGAATTGAGAATAGGTTAAGGTTTAGGTTTAAGAAATCGGGATCGAGTTTATGGTTTGGGTTTTCAAGTTTAGGTTTAGGTTAAGGAGTTGAGATTAAGATTAGGTGTAGGTTTAGGTTTAAGGATTTGAGAATACATTTAGTCTTTAGGTTTAGGTTTAGGGTTTAGGTTATAGGTTTAGGTTTAGGTTATAAGTGTAGGTTATAGGTTTAGGTTTAGGTTAGGTTCTAGGTTAAGGTTTAGGGAATTGAGTTTAGGTTATAGGTTAAGGTTTAGGCTTAGATTAAGGTTTAGATTTAGGTTTAGGTTATAGGTTTTGGGATTTGAGAATAGGTTTAGGTTAAGGTTTATGAAATCGGGTTTGGGTTCGGGTTCGGGCTTAGGTTTGGGTTTTCAAGTTTAGGTTTAGGTTTAGGTTAGGGAGTTGAGATTAGGATTAGGTGTAGGTTTAGATTTAGGGATTTAAGAATACGTTAAGGTTTAGGTTTAGGAAATCAGGTTCGGGTTCGAGATCGGGTTTACGTTTGGATTTTAGGTTTACGTTTAGGTTATAGGCTATAAGTGTAGGTTTTGGTTCTAGGTTTAGGTTAGGGAGTTGAGATTAGGATTAGGTGTAGGTTTAGATTTAGGGATTTAAGAATACGTTAAGGTTTAGGTTTAGGAAATCGGGTTCGGATTCGAGATCGGGTTTACGTTTGGATTTTAGGTTTACGCTTAGGTTATAGGCTATAAGTGTAGGTTTTGGTTCTAGGTTTAGGTTTAGGTTTAGGTTATAGGTTTTGGGATTTGAGAATAGGTTTAGGTTATAATAATAGGTTTAGGTTATAAGTATAGGTTTTATGTTTAGGTTAAGGTTATAGGTTTAGGTTTAGATTTAGGTGAGGTTACAGGTTAAGGTTTAGGGAATTGAGTTTAGGTTATAGGTTATAGGTTAAGGTTTAGGGAATTGAGTTTAGGTTATAGGTTATAGGCTAAGGTTTAGGGAATTGAGTTTAGGTTATAGGTTAAGGTTTAGGTTTAGGTTATAGGTTTTGGCATTTGAGAATAGGTTTAGGTTAAGGTCATAAGTTTAGGTTTAGGAAATTGGGATCGGGTTCGGGTTCGGGTTTAGGTTTGGGTTTTCAAGTTTAGGTTAAGGAGTTGAGATTAGGATTAGGTGTAGGTTACAGTTTAGGGAATTGAGAATAGGTTAAGGTTTAGGTTTAGGAAATCGAATTTTGGTTCAAGATCGGGTTTACATTTGGGTTTTAGGTTTAGGTTTAGGTTTTAGGTTATAAGTGTAGGTTCAGGTTTAGGTTATAGGTTTAGGTTATAAGTATAGGTTTAGATTTAGATTTAGGTTTTATGTTTAGGTTAAGGTTATAGGTTTAGGTTTAAGTATAGGTTAGGTTATAGGTTACGGTTTAGGGAATTAAGTTTAGGTTATAGGTTTAGGTTAAGGTTTAGGTTAGAGGTTAAGTTTTAGGTTTAGGTTTAGGTTAAGGTTTAGGTTTAGGTTTAAGTTATAGGTTTTGGGATTTGAGAATAGGTTTAGGTTAAGGTGATAAGTTTAGGTTTAGAAAATCAGGATCACGTTCGGGTTTGGGTTTAGGTTAAGGTGATAAGTTTAGGTTTGGGAAATCGGGATCGGGTTTGGGTTTGGGTTTAAGTTTGGATTTTTAAGTTTAGGTTTAGGTTAGGGAGTCGAGATTAGGATTAGGTGTAGGTTTAGGTTTAGGGATTTAAGAATATGTTAAGGTTTAGGTTATAGGTTATAAGTGTAGGTTTAGGGTTAGGTATTCTCTAATATTATCTACTACATACTAGTAATATACAACCAACATTGGGGCACCATACCATAAGCTATAAGAATTTCATGTCCTCCTAAACAAGGTATCCTCCATTGATAACATATATATATATATATATATATATATATATATATATATATATATATATATATATATATTATAAGTTTTTTATTTTCATTTACATTCGCAAATACATTCATCATCCATCCGAATAGCTCCGACGCACATCCAAGTCTGCACATTTAAATAAAATGGATTATCAAGATCATTTAAATAAAATCAGGTCCAATCACCAATCTGACCTGGATGATTCTATTAGTATTGTTGACGGCACCTTGAACCATATTTAAATTCAGGTTGCAATTTGTGTCCACTGATGCTATTTGTCTTTCTATCAAGTTGGCAATGATTTGAGCCTCAGAGACCTTGTCAGTTGTTCTCAGGAAGTGAGCCAATGGCTGACCATACGTATGGGGAAAGGACTAGCTGATCGTGTGGGCATCAGAAGGATCTACAGCAGTGGTGGAATCACTAAATTCTACTCTCACTGTAGTTGCCTGTTCACAATGAAATTATATGATAAAAAGCATGCTATGAAGTTCCATCACAGTGAATGCTGCCTTCTCAGGATGAATTTTTTACAAGAAAAGGCTTTACAATGATATTTTAACAAATGTGTACTTGTGTAAAATTAACAAAAGGGATCTATACCAAATTGAATGGATGTGGCCTACAATACACAATGTGGGATTAAAACATGTCAACGTGAAAAAGAAGAAGAAGAAGAAGAAGAAGAAGAAGAAGAGTGTAACTCGAGTTTAAGAAAAAATGTACATGTTTAAGAAAGAGGAGTGCAACTCAAAGTTCCTCAATACCTTGGTCAAAAAGAAAATGGTCTAAATTCAATGGTAATATCACATGGTTAAGATTATCTAATCATTGTGATATTAAAATAAGTGTTCTACCCAACAGAATAGATGTGCCCTTCAACACAATAGGTTTGAGTGCAAATCAAAGGAGATTGAAGCATATAGATGCTTAAAAAGAATAGTACAACTCAAATTTCCTCAAGATAGTCAAAAAGAAAATGGTCCAAATCCAACGACACTTTCAGATAGTTAAGATCATCCAATCAGTGTGACCTTTGGAGAGGTACAGGTATGCCAGGTGCAGGGTGGGTGAGTTGTCAACATTAAGAATTGGTGCCAAATGCATACAGTAGTATAGGCCATTCTCATGTTATCATTTTTCGACTATTAACTCATCTCCAAAGCAATGAGATGTAAACTTGCACAGCTTAGATATATTTTAAGCTGCTTGTTAAAAAGGAACTGGAATATAGTTTAAGCCAAATAGAATCTCAACAAAAAATAAATAAATACATGTAAACTTGCACAACTTAGATATAGTTTAAGCAACTTGGATGAACAGCTTGGTCATGCATATATGTAAACTCTCTCATCAATCTCCTGAAATGTGCAAGCAACATCACCTATAAAATCTAGAGAGTACAAATTAAATATCTGGTTAAAGCCTAAAAATAATGTGCAATTATTCATAGTAAAGTAATTCATCAACAAAATAGAAATACATAAATGTAAAAACTGTGATGATGCACTCATTGCTTGGCCCCACCACAAAGAACACCTGATGCAAAAATCAGACCAATCCCCTCATCATGTGGACCACAAAAAACAATGGACAATCGCCAAACTAGTCCTATGTACAAGTATGACCGCTTGATGAGTGGATAATTCAGAATTTTGCACCAAGTGATCTTCATGGTGGGGCAAACCAATTGGATGGATTGGAGGTCATACAGACTTACACAGACAATAAGTAGGCAATTATGCACCACCTGGATGATAATACAATGTTTCAACTGGCTGCATGTGAGACCACACAAACTCAAGTTGGTAGACATCGTATGGCAAGATTACTAAAAAGTAGCCATTGGAACCAAGCAGTAATGCCCTATGATCGGAACTCAAGCTTTGTGAACTAAAGCCAATGACTCCATCACCATCAATTTTTCTTTTAAAACCCATTTTGACCCCAAGGAAACTCTTATTTTTCACTACATCAATGAAGTTTAAAGCATAACCTATCATCCATAATTACACAGTCCTGATTGAGAATAGAAATAATATGCCATTGGAAGCATAAGAACCTCAAAAGTAGGCAAAAAATGGTTTTTTTTTTTTGGTAAGTAACATACTGAAAGATATTGAAACAATCCCACTAAATTCTAGGGCTTCAGATGGACACCCCCTATTATGTACGAGGCCTAACATTCAAAATCACAGCGTTAGTAACAGAAAGGCCATGTTAATGTTTTGTTACGACCTAACACATAAAAACATGATCCCAAAATTACCACCTGTTGAAAGTTTAGAAACATTACCATCATTGTTAAGAAGTACTAGCATTGTGGTTACATACCAATGAATTGCAAAACATTACCATCATTGTTAAGAAGTACTACTTTTACAATGTTTCCATTTAAAAGAGATGCAATAGCCAATAAAGTAGTTGCAGATTACAACAATATCTAAGTAAGAAATGCGTTAACCAATTGAATAGCCTGCAATTGGTATTATAAAAGGATTGAGATTGGAGGGAATTATCATACCAACTAACTAACAGACATGTTCCCATCCACGTCAAGGCACCAATACAAGAATCCAACCAAACAATGGACCTAAATATGAGCATAACTTGATACAACAGTCAAGATCTAAAATAAGACTTCATTTCATTCTTGCACAAAGAAAAAGGAGAAACTTATTTAAGCCTACTTGCAAGAATGTTCTTGTGGCAAAATTCTAGGCCCTATGTTCAAACATGAATTTCTTGCTACAAGAGCTCATGTAACCAAAAACTCTATGGAGCCAACAACAATATCCATGTGATATCCAATCCATCCATCAGTTTAACCAGTTCACATTAGGATAGAAGCATCCATCATTAAAGCGTGGATGGGCCAATCTTAATGGTTATGTAGTGTTTATTTTCCATCCAATCTTAATGGTTTCAACTGGATTTTAATTGGTCAGGCTGAGCTTGTTAGGCCAGCCCTGTTCATAAGAAATTTTAGAATCATGCGGGCAAACCCACTCCAACAGTTGTAAAAGAAAATTACAGAAAAAAGAAGAAGAAAGAGATGGAAAATAGACTAATAGAATTCAGCAGGACATTTGGAAAGGATGTCAAAACCCTAGGCTAGTTAGCCATGAATGATATTCATGCCTTTGCTTGAAAGTTGTTGGGTGGGTCAGATAGAAGAATTTAATACATTTATTTTAAGATTTCGAAAAGTTCAACACATCTAGACCTTTAATATCTATCAAAAAGAAAATATAAACATGGGCATTGTATTTAGAGACAATGCCCATCTCCCATGTGGAGATCAAATGGCTATCTTCTAGACTCATAAATAAAAATAACTCCACAGAACAATGACTATTAGAAGAATAGAATCCCAGTAATTACATTATTCGGTGAACAAAAATGAGTTTTCTCATCCACAATAGCATGATATAGGAATTGAATATATGCCTTACCTGCTTCTAATAAAATTCCACTTTTCAATGTTCTTAAAAGCTAGAGACAATTCACACTGAGTACAATACTAGCCTTCGTCATGGTTTACTTAAAGTTATACTAATAGTTCATGTTGCAAAATTTAAAAAGATGATGATGAGGAATACTCACAAAACATGAAGGAGAGATGTATGGACATACCTAGAAAAAAAGATATTCTTACAGTAGAGAAAATAAAAAAACATGCACCCATGATCATATTTAGAATAACCACAAAAGCTGCAAGAATAGAATATGACAATGACAGCCAAGAATAGAATGCAAAGTTTAAATTACATGAGCCTTCACATTATTGCAGGACTTAATTAGTCCCTTTCATTCCTAATCAACTGCACATGGTTTATGGATGGTTCATTTCCACTGTAGGGGTCTATTTTTGGATGATTGGGTTGGCATACCTCAGCCATGTTGAATGATTGCAGTTGGCATCCCTTAGCCATGTGTATGGTGGATGCATTTTTTAGTATGATCCTCCACACGCAACCAAAGTAACATATCATTCCTCATTAATATGAGTCATAATTTCAGCTTTTCTCATATTACTCCATGTTGCAAAACTCAAAAAATGATTCAACCTCAAAGTAGACACCAACTTGGTGATAAAGGCCACCACCCATATTTGGTTGTGAAAACAAACCTGCAGTAGATTTTAATGTTGCTCTGTAAATTCTCAGCATTGAACATTTGCAAATCATTGTTAGCATCACTTGATTTCTAGTACTTGAATCTTCACGCACTTGATTTCTTGGCTAGTACAAGAAAGCACTTGAAAGTATTAGAAAAGACACCCAAAGAACAAGTAGTTTCCTATTTCTGAAATATGAAATGTCAAACAAATATGAAAAAAAAAATGCAATTTGGATTGAAAGATGAGATGGACATATTAACTCCACCTATGTTCTGCCTGCTTTTGAATCAGAACTTATGGGAGATAAAATTTCTAGAATTTCTCAAGGCTAGGTAGCCTAGAGTGATAAAAATGCAATAAGGCTCCAGTTCTGGGCACATTTTTCTGACATATTGGAGTTTATCCATTTCAACTCAGTTTTCTAGTTTATCCAATCTGTACATGGATATGAAGTGTGATAAAAAAAAATTAATTTAAAACTTGGTATAGATAGCTCATTCTTTTGCTTCAGTTTTCTGGGGAAAACAGTATATGCATATGGTACATATCACCAATTGTGCCACTTGTTTAGCATTCCCACACTCATGCCAAAATCTGTTCTGGCTCTAGCTGCCAGCTAATGCCACATCACTACCATGTGTTCACAAGTTCTAAAAGGAAAAATGAGAGAAGAAAAATTTAGAATCTACTGGGTTGAATCATTCCAATACAATAGTAGCTCCAAGCTTCTTGAGCTTCTCGACAATGGGACTGTCACGCCCCAAATCTGGATATCGGATTCACAGGAATCCCGATCGCCGAATCCGGTGCCGACAGCCTCCGTAGTACCCCATTCTCGGCTCCTAGCGTTCATATGCCAGATTCCGATCCTGGGATCCTACAAGGAGGATTTTTTTTATTATTTTTATTTTTATACATTTAACTCGTAATAAGCATAACCACAAGTATACCCAAATCATAAAGGCAACAACATCATCACATATCCACTAATATAAATGTTTGAATATAAAGCTGAAAGAGAAATACATATTGAAAAAAATAAAGCTCCAGAAGTCAGCTACTTGCTCCAAACTCCCCACTGCTGCAACCTAACATCACCTGCACACATCTATCGTGCATAAGCTTATAGAAAGCTTAAAGGGTGGCGTAAGTGTGTGCACGAGGTAAGTGCCAAGTATTCAATACAATGTCATAATCATACAATACTGAAAATACTGGTAATTCATAATTCGTAAATCATCAAAATAAGTAGAAATGCTGACAAGATCATAAATAATACGATAACAGAGTAAGCGAAAGTATGGACAAGTCCATAAATCAATAAATCTCAGGATACGTAATATAGAACAGTTATGCAACAAAGAATCATAAAGAGCTAAATATCAGATGCCGAGGATGTAACGTAATATACAAATATGAATGAAATGACCATGCTTGGAGTGTGAAGTCGGGATAATAGTACGTAGTATCGCACGCTACGAGGTCTGTCACAATGGACTTCTATCTAAACCAGTCCCATACCTAAATTTGGATAGTTAGACTCAACGTGGTAAACTCCTGATCTCAGGTTGGTCACGCGCCCAACCAAAATTCTTGCCATAACGAAGGTACACAACAATTAGTTGCGCACCACCAGCCCAAGTGGATAGTGAATGAATGAATGAATGAGCATGCAACTCCTACTTGATAAGTCCACATATCAGTACGGTTCCTCTCTGAAAAATCACCGGGGTCTATTACACTCCAAATGGAACTGTCGCTCTCCCTAGTCGCACAGTCCAAGTGAGCGTAAGAAACCTCACTATCCGCCTGGACAATAGTCTGTCAATACCTATCCAGCACGTCGATAGTGGACTCATTCCGTGAGCTACTCAAACTCAGCCTAGCTTTACCCCCTGCGCTCGGGCGGGTAAGGCCGCACCCCCTTCCAACCGACCACGACACAGTGAAGATCGCAACCATCTGGAATTGGCACTCAACACTCATCTACCCACTCGGTCTAGACGTTGGAGTATCCTCTGGTACCAAGAGGGTGTTTAGAGATTTTCACCCAGGGCCATCTATAGTAGCCCGATGCTTGAACAGATTTCTGGTGTCCCATCTGGCCATCCACAATATGTCTGTG
This sequence comes from Magnolia kwangsiensis, assembly GCA_037074715.1. NCBI lineage: Eukaryota > Viridiplantae > Streptophyta > Magnoliopsida > Magnoliales > Magnoliaceae > Magnolia > Magnolia kwangsiensis. Next base: position 39,822,184 of record CM073584.1, on the reverse strand, counting down.
GATGCTACGACCCTGATGTCACTAGGGTGTACAGTAATCACAACACAATGCAAGATGTATGAGTCATACAATCCAATCATGCATCAATCCTGCGCATGTCGTGCGCTCATGTGGGAGAACCTCCGCCTATCAGGGAGTCTCATATCATCCTGCCCAATGACATATGCAATGATCAATCACATCTCATAACAAACATGCAGATGATGCGTATGGGCATGTACGTTGATGCTGTGCAGTCACATACTCATAATCGGTATCACAATCGGCCTCGACAATGTGGACATCTAACCAACATTGCCCCAAGGGATGGCCCACATAGAGCCAAACACATAATGGGCCCATGGCCTCATATAAAGGCCTAATATACAACACGATGGGCCTTACTCAAGGGTTTAATACACATCACGATGGGCCTTTCACATGGGCCTAATATAGATCATAATGGGCCTTGCCCATAGGCCATGAATACATCACAATGGGCCTTACCCATGGGCCATGAATACATCATAATGGGCCTTACCCATGGGCCATGAATATATCACAATGGGCCTTACCCATGGGCCATGAATACATCACAATGGGCCTTGCCCATGGGCCATGAATATATCACAATGGGCCTTACCCATGGGCCATGAATACATCACAATGGGCCTTGCCCATGGGCCCCAAATACATGACATGTGGGCCCTACATATGGGTCTTGAATACATCAAATGGGCCACGCATCATGGGCCTAATACGAGTCAAAATGAGCCTCAACTACAGGTCACATGTACATCATATAGGTCTCGGCAATCGGCCTTGGCAATCGAAATCGGAATCGGAGTAGGCCTTACTAATCGAAATCTGTCACGACAACCAAAATCGATCGATACTCAGAATCGGTAAATCGGTCACGTCACTCATAATCAACAATCAGTCACGATAATCGGGATCGATCGATAGTAAGAATCGACAAATCAGTCACGTCAATTAGTAATCGGTCACGACAATCAAAATCGATCGATAATCAAACTCGGCAAATCGGTCACGTCAATTGTAATCAGCAATCGGTCATGACAATCAGAATCGACAATCGGTCATGACAATCAAAATCGATTGATAATCAAACTCGATAAATCGGTCATGTCAATTGGAATCAACAATCGGTCATGACAATCAGAATCGGCAATCGGTCATGACAATCAAAATCGATCGATAATCAGGATCGACAAATCGGTCACATCGATCGGCAATCAGCCACAATCGGTAATCGGTCACGATAATCGACCTCAACAATCGGTAATCAGTTAATCAGCCACGGCAAGCAGCGTCGGCAATCGGCCACGTTAATCGCACCGGTAATTAATAAATAAACAAAATGAAGTCCATAGATGATTAACCGATCAACTATAAAATAAAGATCAGCACTCAACCGTGGTTATATTAAATTCGATAACACGGAGTCATTCATTTATGACGAATGAGGCCCGCTTATTGGGGTTAACTCACTGAGGGAATGATAAGAATGGGCCTAACAAGGCCTAAGGGAAGGTCACAATGTGGACATCCAACCATCATTGCCCATCAATGTGGACATCTAACCAACATTGCTCTTAAGAAATGGCCTAAATAGAGCTAAACATATAGTGGGCCCATAGCCTCATGCAAGGGCCTGATACATATCACTATGGGTCGAGTCACATGGACCACGAATACATCAGATGGGCCACGTCCCATGGGCCCCGAATACATTACAATGGGCCATAACCCATGGGCTTCAAACACACAATAGGTGGGCCCTATCACATGGGCCAGAATTATAAACAGGTGGGCCCTACACATGGGCTAAAAATACATCATGATGGATTATATCAATGGGCTGCACTACTGGGCCTCGTATACACCAGGTGGGCCGTATCAATGGGTCGCACCAATGGGTCTCATATACACCAGGTGGGCCGTATCAATGGGTCGCACCAATGGGCCTCATATACACCAGGTGGGCCGTATCAATGGGTCGCACCAATGGGCCTCATATACACCAGGTGGGCCGTATCAATGGGTCGCACCAATGGGCCTCATATACACCAGGTGGGCCGTATCAATGGGCCGCACTACTGGGGCTAATACATATCATAAGGGGCCTTGCCCATGAGCCAAAAATACGTCACAATGGGCCTTGCCCATGGGCCTCGAATACATCACAATAGTGGGCCCTACCCTCCCGTCAAACGAGCGTACAATGCGATATAAAACACATGTGTCAAGGTGGACCCACATGGTTGGATGGCGTGGCTAAAACAATTACATCATGGTGCGGTCCACACCACCCATCCCGATGGACAGCGTGGATTATAATAATCAAGGTGGGTTCCACTGTCCTAATCAAGTGGACAGTGCGGATAAAAGATATACATAATGTTGGCCCCACAACACCGTCCAAATTAGTGGATGGTGCAGATAAATCATATAACAAGGTGGGTCCCATCCCACACGTTCTGCCAAAGGAATGGTTGGCGGGGTTTAACACAGACATCATGGTAGCCCATAAAGTATGCTGACGTCAATCAGCAGTGGAGCCCACCATCCAAAATGAATGGACAGTGTGGAATAAGACACATTCATTACTATTATAGTGGGGTCCACACAACCGTCCAGGGATAGATGGTTGGGGTGGATATTCAGTACATACTCCAAGGTGGGTCCCACCCACATGCAACACACATGTGGGGTGGGCCCCATGTCCCAAAAAAAAAAATGGGACGACTGGAGGAAAACACATATAACATGGTGGGATCCACCGTCCTGGCAGATGGACGGACAGTGGAGAGATAATACATATGCTAAGGTGGGTCCCATCCCACACATGCAGCATGTGTGGGGTGGGCCCCACATGTTGCTAAAAATGGATGAACAGTCTGGATATAACACAACCTCATGGTCAGACCCATTTGCTGGCGTCCATAAGTATGGACAGTAGATACAACACATGTATCAGGTTGGCTTAACGTCCCATCGGTGGACAGATGGCCAAGATATAAGCCACATACAACACATGGGTCCCACCATCTCTATCTGGACGGTGAACTGCATGGATGAACACATGCATCAAGATAGGGCCCATCGCCCAGATCTGGTGGGCCACGTCAAAATGGACGTGTGGTGGGGATATAAAAAAAAGCCATGACTGAATGGTGGTGGGGTCCACGTCCTCAGCGGACAGACGGCTGGGATTTAACCCACACCTCGTAAAGGGACCACAGATTGGAGGCGTAAATACAACAGTTATTGCTAGTGTACACGTACACTAGCCAGTCTGCTTTCCACAGCAGATGGGTCCCACATGGGGCCCACATGACATACTTACAAATTAATATAATATACATTTATGTACATTGTATTATAATAATTTCTTTGTTTCCTTCCCTTTTTGTCTTTGTGAAAAAGCTCCAGCGTCTGGTGGGTCTCACGTCCCTAACAGTGGACGGTGGGAGATGTGTCACACACATCACGGTGGTCCCACAAGGAGGTGGGCCACACGAGTCATTAAGGTGGGCTCCACGTGCACGGTGTAAATGCAAAACATACATCACATTGGGTACCACAACTACACTGTCCAAATGACGGTGTGAGTACAAATCACACAGCGAGGTGGGTCCCGCCGATCTAGAACGTGCGAATGGCAGGAATACCAAACACATATCAAGGTGGGTCCCATCCCACACGTACAGCACGTGTGGGGTGGGCCCCACACGAGCTAGAATGGGATGAACAGTGGAATACAAAACATTCATTACAGTGGGGTCCATGAGCTGACGTAATCAGCAGTTGATGCTGCTGGGGCCACCATCCCTTCGGACGGTCTGGATGCAACATTATCTTATTGTGGGTTCCACAGAGCCTGCTGATGTCACAGCAGTGGGACCCACTGAGCTTGGTGGCGTCAATTACACTAGCTTTATAAGTGGTGTGAAGTACCCGGCCAATCCGTTCAGCCAAGTGAGTCCCTCATGGGGCTGGATGGCATGGATTTCTCACATATACAAAGGTGGGCTCCACCGTGATGAGTGGCATGGATACACCACGCGCATTAGGTGGGCCACATGGCATCAAGAAAGAGAGGAGAGAGAGAGAGAGAGAGAGAGAGAGAGAGAGAGAGAGAGAGAGAGAGAGAGAGAGAGAGAGAGATGTTTACGTAGCAGAGGGAACTCGTCACTACAGGCCCCTCTTAGATCATAACACATACATCAAGATGGGTCCCACCAAATATGGGCCCTTAAATCAAAGAAAAATAAAATAAAAATCACCCACAAGGCAAAAGAAAAGAGAGAGAGAGAGAAAGAAGGAAGCACCCACCTTTGATCGCCTATTCCTTCTTCCGCCTATGCACTCTAGAGCATCCAAGAGGACATTTTTAATGGTTGAGATGATGATCCAAGGGTTGGATTTGATGGTAGGAAGGTGGGTCACACCTAGCTTCTCCATGGAAGCCATGGATGGTTTCTTGCTTGGAGAATGAAAGAGAGAGAATGAGAGAGAGAGATGATGGGAGAGGACTGATGGATAGGAGAGAGAGGGATGGGTGGTATAAAAGTTTGTTAACTTTAGGGGTAGGTTGAGGATGGGTGTTTGTACTTGACATGATGGGATAGAGTACTTGACACTTGATGGAATTGATGGGACATTCTCTTGGGATTGCATCGCGCGGCGTTTCCCTCGAATTGAACGTGGGCCTACATCTCCTAGCCCGGGTATCGCCTCAGCGCGCGAGACACGGCATCGGAACCGCAGCGATGGCGCAGTCGCATTGGTACAAGTCTCGGGTTGAGCCGACTCTGATATACAGGACATGACTTAGGATTGCGTGCAAATACCAATTATACGTCGCGGGTCGCCGAAAGTCGACAGGGAGGATCGCGGGAAATTTACGGAATAGTCTAGACTATGATACGGGTCTTACAGGGACTGCAAATTCCTATTTCGGGATTCGATAATGTAAATCACTAAAAAGGGATTCAACAATGCAAATCCCTAATCAGGTATTCTAAATTACAGAAAGCAACAACAAGAAGGGAAAAGGCACCTAAATGCCCATCCTTGAGGCATTTTGCCCTCAGTTTCAAATTTAAAAAATCCATGTAAGGTCACCTAAATGCCACTCTTTAGGCATTTTACCCACTGTTCAAGCTAAAAAACAAAGGAAAAAGCCACCTAAATGCCTGTCTTTAAAGCATTTTGCCCACTTTTTAAGATAAAAATCCATGTAAGGGCACCCAAATGCCCATCCTTCAGGCATTTTGCCCAAATTTTCAAGATAAAAATCATATAAGGGCACCCATAGTTTATTTGGTTTTATTTGACTTCATACATGACATTGGTACCATTTCTAAGTTCCTGTGTATGAAGCTTACATGAGAAATAATATTGACTTCCAAAAAACAGTTTATGGGGAAGGATATTATGCACTTTATACATGTGAACTTAGTCCACCTATATGAGATCCAGAACATTCATCCAGAAGTCCCTGTCATGAATGGATTATAACCCAAAAAAATCGAATCAACACCAAGCATTTAACTGGAGGATTTTTTAGGATTCCTTGTTGGTGGCTAAAAAGAAATCAACCAACAGCCTGATGGGTATCATCTTTGAGATACAACCATCTACTACACAATGCAAGAGATGAATAGTGGATCTCCTATATGTGTTGATGCATGTACAAGACACAGTTCCTGATTTCTAAGAAAAAAACAAAGTTGCTAAGATTCATATCCTTTCTCACAATATAAACAGTTAGATTCAATCCAACTAGCATGCACAAAATCACCTTTTAGCTCTTTGAGATCCCCAGCGTGGTTGTATCAAATGTATGTCGCTCAAGCATGATGAAAGATGTAATATTGTAAAAGGATGGAAGAAAAATACACATGCATAATATATACATATTAAACTATATTACTCTATTTTTCAGTTCCTACAAGGATGCATGATTTTCTAAATACTTGCATATACTACAGCAGCAATGGTAAGGTGCCTGTTTTGGATTGAGAACACAACATGGGGAGCATAGCTGCCCATGACTATTTTACAGGAACACACACACACACACACACACACACACACACACACACACACAAAAAAAACTAAGCATCATACATGGGCTTACTCCATGTATTCTTAGCTGCAAATTGTTTAAGATAAAAACCCAAAACTTAAAAACAAGCTCAAAAACTATGGTGATGAAAGATAAATAGATACAGATATAAATCAACTGTGAAACTACAAATGCAAAAAGAAGAAGAAGAAGAAGATCCAAACGATGAAAAAGAAAACCACGAAATTGCATGAATGAAGCGTCCTTAAATCCCCAAATTGTTTCAATCGGTATTGAGATTGTGAGAGATTGAGAGAGAGAGAGATACCTGTTTGAGTTGGAGCCCCGATCACGGTCAACCGAGCTTTAGAGGATGCGTGGAGAGAGGTGGAGAGAGAGAGAGCATCGAGAGAGACAGAGAGATAGAGAGAGAAGGCGCTGTAGAGAGAGGGCGTGGTGGAGAGACAACTGAGAGAAAGAGAGAGAGGACAGAGAGCGAAAGAGTGAGAGAGGGCATGAGAGTGAAAGTGATAGAGGGCAGAGGGCGAGAGAGACTTAAGTCTCTCTCATGCATGATGGCATGTAGGTCACGTGGTCGATGCTGTGGGCCCCACCATGATGTATGTGTTTCATCCCTGCCGTCCATCTATTTTTCCATTTCATTTTATGGTATAAGATAAAAAATGAGGTATATCCCAATCCCAACTGGACCACATTATAGGAAACAGTGTTGAATGAGCATCGACCATTAAAAACCTTTTGGGGGCCATATAAAGTTTTGGATCAATCTGATATTTTTTCCCTTCATCTAGGCCTGTATGACCTAATCAACAGATTGGATGTCAAATAAAAAGTACAGTGGGCCTTAGGAGGGTTTTAATGGTAGATATCTAATCACTATTGTTTTCATATGGTGTGGTCCACCTGAGATTTATATCCCTCTCATTTTTGGCATCAAGCCCTAATATGATTTGTAAGAATCGATGGACGGCATGGATGAAACACATACATCATGGTGGGACCCATAGAGCACCGACCAACATCCACCAAGTTTTGTGGGCCCCACTATGATGTATTTGTTATATCCACACCGTCCATCCATTTTGAGATATCATTTTACGTCATGAGCTAAAGAATGAGGCAGATAAAAATTTGTAGTGGACCCCATGAGATTGCGTGTTAGGATTGAGTTTGAATCCTACCAAGCAAGTGGAAGGTCTAAAAATCTTATAATCAGGCCCATCCGAAAGAAATCGGGACCATCCAAACTGTTTGACTAGTGGGCCCCAAATGACCCTTTTCATTATACATGTGTATTTAAATGCAATGAAAAGAAAAAAGTAAGAGAAAACATACCATATTTGAATGGAATAGAAAGAAAAAAGCTATAGAAAACATACCACTTTCTCTTCAAAATCTCCTATCATCACCTTAAAGAAGGATGCTCTTTCCATTTTCCTTTCCTTCCTATGCACTTCAGCGAGACAGTATGTCCGAGATGAAGGAGACTGTCTTTGGTAAAAATCCAAAACATTGATAAAAGTAATTAAATCCAACCATTTTGAAACCTCATTTTAAAGTATGATCCAAAAAATAAAACTGACTCAAATCTAAGGTGGACCACGCCACAGGAAATAGTTATGATTGAATCCTCACCATTAAAATCTTAATGAATTCCACCAAAATGTTTATTTTCCATCCAACTTGTTGATAAGGTCACAAACACTTAGATGAAGAGGCTACACAAATATCATCTTGATCCAAAGCTTTTGTGCCCCGCAAGCAGTTTTTAATGGTTAATCACCACTGTTTCCTGATTCCTGTTACTGTATAATGGTCCATGCCTTAAAATGAGCTTTAGGGTGTGGATGTAGTCACATATGTCACAGTAAGCCCCAGAGTTAGGGTACGAGGTCTCACTGAATCTGCTCCCATTGTTCGACTGTCCTGATATAAAACCGGGCCAGTTCTCATCGTACCTTGGATATTACATTAGTGAATGCCTATTGCGCACCGAGGCAACTAAGATGTTCCTGCCCAGGAAACCGGGTGAGGCAACCAAGATGTTTGTGAGAAATCCACCCTGTCTATCTGTTTTTTGAGCTCATTTTAAGATATAAGATCAAAACTTAACTCGAATGCAAGACTCAAGTGGGTCATACTAAAGAGGATTGAGCAAACACCATTAAAACATTCTTATGGCCACAAAAGTTTTGTATCATGATAAGTTTTGTGTTTCAGTTCATCCCAGTCTTATAAACGGTTTTAGATGTCATATAAACATCAAGGTAGAGCTCGGGAAAGTTTCCACGATAAAAATTTCTTTCATCACTTTTCTCTCTCTCATGCCTACCTGAGTTTTGGTCGAATGCCTAAAATAATCTTACAAAATGAAATGACGGACTGGATTTCTAACAAACATTATAATGGCCAACTAAGTTCCCAGCTGAGAAACTTAATGAGAAAAGCTTTTAGGAAATCCGAACGGTGCTCCATGGCCTCACATGTTTTTTACATGTCTGGTCCATTCACTCTATTCTACTGATCATTACCCTCAATTTGACTAGTTGCTCGCCTCGATCATACTGCATATGAGAAAGATATTGGGCGAACAAGATTGATCAACAATTTGAGTGAATTTTGATTTAAACATCTGAAGTTATTTACTCTTCAATCTAGACTGATCAAATTGTCCAAAAATGGATAAAGGTTGTTCATAATATAAAAAATATATGAATGAATAGAAAACACAAACATCAGCTTGATCCAAAACTTCTATGGCCTCCAAGAAATTTTAAATGGTAGAGGTTCAATCACACTATTTCCTGTGGTGTGGTCCACTTGAGCTTTGGATATGCTTCCTTTTCGCTCTTTAGACCTCAAATTATCTGTTAACATGGATGAATAGAGTGGATAAAATAAAATAATAATGGTGGACCCCACAGAGTCTACTTTGGTAAGGGTAACAAGTAATTCACCTAAATGTAGTGGAGAAGGGTTTCCTTAAAACATTGATCATAATCATATATTGGGCCTGCTTAAATGTGATTCACATATCCAACCCACTCATTACGTGTGTCCCACTCAGATGAGGGGTCAGACCAAGTTTCAACTACATCCAAAACTCATGTGGGCCCCACCAAGTGCTTTTATATTTTTAGGATGTCTTCACATATTTTTAGATGGTTGGTCCACTTGAGTTTCATATACAGATGATTTTTAAGATATCTCATAACTTAAAGGGGATATATCAAATCCATAGTGTTGATGTTCGACACACATCATGATGGGGCCCACAAAACTTACTAACATCAATTCTTCGCTTCTCATGAGGTTAGTAAGTTGGGTCACAATTTTGACCAGAATATTTGACCCATTTTACATGTCTGGTCCATTCACTCAATTTTACTGATCAATACTCTCAATTTGACTAGTTACTCACCTCAATCAGGCTACATATGAGAAAGATATTGAGCATACAAGACTGATCAACAATTTCAGTGAAATTTGATTTAAACATCTGAAGATATTTACTCTTCAAATTGATTTGATTAGATTGTCCAAAAATGATTAAAGGTTCAATTAGTGGATGTGTCTAATAATTTAGTAATTTTATTTTTCACAAATAAATTTAACATTTTTTTTTTTCAAAATGTATATTTTTTTTACTCTTTTAACTAAATATCATTTTTATTATAAATAAATTTAACATTTTTTTTTACAAAATTTAGTTTTCTTTTTTAAAATATATTTTTTTTTACCATTCGTCAATTTTTACACAATTTTGTTTAATTTTTTAAATTTTCTTTTTCAAAATATCATTTTTTAAATCTCACTTTTGTTATATAACTTTTTAATTTTTCTTGTCAAATATAAAATCTAGTTTTTTTAGAAAAAAAATATATATTTTTCTATAATTTGTCAATTTTTTCACAATTTTCTTTAATTTTAAAAATTTTCTTTTTCAAAATATCATTTTTTAAATCTCACTTTTGTTATATAACTTTTTAATTTTTCTTATTATAATAAAAAATATAGTTTTCTTTTTTAAAATATAGATATTTTTACAATTTGTCAATTTTTTCACAATTTTGTTTAATTTTTTAAATTTTCTTTTTCAAAATATCATTTTTTTATTGATTTTTTTTTTTTCAAAATTATCAACATTATTCAAAGTTCTTAATTTTTTTTTCAAAATCTAGATTTTTATAAAATTAAAGTTTTTTTTTTCAAAATTTAAATTTTTCTTAAACATTGTTAATTATTTTTCTAAGCTTCTCAACTATTTTTTTTTTCAAAATTCATAATTTTTTTGAGCTTCTTAATTTTTGACCTGAGCAATAGAGACGGTTTAGGACCGTCTCTAATAATGACGGTCTTTGATAGTCTCTAATAGAGACAGTCTTTAACAGTCTCTAATAGCAACGGTCTTTGACAAGGCTATAAGACGGTTTACGACTGTCTCTAATAGAGACGGTTTACGACCGTCAGTTTCTAATAGAGACAGTTTAGGACCATCTCTAATAGAGACAGTCTTTGGCAGCGCTATAAGACGGCCAAGGACCGTCTCTAATAGAGATGGTCGTTGACAATTTTTAATAGAGACGGTTTAGGACCGTCTCTAATAGAGACGATCTTTGGCAAGGCTATAAGACGACTAAGGATCGTCTCTTATAGAGACGATCTTTGACAGTCTCAGATTACAAGTAAAAGATGGCCAATGACCATATCTAATGCTGACGGCCAATGACCGTCTCAGATGACAGCATATAAGATGGTCAAAGACCGTCTCTAATGCAGACGGCCAATGACCGTCTCAAATAACCGCATATAAGACGGTCAACGACCGTCTTAAATGATTTGTGGACGTTTAAATTTTTAAGACGATATTAAGGACGGTCAGGGGCCATCTAAAATTTTAGAGACGGTTTACGGCCGTCTCGAAAGCTTTTTTAAACTAAGCAATTTTAGAGACGGTCCAGAATCGTCTCGAAATCCGTCCTTTCTTTTTTAATTTTTCACATAGTGTAGGACATATTATCTCGTCCAAAGGAATCGCGGTGGATAGGGTAAAAATCAATCTTATCTCCAACCTACCTCCACCCAAGAACATATGGGACGTGCGATCCTTCTTAGGACATGCTGGGTTTTAAAGAAGATTCATAAGGGACTTTAGTCTCATCTCTCGTCCTCTATATAATCTACTTTAAAATGATGCACCATACGAGTGGACTGAACCATGTCAGGAGGCTTTCACTAAGCTTAAGGGCATGTTGACCAGTGCACACATCATACAACCACCTGACTGGAGCATTCCTTTTGAACTTATGTGCGACGAGTCTTATTATGCTCTTCGGGCGGTTCTAGGCTAGAGAAAAGATAAGAAACCTACGTTATTCATTATGCGAGTAATTCTCTAGATCCTGCCCAAGCGAACTACTCGACTATGGAAAAGGAACTCTTGGCAGTAGTGTTTGCTTTGGACAAATTTAGGTCTTACTTGATCATATCCAAGATCATTATTTACATGGATCACGCGGCGCTCAAGTATCTTCTGTTTAAGAATAATGCTAAGCCCCGCTCGATAAGATGGATCCTCCTACTCTAGGAATTTGACTTAGAAATAAAAGATAAAAAGGGAGTAGAGAACGTAGTGGCTGACTATCTTTCTCACCTTAATCCATCTTATTTCCTTGAGACGACACATATTAATGACATGTTCCCTGACGAATAGTTGTTCAGAGTCTCCCATTCACCTTAGTTCACTGATATTACTAATTATCTTGCTATAGGTATCATACCGACACATTGGACTACGCAAGATAAGTAGAAATTTTTCATCGAGGTGCACAACTTTTTCTCAGATGATTCATATCTGTTTAAATATTATCAAGATCAAATCTTTAGGAGATGTGTGTCAGACGATGAGCATCAGAGTGTCATCTCCTTCTATTACTCAAGGGCCTGTGGTGGTCACTTTTCTGCTAAAAAGACCACAGCCAAGATTCTGCAATGTGGCTTTTACTGGCCCACTATGTTCAAGGACACTTATGAGTTTTGAAAGCTTATGAGCGTTGTTAGAAATTGGGAGCATTGTCCTGTCGAAATATGATGCCCTTGAATCCCATTCTTACATAGAAGCATTTGATTGTTGGGGTATTAATTTCATGGGACCATTCCCCAAATCCTTTGGAAATCTATATATTTTGCTCGCCATAGATTATGTCACTAAATGGGTTGAAGCAATTCCATGTCGGAATAATGACCATCTCACGGTCATTAAATTCCTAAAAGAGAACATCCTTTCCCGATTCGAAACACCTCGAGCCGTCATTAGTGATGGGGGCTCACACTTTTGTAATAAGTCATTCAAGAGTTTAATGAAGAAATATGGTATCTCTTATAAGGTGAGCACCCCATACCACCCACAGACAAGTGAGCAAGCTGAGATTTTCAATAAAGAGATCAAACACATTTTGAAAAAAATGGTTAACCCTGACCATAAGGATTGGTCAATCCGATTGACCGATACCTTATGGGCTTACCGTATTTCTTTTAAAACACTTATTGGAATATCTCCTTTTAGACTTGTCTATGGGAAGGCTTACCACTTTCCTATGGAGTTGGAACATAGAGCTTACTGGACGATTAAAAATCTGAATTTCAATCTGGACAACGCTAACTCACTATGCAAACTTCAATTGAATGAACTTAAAGAAATCTGGAATGACGCATACGAGAACTCAAGAGTTTACAAGGATAGGATGAAGGCGTTTCTTGACTAACATATTCTGCGAAAAACATTCACGCCTGGTCAGAAAGTCCTTTTGTATAATTATTAGTTACATCTCTTTTCGGGTAAGCTCCGATCACGTTGGACTGGCCCTTTCATCGTTATCAATGTTTACCCTCACGGGGCTGTTGAGATTCAGAATCCAGACAATGGTCATGACTTTAAAGTGAATGGACATTAACTAAAGCCATTTGTCGAGAAATTTGATGCAGAGGACATGTTCATGCCTCTGACTGATCCTTTTTATAAGGATTGATTTCCTAGTCTGATGGAGATATAGGTAGGTTTTTTTCTTTCATAAGGCTAGTAGGATAGTCGACTTTATGTCATTAGGTTAGTTTACTTTCTATATTGTTTTAGGATAGTTTGCTTTTGTTGGATTAACTATTGTGTCGAGCCGCCTTCATGCTGAATTCTCTTTGGGAAAAAGCCGCTTAACTTTATCCAGGTACTATCTTTCCATCACTTCTCTTTTACTTTCGTTGTCCCCTGTGCATTGCATGCTTATTCCTTTACATTGAAGACAATGTACATTTTAGGTTAGGGATGAGAGATTAGGTAACCTAATCAGTGCTTGCTTAGTCTTAAGCAAAAATTGTGGAAAATTTTAAAATTTTTTCTGGACTTTCTTGTGAATTCGAAGTGATTTTGAAGGATAGTCGTGATTTGAGAAGTATAAGACATATAATGTTGATGATTTATGACTCTTGGATTTAGTTATCTGTTAGATTTCACAATTACATTTGAATTATTAATATATGATTAGAAGTTGTAAACATTGATGAGTTATGATTTCACATGTCACATCTCGCTTGCACATTAAGGTTTCAATTCGATATTGAAGGATTAACTTGATAATCACTAAGCATGAAAGGAACCAACTTGGAAAATTTTCCCATCATGATCAATAGAAAATATAAGAAAAAGAAAAAGAAGAATTGAAAAGAAAGAAAAATAAATACCCAACTCCAAAAAAGTTGCCTATGGAAAGGGTTGGGGGAATGGTCTTCACTATAGGTTTGCTTCCTATAGGTAAAGGTTCGATTCCCCAAGGTTGACACAGCATGAAAGCCACCGATGAGAAAAATGATCTGAAAGGCAAGTTTTGGTTTAGGTTTTGAGTGTCTTGAATGCTATTATTGGTTACCCATGATATCATGAAGTAGATAATTGAATCTTTGAGGGTGATAAGTCGAGGTTACACTATACACCCATAGATCTTAATGTTAAGACATTTTCTAATTAGTGGATTAATATCTTGAACTTGACTATAAAGTTTACCTTGCGCTTGAGTCTAGGAGAAAGTAATGCCCAACATTCCTGAATCTTAGAATTATACTATCTAGATTGTTTTTTAAAAATCACTCAAGTTTATAGAAATTGTCTTATAATTCTTAACTTATTTTTCGAATACTTTGCTCGGGACTAGCAAAATGCTGGTTGGATATTGTGTTGAGGGTCAAATATTGCATTTTAGACCCTAGTTGTTACCTGATTTTACGAACATGATATTGTTTAACGGCCTATTTTAATCGTAATTGTGTTGTAAGGTGCATTTAAGGGTCTGAATTGAAAAAAGGACTAAAAGTAGGGATTTAATGCTCAGATGTCACCAAGGTAAGGGAAGGACCCTATGGGGCTAAGATCGAAGAATTTACACGCCAGAGATCCAAGAAAATAAAGTCACTCACACTAAAGAGGCCTGAAAGTCGTCCAGAATGCAAGATCACAGGGTTTCCACCATCCATTAGGCTTGAAACTTCATATATGGCCTAAAGACCATAAATTAACCATACACGCCAAATTTCATCCGTTGAAACCTTGTGGAAGTGGCCGCGTGCAACAACAGAATCTGTCCGTTTGATGGACGTCGTGGATCCACATGGACCGTTCATACATCAGATCGACACCGTCCATTATATTCAGGATTCAAATTCGACCCAACTGGAGTCATCATCGCACAATATAGGACCCGTTGGTGTACCTAAACTTCCAGCGAAGCAGGAGCTCCTGCGTTTTGACGCAACGAGCAGCCTCTGTTTTAAGAAGATGGTGGTCCACCATCACAAGCATTCGGATTGATCTGAACCATCCACAGTGTCTGCAGGAGGAAATGGATTAAAGATATGTGTGTTTCACTCCTAATATGATCAAGAAGTCAGATGTAATTTGGTTCAAAAAACCCTTCCTTAACCAACGAGGAAATGGACAGTCTGACTTCTGCTTGTAGGACGACCAACACCTGAAGATTGCCTTCAATCCAGGCCATCCAAATCAAGAAAGAGGGAGATCCGGTCGTCGCCACATCATCCAAAATGACGAAAACACCTCACCAAATTTTACTCCACAAAAACATCACTAATTTTGTTTTGCATAATGCAGAAATCCTGTTGTGCAAAGGATTACTTGCGGGATTGCATTGGCCGCAGATCCATGGGCTAGGACCATCAGATGATGATCCAAAACCACCCAGAATTTCATCTGTTGGATGATGTGGGCCGGACTCAACGTTCTTGATCGAATTGTTGTCGATCCATCTCTCTCTCGTTTGTCCAGATGGCTATGAAAAATAGGGAACCTTCGTAAGATGTTTTCTTCACCGTCTTTGCTATGCAACTCCTTCCCAAACCGATTACCCTCCTACTGTTATAAAAAGAGAAAAAGGGAAGAAATCATCATTTAACCTTGGACAGTAGTGAAAGAGGCAGAAAGGGAGAGAGAGTTTCAGTTTGCTTTTTTTCTTTTTAATTTTAATTTTCCTGTTTTCTTTCATATGATTGTTGAGAATTAACCCAATCATGGCAGGCTAAACCTCTTAGCTAGGGCTAAGAGGTGAAGCTTGTGACGTGATGGGACTGATTCTACGACTTTTATTCATGCCATGAACTATGTTGATTCTAATTTTGAATAATAGGAATATTTCTAGTTTCTAATGGTTTGTTGTGACTGAAATTACTATAGATCTGCGATGGCTTTATGTATTCCTGTTCCATTATTTTGATTGTGAAGATAGGTAGCTCTATTGTTCACCATTGCCCCTTGGACATGGTTAGATGATGAAATCCTTCCTAACATTCATACGTCTCTCAGATTGGTTGTGGATTGGTTTAATTCTGTTGTATACTTTATCTCATGGGCATGGTTTGGTGATGGAATCCATTCTAATTTACATCCATCTTATCTTTTGAAAACTAGATCAAAGGAAGTTCAGATTGTGCTTTGGTGGTATAACTTCCAACTGGATGAAGATGGCACTCGAAGTCCAGTTGAGTTCATGAATCAAGCGTAGATCTACCTGATCTCTACAAGTGGATCCTCTGAATCCCTAGTTTCCCACCTTTGATTTCTACAAGTTCTAGATTAATATTTCACCGTTATTCCCTCATATTCATTCAATTTAGATTTCATCTTATTCTAATTCTAGTTCTGGTTATTTTCAGATTACGTACAGGTTTCAGTCCCTGTGGATTTGACCTCGGTCTTACCGAGTTTATTACTACATCACAACCCTATACTTGGGGGTGTGAATGATTACCCTATTGATTTACATTATTTAGAGTAATCATTTATTTTCCCTATTGAGTAAATTACTTTTCCTAGCACAACGTTTACTTTTCAAACTTGTCATTTACATTTTGTAGTGTAATCCATAGCATTAATTTAGTACCTAATAATTTTAGCAGTAATTGAAGTTTATGCTTGCTCGTTGAACTTCATTCGATCATCAGAGGAGAATCCTTTATCAACTAACAATGGCTGACTATAATGATTTCCTTCTTATTTCATTTAATATGTACTGAAAAGTCCTTTCATATGGAAGGTGAAGGAGTAATCCACCATCAGAGGACAAACCCCATCCTCTAACTATCGCCTGATCCATTTACACATTGTGCGAGTGGCTGAATAGGTGACCGATCTTCTCATAATTCGGTCATACTTTGTGTCTGCCTACTTTGCCACTCGGGTCATTGTTGTTTGACTTGAATTAGAGTCGTAATCCTAATTTTGGCACACACGCAACCACTCATGCTGGGAAGAAATAGACGAATAATTTTTTTCTAGCACGCTCGGTGGGACCCTATTTTATTAACTACCAGTTTGATTTGTGCCAAAAATGAGAAGAACGACCCACGCTTCTAGCATTGAACCCGCAACATCGACCGCATTACCGTCTAGTGATGATGTGCCGATCCAAGTGTGCCCAGCGACATTTAATTTGAGCATGGAACCAGAAACCAGGCTGGACCGTTTATGTCTCGAGCCGTGCTCCCGGATGAGGTACCTATGGTGCTTTGGGATGTCAAAATGAGCCTCCAAATGGTACAAGAATATGGAAGGGCCCAAGCTTATCAATTTTGTATCTAAGTCGAAGGCACCAATTGCTTCATGCCCAGTCAAATTGAGGCTATGCAACGGTCACTGGCCATAATAACAGAACGAACGCAACCCTTACCCTAACATAATGGTAGTTTGATTAGCAATGCGATTCCATCGCCACCCATGCCACTATCACAATGTAATCCGCCACTAATTCCTGTCTCAAAAATCAGGAACGCGCCACCTCCTATGGAAATTAGGCAACCTGAATGGGAAGTTAAAGATTTTATACTTGACAATAGAAACCATGGGCCACCAGTCGGATTCAATTCGCAATAGGGCTTTAGGTTTCACAATAATCTCAATTATTCATACCAGACCAACTACCAATTGGAGAGCCTCAATGATTTGATCGGGAACAGATCATACAGCTCATTCAGGAGGTCATCGACCAAGTGTTGGGCCACAATATATTCCCATGTATCACAAGCCATATGTTGAGTGGGTAGATCGGCAACATCCATTGCTGATGAAATATCGACCGGATTTTACTTTGTTTTTTGGTAAACCCAGTCAATCGACTATCGAACATGTTGGTTGATTCACCATGCAATGCGGTGAATTAGCCAACAATGATTACCATAAATTACAAATATTTGGTCACGCTTTGACCGCTACAGCTTTCACCTGGTATTCAAACTTATTATCAAATTCAATACATACTTGGCAAGATTTGGAAGAAAAGTTCTATGCTCAGTTATTTTCTATAAATAGGGACATAACTATGATTGATCTCGCATGGTTCCGACAATTGCCAGAAGAACCATGTGAAAGTTATATTATGTAATTAAGTGAGCAAAGAGCCACTGCAAAGTGGTTTTGACTGTGGCCAAATGCGTACAATATGCACAGGACGGCCAAGAGTACAAACTCCACAAAAAATTCATTAGCACAGAGTTTACATATCTGTATGATTTGACTAAAAAAGTGTCTCACTATGAAGAGCTCCTACAGGAAGGGGCTAGGTGAGCTAATATGTCGCTAGGATCGTACTACAATGACCTGAATTATGAAATCGCAATTGTCGAGGTAGTGGCTAAGAAGCCATTGGTTTGTTCAGCGTTGGTCAAAGCAGAGTCAGCCGCACAGACCTCTCAAAAGGCTCAGAAAGTGTATACTTTTGATATTACCCAAGTTGAGGAAATATTTGATATTTTGATGGTTGGGAAATTCATTAAAATTCCTGTCAATCAGAAAATACCCTTGGCCGATGAATTACCAAAGACCGACTACTGTAAATGGTATGACTCTCCATCACATTCCACTAACAAATGTGTTGTTTTTAGGAACGTGAACCAAGATCATATTGATCGTGGCTTATTGAAATTCCCTAAGAAGGATAAGGAGACAATGTTGATTGACACCAATCCATTTCTATCCAACATGGAAGTAAACATGGTCATGGCTAATTTGAGGAGTTATCATAGGCCGAAGATCGATCTCAACTCGAGTAATTCGTGGGAGAAGGCAGTCAACAAGGACGTAGATACTACTAGCTCTCCATCTGCAGAGTGATCAACTGACCATTACTAGTAATAGGCAGCAAAATTCTCAAATTTACGACCGATGTGTAACATCTCGAATTTTCAAGGCCAGAGTTTACACTCGTGCTCGAGAAAATATGTAATTATTTAATTTACCACCAACAATCGGATGTTAATATCATACCATAATCTCAAAGGGTAAATAATTGTTGGTGGTAAATTAAATAATTACAGAGAGAAAATCATAGTAGCATGAAAGCAAAGCATGTACGAGGCAGGATGAATCATATCAATTTAAATCAAGGTAAGCATAAAGAAATCCCTCACCTTGGGTTGTGGTGTCATCTTTCACTAAGTTAAATGTTTAGAGGCGTACTTTAAGATCAGATTCTACTCTAATCCACCCAATTTGAATTGGTTAAGTTAGACATTAGATTAGGTTTGAGGAAACTCGAGTTAGACTATACTCTAGACGAGTTACGTGTTGCCTAAGTTGATAAGTTCTAACTTATCATGTTTAGGCTCATCCTACCATTGAATCGACTTGGTTGGATGCAACGGAATTCTATTGTTGAGAGATAAATTTGATTTGAAAAGAGGGGGGAAGAAGAGAAAAATGAGAGTTAAGATTTAAACCGGACTTCAATTACACGGACTTCTCTTTCTTTCTTTGTTGAAGCTGAACCAGAGTTAAAGGTCTTCACTCCTTCCTCCTTTCTCTTCTCTTCTTCTTCTTCTCTCTCTTTCTCCTTATCTTTTCTTTCTTTATTTTTTCTTTTCTTTTCTCTCTTTCTCTTTCTCTCTCTTTATCTTTTCTTTTCTTTCTCTTTCTCTTTCTCTTCCTCCTGGTGTGTGGATTGGATGACTTTACCTCTCAGGCTTTTATAGATCTTCTAATCCAGTGAAAATGGGAAGTCCCAACTAGAGGAACTTCATTTTACACAGGTCTTCCGTCACTGGCTTGTGTGTGGGTTTGGAATCATCTTTCGATTGTTGTGTTTGGTCCTATCTACTTGCTGGGGTTGGATCGATTTTGGATGGCCCACCATTTGGTTGGATGGGATTGGAATATGGTATTTGAATGATCTTCTTCAGTAGTCATCTTCCTAACGAGGAAGATGGTCAGCGTCAATGGTAGGTTCTGATATAGTTACTTAGCTAGTTTCGTTGGACAGTTTGCATTGATCTACTGGTGCATTCTAGGCCCCAAGATCGAAGGTTTAATCATTCTGGAAGCGGATTACTTTTGGTTTCTCTGCTGTTTACGGAAGAAAATAATTCTAGTTCCCTGTTTTAGTCGGTGGGGTCCAATTACGATGATCTTTCAAGAGATTAGTTTTGTAGGATCAAGTTAGGCCATGAGTTAAGATCTGAATTGGATCCGAGTTTTAGGTGGCCACACCACTAGTCAACGTGTTGATATCTTCACCTGTCACTGTGAGTACACGTGTAACGCCTTAAAAAATTGGGGGTCGAGCAAAGCTCAACTCTTGAGTTCCAACGCATCACTTATACAATATAGATAATGATGTTTAAATTTTGTCTATATTAGTGCATTAAACATGAGTAAGATTACACTAAAACAGTATATCATACTCTAGAGTTAATGTAATTAAGCAAGCAGAAGACTGAGATGAATATATAAAGTATATATGTGTTTCATAACCTCCAGAGTATGAACGTGCTATCCGGCTGAATATATACATGTTTTACCTCAAAAATATACAAAATGTCAAAATGCAAGTGTTCAACTAATACAATATCCCTGTAATCCCGGCGATGCAGCTCTAGGTCTACACAGACCCACCTGAGAACTGCACGTAGGAGAACTCCTCAGTAATGAAATCTGGCTCCGTCGCGAAAGCCTCTCCATAATCTGCATCTAAATCAGAGTCTGGTTAGTGTTATAAAACACCATCCCAGAGTGGGAGTGAGTAATCAACTCAGTGGTATTATAAGGTAATGGTTAGCATATTATCAATTCAGTCAAGCAGTAATGATAAGGCAGTACAACAATCATATCCTAAGTACTCTTGTTAATGCAGGGATGGTATGCTGTAATGATGTATGCCCTCACCTGTACTCCCTCAGTGACCTCATCTTACGATCGCACATGGTAAACTCCTAAAAAGTGCGCTTCCTCGCCAAAGCACATGCAATGCGGTGCATGGTCATGTTAGCCAAATAATTTAATAGGCTTATTCATACAACAGATTTGGGAAGCTAAGGTACCTCACTTTTTATCATTTACCCAAGCAAGGATCCATCTCGGGTCGTCAATCCTAGTTAATCACATATGATAGGCAAGTTATAAGGCATCACCCCTGATGAAAGCAATGGATAGGTAAGTTCATGAGTTTACATTCGAGGTTACTACGAAGAGGCTCGTCACCTCAGCGTAGGCCTAATTTATATTCAAGGTCGCTATGGGAAGCTGGTCACCTGAACGTATGCTGATAGCTCGAATACGGTGTCCCATACACCACCATATTCTGCTCACGAGTTTGGGTTGCTCATTGGTCACTACGAGGAGGCTCGTCACCCCAGCATAGTCTAATAGCTCGACCATGGTGTTCCATTCCACTATGCTCGGCTCATGAGTCATAGCGGATCGTGGTACCATGGTTGAAATGGATTTTACATTGGTAAGTGGTACCTTAGATTCAAACAGTAATGTCCATACATAGTAAACAGATAAGGGGTCAATTGGGTTATTTGACAAGTGAGATTGGTATAAGTGCACGTTAAATTAATCAACATGAAGCGCGTAAGCACTCCGTGTGGCATAACCACTGTCGACAATCACCATACGGCTTGAATTCATCGAATGTATCTAATGTAGTGAAACTAGTCCGGCCACTCAATCGGAAACCATTACCGATTGCCTGGACTACGTAGTAGTCCCAAACATACTCAAATGCAATAGGTAGTCACATACGTTACTCATAACAATATTTAACAAACAATTCAAACATAATTCTCATTTGAGCATTTTGTCAAACACATTGAACATGTTAATATACATATGCATTTCGTCCATAAATTACATAGTAGCAATTCATATTATATGAAGGAAACTATAAATATGGATAAGGTAGTTGAGAATCCCATCTCAACACCCTTGTTAAAAGCAAGTCATCAAATAATTTCTTATTAAGACATTTTATCAAACACTTAGGCTACATAATACTACATACATAACTAAATTAGTTATAGCATATATTATGGCAGATCCTTTCATAAAGGAGTTGTCATACATACAACAAATATGTATTATAGGTTAATAGTCATGGCAAGCATAAATCATAAATTCAATTTCATTCAATCATTTCAACAAACACATGGAATGCATTATATATTCACATAGTTCACACACATGTATAGTTTATCAAATACATAGTAACTAAGATCATATGGCAGCGATCAAGTTAGATATAAACCATTGTTGACATTAAAAGCCTTAAAAATCATAACCAAAACATTTATAGTCCGCATCTTTCGTCGAATTTCTCGTTTCGAACTTAGTTCGAATCCTACGTCCTCGTATACAGAACAATAGTACCTAAACATTGAAATAGGTTAGATATTTTGACAAACTACTAACTTGGATTTCTACAACGAGATTATGGTTAGGATTTCTTACCCAAATTGTATTTGGAATCGATGGTGTAGTGAAATGGGAGAGGTGATTCAGCCCATGGAGTAGTGGGATTGAATCTCAACAACGATCTCCTTATCTCACTCTCTGCTCCTCACTCTTTTCTCCTCTTTTCTCTCTTCTCTCTCCTAGGGTTAGAGAAATTCGTATGGAAGAGAGAGAGGTGGGTTAAAGGTCTTTAAATAGGCTCAAAAGTGATGTCAATGGCCCCAAGGTCATGATATACTTAGGTTATAGCCAAAGGGTGCCTGTTTTTGACAAACGAAACCCTCAGGAAGGTCCGTTTCTCTCCTAAGTCATGGAGTAAGTTCCCTGACAATGGATCTACACTAGGATTGTGCTTATGGCGCGATCTGACAAACAGATTAGTTGCGAAGGACCTACATCATATCAATGATCGTCATGACTCGATCAGGGTCATAAGTATACCAACAGGTGCAGAAAAATTTTCTTGATCCATAGGTGTAGTTGGGTCAGAAACTGACAATCGAAAGTCCTCAATTTAGCCTGCAAGTGAATGGTCCAATTCACTTAAGTTCTGGTTCATTTTCTAAAATATTCATGTTTCTCACACACTTCGCTCAAGGCTCAAGTTGTGCGTTTCTAGAAACTATTTGGGCTCGATTCTCACGATGTTTGTCAAGCCCAATAAGGCGGTCATAACCTTATAGTTTCATGGTAATTGGACTTTCGAGGTGCGGTCCAGGTCCGATACAGAGTTTCAATGTGCTCCCAAGAGCAACTGGATTTTGGAATTTCTCCTAGGTTTTCAAGTAATGTTGAGCTATCAATTTTAATGGTTTTGGGTCTTACAGTTCGTATAGATAGTGATTGAAGCAAATTCACCGATTACTTTAGTTTAATACTTAATTAATTTTCATCTAATTTCCACAGTATATGGTCTTTAGGGATTTTTTCTAAGATGTTACAACACATGTGTGCATGAATGCACATGTGCAGCATGACCGAGATCCCCAATATGATGGACGGTTTGGATCTGGGAAGAGGACCCTCTTCCCTGGGCCACGATCCCAAGCACAGATGTTTGTTTGTCCATAGGCAGTAAGGAAGGAAGGAGATTTCCTTCTTCGGGATTTCATCTGGTCAAACCTAGTTTGACCCGATTTTAGGTACAGTGTATAGCAGGTGCACGCCCACCTTATGTACTCACTCGACAGATGTAGGGCCCATAGTGATATTCCGGCTAATCTACTCTATTCATTCATTCTGGTAGCTCATCTTAATGCCCGACCCAAAGGATGAAGCGGGTCTAAGGCTTAAGTGGGCCATCACCAATTTAGCTATCCTAACCTTACATCTATTCCCCAATGCAAATCTGACCTTTGAAAATATTCTCCATTCATAAGATCAACCCATCTAACTGTTGATTTTGAAATATGATCATTATATACCCAAGTATTCTTGCTTGTCTATCATAACCAACCATTCAACCAACTAGTCCACACATTAGGAGTTGCTTCCGTCCATAGAGTAAGCCGATCAAACTATCTATCCTACATTCTAAGGGACCGAATCAACAGATCCATCATTCATTTAGTACGGTTACGCCACTGGATTACTAAACTTACCAATGATTTTCATTTAAACTTGGTCGAGAACCCTAAGAATCATCAATAATCCTATTTAGGAATGATCTGACCGTCAGACCTTCATAGATCGCAAGATAACGCCGTTATTTAGAAGTATGGCCCATTTAAGCCTTAGACCTGCCTCATCCTTTAGGTCGGGCATTAAGATGAGCTCCTGCATTTTGACGCAACGAGCAGCTCTGTTTTAAGAGGATGGTGGTCCACCACCACAAGCATTTAGATTGATCTGAACCGTCCACAGTGTCTGTAGGAGGAAATGGATTAAAGATATGCGTGTTTCATTCCTAGTATGATCAAGAAATTGAATGTAATTCAATTAAAAAACCCTTCCGCAACCAGCGAGGAAATGGACATAGTCCGACTTCTGCTTGCAGGATAACCAAACACCTAAAGATTACCTTCAATCCAGGCCATCCAAATCAAAACGGAGGGAGATCCGGTCATCACCATGTTGTCCAAAATGAGGAAAACACCTCACTAAATTTTTCTCCACAAAAACATCACCGACTTTTGTTTTGCGTAATGCTAAAAATCCTGTTGCATGCGCAAAGGATTACTTGCGGGATTGCATTGGCCTCAGATCCGTGGACTAGGACCATCAGATGATGATCCAAAACTGCCCAGAATTTCAGCTGTTGGATGAGGTGGGCCGGACTCAAAGTTCTTGATCGGATTGCTGCCATTCCATCTCTCTCCCATCTGTCCGGATGGTTGCGCAAAACAGGGCACCTGCGCAAGATGTTTTCTGTGCCGTCTTTGCTGTGTAACTCCTTCTCAAACCAACTACCCTCTTGCTATTATAAAAAGAGAAAAATGGGAGGAGATCATCATTCAGCCTTGGACGATAGTGAGAGAGGCAGAAAGGGAGAGAGAGTTTCATTTTGCTTTTTTTTTTCCCCGTTTTCTTTCATATGATTGTTGAGAATTAGCCCAATCATGGTAGGCTAAACCTCTTAGCTAGGGCTAAGAGGTGAAGCTTGTGGCGTGATGGGACTGATTCTACGACTTTGATTCATGCCATGAACTTTATTAATTCTAGTTTTGATTAATAGAAATATTTATAGTTTTTAATGGTTTATTGTGACTGAAATTACAATAGATCTGTGATGGCTTTATGTATTCCTATTCCATTATTTTGATTATGAAGATAGGAAGCTCTATTGTTCACCATTGCCCCTTGGACATGGTTGGATGATGGAATCCTTCCTAACATTCATACATCTCTCAGATTGGTTGTGGATTGGTTTAATTCTGTTGTTTACTTTGTCTCATGGGCATGGTTTGGTGATGGAATCCATTCTAATTTACATCCATCTTATCTTTTGAAAACTAGATCAAAGGAAGTTCAGATTGTGCTTTAGTGGTATATCTTCCAACTGGATAAAGATGGGACCCAAAGTCCAGTTGAGCTCATAAATCAAGCATACATCTCCCTGATCTCTACAAGTAGATTCTCTAAATCCCTAGTTTTCCACCTTTGATTTCTACAAGTTTTAGATTAACATTTCACCATTATTCCCAAATATTCATTCAATTTAGATTTCATCTTATTCTAGTTCTAGTTTTGGTTATTTTCAGATTACATACAGGTTTCAGCCCCTGTGGATTCAACCTTAGTCTTAACGAGTTTATTACTACATCACAACCCTATACTTGGGGTGTGAATGATTACCCTGTTGATTTACATTCTTTAGTGTAATCATTTATTTTCTCTATTGAGTAAATTACTTTTCTTAGCTCAATCGTTTATTTTTCAAACTTGCCATTTAAATTTTGTAGTGTAATCCGTAGCATTAATTTAGAACCTGATAATTTTAGCTGTACTTGAAGTTTATGCTTGCTCGTTGAACTTTATTCGATCATCAGAGGAGTATCCTTCAGCAACTAACAGTGGCCGACTGTAATGATTTCTTTCTTATTTTGTTTAATCTGTACTGAAAAGTCCTTTCATATGAAAGGTGAAGGAATAATCCACCATCAGAGGATGAACCCCATCTTCTAACTATTGCTTGATCCATTTTCACATTGAGCGAGTGGTTGAATAAGTGACCGATCATCTCATAATTCAGTCATACTTTATGCTTACCTACTTTGGCGCTTGGGGTCGTTGTTGTTTGTAAGCCCCGTATCCTAGACTTCCGCGGTCTTACCGGTCGAATTTCGACAACCTTCGATGTCACGCCCCAAATCTGAAAATCAGATTCACACGAATCCCGATTGCCGAATCCGGTGCCGACAGCCTCCGTAGTGCCCCATTCTCGGCTCCTGATAATCAAATGCCAGATTCCGATCCTGGGATCCTACAAAGAGGATTTTCAGAATAAATTTTTTTTTTTTTAATGGAGCATAACCACAAGCATAACCAAGTCACAAAACAACATCACCACATATCCACTATATCAAAAAAATTTAAGTACAATGCAGAAAGGGAAATACAAGGTGATCAAAAATCTCCAAAAGGTCCTGATATGCACTCCTGCCTCAGCGCTGCTGCTGTCCAACGCTACCTGCACGCAACTGTCATGCATAAGCTTACAAAAGCTTAGAGGGTGATGTAAGTGTGTGCGTAAGGCAAACGCCAAGTGTATAGTATTAGAACAATGCAGAAGTATGTGGTAAGTTCATAGAATCAACCATGCCAAAGCTATGCGATGAGATATGAATGTCATCGGCCACACCGATACAATGCAAGGCCTATATAGCCGAATGTCATATGCGAAATGCAATCCAAGCAAGTCGGTACTCCTCAAGTACATATATCAGTACAGTTCCACTCTGGATATCACCAGGGTCTAATACACTTCACAGTGACTGCCACATCCCTAGCTGCACAGTCAAGAAAGCGGAATAGACCTCACTATCTGCCTGACCAGTAGTCTGCCAATACTTACCCGGCTCGTCGATAGCGGACTCATTTGTGAGCTGGTCAAACTCAGCCTAGCTTATAGCCCCCTCACTCAGGGGAATAAGGCCACACCCCCTTCCAACCGACTACGACACAGTGGGAGATGCAGCCTACTGGTATTCGGCACTCGGGCACTCGTGTATCCACTCGGTCTAGACGTTGGAGCATCTCCTGGTACCAAAAAAGTTATGGGACTTTCACCCCAAGGACATCCTAAGTGCCCACAGTGCTACAACTAAGTATTTTCGGTATCTGATACGGCATCCACGATGTACCTGTGGAGCCACGGCCCTGATGTCACTAGGGCGTGCAGTGAATCAAGTCACATATATGCGAGATGCACGAATCACACTGTCAAATCATGCAAAAATTCAGCGCATACTGCACGATCATGTGGGGCACTCCGTCTCATAAGGAGTCCTGTAAGTGTCTCAGCCCAACGGCTTATGCTATGATCAAACATACCTCATATCAAGCATACATATGATGCGTATGAGCATGAATCATGAGATTATACTAAGCATGTTATAAAGCGATGAATATTAACAAGTATGGGCCAATTAATGGGCCCTAAGGAGAGTTACAATGCGGACATTTAACCAACATTATACATACAATGTGGACGTCAAACCAACATTGTTCCTTAGGCACGACCCGCCATAAATATCGTTACATAAACCATGGGAAATCACTCATTGCAATGGACCCTAAGGACATCCGTTGGGCCTTAATCCATGGGCCATAGATACATCAAATGGGCCGAATTGCATGAGCCTTACATTCTTCAAATGACTACATTAATGGGCCTCGCCAAGGAGCCTTATGTACATTGCAATGGGCCATGAAATACATCAAAGTGGGACTACACACATGAGCTTTAAATATATCTAATGGGCCATTCCATTTGCGCCCCATGCACATCAAATGGGCTTGATCCCATGGGCTTTATTATGTAGCAAATGGGCTTGAATCCGGTGGGCCTTATATAGAATAAATGGGTAGGATCTCATGGGCATTGCATATGCCAAATAGGCCCAAACCCATGGGCATTACATATGTCAAATGGCCCGAAACCCATGGGCATGACATATGCCAGATGGGCTTAATCCCATGGGCATTACATATGCCAAATGGGCTTAGTCCCATGGCCTTAGATGTGCACCAAGGTGGGCCTAAATGAATGGCCATAAATGGATCAACATGGGCCCTATATACATACCAAAGTGGGCCCATTTGAACCATAGATTTGGCTCATTTTTAGCTCAGGAAATGAGTTTTCAGAATGGATAGACGGTGAGATGCGACACATACATCATGGAGGGGGGTGGGTCCACATAGAGGCCCACCATCATACACACACACACGTAAATATATATATATATAATAAAATATATACAATATTATATAATATAATATATATATATATATATATATATATATATATATATATATATATATATACATCATGTGGATAGTGGATAGAACCCATAAATCATGGTGGATCCCACTGTCGGACAGCAGGAATAAACACATACATTATAGTGGGCCCACCGTCCGCTGGACAGTGTGGATACAACACATACATCAGCAGGACTCCACCGTCCGCCTGGACGGTGGAGGTACAACACATTCATCATTGTGGGCTCCCCATGTGGGGCCCACCATAATGTTCATAACCCATCCAACCCATTGATAAGGTCACAGAGACCTGGGTGAGGATGAAAAACAAATTTCAGCTTGATCCAAAATTTCTGTGGACCCCAAAGAGGTTTCAATGGTAGAATTTCATTCACACTATTCCTTATGGTGTGGGCCACCTGAACTTTGGATGTGTCTCATTTTTGGGGAGGGCCCTCCTCAGAAGGTGGGCCATCTTATGAACAAATCGGATGGTAAATATACATTAAGGTGGGGCCCACGGCTGGGGCCGTGGGCTGCTGCCCATCCGCCCGCTGAGACGCAGACGCCTGCGTGTCTGACACTCCAGAGGCAGCAGCCTCTGCTGCTTCTTTCTAATTTTTTTTTTAAAAAAAAAACCTGTTTTCTTAAGGTTTTTCATATGTGGGGCCCGTTCCAAGTGCATCCACCCCATCCATTGCATTCCCAAGCCTAAAACAAACTCATCAAGACCAATCTCGGCCCATTTTCAACGTATAAAAAGGATCTAGGTAGATTTCAATGGTAATGATGCAATTCTTAATGTTATGGCCCACCAGATATTTTGATCGACCTCATTTTTCGGCTCAACACCTAAAATGAGTCAGGGAAGAGGATGGACGGTTGTGATTGGATACATACATCGAGATGGGACTTATACAAGCAGCCCTTTCCAAAGAGCTTTTGAAACAAGCCATATTTGAGTTTTCCTTCCAGCGTCCAAACGTTGGACGTCTTCTTTTTTTTTTTTTTTTTTAGGTGGGCCACCACAAATGGATGTATATTTAAGATGGGCCCCACCCATGGACGGCTTGGATAAAATACATATTTCATGGTGGGGCTCATTCAAGTGGGCCACATGGCCTCATCAACATACAAGAAAATAAATAAAAATGAGAGGGAGAGAGAGAGAGAGAGAGAGAGAGAGAGAGAGAGAGAGAGAGATTGAATGACACACGTGCATGGAGGGACCCCGGCACTATGGGCCCTCCGTTTCAACCATCCAAACATACATCAATGGGTCCCATTGCATATGGGACCGTCCAAATAAAAGATCAACGGTGGAGATCCCTCTCCATCCAAAATGAACGGTCTATTTGACCTCTTAATGCAAGAAAGTAAACATCATGATGGGGTCCATGGAGAATGGCCCCATCATGGAATAGTTTTGATGATCAAGATGGGCCATCGGCCACATCTTAGGAACCCAAGTGAGATCCACACCATTGATCGGTGGGCCTCACTTAGTCCATCATAAAAATAAGTAAACTACCCTATAGAAGCACCCACCTTATGATCTACTTGGTCCTTTGGAATGCCTATCTTCTAGAGCTTCACTTTGATGGTGGAGATGGGAGATGGATGGCTAGGATTTAGAGTTTTTAGGATGGGAAGTGGGCCACCAAAATCTTTTTTTTCTCATGGGAATGCATGGACGTGGGATGCTCTCCCTTGCTTGGAAGTGGTGTTGGGAAATGAGGGAGAGAGAGAGGGTTGTAGGGAGGTGTGATAGTAATGGAGTGATGTGAAGTGAGTGATGGGTGAGGTGAGTGATGGGTGAGGTGAGAGGTTAGTTGACTTGTGGGCTTGCTTTACTTGTGGAGAAAGAAAGCATGGGTGTATGTACTTGACATGAGAGGTGATTGATGGGATTGATGGGACATATTGTAGAGATTCCCTTAGAATTTGCAACGTGCGGTGTTTTTGCTCGAACTGAACGCGGGTCCGTATCTCCTCGTCTGGGTATCAGATCGGTGCGTGAGTTGCGGCGTTGGAACCGCGGCGACGGTGCGGTCGCAAGGATACAAGTCTCTGATTAAGTCGACTCAAATGTATAGGATACGTCTCACAGTCATGCGCAACGTCGACTACATGTCGCGGGTTGCCGGAATTTGACGAGAAGGATCACGAGAAGTGATGGAACAGTACAAATTAGGATACGGGTCTTACATTCGACCCTTAACCAATATTTACGTGTGACCCTGATTCGTATGTCATCAACCCGTATCGACTCAACTCAAGACCTTTACCATAGTGACGTGCCGTCGCTGCGGTTCCGATGCCGCGACTCGCGCGCCGAGGCGATACCCTGGTCAAGAGATGTGGGCCAAAGTTCGGTGCGAAGAAAATACCGTGCGTTGCAAAATGCAAGAGAATCTCTACGAGATGTCACATCAATCCCATCAATCCATCACATGTCAAGTACATGTCAAGTACACATCACCTTTCACCCATTCCCAAGCAACTACAAAAGTCAAGAATCTCTTACAAGCCCATACCTCTCTTACACCAAAAGCCCTCAAAGTCAAAAAGTTCTTACACCACCCATGCTTTTCTTACATAAATGGCCACAAAAGTCAAGATTTTCTTACACCCATCACTCACCACATCCATCACCCATCTCTCGCTCCCTTTACAACTCTCTCTCTCTCTCTCTCTCTCTCTCTCTCTCTCTCTCTCTCTCTCTCTCTCTCTCTCTCTCTCTCTCTCATTTTCAAACTCAAAAAAATCTAAGGAGAGAATTCCCATATGTATGAGAATTCTCCAAGCCTCTCCCTCTCTTTCAAAACTTCAAGTGTGGTCCACTTTCCTACCCCATGATCTCTCTTCCTAACCATCCATTCCCCATCTCCTCCATTGGAATCAAAGCTAAGGTGCTAAGGAACTCATAGGAGCAAGAAGATCGAACGGTGGGTGCTCCTCTAGATGTAAAAAATCTGATTTCTATACCCTAGATGTTTTCTTTCTTTCATGAGGGAAGTGTAGGACCCACCAATCAATGGTGGAGATCCCACAAAATCCTATGGTTGTGGCCTAATGGCCTACCTTATGCATGTATGATCCATGCATGGGGCCTTTCTCTATAGGCCCTATCATGGTAGTTTTATTTCATATCATATTATGTTTGGGTCATCTAGACCTTATAACCATGGTGGGGATCCCATCCTCACCATGCATTTTAATTATAGGCCATGCATGTGCAAGATCCATGTTGTAAATATAAATCTATGTATGATGTGCGGGTGTGATTGATCTTGGGAGGGCTCAATAGTAGCGGAGCCCCTTTTCCTATGGCCGGATTGTCCTTCTATCTCTCTTTTCTCTCATTTTATTTCCTGATATGTGTGGCCCATTAATATATTTCCCTTTTTATTTAACTTATATAATAAATTTTATCTAAGTACATGTTGTTGTCCAGAATTTTCTGGACAGTTTCTGGTTGTTTTTGGACCATATTTTGGGACTATTTGGGGGACTATTCATACCTATTAAATATACTTTTATGAAAGGTGGGGATCTCATCTTGATGTCCTCCAAATTTCAGCCCCAACTGACCTTCATTGGGGTCCCAAAGGTGTGGTCCAAGTGAGGTGAACAGTCTGGATTTTCTGCACTGTTCCAGCAACATTCCACCATGTACAGTTGGATTTTTAAATTTTATTAAAATACCTATGGGTGTTCAAAATTTATAAAAATTTTCAGGGGGGTGGCCTACTTATGGTAGGATCTACGTACAAAAGTTTGGGGCCAATGGACTCCTGTACATACCATGGTGATGGCGGGACCGGCCCATTATAATATGATGTCCAGATCAGTCCGATTTTTAGGACAGATTGATTTATGTAAATGAATTAAAATATTTAAAAATGTCTAAAAATTTTGAAAATTTTTATGAGTATGTTTCACTTATGTTAGAACCCACCTACCAAATTTCAGGGCCAATGGACCCCTTTACACACCGTGGTGAGGGTCGGACTGGCCCACCACGTTGGGACGTCCAGGTCTATCCGATTTTTCTGGACAGTCTGTTTTATTTAAATTAATTAAAATACTTACAGATATCTAAAAATTATGAAATTTTGTGGGGGTGTGGTTCACCTATGGAAGTATCACTCTGTGAAATTTTAGCCTCAAGTGACCCCGTTTGGGTATCCAAAAGAATGGGCCAAGATGATTGGACTCTCAGATTTTTTCTGTTGTGCAGTCCAGCAATATGCCTTGATAAAAAAACCATAATTCAAAAATATTTCTTCTGATGGTGGGCCACCTTTTTGGGTTTTCTCTCATTGTATGCATGATGAGGGACCTTGGCCCTCAATTTTCAGAGTTTTAGAGGCCTTGGACCCACTCCAATGGAGTGCCCAAATTTAGGACAACAACATGTTATAATTATGCTGGCCTTGGGCTGAAATTTTGAAGAGTGGGACCCACCATATTATAAAGATCTTAGAGGAAATGATTTATATCTTTAGTTCCTTAAATGTTGGGCTTAATGAATGCACTTTTGAGGCCCACCATAGTTAAATTTAATTGGGTCCATGAATGTAGCTAGTTGTTGAACTATTTAAGGCCCATAGAGTGGACCCATTTGATGTGTTCCAAGGCCTATGGGATTAGGCCCATAGAGTGGACCCATTTGATGTGTTCCAAGGTCCATGGGATTGGACCCATTTGATGTATTTTAAAGCCCATGAGATTAGGCCCATTTGATATGTATAAGGCCCATGGGTCGAGAACCATTTGATGCAATCTAAGGCCTACGGGTTATGACCCATTGCAATGCACATAAGGCCTATTGGTGCGGCTGATTGATGTGGCCCATTTGATGAGTAAAAGGCCCATATGACATGGCCCATTTGATGTATTTAAGGCCCAATGGGGTGTACCTAAGGTCCAATGCAATATGTGATCCCAACCTGGTTTACGTAATGTTATTCACTATGGGCTACACCTTGGGAGCAATGTTGGTTTGACGTCCACATTGCAAGTATAATGTTGATTAAATGTCTGCATTGCGACTGTCCCTAGGGCCCATTGGTAGGCCCGTACTTGTTGTATGTAAGCCGTCTAGGCCAACTGCGTTGTAAGGATAAGGCATTACTTTATAACATGCTTAGTATAACTCCATGACGCACAGCCCATTTGTATCGCTCCATTTGATCGGCCTGCTCGTATCGGCAATTTGATTGATTTAGCCCATATGATTGATTAGGCCCATCTTGATATATTTGTAGCCTGTTGCCAAGGCCATATATGAGGCCCGTTGTTGAGGCCCACCTTGATGTGTATGAGGCCCGTTGTTGAGGCCCACCTTGATGTGTATGAGGCCCGTTGTTGAGGCCCACCTTGATGTGTATGAGGCCTATTGTTGAGGCCCACCTTGATGTGTATGAGGCCCATTGTTGAGGCCCACCTTGATGTGTATGAGGCCTGTTGTTGAGGCCCACCTTGATGTGTATGAGGCCCGTTGTTGAGGCCCACCTTGATGTGTATGGGGCCCGTTGTTGAGGCCCACCTCGATGTGTATGAGGCCCGTTGTTGAGGCCCACCTTGATGTGTATGAGGCCCGTTGTTGAGGCCCACCTTAAATATATATGAGGCCCATGTTGCAAGGCTCATTGTGATGTATGCAAGGCCCATGGGTCATGGCCCATTGCAATGTATGTAAGGCCCAATTGGTGCAACCTATTCAATATATTTATGGGGTCCATGTCATTAGGCCCATCCCTTTATATTGGTAACCTGTCCATTGAGGCTCACCCATGGTATATATTTGAGGCCCATGTGTAGGGCCCACCTATTGTGTATTTAAAGCACATGAGTTGTGGCCATAGTGATGTATATTAGGCCTATGTGATGTAGCCCATACTGATGTGTATTAGACCCAGGTATGTGACCCACCTGCGAAGTATATTTGAGGCCCATTGTGATATATCTGAGGCCCATGGGTGCGACACATCCAAATGTATTTGAGGCCTATGGGCAAGGCCCATTGTGATATGTGTTAGGCCCATGACTAGTGCCCACCTGTTTCATATATTTGGCCCTTGTGTGAGGCCATGTGCCCATTATATATTTGATTCTATGTGGGTCATTCCTTGGGGGCAATGTTGGTTAAAAGTCCACATTGTCGACGCCGGTTATTGATACCGTTTATAAGTATGTGACATTATAACATCATGATACATGCCCATTCGCATCATCTGTATGTTTGTTATGAGATGTGATTGACCATTGCATATGTCATTGGGCAGGATGATGTGAGACTCCCTGATAGGTGGAGATTATCTCACATGAGCGCATGACATACGCAGGATTGATACATGATTGGATTGTATGACTCATGCATCTTGCATTGTGTTGTGATTACTGTACGCCCTAGTGACATCAGGGCCATAGCCTCCACAGGCATATCGTGGATGGCCAGATGGGACACCAAAAATCTGTTTGAGCATCGGACCACCATAGATGGCCCTGGGTAAAAATCTCTAAACACCCTCTTAGTTCTAGAGGATGCTCCAACATCTAGACCGAGTGGGTAGATGAGCATTGAGTGTCGATTACCATATGGCTGCACTCTCCACTGTGTCATGGTCAGTTGGAAGGGGGTGAGGCCTTATCCGCCCGAGGGAGTAGGCATGGCTAGGCTAAGTTTGACCAGCTCGAGGAATGAGTCCGCTATCGGCGAGCCAGGTAGGTATTGGCAGACTACTGACAGGCGGATAGTGAGGTTTTTTCCACTTACCCAGTTGTGCACTTGTTTGGGGCGGTAGGTGGTGTGAAGTGTAATAGACCCCAGTGATTTCTCCAGAAAGGAACCGTACTGATATGAGGACTGACATGATATTATGAAACCCCGTCACTGTTGTGCATGTGGGCGGGCGCACGTGGGCGGACGCTGATGTGGGCGGGTGTGTTGTAAGTGGGGCTGAGGCCTAGGTGAGCTACCACACTGGGTGAGCTACCAGAAGTTAGCAGGCTACTGTTCTGACAGATTATTGAGTAGGAGTTGCATACTCATTCATTCATCCATTCACTATCCACTCGGGCTGGTGGTGCGCAACTAATTGTTGTGTATCTTCGTTATGGCAAGGATTTCAGTTGGGCGTGCGACTAACCTGAGATCAAGAGTTTACCATATTGAGTCAGACTATCCAAATTTAGGTATGGGACTGGTTTGGATAGAGGTTCCTTGTGGTGGACCCCGTAGCCTGCGATACTACGTACTATCATCCCGACATCACACTCCAGCATAGTCATTCCATTAGCACCATATACTACATATTCCATTACATCTTCGGCATGTGACATTGTGGGTTGTTATGTTTCTGTATTCCTGTAACTTTGATGAGAGTGATGATATTTGTTAGCTCTTTCGAATTGTGTATTACATTATATCCTTGTCATTCGACATTTGATTATCTATGACTCATCATTTGCATAGCTGTCCTATATTGCGTATTCTGATATTTACTTATGGACTTGTTCATACTTCCGCTTATTCTGTTATCGCATGATTATAATCTTGTCAGTATTTCTGTTTACGCTGATAATTCCTTCTCTTATTAGTGTTTCTGCTTATTCAGTCATTGTATGGTTTATGGATTAATAATTTTTCAGTATTGTATGATTATGATATTGTATTGAATACTTGGCACTTATCTCGTGCACACACTTACACAACCCTCTAAGCTTTCTATAAGCTCATGCACGATAGATGGGTGCATGTGATGTTAGGTTGCAGCAGCATTGAGCTTGGAGCATGCAACTGTTTTCTGGAGCTTTGATTTTGACATATATATTTCCCTTTCAGCAGTGTATTCAAATGATTATATTAGTGGATATGTGATGATGATATTGCCTTTATGATTTGGGTAAACTTGTGGTTATGCTTATTACTAGTTAAATGTATAAAAAAAATTCTCCTTTTAGGATCCCAGGATCAGAAATCTAGCATATGAATGCTAGGAGCCGAGAATGGGGTACGGAGGCTGTCGGCACCGGATTCGGCGATCGGAATTCCTATGAATCTGATTTCTGGGTTTGGGGTGTGACATTGTTCAACTTGAATTAGAGTCGTAATCCCAATTTTGGCACGCCCGAACCACCCGCGCTGGGAAGAAAGGGATGAACAATTTTTTCTGGCACGCTCGGTGGGACCCTTTTTTATTAACTACCAGTTTGATTTGTGCCAAAAATGAGAAGAACGACCCACGCTTCTGGCATTGAACCCGCAACATCGACCGCATTACCTTCTAGTGATGATGTGTTGATACAAGTGCCCCCAAAGGCATCTAATTAGAACACGAAACCAGAAACCAAGCTGGATCGTTTATGTCTCGAGCCGTGCTCCTAGATGAGGTATCTATGGTTCTTTAGGATGTCCAAATGAGCCTCCAAATGGTATAAGAATATGGAAGGGTCCAAGCTTATCAATTTTGTATCTAAGTCGAAAGCACCAATTGCTTCATGCCCAGTCAAATTGAGGCTATGCAACGGTCACCGGTCGTAATAACAGAACGAACACAACCATTACCCCAACATAATGGTAGTTTGGTTGGCAATGCGATTCTAGCGCCACCCATGCCACTATTACAACATAATCCACCACTGATTCCTGCCCCGAAAATCATGAACGCGCCACCTCCTATGGAAATTAGGCAACCTGAATGGGAAGTTAAAGATTTTATACTTGACAATAGAAACCACGAGCCACCAGTCAAATTCAATTCACAATAGGACTTTAAGTTTCATATAATCTCAATGATTCGTCCCAGACCAACTACCAGTTGGAGAGCCTCAATGATTTGATCGGGAACAGATCATACAACTCGTTCAGGAGGTCGTTGGCCAAGTGTTGAGCCACAATATATTCCTATGTATCACAAGCCATGCATTGAGTGGGTAGATCGACAACATCCATTGCTTATGAATTATCGACCGGATTTTACTCTATTTTTTGGCAAACCCAGTCAGTCGACTATCGAACATGTTAGTTGATTCACCATGCGATGCGGTGAATTAGCCAACAATGATTACCATAAATTACAAATATTTGGTCACTCTTTAACCGCTACAGCTTTTACCTAGTATTCAAACTTGTTACCAGATTCAATACATACTTGGTAAGATCTGGAAGAAAAGTTCTATGCTCAATTCCTTTCTATAAATAGGGAAATAATTATAGTTGATCTCGCATGGTTCCGAAAATTTCCTGGAGAACCGTGTGAAAGTTATAATATGTAATTAAGCGAGCAAAGAGCCACTGCAAAGTGGTTTTGACTGTGGCCAAATTCGTGCAATGTGCACAAGACGGCTAAGAGTACAAACTCCACAAAAAATTCATTAGCACGGAGTTTACATATCTGTATGATTTAACTAAAAAAAGTGTCTCACTATGAAGAGCTCCTATAGGAAGGGGCTAGGTGAGCTAATATGTCGCTAGGATCATACTACAATGACCCCAATTATGAAATCGCAATTGTCGAGGTAGTGGCTAAGAAGCCATTGGTTTGTTCAGCGGTGGTCAAAGCGGAGTTAGCCGCACCGACCTCTCAAAAGGCTCAGAAAGTGTGTACTTTTGATATTACCCAAGCCGAGGAAATATTTGATATTTTGATGGCTAGGAAATTCATTAAAATTCCTATCAATCATAAAATACCCTCGGTTAATGAATTACAAAAGACCAAATATTGTAAATGGCATGACTCTCCATCACATTCCACTAACAAATGTGTTGTTTTTAGGAATGTGATCCAAGATCATATTGATCATGACTTACTGAAATTCCTTGAGAAGGATAAGGAGACAATGTCGATTGACACTGATCCATTTCCAACTAACATGTGGAAGTAAACATGGTCATGGCTAATTTGAGGAGTTATCCTAGGCTGAAGATTTATCTCAACTCGAGTAATTCATGGGAGAAGGCCGGTCAACAAGGGCATGGATACTACTGGCTCTCCATCTACAGAATGATCAATTGACCATTACTAGTGATGGGCAGCAAAATTCTTGAATTTGCGGCCGATGTGTAACATCCTAAATTTTTAGGGCCAGAGTTTATACTCGTGCCCGAGAAAATCGGGTGTTAATAATTAAATGAATTAGATGCTTTAGAAATCACACCATATTTTTTTCATTTAGATCACATCCAGTTACATTCATGAAAGTAACCATTTCACGAGAATAAAATCGACCGTATTTATTATTTCATCAGAGTAAAAAATTTAACAAATTATCAAATGCCCTCTTAATGGGAGCTTATTACCTTATCGAGTTCGCAGCGGAAGTATAAAACTAAATCATAAAACTATCTTCTTATTTTTTCAGTATAATCTTTTATAGAGAGATGGTCCTTTAGGTCTTCAATCTGTACATTACTTGTATCATCTATATGGATGGAGAGAGTCAATGCCCTACTCATAGTGGTGATTATCCTTTAAGATTAATAATAATTCAAGATATTTATAAAAGTAATGTAAGATTTTTGATATGTCTCGTACTCCACAACTACGAGAGGTATCAATATGCGCAAGCAACCTACATAAGATGTATGCCTAGCAAAGTATATGCGATTTATCACACTTAACGATTGCCACAATGTGAAAAATTATTAAGAATTATCTGGCTCACCCCGCATCCCATTCTATAGAGATTTACCGGTGTCTCCCACGTTTAAAATGGATTTACCCGGTTATCCCAATACCAACAACGCATGACTTGGATGAATTATGTGACACGATTTATTCATAAAGAAATTATTTACAACATCCAATCCTAGAAGTGATGTAACACGCATTGTGAACTACTTTCATTGATATGTGTACCACTATCCAAAATTCATTGAATTACATGTCAACCCAGGGGCCGCTACCAAAATCGCAATACATCTACATTATTCACTGGGTTGATACGTAATTTGTAACACCCTGAATTTTTGCCAACCTAGGATTAGACGTCCTTAGGCAATGGGTCAACCAAAACACCTGGGTAACCGTTCAGAACCCAATTCCAAAGCCAAAGAAATCACTTAGGATTAATTCCTTTAGAAATTAAGAGTAAGTTAGCTAGTGCTACACTAGAGTAGCTGTGAAATTGTCCCTGATCGCTTTAAATGCGTTCTACAAGACCCAAAACTTGTAGAAACAAGAACGCTACAATACCCTAAAATTCAGGATCAAACTCTAAACCGGTTTGTTCTCGGGAACCCTTTGAAACTTTGTATTGGATCTAGACCGCGCATCGAAAGTCCGATATCTACCATCTTAGACCATTATGATTGCTTGGCTGGACTTGACAATCGTTTTAAAAATCAAGGCCAACCGACGTTCAGAGGCTATTTCATTGAGCATGGAGTGAAGAGAGTGAGAAAAGGGTTAGATTTGAAAATTTAAATCCAAATCTGGCACGTGACTTGGCGCGTTATTATTAAGCGTTCTGACCGTCAGAATTCAGCCAAATTACACCCTCGGATCAGGAAAAATTTCTCTTTCATATCATGAGACTTGTAGACCTGATCTAGGTGCGATGACCGCTGAACTGAAACTGGACCGCTACGTGCGATCTGGGAACTCTACCGGACTGAAAACTGGGTGTGAGCAACATCCAGTGACCATGAGCTTAAGTCCGACCGCGTTCGACCAGGGGACCTCCCGAAGTACTTCTTTGGACCAAAATAGCCTCGATTTGGTTATACCTTAAGTAGACATTGTTCCCAAGCCTAATTTGGGAAGGTTTTAGGCTATAAAAGGGCTTTAAACCCTCATATATCTCACCCATCCGAATTTGCTAGAAACTCTAGCTAGAGAGAGAGAGAAAAAGTGAGGGATTGTGAGAGAGTGTGGGAGAGACCTTCCCGCCACTTGCTGCTGCTACACGTGCTAAAGCAACGCATCCCAATCACTTTACCGGTGATTCCAACGCCTTTCTAGGTAAGGAAAACCCTCAACACTTGCTGATTTAAGGTTCTATCGATTCCAATAGTGAAGTGGCTTATACATCTTGTGTATTAGGTCGCCTGTTCGCCGTAGACGAAGCGTATACGCTCCGTTTGGAACGATACACATCTAGGGTAAAAAAGTGCGGATCTTAGACGCTTTGATTGACTGATTTCAAAGATTTCACTGTCATTTAATAGTAGATTATCGACGACAACGCCGTTTTACATGTACAATATGTTGTCCATTTTCCGTTTCGTAAACGTACGGTAAATATGAGATTTAAGGTATTTTAGGCATTTATAGAAAATACTGTATACGTCCATATTTTGTAAAAATGATTGTCATAGTTATTTGTCGTGTTAGGATACTAGGAATGTGTACATGGTCTGTTTGGCGAAGAGGTTCGCCCAAATGCGCACTTTGAGTCAACATACACTATGTAGACTTAAGTGTGTAGACTAACTGTTTATATAAATGTTTGTATTAGTATGTATTGAGTATATAGTGTTGTGAAATAGTTTTGAGATTGAATTCTCAAGTAATATGCTGATGTAAATGATTTCCATCATGTAGGCTATATGTATTGATTTCATTATATACATGAAATGCATGTGTGGGATGATTTTCTTAAGTTGTATGTCATAACATGTGTCAACATGCTTACAATGTTGTATTTCATTTCTGTTACTCACATATGCTTACTGATGTTGATGCACAAATGCTTGGGGCTATGACCTAGTCCAGGCAGTCAGTAATGGATCGAATTCGTGGTTAGTTTCTATGTACCACAAAGGACGCGTCGATGAACGTGAGTCGTGTTTTGGGTTAGCGGCAGTGGTTAGGCCACACGAGGTGTTTCATGCACTTCATGTCGTTCAGCTTGAGATGCGCTTATACTAGTCAAGCCCGTCAAGTAACCCGACTGGTCATTGTATGTTCACCATGTATGAGTCATAATTGCTTGAACCTAGGGTACTGAACTTACCATTGAAAACCCTGTCAACCATGGTACCTTGATCCACAAAGACTCATGAGCCGGGCATGGTGGTATGGGATACCGTGGTCGAGCTGTCGGCCTACGCTGGGGCTACAAACCTCCCCGTAGTGACCAGTGAGTACCCTACTCTGAGCAGATTATGGTGGTATGGGACACTATATTCTTACTGTCGGCCTACACTGATCAGGTGACAAGCCCTTTGTAGTGTCCTTGAGTTTATCCTGACACCGCATGGGGGCGACGAGTCCTGATGTAGTCTTAAGGATAATTAGACCTGTATTGATAAGGTGATGGGGGAGAGGTGCAACGAGTGCGAGCAACAGCCCTTGCAGCGACCTACAAATATAACATCGTACGAGATTACTAGAAGTGACGACCCTAGACAGGATCTGTATTGGGATTGATATAAGTAAGGTACCCTAGTTTCCCAATCCTACTGTATGAAAAGGACTAATAACAACCCGGTAATCATTATCTATATCGCATTGCATGTGCCTGGAAGATGTGGAGTACTGCGGGAAGAAATCATGCCGCGGACGCAGATGGTGCCGCATGAGGGAGTATGTCGGTGAGGGCATCCATCATGTCATTTCATGCATACATTAACAACAGAATCTAGGAATGTTTGTTTCATTGCTTTACTATTATCGCGTGATTGATTTGAGAACATGTTAATCTTTGCTCTATTATTCCACTGAGTTAGCTACTCACTCCCACGTTATGGGATGGTGTTCCGAATACCCACCAGTCCCTATTTTAGTTGCAGATGATGGCGCTGCTTGTGAAGCGGAGCTGGACTTGTATGATGATGAGGAGGACTTCTCCTCCGTGTTTGGATCGACGGGATTAAAGGGAGGTTGATTAGATGCCTTGACACTTGTCATTTTATATTTTTAGAGCACTGATGTATATTCTTTCTTTTCATTTTTGGAGTATACATGTATTTAATTAACCTAGTAACATGTTCACACTCTGGAGACTTACAATCA
The DNA here is from genome assembly GCA_037074715.1 of Magnolia kwangsiensis. Taxonomy (NCBI): domain Eukaryota; kingdom Viridiplantae; phylum Streptophyta; class Magnoliopsida; order Magnoliales; family Magnoliaceae; genus Magnolia; species Magnolia kwangsiensis. Next base: position 39,779,916 of record CM073584.1, on the reverse strand, counting down.
ATTATGTATTTTATATATCTATCACATTCTTCCGCTTGCTAATTTAATTATCTCTGGAGTATGATATGTTATTTTGGCTTAATCCCAATCTTGTTTAATGTCTTTTTACAAACAACATGCATTTAACATTATCTATGTTGCATAAATAACATTTTGGAATTCGAAAGTTGGATTTCTACCCGACCCCCAATTTTTGGGATGTTACATAATTCCATGAGGAGCTTTGGAATTTCAAGATACATACCCAAGCCTTAAAGGTAGATAACGCAAGGCTAAAAAAGTAAGAAGGAGAGTAGCAATGGTTAACTTAACAAAGAGAAGAGTGGCAATAGCCAACTCAACAAAGAGGAGAGAAGCAATGGCTAATTCAATAAAGGGGAGAGTGACAATGGCTAACTCAACAAAGAGAAGAGTACCAAGGGCTAAGTCAACAAAATTGGTACAGGCAAGGGCAAGGCTTGTATCCATCTCTCCACATAAAAATAATAAAGATCACTCATAATTAATATCATACCATAATCCTAAAGGATAAATAATTGTTGGTGGTAAATTAAATAATTGTAGAGAGAAAATCATAGTAGCATGAAAGCAAAGCATGTAAGAGGTGGGATGAATCATATCAACTTAAATTAAGGTAAGCTTAAAGAAATCCCTCACCTTGGGTTGTGGTGTCGTCTTTCACTAAGTTAAATGTTTAGAGGCGTACTTTAAGATCAGATTCTACTCTAATCCACCTGATTTGAATTGGTTAAGTTAGACGTCAGAATAGGTTTGAGGAAAATCGAGTTAGACTATACTCTAGAGGAGTTACGTGTTGCCTAAGTTGATAAGTTCTTAACTTATCATGTTTAGGCCCACCCTACCATTGAATCAACTTGGTTGGATGCAAAGGAATTCTATTTTTGAGAGATAGATTTGATTTGAAAAGAGGGGGGAAGAAAAGAAAAATGAGAGTTAAGATTTGAACCAGACTTCAGGTGGCAATTACACGGACTTCTCTTTCTTTCTTTGTTGGAGCTGAACCAGAGTTGAAGGTCTTCACTCCTTCTTCTTCCTTCTTCTTCTTCTTCTTCTTCTTCTTCTTCTTCTTCTTCTCTCTCTCTCTCTCTCTCTCTCTCTCTCTCTCTCTCTCTCTCTCTCTCTTATTCTTTCTTTTCTTTTCTTTCTTTTCTTTCTTTTTCTTTTCTTTTTCTCTCTTTCTCTTTCTCTTTCTTTCTCTTTATCTTTCTCTTCCTCCCAGTGCGTGGATTGGATGGCTCTACCTCTCACGCTTTTATAGATCTTCTAATCTAGCAAAAAAGGGAAGTCCCAACTGGAGGAACTTCGTTTTACACAGGTCTTCCATCACTAGTTTGCGTGTGGGTTCGGAATCATCTTCTGATTGTTGTGTTTGGTCCTGTCTACTTGTTGGGATTTGATTGGTTTTGGATGGCCCACCGTTTGGTTGGATGGGATTGGAATATGGGATTCGAATGATCTTCTTCGGTAGCCATCTTCCTAACAAGGAAGATGGTCTATGTCAATGGTAGGTTCTGATACAGTTACTTATTATTTGACCTAGTTTCGCTGGACAATTTGCATTGATCTACCGGTGCATTCTAGGCCCCAAGAGCGGAGGTCCAATCATTTTGGAAGCAGATTGCTTTCGGTTTCTCTACTATTTGGGGAAGAAAACAATTCTAGTTCCCTGTTTTAGTCGGTGGGGTCCACTTACGATGATCTTTTTAGAGATTGGCTTCGTAGGATCGTGTTAGGCCATGAGTTAAGATCTGAATTGGATCCGAGTTTTGGGTGGCCACACCACTAGTCAACATGGTGATATCTTCACCTGTTGCTGTGAGTATACGTGTGTGCATGAATGCACATGCGCGGTGTGACCAAGATCCAAAATATGATGGACGGTTCGGATCTGGGAAGTGGACCCTCTTCCATGGGCCACAATCTTAAGCACGGACATCTATCTGTCCGTAGGCAGCAAGGAAGGAAGGAAATTTCCTTCTTCGGTATTTCATCAGGGCAAACCTTGTTTGACCCGATTTTAGGTACAATGTATAGCAAGTGCATGCCCACCTTATGTATTCACTCAGCAGATGTGGGGCCCACAATGATATTCCAGCTAATCTACTCTGTTCATTCATTCTAGTAGCTCATCTTAAGGCCCGACCCAAGGGATGAGGCAGGTCTAAGGTTTAAGTGGGCCATACTTCTAAATAACGGGGTTATCTTACAATCTATGAAGGTCTGACGGTCAGATCATTCCTAAATATGATTATTGATGATTTTTAGGGTTCTCGGCAAATCATTGATAAGATTAGTAATCCAGTGGCCTAATCGCACTAGATGAACGATGGATCTGTTGATCTGATCCCTTAGAACGTAGGATAGATAGTTCGATCGGCTTACTCTATGGACGGAAGCAACTCCTAATGTGTGGACTAGTTGGTTGAACGGTTGTTATGATGGATAAGCGAGAATACTTGGGTATATAATGATCATATTTCAAAATTAACGGTCAAATGGCTTGATCTTATGAATGGAGAATATTCTCAAAGGTCAGATTCGCATTGGGGAATAGATGTAAGGCTAGGATAGGCAAATTGGTATCGTACACAAGTACATAATAGGTTAAATTTTATGGTAACACTCGAAAAGTTTCAATACTCGGGATATTGAAAAGTTCAGGGTGTTACAAGATGCACGCAAGAAATTTTATCATAATCAAGGAACCCTCGTGAAAGGGAAAGGGAATCCACGATGGCGTTCATGGTTGACAATGGCCAATAGATTCAACTTATATTCACCGCTCACATTGGGGACCACCCTTGATGAGGATGGTTAAGCCTCCAAACACGTGGGAATAGGTATGTAAATGAATTGTTCACCCCAACCTTCCAACAGTGCCAGAAATCAGGATGATGAATTAAAAGCGTCAATGACAAAGAAATAAGGCCTTAATAAAGAGGGAAATAGAAAGAGAATGAGCATTCCCCAGGCCAAGTGCCAAATCTCCTCGCCCATTTTGAAAAACTCTCATGTTAGATGAAATACAATTTGAATAGAGATGTGAGAAGAAAAATGATATCAAATGGAGAAACAAAAGTATCTAGAGGAGGTTGTATTGGATGAGTTGATGATTCAAGAATATCTCTATATTTTTCATTAATTGGTAAGTATAAATTTAAGTTTATAGCATATGAATTAAACTGAAAAGAGGGATCAAATTTTTTATATAGATGTTGATAATTAGTCAAAGAATCAGAAATGTCAGTATCGTACTCGCCACTTAGCAACTGAAATGATGATGTATCGCAATCGTCAAGTCATCAATCATGACATATGTCATTCTTTGAAGTGCCATGTATATCACAATCATCGAGTCGTCGATCATTACTTGAAGGTTGTATATCAGTAGATCATATGTTTGAATGTAATGTAGAGTGCACTCTTTTATTGCACAAAAGTTGTACGTATCACTTTTTTTTATATACTGTGGTATCTGGGTAGGTGGACTCTTTCCACATAAGAGCATATATGCATCGAGATCTTAATTATCTTTGATTATGTGCGGAGGGAGTAATCCAAATACTGCCTCACTGTACACAACATTTATTCTCAAATCAAATTCATCCGATGGTCTTCGTAATCTGATGTATTTCATCTTTGAGCTCCTAATACACAATATCATCCCTCACAAGAACCCCTTTGGAGTCCCCACCCACATATAAGGAAGTCTCTTTCTCGTATACACCCTCCCCATCATAATAGATTAGGATAGGCCAAAGAGCCATAATATTCTAATATGGGTTAACCTGAAATAAAAATAGACGGGTATAAATTGTCAAAGATGAAGGGTCGAGATTGTCAAAGGTAAAGGGTCTAAGTTATCATCTATTAAGGGTCGAGGTGAACAGAACAATATGAAGGGTTGTAGTTGTCATCCACTATGGGTCGAGGTTGTTAACTGTTAAGGGTCATGGTTGTTAACCATTAAGGGTTGTGGTTATCAAATGTTAATAGTAGTGGTTATCAACCGTTAAGAGTCGTGGTTGTCAAATGTTAAAGAGTCGATGTTGTCAACTTCAACCATTCACGCTGTCCAATTTTGACCATTTAATTTTTTTACTATCAAGTTTGACCCTTCAATTTTTTACCGTCAAGCTCGACCCTTTATGGATGATAACTTCAAACCTTATTAGATGATAACAATGATCCTTATATACTATTACCACTTCTCCACTTTGACCTTAACACAATGTGAAAATATATCATAACCTAGTCTCTTAAAAAAAATAACATCGACAATGATTTAAGGTTTTAATTACCTTGACAAATGACTAACGATGTAGTTTACTACGATAGTAGGGACACCAAAGAACTGCATAATCATGGTGGTGGATTAAGCTTCAACAAAGAGAAATTTTGGGATGAACACCAGATAATGCAAGATAGATGCTGGAGGAGAGAAATGGTGAAGAGAAATGAATGATTTCAAAAAATAATTTTCGGATGAGAGAAATGCCGAAGAGAAACGACAAAGGGAATATGGAAGTGTATCACATGATCTTCACTTTTCCAAGAAAGAAGAAGGAACTCTACATAAAATATAAAAAGGCAATGCTCGACCCTTTCTAAGGGCATTTGTACATTGTTTGTGGGGTCCACCATCGCATATGTATAAAATCTACTCCATCTCTTAACCTCGAAATTTCAAGAAAGGTCATGGTTGGAAGAATGATCAACATTTACTAGTCACATTAACCACATTGTCAGAAAATAGTTCGTATCAAATAGACACCATTATAAATTATTAAGTTTTATGAGTCACATAAAGATCATGTCAGCGAGAAGTTAGCATTTTCACATATAAATATAGGAATTAAAAAAAAAAAAAAAAATCAATTGAATATAGGTTCCAATAGGTTCAATAACCAATCCAATATTCAATGTCATTTCCTCATGATTAAATATTATGTAATCTTTTCTTCAATCAAAATTCGTATAGCTACTGATCCAAGGACATGAATAATTTAATATTAAAATATTTTCAAGACATGTCAAATAACTAATCTAAGAATATTTGAAATATCCCTTCATTTTTCATAATTTGGCCATACCACAATACTAGTAATATCAAAATTACTTAACTTTTGTACCTCAGGCTTACGTAGTGGTGAGGTCATTGTCTAATGGATGGAGATTTCTTGCATAAGCCTTTCCAGTAACTTCTTGCAGCAAGAAGCTAGATGGGACCCAGTGTGATATTTGTGAGAAATCCACCCCTTCTATTAGTTTTTTCAATTCATGATAAGACATGCTTGGCTAAAAAGTTATGCAAATCCAATACTCAAGTGGACCATACAACAAATGGTTGAATGTCCACCATTGAAACATGCGTGGGTCATGCTAATTTTGTCTTTTCAGTCCATCCTAATATGAATGACCTTAAGACTGGCATGGATGGTATGTAAACATCACGGTGGACATGGAGATTTCAATAGTAGGAATTTACCTAAGCGTTTTCCTGATTTGTGGCTAACTTGAGTTTTAAATTTTGATCATTTTTTAACCTATACTCTAGCAAGATATTGCAAAACTGATGGACGTAATAGATTTTCAACAAACATCATGATGGCTCACTTAGCTTCTGATGGCAGGGAACTTGCAAAGCTTTAGCAGGAATCAACGTCCGTACCCAATCACTAACCCAACAGGGATTATGGATTCAGTACTGCTGAGGGAGTCAAGAGTAAACCCTGTGGGGCCTACCGCGTGCAAGTCGACGTGAAGCGAACAACAAGAACGTGGATTCGCTACTGACGTAGTCAAGTGACGACTTTTGCCACTGAAGTGACGCCACTAAGTTCTATGGACCACAATTTTGTATGTGTTGTATCTACACCGTCCATCCATTTTAAGCGATCATTTGAGGGAATAGGCCAAATAATGAAACAGATTCAAAGCTCAAGTGGACCCACTGGTAAAAGCAAGGGGAGATTGAACGCCAACCATTAAAAGTTGCTGCAAAAGTTTTTGATCAAGCTGACGGTTGTGTTTTCCCTTTGTCCATATCCGTGTTAACTTAGGAACAGGTTAGATATCAAATCAACATCATACAGGAGTACGTAAGATATCAAATAAACATCACAACGAGCCTTAAGAAGGTTTCAAGGGTGGGTGTACCCATTGTTTTTTATGGTGGGTCCACTTGAGCTAGGAATCAAACTTATTCTCTGGCTCATGCCCTAAAATGATATCTCTAAATGAATGGAAGGTGCAAACATAACACATATATCATGGTGGAGCCCACAAAACTTTTAGACGCCACTTCAATAGCCAAACTGTGACACAACCCTTACCATGAGAGGTTATTTTAGGGCGTGTTTGGGCAGTGGGATTAGAAGGGATTAGGTGGGATGGGATTCATCTGGTCCGGTGCCAATTCTACTTCATGTTTGGGAAGATTGGAAAAGCTTAGAATAAGAATTTTTTGGAATTGCATTGGGTCTTGTGCCAATTTCACTCCGAGCCCGTTTGGCCAGTCGGATTGGAAGGGATTGGATTGTATTGGAAGGGATTGGAAGTGGAATCCCGATATGACCGGGCGACCCAAACAGAGTCGGTGATCGGATCCCAATCCTATGAATCTCAGGACAATCAACTGGCAACACCATCATTACCTTTAAATCCTATCCAATCCACCCTAATCCGTTTAGGGTCAGTTTGGGCGGTCGGATTAGACGGGTTTCGATGGGATAAGATTCAAAAAACATCACTGATACACATGGCAGGGATTGTCCCCTGTTGCCGTGGGATTAAATTAATGTCATGCTTTGTTGATAGTGCGGTAGTATATTAAATGGATATATCCACAATCATTTGAAATTATTGAGAATAACACACATGTGTTATATTTAAACCGTTCATTTGTTTTGTGACCTCATTCTATGGCATGGGCCTAAAAATGAGGTGGATCCAAAACTTATGTAGCCCCAAAGAATTTTTCAACGGTAAGTATTCAATCTCTATTACTTTCTAGGGTGGAGTCCACTTGAGCTTTAGATTTATTTGTTTTTTTGGCCATGCTCTAAAATAATCTCATTAAATGGGTGGACGGTGTGGATATAGCCCACACATCATGTTGGGACCTACACGACTTCCCAAGCTTTTCCATTCATTCCAAATATGGAATGGAATTGGCACAGGATCAGATGAATCCCATCCCACGTAATCCCTTCTAATTTCATGCCCAAACTGACCCTTAAATTTGCACGGTACGTGTTTGCTTCGTAGGATTGAAAGGGATGGGAAGGTTTAATCTCCGAATTGCCCGGGCATGCCAAACAGTCTGGATGGAGCAATCCATGGATATAGCAATCCCATTGATTTGAAGACAATCCATATACAACACCATTATTACTTAGAAATTCACGCCATCCACCCAAATACCATTCAATTCCTTCAATCCACCCGGCCAAATAGGCCCTCAACGTTAGCAAGTTGTGTAGGTTCAACTATAATGTGTGATCTATATCCACATCGTCCCTTCATTTTTTGAGATTATTTTAGAGCATGGGCTAAAACATTAGGTAGAACTAAAGCTCAAGTAGACCCTACCATAGAAAGCAACGAGGATTGAATACTTACTGCTGAAAACTTCTTTGGGGCCACATAAGTTTTGGATCTTTCTCATTTTTAAGCCCATGCCATAAAATGAGGTTACAAAACAAACAAATGGTTTAGATATAACACGTGTGTTATCTACAGTAATTTCAAATAATGGTAGATATATACATTCAATATACTAGTGTATTACCAATAAAGCATGACATTAATCTTAACCCAAGGCAACTGGGACAATCCCTGCCATGGGTAATAATTATATTTTTTAAATCTCATCCCACATGATCCCTTCTAATCCCACCGCCCAAACACGCCCTCAGGGAATGAGACAGAGAATAGATGAGATCCAAATCTCCAGTGGGCCCCACCACAGAAAACCGTGGAAAGAGTCAAGTCCACCATTAAATACTTTTGGGTTACAAAAGTTTTCGATTAAACTGATGTTAGTGTTCTCCCTTATTTAATATCCGTGTTAGCTCACGAACAGGTCGGATCTTAAATAAACATAACGGTGTAACTTGGTAAGGTTTCAACCGCGGGCGTCACTCTTCCACTGTTTTCTACGGTGGGTCCAGGATCTGCGTCGTTCTTTTCATCATGCCTTAAAATAAATATACGGGGTGGATACAGCATGGCCCCACAGAACTTGCTGACGTGACTTCAGCAGCAACTCTCCTTAATCAACCTGTCGGTAGCTAAGCAGCATCCAATAGCCATACAGGACCCGTGGGAGTTGAACGTCGCTATTGAGAATTCACGGAACTTTCAATCATACTGATATTTATGTTTTTCCTTTATTTAAGTTTGTGTGATCGTAATAAGGAGTTGATTTATATCTATATGAACTTATGAACTGGTTAGGTGAACATCAATACGAGCCCAAGGGAAGGATTCAACGGTGAATGCCATTATCTATGTTGTTTCCTGTGGTGTGGTCTACTTGGAAATTTGATATACTCCAATTTTAGGCTCATACCCTAAAATTAGCTTGAAAATCAAATGCACGGTGTGGATAATATAAATAGATAACGGTGGACCCCACAGACTTTACCTGCATTCCAAATAGGCGGTGGAAAACCTCCATGGGATCCATCATGATACATGTGTGTTGACGACGGTACTCGTTGTAACAAAGCTCGGTCCTCTTTTACACTGCCCAATGTGAGTTAAAATCTACTGGCATGAGTTGGCAGCAATGATCCTATCTGTTATAGATAGGATCCCATAGATCAATCCAGACCGTCCATCTGATCGGTGTCCATCAAATGAATAGTAAGAAGAAAATGATTGGGTCCAAAATCAAATGGTTAATATTGTACAATGAGTGTGCCATTTCAGGGCCATGATTCATCCACGATGGCTCCCATGCTTTGGATGGTTCCGATTGATGGACGCGTATACATCTCTATGGTATTTATTAGAGGCCAGTAACGGCTTAAAAGCGGACGGCTACGCATTGACGTTTTGTTGTTCAGTTTTAGAAGTGGAATCGAAGATGTCTTGTACCCTTTCAGTTGCTTTTTTAAAATCTGTAATAGATAATCAATACCAACCGCTCGTTATTGGACGCGGATTGCGTCTTACCCCTGCCCGTCTCCAGCTGGGAACGAGCAGGAACTTCGAGTGGAGCTTTGAGTGGCCACCGTGATGAGTCTTATCCACATCGTTCAATCAATTTTTTCGTATTATTTTAGCATATAAGATCAAAAATGAGGTAGATCAAAGGCCAAAGTGGACTACACAATGGGGATTAAACTCTCACCGTTGAAAACTTCTTGAGGCGAGGGAGTTTTGGATGGAGCTAATATTTGTGTTTTGGGTCTATGTAACTTTATGAATAGGTTAGATGGTAAATAAATATCACGGTGAGCCCTATAAAAGTTTCAAAGGTGAGAATCATTATCAATAATGCTTCCTGTGGTGTGGTCCACTTGAGACTTGGATCTACCTCATTTTTCGAATTATACCCTACAATGATAATAAAAAATGTATGGACGTTGTAGATAAGACCTATACATCACAGTGGCCACTCAAATCTCCTACCCATTCTCAGTTGGAGACGGCGGGGTTCTACCCCAATCCTCATCTCGTTATTATGCATTTAGGACACGTTTAGCCAACTGTAATAGGTGAGATTAAGGTGGATGGAATTGTAAAAGTAATAATAAATGCATGTATAAGATATTATTTCTAAAATAAGTGTATCTCATATTTTTTAATACTATATTTGAAGCGTATGTATTAAAAAGTAAATTTTAAAATTTACTTTCAAATTATACTTCGATAGAACTTGGATAAAAAAAAAATTCATCATCCACCGGATTTATAATCCCATCTTACACTTTTCAGTACAAGGCTTATTTTTCAAAGTTTATAAAATTAATTTTAATTCATTTGAAAGTGAGATTAGTAATGCAATCTCATTTAATACAACGTAATATAAGTGGCAAAATAGGCCCTTAAAGTTCAGCAAATGGGCCTTAACTAACTAGGTCCAGACACAGGCTCTGAGGAGCTCACCGTGATGTATTGGTTTTATCCCCCCTGTCCATTCATTTTTCCATATTATTTGACGGTATGTGCCAGATCCAATGTTCAAGTGGGCCTCACCACAGGAAGCAGTGATCGTAATGATTTCCACCATTGAAAACTCCGTAGAGCCCACCGTGATGTATATTTTCCATCCAACCTGTCATAAGGTCAAATAGACTGGGATGAAGGGAAATATCAAATATCAGCTGCGTCCAAAACTTCTATAGATCCCATGAAGTTTTTAATGATTTTTGTGGTGTGGTCCACGTGAGATTTGGATTTGCTTCTCTTTTACTATTGTGTGATAAAATGAGCTGTTAAAATGAATGGACGGCGTGGATAAGGAACATATGTGAAGTTGGGCACCAGTCAGAGATCCACCGAAGCCACCCCATCTTTATAGACATCTGCCAACCTAGGCTCGGATACTCATGCAGCGTGGTGGGTCATATACCTACACTCTTAAATTCTTTAGGCGTTCTATATACAATTCAATCCAACCGTTCAAATTGATTGGTCTACCATGGATGATTGATAAGACGAAATTGGATTTAACGAATAGTCATATTTACATATTAATGGGAATTTTTAGATGGTGGGACCAACTCTAGATGGATCATGAACATCAAATCGTGTGCCTTGGTCATCCTTCGTATTAGTGGACATTTGCTTACCGAGTCATGACCGTTGATTTGTTTTTTTTCCTCCTCATTTTGACCATTGATTAGTAATTAAGGGCGTGTTGGTTTGCTGAGTACTGACCGTTGATTTATTATTATTATTATTATTATTATTATTTTCATTTCATCTTAGAGGGAGTGGGTTAAGTGCTACCCTGACCGTGGGGTAGTATATCTAATTCGTTCATCCTATTTCCATGTCATTTTAGGACATAACCGCAAAAGGTTCAACACCTGGTCATGTGTTCGAGCACCCACAGGTGGTGAAATCTCACTAATGCATGAGTGTGTGGTGGTGTGTGCGCGTGTGTTAAAAATAAATTAATAATAATAATAATAATTAGGACATGCCCCCATAAGGTGGCGGATCCGAACCTCACGTGGACCACACTACGGGAACCGGTGGTTATTGACCTTATCCACGGCGTCCAATCACCACTGTTTGCTTCAGTACTGTAGTCCCCTGAAATATCCACCTGTTTCTAGGATGTTTTTAACGGTGAGCGTTCAATCACCACTTTTTCCTGCAGCGTGGTCTACCTAAAATATTTATCTGCTTCATTTTGGGTTCTTACACTTAAATGAGGAGAAAATGACCACTGTAGGCAAAACCTTTTATCCAGCGGTTTTTATCGAGGAATACAAACTTAAGTTACCAACTTAGACTAGCACGTGCGGACAGCGAGTTTGAGGACGAAACTACCCAAACTACCTCTCCTTTTCACTGCGAAGACGAGAGCTGACGCTCCTCCAACTAAGAGTTGTGCGAACGGCTTAGGAGAGATCAAAGTTACATGGCCCCACAGCTATGTATTTATCATATCCACAACGTTCATCCATATTTCAAAATCATTTCGGAGCATTATCCCAAAAAAAAATAAATCATATCCATAAATCAATGGACCACATCAAAAAGAGCAACAGGGAAATTGATTTTCACCGTAAAAAATTTTGTAAGGCCCATCATAACATTTATTTTCCATCCAATATATTCATAAGGTCACAAAGGCCTGGATGAAGAGGAAAAATAAATTCCATAATGATCCAAAACTTCTGTAACCCCTAAAAGGGTTTCAATCGTAGACATTCAATTCCCCATTACCTTTTAGTGTGTGGTCCACTTGATAGCTATATCTGTCTTATTTTTCATCTCAAGCCTTAATACGAGTTCACCGAATAGATGGACGGTTTGGATATAACATATACCTCATAATGGGACCTACAAAAATCGGTGGGGATTACAACAGGGAAAAGGGAAAAAAAAAAAATTGAAAAAGAAGCCAGCGAGTTGGGGTCGACCGGGTCAACATGGTCGATGGGGTTATAGCTTGGGCTATGGCTACGGATTATAACCGTAGCCATAACTATAATGCTATGCACTCTTTTTTCTTTTTTCTTTTTTATTTTTTATTTTTATTTTTTACATGGAGAACTTTATTATACCTACATTTTTCTTTAATACATGTTTATATAAATATGTGTGTGTGTGTGTGTGTGTATAAAAATTTCTCCTTTTTTTTTTCATTTCTTTCTTTATTCATTTAACAAGAATATCTTCTAAACTAAAATTAGTTACTTGACATACACATATGATTTTGGGGTAGGAGAAGCTACTTTAGCCAACCAACCTAGTTATTTTTCAAGATTCCATCAGGTCGATGGTCGAAAATACATTTCATTCACTTCATGGTCAATTTCAATCATTTCATGGTCAAACTAGAAATTGAACGAGGCAAATATGAAATTGAGTGAGATTAGGTTAAGGTTTAGGTTTAGGAAATCGGGTTCAGGTTTGAGATCGAGTTTAGTTTGAGTTTTCAAGTTTAAGATTAGGTTACGGAGTTGAGATTAGGATTAGGTGTAGCTTTAGGTTTAAGGATTTGAGAATACATATAGGTTTTATGTTTAGGTTTAGGTTAGGTTTAGGTGAAGGTAATAGGTAATAGGTAATAGGCTATAAGTTATAGCTTTAGGGAATTGAGAATAGGTTAAGGGTTTAGGTTATAGGTTTTGATTTAGGTTAGGTTTAAGTTATAGGTTTTTGGATTTGAGAATGGGTTCGGGTTTAGGTTATAGGTTTTGGTTTTGGTTTAGGTTATAGGTTTTAGTTTTGATTTAGGTTATAGGTTTAGGTTAAGGTTTAGGTTTAGGTTATAGGCTTTTTGGATTTGAGAATGGGTTCGGGTTTAGGTTATAAGTTTTGTTTTTGGTTTTGGTTATAGGTTTTTGGATTTGAGAATGGGTTCGGGTTATATGTTATAGGTTTTGGTTTTGGTTTAGGTTATAGGTTTTGGTTTTGATTTAGGTTATGGGTTATAGGTTTAGGTTAAGGTTATAGGTTTTTGGATTTGAGAATGGGTTCAGGTTTAGGTTATAGGTTTTTGGATTTGAGAATGGGTTCGGGTTTTGGTTATAGGTTTTGGTTCCCGGGATGTTGCAATCCCATGGATCTTAAGACAATCGAGAAATTTAGGATTGTGGACCCCACCTTTTAGCTAGCTATTTTTATGGAGGAATACAAACTTTGTTTTGCAACTTAGACCCGCACGTGCGGATTCAGAATTTTAGGATAAAAATACCCCTCCTTTCAAGGAAACGGATTGGGTACTCCGCCTGCCACCAGCCGTCCATATGTGGGCCCCACCTTGATGTGTGCTTTTCATCCATGCCGTCCATATATTTTTCTAGATCATTTTATGGTATGAGACCAAAAATGAGATATATCCAGTTCTCAAGTGTACCACATTACAGGAAACAGTGTTGAATGAGCGTCAACCATTAGAAACCTTTAGGGGGCCCACTATGATGTTTGTGAGAAATCCTCCTCGTCTAAGTTCATTCGTAGGGTCAAAAAGACCTGGATGAAGAGGAAAAAAATTTCATAATGATCCAAAACTTTTGTAACCCCTAAAAGGGTTTCAATGGTAGACGTTCGATTCCCCACTGCCTTTTACAGTGTGGTACACTTGATAGTTGGATCTATCTTATTTTTTGTCTCAAGCCTTAATATGAGCTCGTAAAATATATGGACGGTTGGATGTAACACATACATCATGATGGGACACACAAAAGCAAAAAAAAAAAAAAAAAAAATCAGTTTGCCCTGCTCAATTTCTAGTTTGCCCTTTTTTTTTGCTTTTGTGGGTCCCATCATGATGTATGTGTTATATCCAAACCGTCCATATATGAGCGAGGTAAACTGGAAATTGAGCAGGGCAAATTGAAAATTAAGCTGGGCAAACTAGAAATTAAGCAGGGCAAACTGAAAATTGAGCAGGACAAACTAGAAATTGAGAGAGACAAACATGAAATTGACCCCACTGTCAAAATCTAGTTTGCCCACCTTTTATCCAGCTATTTTTATGAAAGAATTCAAACTTACTTTTGCAAGACCTCTACGTGCGGAGACCCAATTTCAGGATGAAAATACCCCTCCTTTTCACTGCTGTCCACTTTTTCTCTCCCTTTTCACTGTTTGATTTTCATCTCCCTTTCCACTGTTGCTTTCACCTCCTTTTCCACCCTCCGGCTCCACGAGAAAGATGAAAAAAACTCATTTTGTGGGCCCCCCTTATTAGCATTTTATCTTCTTCCGAAAATGGTCAGTCCAGGGAAGAAATCACGCATTAGTTGGGCCCACATCGAATGTATATAGTATAGGAAACGGATTGGCTACTCCCCCTAACACCAGCCCCGTGGCTAGTGGTCAGTGCTCTGTGGGCCCCACCATGATGTATGTGTTTCATCCATTCCGTTCATCCATTTGTAAAGATCATTTTAGGGCTTCATCCTAAAAATAAGAGGGATATAAATCTTAGATGTACCATGCTACAGGAAAACAATAGTGATTGGATATCTATCATTTAAATCCATCAATTCAAGTTTCTCCCGCTCAAAATTCAAATTTTCGCTGCTCATTTTCTAGTCTGCCCTGCTCAATTTCATGTTTGCCCCGCTTAATTTCATGCTTACCCCACTCTTTTCCTAGTTTTCCCCACTCAATTTCGTGCTTACCCCGCTCGTTTCCTAGTTTGCCCCGCTCAATTTCATGTTACTTCTGCTGAATTTCTTATTTTCCCCACTGAATTTCTATTTTGATCTGCTCAATTTTTAGGTTGTCCTGCTGAATTTCATGTGTGCCCCGCTCAAACTGATAATGCTCCCCTCGCTCAATGGCATGATAGATAGCGTCACAAAATTAAACAAGCACCACTCATTTTTCATGTTTTCCCCGCTTAATTTCTAGTTTGCCCCACTTAATTTCATGTTTCTCCCACTCAATTTCATGTTCGCCCCGCTGATTTTCTAGTTTACCCCCACTCAATTTCATGTTTGCCCCTGCTCAAAACTTAAACCTAAACCTAAACCTAAAACCTAAATGTATTCTCAAATCCCTAAACCTAAACCTTAACTTATTCTTAATTCGCTAAACCTTAACCTATAATCTAACTTAAACCAAAATCTATATTGTACACTTGTAACCTAAAACCTAAATGTATTCTCAAATCCCTAAGCCTAAACCTTAACCTAATTTCAATTCCCTAAACCTTATCCTATAACCCAACTTAAACCTAAACCTATAACCTACACTTATAACCTAAAACCTAAATGTATTCTTAAATCTCTAAACCCAAACCTACACCTAATTCTAATATCAACTCCTTAACCTAAACCTAAACTTGAAAACCCAAACCTAAACCTGGTCAAGACTAAAATCGAGTATATGGAGTATAATTTTAGTAATAATAAGAATGAGAACGAGGAATTAGTCAAGATTGCTTACTTGGATTGACAATTCATGAGAGTGGATAGATTGAGAAGGATGTTGCGCATAGAATTCGGGCAAGGTGGAAGAAATGGAGATGTGCCTCTGGAGTTTTATGTGATCTTCGTGTACTCACTTAAATTGCCCTGATCCCATAAACTAAGGATCGAGGCAAGCAAGAGCCCTGTAACAAGGGAATAAATTGAAGAGGCACATAATCTCCCCTCCCCTCTTTCCTTACCATCATCGTCAAATGAAAGTAGAGTTGTGGTTGCTCTCTACTTCTGCTTGTAGACTTCTTCTCCTTTGTTCTTCAAGTGACAAAATGTGAAGCAGAGGTAGGTAAAGAACATGTGGTCCCTAAAAAAAAGGTTATGAAATAGATGTTGAACAACGAAGTTTGATTTTAGAAAAGCACCATCACTATGTGAATGTACACACGGTAAAAAATGTTACGTCAATCTGTTGAGATATGGTATGCTACAAGT
Organism: Magnolia kwangsiensis; assembly: GCA_037074715.1. NCBI lineage: Eukaryota > Viridiplantae > Streptophyta > Magnoliopsida > Magnoliales > Magnoliaceae > Magnolia > Magnolia kwangsiensis. The sequence continues at coordinate 39,763,831 of CM073584.1, read as the reverse complement.
GATATTTGAGACAAAAAATACATCCTAATTTAGGATGACTGATCCTTCTAATCTAGTCCATATAATGTCCTTTTCGGGAGTGTACATATGAAGAAATGATCAAAATGGTCGTATTTGTTAGGAAATTGGGAGTTCTATACTTATAACCTAAAATTATTTCCAAATCCCAAAACCTATAACCTAAACCTAACCTAAACCTAAACCTAAACCTATAACCTAAACCAAAACCAACACCTATGATCTAAACCCGAACCCATTCTCAAATCCTAAAACCTATAACCTAAACCCGAACCCATTCTCAAACCCCAAAACCTATAACCTATCCTTAAACCTTAACCTATAACCTAACCTAAACCTATAGTTATAACCTAAAACTATTCCCAAATCCCAAAATCTATAACCTAAACCTAACCTTTTCCTAAACCTAAACCTTATCCTGAACCTATAACCTATAACCTAAACCAAAACCAAAACCCGAACCCATTATTAAATCCCAAAACCTATAACCTAAACCTAACCTTAACCTAAACCTAAACCTATAACCTATAACCTTAACCAAAACCTATAACCTAAACCAATACCAAAACCTATAACCTAAACCCGAACCCATTCTCAAATTCCAAAACCTATAACCTAAACTTAAACCTAAACCTTATCCTAAACCTATAACCTAAACCCGAACCCATTACCAAATCCTAAAACCTATAACCTAAACCTAACCTTAACTTAAACCTAAACCTATAACCTATAACCTTAACCAAAACCTATAACCTAAACCCGAATCCATTCTCAAATCCCAAAACCTATAACCTATAACTTAAACCTAAACCTATAAGCTAAACTCGAACCCATTCTCAAATCCCAAAACTTATAACCTATCTTTAAACCTTAACATATAACCTAACCTAAACCTATAGTTATAACCTAAAACTATTTCCAAATCCCAAAACCTATAACCTAAACCTAACCTTTCCCTAAACCTATAACCTAAACTCAATTCTCTAAAGAGAAACATACACTTAATCCTAATCTTAACTCCCTAACCTAAACCTAAACCTAAACTTAAAAACCCAAACTTAAACCCAAACCTAAACCTAAACCTTATCCTGGAAAGGGAGATGAAAATCAAATAGTGAAAAGGGAGAGAAAAAGTGGACAGCAGTGAAAATGAAGTGTATTTTCGTCCTAGAATTGGGTCTCCGCACGTGGAGGTTTAAGTTGCAAAAGTAAGTTTGTATTCTTTTATAAAAATAGCTGGATAAAAGGTGAGCAAACTAGATTTTGATAGTGGGGTCAATTTCATGTTTGCCCCGCTCAATTTCTAGTTTGCCCTGCTCAATTTCTAGTTTGTCCCGCTCAATTTTTAGTTTGCCCCGCTCATATGTGGACGGTTTGGATATAATACATACATCATGATGAGACCCACAAAAGCAACATAGCAACAAAAAAAAAAATCATTTTACCCCGCTCAATTTCGAGTTTGCCCTACTTAATTTCTAGTTGAGCGGGGCAAACTGAAAATTAAGCGGGGCAAACTGAAATTATTATTTTTTTTACTTTTGTGGGTCTCATTATGATGTATGTGTTATATCCAAACTGTCCATATATTTTACGAGCTCATATTAAGGCTTGAGACAAAAAATAAGACAGATCTAACTATCAAGTGGACCACACTGTAAAAGGCAGTGGGGAATTGAACATCTACCATTGAAACCCTTTTAAGGCTAAATGTATTATCAAATCCCTAAATAAGATATATCGACGTAAGTTGTAGATATTATCTACATATCATCGATATATCGACGTTAGTTATAGATAATAATTTTTGATACACTTTAGCTACGGATGATAACCGTAGCTATAATTGCGTCGATATAATTTTTGGATTTGAGAATGGGTAGGTTATAGGTTTTAGTTTTGGTTTAGGTTATAGGTTTTAGTTTTGATTTAGGTTATAGGTTATAGGTTTTTGGATTTGAGAATGGGTTCAGGTTTAGGTTATAGGTTTCAGTTTAGGTTATAGGTTTTACGATTTAAGAATGGGTTCGGGTTTAGGTTATAGGTTTTGGGATTTGAGAATGGGTTCGGGTTTTGGTTATAGGTTTTGGTTTTGGTTTTGGTTTTGGTTTAGGTTATAGGTTTTTGGATTTGAGAATGGGTTATGGTTTAAGTTTAGGAAATCGGGTTCAGGTTCGGGATTGGGTTTAAGTTTGGATTTTTAAGTTTAGGTTTACATTTAGGTTAGGGAATTGAGATTAGGATTAGGTGTAGGTTTCACTTTAGGAAATTGAGTTTAGGTTATAGGTTTAGGGAAAGGTTAAGTTTAGGTTATATGTTTTGGGATTTGGGAATAGTTTTAAGTTATAAGTATAGGTTAAGGTTAGGTTATAGGTTAAGGTTTAGGGATAGGTTATAGGTTTTGGTATTTAAGAATGGATTCGGGTTTAGGTTATAGGTTTTGGTTTTGGTTTAGGTTATAGGTTATAGGTTTAGGATAAGGTTTAGGTTTAGGTTTAGGTTATACGTTTTGGGATTTGAGAATGGGTTCGGGTTTATGTTATAGGTTTGGGTTTTGGTTTAGGTTATAGGTTTTGGGATTTGAGAATGGGTTCGGGTTTAGGTTATAGGTTTGGGTTAAGGTTATAGGTTATAGGTTATAGGTTTAGGTTTAGGTTATAGGTTATAGGTTTAGGATAAGGTTATAGGTTTTGGGATTTGAAAATAGTTTTAGGTTAGAAGTATAGGTTTAGGTTAGGTTATAGGTTTTGGGATTTGAGAATGGGTTCGGGTTTAGGTTATAGGTTTTGGTTTAGGTTATAGGTTCTGGGATTTGAGAATGGATTCGGGTTTAGGTTATAGGTTTTGGTTTTGGGATTTGAGTTTAGGTCATAGGTTTAGGTTTAGGTTTTAAGTTTAGGTTTAGGTTTGGGTTTGGGTTTGGGTTTTGGGATTTGAGAATGGGTTCGGGTTTAGGTTATAGGTTTTGGAATTTGAGAATGGGTTCGGGTTTAGGTTATGGGTTTTGGTTTTGGTTTAGGTTATAGGTTTTGGGATTTGAGAATGGGTTCGGGTTAAGGTTATAGGTTTGGGTTAAGGTTATAGGTTATAGGTTTAGGTTTAGGTTATAGGTTTAGGATAAGGTTATAGGTTTTGGAATTTGGGAATAGTTTTAGGTTATAAGTATAGGTTTATGTTAGGTTATAGGTTTTGGGATTTGAGAATGGGTTCGGGTTTAGGTTATAGGTTTTGGAATTTGAGAATGGGTTCGGGTTTAGGTTATAGGTTTTGGTTTTGATTTAGGTTATAGGTTTTGGGATTTGAGAATGGGTTCAGGTTTAGGTTATAAGTTTTGATTTTGGTTTAGGTTATAGGTTATATGTAACGCTCTGAAAATCGGAGGTCGAGCATAAACTCCACTCCCGAGTTCCAGAACATCACTTATGCAACATTTTCAATGATGGATAAATGTCGGCTGTAATAGTGCATAAAACATGAAGTGGATTAAGCCAAAATAGCATATCATACTCCAAAGACAGTTAAATTAGCAAGCGAAAGAATGTGATAGATATATAAAATATATGAACTGTTGTAAGTCTCCAGAGTTTGAACATGTTACCAGGTTAAACATATACATGTATACTTCAAAATAGAAAGAAAAGAATATACATGGGTGTGTAAATAAAAGGAAAAATACTAAGTGTATTGCCATCTAATCAGTAATCCTGTAAACCCGTCGATCAGAACCTGCATATAGGAGGGATCATCCTCATCATCATCAAGTCCGGCTCTGCTTCGCATGCATCGCCATCATCTGAAACTAAAATAGAGACTGGTTGGTGTGCGCAACACCGTCCCGTAATGCAGGAGTGAGTAGATAACTCAGTGGAAACTATACAGAAAAGGTTAACATGTTATCAATTCAATCAAGCAGTAATGATAAAGCAAGCAATTCAAACATTTCTAAATATTTTGATTAATGCAAGAATGAAATGACATGATGGATGCCCTCACCGACATACTTCCTCATGTGACACCATCTTACGTCCGCGGCATACTTTCTTCCCTCAGTGCTCCACATCTTCTAGGCACATGCAGTGCGATATGAATATGATTACCGAATTGTTATTAGTCCTTTTCATACAGTAGGATTGGAAAGCTAAGGTACCTCCCTTATATCAATATCCAAATAATGATCCATTCTAGGGTCGTAAGTCCTAGCATATTTCATACGAAGTACGGTTCTAGGTCACTGCAAGGGCTGTCAGGGCTGTTGCACGCACTCGTTGCACCGCTCCCCCATCACCTTATCAATACAGGCCTAGTTTATATCCTTAAGACTGCATCAGGACTCGTCGCCCCCATGCGATGTCAAGATAAACTTAAGGTCACTATAAAGGGCTACCAGGGCTGTTGTTCGTACTCGTTGCTCCACTCCCCCATCACCTTATCAATGTAGGCCGACAGCAAGAATATAGTGTCTCATACCACCATAATCTGCTCAGAGTAGGGTGCTCACTGGTCACTATGGAGAGGTTTGTGGCTGCAGCGTAGGCCGACAGCTCGACCACAGTGTCTCATAACACCCTGCCCGGATCATGAGTCTTAAGGGATCGAGGTACCAAGGTTAGAGGGACTTTTCAATAGTAAGTTTGGTACCTTAGGTTCAAACAGTAGTGTCCAATTATGGTGAACAAACATCGGGCCAATCGGATTACTTGACAAGCTTAACTAGGCCAAACGCACGTTGAGTTGAATGACCTGTAATGCATAAGCACTCTATGTGGCCTAACCACTGCCGAACACCCCAAGCACGACTCAGATTCGTTAAACTCATCCTATGTGGCGAAACAACCTCAACCACTATTTACAGAATGATTACCGATTATCTGGACTGTAACACAGCCCCAATCACATACAAATCTAATAACTAGCATATGATTCATATCCTGCATCCATATGAACAATCATGAAGTATAACTTGAATATAAACAGTACATGCAGGAATTGATACACACATTTAACATGTTTCAACTAAGTACATAATCCAATGAGGAAATCACATACTCAAGCATTTTGATTGAGATTCATATCTCAACAACCTTAGCAATCACATTTTTACTAATTACTAACTCACTTAGGCATTTATACAAACCCTTAGATTACACATTATATCACACATCTTATGTATTCAATAGAATACGTACTAGGGCGAATCCTTTCGTCAAAGGGTTACCGCCTATACAACAACCATATATCCATGAAAGTTAGTCATGGCGAGCATGAAAGCGAACTCCATACTCATTCAATCATTTTCACAAACACTTATACTACACAATATAACATACGAAACGTATGTTGATATATCATGTATTTGGGCTAAACCCTTAGCCTAGAAGTTGTTACACATACATCTAGCATACATAGACGGCAGTTAATCATGACAAGCACAAATCTGAATTTTATATGTATACGGTATTTTCTACAAATACGAGGAATACAGTATATTCAACATAGTTAACGTATAACTGAAAAACGAAACAGACAACACTTTGTACATGTGAAATAGCATCCTAAACAAGAATAAATCATTACTTAACATTGAAAGTCTTGAAAACCATAACCTAAACGTACATAGTCCGCACCTTAAACCAGAAAATATGAAATGGATATGATTCAGACGACAAGTCTTCGTCAACGGTGAATAGGTTACCTAAGGCATGAAATACGTTAGCTACAACATCACTGAAGCTATCATAGGCTGTAGAACAAGTTAGGGTTTGGATTTCTTACCTAAGAACGACACCGGAATCGCCAAAAAAGCGATACAGATGAATGGCTTTGGCACGTGGAGCAGCAGAGAAGAATCCCAGGGGAAAATCCCAACTTCTTGTCACGCCCCAAACTCGAAAACCGGGCTCACAAACTTCTCGATCGTCGAATCCGGCTCCGACAACCTCCGTAGAACCCCATTCTTGGCTCATAGTACCCATTCGCCAGTTTTCGATCCTGGGATGCTACGAGGAGGATTTTCAACGTCAGTTTGATTCGTACTAAGCATAACCAAAGGCATAACCCACAAACAACAACCAAGAATTCTATTACATTTTCACTATGATCAAAAACTTTACAAGTACAATGAGCATAAAGAAAAATATAATGATGATAGACCAAAAACTCCAGAGTAATCTGCCACGTGCTCAAGCCTCAGCGCTGCTGCGATCCAACGTCACCTGCACGCAATGGTCGTGCATAAGCTTATAAAAAGCTTAGAGGGTGGTGAAAGTATGTGCGCAAGGTAGTAATATGATCATGCAGTATCAGAGTAATGCATAATATGCAGATGGATCCATAAATATCATGAGCCGTACTAAGGCTATGCGATGCAAGACATGAATGATATCGGCCATCCCAAGGCCATGCGATGTGAAATGCAACTCAAGCATACAGATCCTCATCTATGTCCACACATCAATACAGCTCAAATCTGGAATATCACCGGGGTCTAGTATACTCTAAATCAGATCACCGCCTCATCACGCGAAATAAGGTAAGTGGAAGAGACCTCACTATCCATCTACTAATATCAGACACGACTCGTCAATAGCGGACCCATTCCTCGAGCTGGTCAAACTCAGCCTAGCATTGTCCCCTACACTCGGGCGGGTAAGGCCACACCCCCTTCCAACCGACCATGACACAATGGAGAGCGGAACCGTCTGGTAATTGGCACTCAACGCTCATCTACCCACTCGGTCTAGACGTTGGAGCAACCTCTTGGTACCATAAGGGTTTAGGGACTTTCACTCAGGGATATCTATAGCACTCCATGTAGAATAAGATTTTCGGTATCCAATCCTGCCAACCACGATACGCCTGTGGAGGCTACGGCCCCAATGTCTCTAGGGCATACAATAACCATGTCACACAAATGTGAAATGCATGAATCACGTTATCCAGTCATGCAACAAATCCTGCGCATATCGTGCGCTCATGTAGGGCAACACCGCCTAACCGGGAGCCCCTAAATAACCTGCCCGAAGGCATATGCTATGATCAGTCAATTCTCATGTCAAGCATACATATGATGCGTATGATCATGAGTCATGAAACTATACTAAACATGTTATAATGAGATGAACTATCTTTACAATGCAGATGGGCCTGGATGACCTATACACAATAAGTACGGGCCTAGCAATGGGCCCTAAGGAGAGTCGTAATGTGGACATCCAACCAACATTACACTCGCAATGTGGACATCAAACCAACATTGCACCCAAGGCACGATCTTTGTAAACATCGCTACTTAATCTGTGTTGGGATTACACATTTCAATGGACCTTAGGTTCATCCCATTGGGCCTTACATATATATCAAATGGGCCATATCATATGGGCCTTCTATTCATTAAATGGGCCACATAAATGGGCCACACCGATAGGCCTTATGTGCATTGCAATGGGTCATAACCCGTGGGCCTTAGATTGCATCAAATGGGCCTAATCTTATGGGTCTTATATGTAACAAATGGGCCACACCAATTGGGCCCCATATGAACATCAAATGGGCCTCAACCCATAGCCCTACTACATCTCGATGGGCTTTAATCCATGGGCCCCCCAAATATCAAATGAGCTTGGGAATACATCGTTCTGATTCAATCCCATGGGCCTTTAAATATATCAAATGGGCCCTGACCCATGGGCCTTACAAAATGTTTATTTCCATCTAAACTATTCATAGGGACACATGGCCTAAGGCCCACTGTAATATTTGTTTGCAATCCATTATGTTCAAAAGGTCATATGGACCTTTGGCCCACATATATAATATGTATAGTAATATACATACATTATAACTACAACAACAACTCATACATTAAGGGCATGTATGTATATAAAATATATATATATATATATATATATATATATATATATATATATATATATATATATATATATATATAATGGTGGGACCCACAGAATTCACTGTTATTAGGGGACAGTGGGCCCCACCATCAAAACAGATGGATGGCAAGGGCAGACACGACGTGGTGGGCTCCACCGTCAGGCGGACAGTGCGAGTGAAAGCCATACATCATGGTAGGTCCCACCGTCCCAAGCCGTGGACTGTGGATAAAGCATATCCATCACTGTGGGTCCCACGAATGTGGCCCACCAAAAATGTTTAAATGTCATCCAAACCGCCCATAAGGTCACTCAGACCTGGATGAAGAGAAAACATAAATTTCATCTTGATCCAACATTTACGTGGGCTCAAAAGAGAGTTTCAATGGTAGAGGCTCAATCCCACTGTTTCCTGTGGTGTGGGCCTCCTGAGCGTTGGATTCAGTTAAAACTTGGAGGGGGCCCACCTGACGAGGGGGGCCACCACATGAACGGCATGGATAAGACATATACATCATGGTGGGGCCCACGGCTAGAGCCGTGGGACCCTGCTGGTCCGTCCGCCTGGCGCTGCAGCGCTGGTAGTGCTGACTGCTGCAGCGTCACTTTTCTCTTCTTCTTTTTTTTTTTTTGAAACAAAATTGCATGTGAGGCCCACACCTGGGAAATCCACTCTGCCCATAAGATTCTAGGGCCCAAACATGCCGTAAGAATTCAAATTTTGGCATTTATTTGGCGTGTAGAGACAACAAAATGGGCCCCAATAGCCTTTGAAGGGTAAAAATATTATTTTCTATGGTATGGACCGCCTGATCATCGGATCAACCTCATTTTTCGGTTCAACGCTTAAAATGAGTTGGTAAAAGGGATGAACGGCATGGATTGAACACATATATCAAGGTGGGGCCTGCATGAGCCGGCCCACCTAAACCTTTCCTTTATCATCTTTTTTTTTTCTTTTGGCAGAGACGTCCAGCGTCTCAGACACTGGACGGTGGGGTATTTTAAAAATACATTGAGGTGGGCCTTGCTGAGGTGGGCCACCACTGATGGATGATGTGGGTACAACTTATAAGGTGGGCCCCACTTGAAGAAAGCTTGGACAAAATAAATAGTTCAAGGTGGGGTCCATTCAAGTGGGCCACACAAACACAATATGATCAAGAAAAAAGAAAACGAAGTAGAGAGAGAGAGATAGAGAGTGGGACACGCTTATGATGGAGGCACCCCGACATTATGGGCCCTCCCTTGTAGAAATTATACAATCAAATGGGTCCTTTTTTGCACATGGGACCACCTAAATCAAAATCAACGGTGAGGATCCTTTCCCCACCAATATGGACGGTCTAGATGACCTTCTTAAAATAATAAAATAAACATTATGATGAGGTCCATGGAGAATGGCTCCATCATGGAATGATCATGATGATCCTAGTGGGCTATCGACCACATCTTAGGGTCCCAAGTGAGATCCAAACCATTGATCGGTTAGCCTCACTTGGCCCATCTCAAAAACAAGGAAAACTACTATTATCATGCACCCACTGTTCGATCTTCTTACTTCTATGGGCTCCTTAGCACCTTAGCTTCAACCCTAATGGAGGAGATGAGAAATTTGAAGGGTGGAGTGAGGGTGCTTGGAAACGGAAAAGGGAAGAGTTTGGAGAGGGACTTTTGGAGAGATTTGAGAGATTTTTCAAAAAAAGGTAAGCTTGGAGGGGTGATTTGTGAAGGAAGTACTTGATTTAGGATGAAAGGAGGGTCGAACCCTATACCATAGGGTCTCACTAGGCCCCAAATGCAATCAGCCCGAAGGCCCGGCCCAACTGGGCCCATTTACCGGTGAGGCCTCGCCGACCACTGGTGGATTTGGCGAGGCCTCGCCATTTGGGCGAGGTTCTCCTGTCCCCTAGGCCCCAAAAAAGTATGGGGCCCACCCTGGGTCCCCCTAAAAGTTGATCGTTTGGCCCCCGACTCTATTGGAGACATTTTTGGGGCCAATTTATAAACCGAAATGAGTTTATATGGCATAGAGCATATGATTTTGGGGTAGGAGACGCTAATCTATCCAACTAACCTATTTATTTTATTAGATTCCAAAAGGTTAAGGGTCAAGACTCATTTTATCCATTTATTTACTCTTCACGATAAGTTTTAGCTTCGGTATTATTCTTCATCATTAATACCCTAGGATTAGTGTGTATTATGAATGTGTTTAGAAAATAAATGAAGAATAAAGTGGCGGAGGGTGAGATTTCGAAGGAATTGGATAAAAAGAGGTTTTAGGCTTTGAGATTGAGTGTAAGATGTTGGGATTGACCTACCACCTAAGGACATTCATTTCTAGGTTTGGAATGGAACGAAACATGCTCTAAACCCTTCGATTAACAGTTTAGAAGTGATTTGGGGTCGTTGTGTGTGATCAGGAGTGTACACGGACTCAATCTCGGCAACCGTTTGCAGTGAGTTTTAGTTTAAGTATAGTTCTTCACTATTTAAACTTGAGGATTCGTGTCTAATATGAAAGTACTTGGAGATTGAAGAATGAGGTGGTGAAAGGTGAGAGTTTGAAGGAAATGGGTTGAAAAGTGATTTCTTTGGCTTTGGGATTGAGCTTTGAAAGTGTTATGCTTGACCCATTGCCTAAGGACATCTAATTCCAGGTTGGCAAAAATCCAGAGTGTTACATTATAGGTTTAGGTTTAGGTTATAGGTTTAGGATAAGGTTATAAGTTTTGGGATTTGGGAATAGTTTTAGGTTATAGGTATAGGTTTAGGATAAGGTTATAGGTTTTGGGATTTGTGAATGCGTTCGGGTTAGGTTATAGGTTTTGGTTTTGGTTTAGGTTATAGGTTTTGGGATTTGAGAATGGGTTCGGGTTTAGGTTGGGTTTTGGTTTTGATTTAGGTTAGGTTTTGGTTTTGGTTTAGGTTATAGGTTTTGGTTAAGGTTATAGGTTATAGGTTTAGGTTTAGGATAAGGTTATAGGTTTTGGGATTTGGGAATAGTTTTAGGTTATAAGTGTAGGTTTAGGTTAGGTTATAGGTTTTGGGATTTGAGAATGGGTTCGGGTTTAGGTTATAGGTTTTGGTTTAGGTTATAGGTTCTGGGATTTGAGAATGGATTCGGTTATGGTTATAGGTTTTAGTTTTGGTTTTGGTTTTGGTTTTGGGATTTGAGTTTAGGTTATAGGTTTAGGTTTAGGTTTTAGGTTTAGGTTTAGCTTTAGGTTTGGGTTTGGGTTTTGGGATTTGAGAATGGGTTCGGGTTTAGGTTATAGGTTTTGGTTTTGGTTTAGGTTATAGGTTTTGGGATTTGAGAATGGGTTTGGGTTTAGGTTATAGGTTTTGATTTTGGTTTTGGTTATACGTTTTGGTCTAGGTTATAGGTTATAGGTTTTGGGATTTGAGAATGGGTTCGGGTTTAGGTTATAAGTTTTGGTTTTGGTTTAGGTTGTAGGTTTTGGGATTTGAGAATGTGTTCGGGTTTAGGTTTATAGGTTTTGGTTTTTGTTTAGGTTATAGGTTTCGGTTTAGGTTATAGGTTAACGGTTTAGGTTAAGGTTTAGGTTTAGGTTTAGGTTTTAGGTTTTAGGATTTGAGAATGGGTTTGGGTTTAGGCTATAGGTTTTTGTTTTGGTTTAGGTTATAGGTTTTAGGTTTAGGTTTAGGTTATAGGTTATAGGATTTGAGAATGGGTTCGGGTTTAAGTTATAGGTTTTGGTTTTGGTTTAGGTTATAGGTTTTGATTTAGGTTATAGGTTATAGGTTTAGGTTTTGGTTTTGATTTAGGTTATAGGTTATAGGTTTAGGTTTAGGTTATAGGTTTTGATTTAGGTTATAGGTTATAGGTTTAGGTTTTGGTTTTGATTTAGGTTATAGGTTATTGGTTTAGGTTAAGGTTTACATTAAGGTTTAGGTTTATATTATAGGTTTTTGAATTTGAGAATGGGTTCGGGTTTAGGTTAAAGGTGTGGTCCTTGTAAATACAAATATAAACACGGCCTATCCAAATGGTCAGGCCCTTCCAATGCCGTCCATAGGAAATGGATAGTTTCATCATGGTCATAATAGCGGTTCCCACCTTCCATGGACCCCCACTCATCTGGATAGCTTTGATGCACATCCGGGTCTGTTCCATTAATTTCGAGCAAATACATAAACATGGCCTATCCAAATGGTCAGGCCCTTCCAATGCCGTCCATAGGAAATGGACAGCTTCATTATGGTCATAACAGCGGTTCCCACCTTCTAGGGACCCCCGCTTTTCCGGATAACTCCGATGCACATCCGGGTCTGCTCCATCAATTTCGAGCAAATACATAAATATGGCCTGTCCAAATGGTTAGGCCACTCCAATCATGTGCTTTCTTGACAAGAGACATACCAGATGCTTGAATCTGAAATATGCAGCTCCAATCCTCCCACATGCAATATCCACCTGAAAGAATGCGCATAACCGTCATGCTTGAGTAATCAATACAGGAACTGCACCATGACCATGTCAGTGACAGAAGAAGTTAATTGATGAAGGTAACAGTGCTTAATAAGAAATCATGTGTTTCACGAACACATCTATAAAGCATTTGAATGTATCTGGGAAGTATTCCAACGGTTCAGTTCGCTGATACATGGCCCAAATGAGCAAGTGTTGCATTGCTAGTCTACACAGGCCCATTTGGAGGAGAAAACCAACTATGAAGCAGCCAATTGTATGGTAGAACACAGGACATCTTCTATGATTTCAAGCACTAACAACAAAGTGAAGTTCCCATTGCACCATTCGACAACCTCTTTGATCCACAATTTCCAAATGATCAAGAATAGAGCGAGGAAAGCAAGTAATACCATTAGTTGAATTATGGGCTGTTGGAAAACATTATTGAAGATTTTGGGATGTTTGGTGCATTTTTCGATTTTAGGCCAAATCTTTGGAGATTGTTATTATCTTAAATAAACTAGATTGATCTGAAATCAATACAATAGTTGAAAGATCTTCATTATATCTTCATGGGCATTGTCTTTTAGGATCTATAAAAAGGGGGTGGTGTAGGAGGTGTGGCCAAAAATAACTTAGGATTTGAGCGAGGTAACCTAGGATTTGAGCGAGGAAAGCTAGAAATTTAGCGAGGGAACCTAGAAATTGAGCAAGGCAACGTAGGAATTCAGCAAGGTAACTTAGGAATTGAGTGAGGGAAGCTAGAAATTGAGCGAGGCAACGTAGGATTTGAACGAGGAAAGCTAAAAATTGAGCGAGGGAACCTAGAAATTAAGCGAGGCAACCTAGGAATTGAGCGAGGCAACGTAGGAATTTAGCGAGGTAACCTAAGAATTGAGCGAGGGAAGCTAGAAATTGAGCGAGACAACTTAGGATTTGAGCGAGGCAACCTAAGATTTGAGCAAGGAAAGCTAGAAATTGTGCGAGGGAACCTAGAAATTGAGCGAGGCAACGTAGGAATTGAGCTAGGAATCCTAGGATTTGAGCGAGGGAAGCTAGAAATTGAACGAGACAACCTAAGATTTGAGCGATGTAACCTAGGATTTGAGCGAGGAAAGCTAAAAATTAAGCGAGGGAACCTAGAAATTGAGTGAAGCAACCTAGCATTTGAGCAAGGCAACCTAGGATTTGAGCAAGGAAAGCTAGAAATTGAGCGAGGGAACCTAGAAATTGAGCGAGGCAACCTAGGAATTGAGCGAGGCAACGTAAGAATTGAGCGAGAAATCCTAGGATTTGAGGAAGGGAAGCTGGAAATTGAGTGAGGGAACCTCGGATTTGAGCGATGCGACCTAAAAATTGAGCGAGGCAACGTAGGGATTGAGCGAAAGAAGCTAGGAATTACGTGAGGCAACGTAAAAATTCAGTAAGGAATTCTAGTTAGTAAGCAAGGGAACTAAGAAATTCAGCAAGGCAACCTAGGATTTGAGGAAGGCGAGGGAAGCTACAAATTGTGCGAGGGAACCTACAAATTGTGCGAGCGAACCTAGAAATTGAGTGAGGCAACCTAAAAATTGAGCGAAGAAGCTAGAAATTGAGCGAGGCAACCTAGGATTTGAGCGAGAGAACATCGAAATTGGAGCGAGGCAACTTAGGAATTGAGCGAGGGAAGCTAAAAATTGAGCGAGGCGAGCAAGGCAACGTAGAAATTGGAGAGAGGATTGAGCAAGGGAACCTAAAAATTGAGCGAGGGAACCTAGGAGTTGAGCAAGGCAACGAAAAAATTCAACGAGGCAACCGAAAAATTGAGCAAGGGAAACATCAATTTGAGCGAGGCAAGCTTGAAATTGGGTGAGGCTAACATGAATTGGAATGAACTTTAAATGTAATTGACCTAGCCGAACAATTTGCTTTGTTGAATTTGACCGATCAGTTAATGAAATTGACCGAGATTTACATGAAATTCTCTTCGGTGAATTTGATCGAGCAATTAATGAAATTAACCGAGCGGTTTATAAAATTTTCAGTACGCACTTATAGTGCTGAGTTAACTAAGTTGGGCACACCCAAATCCATAGCTCAATTGGCAGATTGAGTAGAGATTCCTCATGTCAACACTTGAGGTCCTGATATCGATTCCTAGCGGGGGTGGCTAACATGGAGTGTGTGTATTGACATGGGTGTGTACTAACAAGCTAACCTAAAAAAACTAAAAAAAATAAAAATTAATAGTAAAATATAAAAAAATTTAAAAAATAAAAAATATTGAGTTGGGTTCGCCTTGAATGTATGTGGACTATCCATGACGTTCATCCATTTTTCCATCTAAAGCAAGGGTTTCAGCCCAAAATGGTGGCATATTGAAATATCAAGTGGATCACACCACAGGAAACAGTGTTTCCACCGTAGAAACCTTGTTATGCCCCTACAATGATGTTTTACTTGTAATCCATCATGTTCATAGGATGATTTTCGCATGGATGAACCGAAAACCAAGATGGGAGCTTCATTCGGCATTTCAATGGCCCGCAAAAAATTTACGCTGTTTAGGTAAATGTATATCATACCTGTTATGCGTACTTTCTTTTGTGGAGGGACCATTTTCAGAAAAAATGAGATAATGTTTGATGAATAGAGGGTGGGATCCAGCTAGAGCGTGGTGCGATCCAAGCAACAGATGCAGCGGTGGAGTTTTCGTCCTTTTATAAAAAAAATGGAGCGAGAGAAGGGAGGGAGAGGAAAAGCAACGGCAGTAAAAAGGAGGGTTAGTTCCGTCCTCAAAGTCGCTGTCCACACGTGCTAGTCTAAATTGGTAACTTAAGTTTGTATTCCTCGATAAAAACCGCTGGGTAAAAGGTTTTGTCTACAGTGGTAATTTTCTCCTTAAATGAGCCAAAAAAACAGATGGACGGTGTGGATATACTACACATAGATCAAAGTGAGCCCCACGGTCAGGGCTAGACAATGTTGGGTGAGGATAGGCTGCACCTAATGCACTCCTGAATCGGCTGCAGCTAACTGATGTATTTTCAATTTTAGCAAACGCAAGGCTATAAATCATTAGGAGTGATTTACAAGTAATTACCAACGTATTTAGGAAAATAAACACGAGCTACTGAGTAAACTCTGTGGGGGCCCAGTGTGATGCATGCGTCATATCCACGCCATCCATACGTTCTATCAGATAATTTTAGTGCAGGATCCAAAAATTGAAGCATATCCAAAGTTCAAGTGGACCACAACAGAGGAAACAGTGGTAATTGAACTCATACCGTTGAAAAATTCTTAAGGGCTACAGAAGTCTCGGATCAAGCTGGTATTTGTGTTTTCCCTTCATCCATGTCTGTGTGACCTTATGAACAGCTTGGATCATAAATAAACATAACTGTGGGCCCTTGCAAGGTTTCAATAGCGTACATCATTATCCCCACTGTTTTTTGTAGTGTGGTCCACTTGAGATTCTAATAGGCTTCAATTTTGAGCTTCTACAATAAAATGAGATCATAAAACGGATGGACGGCATGGATAAAATACATACATCACAGTGGGCCCCACAGAGTTAACTGAGTTCGCTATAGGAAGATGACACGCTTTTTCAGTTCCGTGAGGCCCATGGTTAGAAGTGCACACCATCTTTCCGTGGATTCCATTCGCTTACGTTGTATTTCTCTTCTTAACCGTCTATTTTAAGCAACAAATCTTAAGGTTAGGATGATCGGATGGAGGAAATTTTAGGGGCATCGTCCATCCACGGATGGGCACAATAGACCAATGGTATGGATTACTAAAAACATGAGTCGTATTAGAGGTGACTGAAAACCCGAGTAGACATCTTAATTCCTCTAGGAATAAATAAATAAATAAATAAGGGAAAGTAAACTGTTCATTTGTGCATTCTCGATCATTTCTTAAATGGTGGTGATTCCCCACGTTTAAAGTGGCATACAAATATAATTTAATCTAGAACGCAGACAATGTGGGGCCCATTGTGCAAGAGAATTCAAAAATCATGTTTACTGGACGATCTTGTGGCTTACATGTTTGCTAATAGCTTTCGTTGATCTGAACCGTTCAATGTTCACGGCCATCTTTATGTCATGTAATTTTAACCGTTCAGTCACCCTCCATCAATTGGAGGGCTAGATTTTAGCAATTCAAAGTCTGCGGTTGGCCTTATGCTAGATCATTCAACGGCTGCACAAGATGGGGCCCATATGAAGTACTTCAGGCACGAAATTAGGATGCAGGTACAAAAACAATGGACGGTTTAAATTCGACCTAGCCTAATGAATAGACCTGCTCGATCTTTAGAATCAGGTGTGGGACCACCTCATGGACCCGAATCCTCTGAGCCCATGTAGAATACATATATCAAGGTGTGGGGCCTACCATCTAGTATATGTAAAATCTAATCCGTCCATCAGGTTCTGTCCTCGATTCTAAGACATGAAAAGTTAGCAAAATCCATACTCAGGTGGGCCACACAGGAGTGGATTAGGTGCGGCCCTTACGGTGGGCCCACCTTGATATATGTATTTTATATCCATGCGGTCCATCCGTTTTGCCAGGACCGTCCATCTCTAGCTACATCCTGGTGGGGTAGTACCCAATCCGCAGTCGGCAAATGGGGATGATATTTTGTATGTACGGCTTAAATAATGGATGTCTCTTGATGGACAGCGTAGATTTACATATAAAACATGGGACCCACAGACTGGGTGTCCATTTGTTGTTGTTATTCTTACAAACGAACACTCTTGTGATAATGAAATTTATGCTTTCTCGATGAATAGAGAGTGGGTCTGGTTGTACCTATGAAATTTATGTTGTCCAGTGAATGGAGAGTGAGCCTTGTTGTACCTATTTCTGTCCTTTACTACAATAGCCAATTAAAGATAGGCATATAATTTTACCCAATGTATTTAAAATCATTGAAGATAATAATGCAGAGAATTGTGCAGATATGCAAACTTCTAATCAAGTGATGCGGGGATATCCATAAAGCAACAGTGGTTGAGCAGAACGTTGTCGAGCCAATAAAGAGGCCTAGTGTAGTTATTAGTATATGTGGCAAGCGAAGAGATAAAAGCTTCAGGGAGTTCAATAGTGCTAAAATAATTACTATATAGCAATTGCCAATACATGAGAAGCTGTATCCTAATAACTAGGTTTAAACTATAAATAACAAAGAAATTGAGCAGAAGAAATCATCTCATATCAGCCAAATCAAATTAAATCTATCTTTAAATTATCTATCATATACATTTCTTAATGTAATTATTTCCTTTATTTGTCACTGACATTCATGAGTGTTGTCATTTAACTTTATGTGCTATTTACATTCTCTAATGTATTCTATAATAATAATCAAAGTAATTGTTAACTTTAGTTGTAATTCGAGTATATGCTTATATATATGTTGGATTCAGTTCGAGTATCAAGTACCGTTCTCCGTTCAAAGAAACATTCTACAATTATTATCTGCCGCCGACTATAAGGATTTCCTTCTTAAAATAAAAATAAAAATAAAAATTTATCTGTACCGAAGAGAAAATGTCTTTTCGTACGAAAGGCAGATGTGTGCTCCATATTCAGAGGATGAACCCCACGTTTTGATTGTCGCCTGATCATCTTAAGCAACAATATGCAAGTGACTGAATAAGTGACTGATCTTATTAGATCCAGGTCATATACAGCTAATTTCCAAACATATTTGCCTATCTTGATACTTGGGGCCATAGCTGTTTGGTTTGAATTGATTCACACATTCAATAATGGATTCGTTGATATCAATTTCTAATTCTAGTAAATCTCAATCTTCTGCTTGGTCAAGACATTGATATCATTGAGATTCACAAAGATTTAAAATTTGAATCAAATAGTGTATGCTTCACGTAAACATGATTCCATCAGTTTGTGATCTCAATTATTCTAATCTCTTAGAAACTATCATGTAATTTTTAATTTTCGTAATAAAAGTGTCTGAAATTTATGTCAAACAGGCCCAAATAATCATTACGCTTTCACTGCACTCTTTGATTTCCTAATGCATTACCTGGAATTTTCAGTAGTAAAGTTTCTTCATAAAAATTTAAGTTTGAAATTTGTTAAATTTATCTCAGTTCTCAAATTTAGTTCCAATATGCTTAGTCTAGGGTTGAAAATTTTCCCATAGATTTATAACTCCAACTTTAGTTATTTTTAATTACTAGAATTTTTTATGAATATTGTTTCTAACTAAAGATATGTATTAGGGAATTCAAATGACAATTCCTAATACGATTTCTTAAGTTTAAAGAGTGCTTATGTTCAATCTAATGTACAATACGGTAAGTAAGGAGTTTCTTAGATGTCTAAGGTTATTTCATTTATTGAATGATTTGACGATGTTATTTCTCACTAAGGAAAATTTCTGGAAAAGTTGTAGATTTCTAAAAAATGCCCATTGAGAGTGAAGTTCCATGAATGTTCTTGTTGATCTTAATTACATCGTAGTAGGTATTTGTTCTCCTACGGTACATAAGTTTAGTTTCTAAGTTCAAACAACTATTCTAGAAGTTTACAAAGGAACCAAAGTTTTTGTTCCTGGATTCAAATGACTCACCTTAAAATTTTCAAATGAGTCTAAAGTTTTAAGTCCTATGTTATCAATTTTTTCTAATTCTAAGGAAATTTCACCTAAGTTTAAATGGATATCCTAATAATTTTTCATGCGGAGGGAAAAACGATGTTCGCCCGAAAACAAATTAAAGGGCTATGATTCTTCTAACGTGTGCTTAGGATGGAAGAATCCCCGGCACATGGATTACTAGGCTGGTAGCTAGAAACAAATTTTGTTTTTTGAAAAAATAGTTGCACACACCACCGCTTGTGCTAAGATCGTGTGCATGCACACAACGTGCAGAAGGGGCTGGGGTTTGGTCGAAAAAACTCCTCTCTAGAAGATGAACGGTTCATATCGTCTCAACAATCCATATGGTGGGTTACTGACCGATGTAAACAGAAGTTGTGCGCACAACTCAGCTTGCGCTAGTGCTCGTGTGCACACATGTGTTTACCGACAGGTGAAAACACCTTGGGTTGATTCAGAATCATTGTCTGGACCTAATGGACAGTTTAGATCACACATGTGATCACTGATGGTGAGCCATGATCAACGTCAACGATTGGTTGCGTGTTCAAATACCCTACAGGGGAGAGAGATTCCTCTCTTTTTCGAAAATACATGGGTGGAACCTGGTTTGACCGTGCTAGTGGGTTCGGTGCACTATGGGTGCACCACCCCTAGTGCACACACAATACTTATGTGGGGTCCACCGTGATGTAATTTATAATTCCACTCCATCCATTCACTTTGAAGGTCCCAATCAGGGCCGCTGACCAAAGATCAGGCATATCCAGAGCTTAGGTGGGACCCACGACTTGATTTGTGTGATGAAACTGCATTTTCTAACGACCTAACGATTAGATTTACTCTGATCGTAATACATTCCTATCCAAAAGGTCTTAGGGTCCAAAGACTGCCCACATAGTGATTAGTAGTATGATTTAAAGCCCATGTAGTGAGGTCTTACAATTTTAGTTTGTGTGTTACTCGAAACTTAGTTTTGAAGTTAACGAATAGTTGATTTGGTAATTCAAGCCCAACAAATGATGTTTTTCTAAGTCCATATTGTTCAGAAGGTTCTATGGGTTCAAATAGTAGATCTGGCCAAAGATGAGGCAGATCCAATGCTCAAGTGGGCCATGCCACTTGATTTTGTGAGTCTAACTAATGGTTACCAACTATTTAATGGTCGGATCATTTCTCGATCTAATTGCTAATGATTCTAAATGTCCCCAAGCTAATATGGATGGAGTCTAACAGTTGCTTAACGGTTGCTTTTACAATTCGGTAACTATGTTGTGTAAGTAAGTGTCAAATCATCCCATAGGAAGTTGTGGACTTGATGAATGGTGGATCTGATGATTCAGGTCTTAGAATTTAGGATAAACGATTCAATTGACTTAATCTTTGAATGAAGACACCTCATAACGTGTGGATAGATATAGGATTGGGTTTATAAGCTGATATAAACTCAAGTGGGTCATAAAATTTTTCAAACATACATAGCCTAACTAGATCTTCTTAGTGACACCTGAGTATGAAAAAGTACGGGGTGTTACAATCTACCCCCCTTGAGGAGAATTTCAACCTCGATATTTAGTACTTTTATTACAAATGGGAACAACAATCTATTTTTTGGTATCTCTATATATTCACTAGTTTTCCTACTATGTTTATTTGTATATGCAAGTGCTCACAATTGTCTAATAGAATAGGGGTCATTACAATCTATCTTCTTAAAAAGAATTTCATCCCTAAAATTCAACACTTCTCCTATCAATGCTAGTAATTATATTTCATTTCATGGTGTCTAAATCACCTTTATTCTTCTAGCGAGGTGGTTTTGTGTGTTTAAGTGTGTCCAAGTGTGGTTCACAAGCTAAATGAATTTGTCTAAATTACCATCTAGTCTCCTTATAGAAAAATCTCACCCCCAAGATTCGATAGCCCATATCCTAATTATTGATATTAAACATAGCAAGGTTAATTATTCTAATGTTGCTCCTTACCTTGAATTTTCTCAAAGATGCAATTACTCCCTATATTTTGTTAAGTTCTATCTAAATTTTACCAATACTCTTTTACCTCTATTCTAACAAATCGATTAATGTATATATGTTCCTTTAAAGATTGGAAATCCTTTTAGTATCTACAAAAACTAGGGATATATTTCAATTCCTAACACCATCGTAATATCCTATAGTATTTAAGATTATAAGTTTCTTTAGATGATAAGTAATAGTAATATCATAACTTTCTTTTTTGATTTCCTTTTACTTTTAATGATAGCTCCTCGCTGTTTAAAGTACAATACAGTTTTTTGTCTCAGTGTTTGAGCTAACACGAATAGATCGTTGTAGTGGGTTTGTCCCTATGTATCGTTCCTCTGCCTGCGTGGAACATTAGATTTGTTGATATTAATTTCTAATCTTGATAAATCTCGATCTTCTGCTTCATCAAGGAATTAAGATCATTGAGAATCACCAAGATTTAAAATTTAAATCAAACCACATACGCTTTACGTAAACATGATTTCATCAGTTCGTGATACCGATTATTTTAAGCTCTTGGAAACTATCATGTAATTTTCAATTTTCATAATAAGAGTGCCCGCAATTTATATGAAATATACCCAAATGACTATCACGCTTTCACTGCACTATCTGATTTCCTAATGTATTACTTGAAAATTTTCAGGACTAAAGTTTATATATAAAATTTTAAGTTTGAAATTTGCTAAATTTATCCCAATTATCAAATCTAGTCCCAATATGTTCAGTTTAGGGTTGAAAATTTTCTCATAGATCTATAACTCCAACTTTTGTTATTTCTAATTGTTGGAATTTTTTATGAATATTGTTTTTAACTAAAGAGATGTATTAGGAAATTCAAATGACAATTCTTAGTACGATTCCTTAAGTTTAGAGAATGCCTATATTTAATCTAATACACAATACGATGAGCAAGGAGTTTCTCATATGCGTAAGGTTATTTCATTAGCTACATGTGGTGACGATGTTATTTCTCATTAAGGAAAATTTTTGGAAAAGTTCTAGACTTTAAAAAAATGTCCATTGAGAGTTAAGTTCCATGAATGTTCCTTATCTGCCAATAGAACGTGGTTGAGCCAAGAAGGAGATTTGGAACGGTTATCGATATAGGCTGCAAGTTAAGAAGCAAAGGCTCTAGGAGTTTGGTAGTGTTGAAACAACTATACCAATCATCAAGACATGAGAAGTTTGGATATGGCCAGGTTAAGAATATAAATAATATATGAACTTTGTCATAAAAATTATATTATACTAATCAAATCAAACCAAAATTATCTTTCAATTATCTATCATTTATTTTTCTTAGTTTAATTATTGTTTTTATCTGTTATTTACATTTCTTAATATAATATTTTAACTTTATTTGTCATTTACATCCTCTAATATAATTGTATCAGTAATCAAAATAATTATTAACTTTAACTATAATTCGAGTCTAAACTCATATACTGGATTTGATGCAAATATTAAGCAAAGTTATTTATCTAGAAAGATGTTCAACAGCCGTTAATAATTATAAGATTTAAAAATAATAATAATTAAAAAAATTCATCTTCTTGGAAGAAAAAAAGTAATTTCATTCTATAGGTAAAAAAGTGACCTATTTTTATATTTTTTAAGCAACAACGTGTAATTGGTTGAATGTGAGACCGATTTTATTATATCTCGATGGATCATATACGGTTGATGTATCTACCAATCTTGGTACCGTTCGGTTTAAATTCGGCAGCACATTCAATTTTTGTACGCCTGCACTAATTATCACGTGACCCATTTTGAAATAACAGTAACTAAGGGCCTCACCTACTTATAAACTGGACATTTTAATGGAATTTATGCAAATGGAGAAATGGTACGGATCTTCTGATATCCATCACCATCAGAGTGCCATGTCAGGAAGTGATGCCATAGCTGTCATGTCACAGGTAGACCTGTACATCTGGACAGGACTGTCTATCTTGTGGGCCCTGTCTGTTAGATGGGCCACCGTTGAAAATCATACTCAGTCTACGATCCTAGCCATCAGTTTTTTAGTTTTAGTGCAGGTCATTGCTCATTAGCACATTTCTTTCTTACTGTCCCATGTGAAGGCCGCTGGTTTTATGGCTGGGATCGATTGTTGTTCGGTGGGATTTGCTGGCTCACTAGATGGATGGTATGGATTCACCATTAACCTTCCGCGTGCCAGGTATTCCCCCATGAATGGCCCTCGCTGATAGCGTGCGGGAAAAACGGTAGAAAATCTGGTCTGTCCGGTTTGATGGCCCATACTTGAAAATCACAGTCCATGAACGGGCCTACTTTTTTTTTTTTTTTCATTTCTCACTGTTCATTTACAGGTAACTGTTTCAACGGCTAGGATGGTCAGCTTGGTGTGATTTTCATCTGTAGAGCTAGTAGGACCCCCTAGATAGATGGGGAGCGGATAAGGTTTTACGGAAGAAAATTTCAACGGTAAGATTTCAATCCCCACTGCTTCTCGTGGAGTGTCTACTTGAGCCTTTGATACGATTCCTTTTTGGCTCATGCCTTAAAATGATATGTCGAAGTGGACGGATAAAGTGGATAAAATATATACATCACGGTGGGCCGCACAGACCCCCTGACAGGACCGTCCGTCTCTAGCGGATTGCGTCCAACCCCCACCCATCTCTAGCCAGGAACGGGCAGATCCGCGTGAAGGCCACCATGATGCATCTGTTTAGCTACGCCGTCCATCCCTTTTCTTGTATCACTTTAGGGTATGGTCACAGAAATGAGGCAGGTACAACATGAAGTGTGTGTACTGACATGTTGTGTACTAAAAAGCTAACAAAAAAAATAAAAAACAGTACAACGCTCAAGTGGACCACACCACTGATGAATCATGCATTTAATGCAAACCAAGCTTACTATTTGGTGTGGTCCACTTGAACGTTGGATCTGCCTATTTTTTTGGTTCATCCGTTAAAATGATACGGGAAAAGGGGTAGACGGCGTTGATAAACAGATACATGATGGTGGCCCCACACAGATCTGCTCGTTCGTGGCTAGAGATGGACCCGGTAGGACGCAATCCGCGTCTCTCTAGCTAACAGGACATAGCGTTTTCCTGCCAACGAGTCACATATGCAGGACATCTTTGCCGTGAAAGATGTGGGCCCCACCGTGAAGATCACCAGCCGTAGAAGTAATGGCTGTAAAATCATTAAGGGGATCTCACCGTCCAAATCAAAGGACTGCCTATGAATTACCCCAGCGATTCATTGCGCCGAAAAAAGAAGAGATTGATAGGGACGTGGGAGATGCATGGGAGTAGCCATTTTCATAATACTGTCTAGAAATGCCAGGGGCTATAATGAATACTTTCCTTTGTATACATGTCCTTCGCTTTCAATAACATCGATCGCTGCCTTTATATATATAAATAAAAATAATCGCTGATTTGTTCATATTCTATCTTTTCCCATGCAAGAGAGAAATGATCCCATTGGATGATCATGACCAACCCATAAGGGGCCCACGAAAACGAAAATGGACGGTTATATAGTTTTGTATCCATTTTTCAGTCACTTCATTTCATGACTGTGGTCGGCCATCTGTGGAGATTTTAAGACCATATCAATCCAAACTGTCAGCTCCTCTAATATAAATATAACTCGTCGATGATCAAAGGTGGGCCACTTTCACCCACTGCAACAAACACTTACAAAACCATGACACACTAATAAATGTGAAAACAAATGGGCAATCACACAGACCAATGCACACATGAGAGAGACAGATGGAGCACCATTGGTTGAAGATATTGGCCCAAAAATCATCCTCTTCCAAATATTAAAACCAACTAAGGGCCCACAAGAATGGACGGTTAGATAGTCTTACATCCATTTTTATATGACTGTTATCGTCCTATAGTCGCAATTCTAAGAGCATTTCAAACCCACGGTGGGCCTCTCTATGCAAGAATGCGAACACACAAAACACAGAGAGAGAGAGAGAGAGAGAGAGAGAGAGAGAGAGAGAGAGAGAGAGAGAGAGAGAGAGAGAGATCACCTAGGCAAGATCACAGCCCTCAAAGGGCTCTTCATCACAACCGTAAATGCAAAGGTCTCCGTCGGGTCCGGTGGGGCCCCTGGAACAGGCACCCACCTGAAAGCCTGCACCATCCTAGCCAACAACAGATGCACATGTAACGTACCCAAAGTCATAGCCGGGCATATCCGCCTCCCAACTCCGAATGGCATCATCTTCACCCCCTTAGACCCGGTCACATCCACACCCACCCCATCCCCCTCCAAAAACCTCTCGGGTCTAAACTCACTCGGATCCTTCCACACACTCGGATCCTCCGTCACCCAAGCAGTATAAAACTCCACATTCGCATCCATAGGAACCACATACCCACCCAACTCCGTCTCCACCGTCGCTGCATGAGACAACACAAAATGACTCGGCGGATGCCGTCGAAACGTCTCTTTAACCACAGCCCTAAGAAAACTCAACCTCTCCACATCAGCTTCACAAATCTTCCCTTCCTTCCCAACATGCTCAACGATCTCTTGATACACCTTCTCTTGCATTTCCTGATTCATGACAAGATGAAGTAGAGCCCATTCCACTGTAGTTGCACTTGTATCCGTTCCAGCATTCATAACCTCCGAACACAACGTAACCAGCTCCTCCTCCCCAAGCTGACCCCGACCCGTTGGCTCGAGCCCAAACAACGAATCCACGTACGCAGACCCGATCGGGCTAACCATGTCAGATGCACCAACCACATCCCCACCGTTTTCAACAAACTCCTTCCGCCTCCTTACCAATGGTAAAAGACATTCCATCTGCCTCCTTCTTAGCTCCTTCGCTTCCTTCAGCTGTTTCCAAAACAACGGCATGAAAACAGGCAGAAAATCCGGTAGCTTGGGTGTTGTCATCATCATAACATCTTTCAACATGGCCTCGATCTCTTTTATACGATCTTCTCCTATCTTTGCACCAAAGCATATACATACCAAAATATTACATATGGTAAATCTACAGTTCCGCATGACTTCGACAGAACCAAGATCCAATGACTCGTTTTGGAGTCTTTTTAGATGGTTGTTGATGGCCCAGTCACGTATCCATCCACACTGACTGATTCTTGATGGATTTATAAGCTCGGTGACGAAGTTCCTACGTAATGTGCGCCACAACGGACCGTACTCGGCCGAGTTGATGGTGCACTTGCCGACGCTGAATAAGAGACGGATAGGGGAGTCGGGAGGACGGCTGGCGAAGATGGGGCCTTTCTGGATGAGGGCTTCATGGATGAGGTCTGCACTCGTGACGATGATAAGCGTTCGTTGGCCCATTTTGATGGTGAAGATGGGACCGTATTTTGCTCGTAGGTCGCGGACAGTGTACATGAAGGGACGATGTTGGAGGAGGACTTGTACTAGGTTGCCTACGAGAGGCCAGCCGGTGGGGCCTGGGGGGAGGTTCTTGGGGATCATATTGGTAGGCCAACAGTATCTCCACCAAAGGAATGTGAGGAGAAGTGAGAAGGAGAGGAGGAGAAAGTCTAAGAGGTCCATTGTAGAAGAGGGAAGGCAGGAGTGCAATAGAGCAACAGGAGCTAGGGCCGGACAAGATGAGAGTGTGGAGTGAAGATCAGTAGACATATAAAGAGAGAGGAGTGAATGAGGCCTATCTGCCAATGGATTGAAATGAATGATTTTCCAGACGAATGTATTTACCGTGTCACATGTAATACTGTCTCTCGATATCTGTATTGCGCTTTCTTGATTTGTGCGTGAGTGTTTGCGTGTGTACATGTGCATGTATGCATAGACGTATATTAACGCGCGAAGCGCGTGTACGCAGGGACCTTTATGAGATCCACGTCATGGTAAGCTTCCCATGGTGGAGAGCTGCTCTGTGGGCCTACCATTATTCTGCTTCGAAAAATGTGAACGCCTGACCCTAACATTGGTGCGGCGGTGGCTTCGTATCCTTAGTTTTGTCGTTGATTTGTTACTCTATTTAGAATATGCTATTAACTATTATACTAAAATGCATTTGATTAATAGTTAAATAAAGTTTAAAATCCGTAAAAGGTAAAAAATCTTCAAATCATTTAGGGGTCAGAAAATCTTATGATTCTTTAATTCAAATGACTCTTGTAGTTGATATGTAACCATAGATTCTGAGTAAAAGGCTTTGGTGACGGAAAAGGAAAGGATTATGTACGCTCTTCTGTTTGCACAATGTATGATATCTGCTTCACAAGATTTTACATTTTTTAGGATTCAACGGAGTTTCGGCATTTTTTCTATTTGGTTGTATTTTGCTTAACTAATAAAGGCCAGGTCGATGAAAATAAAGAAAAAAAAAACTATATAGCCTTATATCGCAAATTCAAGTAGCCCCGAGTAGATAAATAAAATAAAAATGCAGTGAGTAAAATGAAATGTCAACTAGCCTTGCTTTGCAGGATTTAAGTTTTTGGATAAGCAAATAAAATAAAAGAAATGGAATAGGGAGAATAATGCAGAATCAGATATAAGAAAATATGGATAAAATTAATGCACTTGGAATATGTGGAGTGGAATGAGAATTAAATAGATATAAACAAACTCATAGCTTTGTTAACTTCTTTAATGTTCGTTTTTGTCTCCTATGTTAGGTAGCATATCGGCATACAAGAAATCTTTATGGTACATTGGAAAGCACTTATGGGTGAACTTCAACCCTCAGACCCTCTATGTATTTTTCTATCTCTCTTTCTGCTCTCCGTTTTTTCTTTCTCACTCTCTGTTTCTTTCTCTTTCATTTTCTCCCTCTTTGGCTCACTTTCCTTGTTCCTCTCTATCTTTGGTTTCTCATTCGTCCCCGGGGTTCCTTATATATATAAGCATTGGTAACCGCAATCTGCTACCAACGACCACAACTCACTGGATTGTGTTGTGGCTGCCTGACATTTGAATCCTTATTTCATACGATAATATATATATATATATATATATATATATATATATATATATATATATATATATATATATATATATATATATATATTTGAAACGTAATGATTGTTTTTTATCCTTTTTAATAAATTGTTTAAATGCTTGTATTTTACGTGTTGTTTATCCATTTTTGATAATCTTAGTCTTGTTGGAAAGATAATTAAATTAGTTTCCTAACAAGATTAGAATCACTTTGATCGAACCCTGTTTGACCTGCTGAAAGTAACTATTCGGCATATGAAATCATTTATTTGTAATTTGACCGATTGTTTATTTTCGATGATCTAAGGCTCATTGAAAATGTCACATAATAAATTTTTTTAATGGAACTAAAATCACTTTAATCGGATCTTGTTTGATTAGTCTAAAGTGCAGTCAGAGTTTTTACAGTTTTGACTGTTCAACAATGCGTGGTTTTGGTAAATGAGCCATATCTTCCTCATCATAACCTGTATTAGAGAAAACATAAGTTCATTAGGAAGATCATTTGACCACCTTTCTAATGAACCACAAATCATCTTGATCGGTCATAATTTGATCTTAATAATACTATGCAATGATGGTCGTACTTTCCTTAATCTTAAATATATGACCTCTCATGCCTCAACACAACATTATTCGGGGAGATTAAGTAGTACAGAGAGAGATCCTTGGGTAGAGAGAGTTTATTTTATCCTTTTACGCATATTAGTTGCTATGTACATAGAGTTTTTGAAGTTTTGGATGAGTTCGGATGCATGACTATGACCGAATCACTACTGGATTTTGTGCTAACTGATCGAGTCTATTGGTTGACTCTGGGATGTGCCAAGTATACTCCAAGTTCGACCCATTTGGATTTTCAATGATTTCTAAGTTAATACGAGATAATTTATTGAAGTCAAGTTGAAGCTCAAAGAGTGACTTGTCATTATTGTAGGTAGGGTGTCTACAAATGTCCCTCTTTGGTAGAGGTTGTGGGCAAGTGAATGCCAAAGCAAGTGGACATCCTGCCTTCCAAATTAGATGTAAATGTGGTATATTCCCACAGAAATGTCATTATCAAAAGACTCATCTGGTTAAGTAGTAATTTAGGTGTCTCTCAAGGGTAAATGAAAACATCTTAATTTGTCTTAACACATTTTACAGCTTTACGGAGCATTAAATCATAACCCTTTTACATTGTGAATAGCAGTTTGCATTGAAGGTGGTTGCAAGTATGAATTTTGGTTAGTTAGTGCCCTTGTGCTTTTTACAGCCATAGGGGGATCCACCTAATACATTTGATCTTGAAGAGTGGTTCTCGATGTTGCACAATCCCCTAGGACTACCTATATGAGTGGTTATTGTAATGGAAAGTTTCCTGCGCTTTTTACAGCTTTATGGATTTCCCGCATTACAATGCACTAGGCTGACAAGCATCTTGGATTGGAGTCACATCGAATTATTTCTTTGTTATTCGATCTTTCGACTTTGACATTGCGGTTGTAATATTCTTTTCCCATGACTTGAAATGCGGTTATGCTAACTTAGATATATTCAATTCACATTCTAAGATGATTGAAGTAACACTGAAAGTTCAAATCGACCATCCCATGTTCCACTTATGATTTCAGAGAAAACTAAAGACTTGGAGAAACTAAAATCAATTATTGCTTTTACTTTTGTATCCACCGGGAAATATGGAGGACTGCCCAGTGCCTCGAATACCATGTGTGTTGTATTTTTTATTTTTTCTTGATTTTTTTAGAAAAGATCCCTTTCTATAAAACATTGTTCCTTTAGGTTTTTATTGCCAAAAAATATTTTTTGAAAGATGTTTTTCTGACCATTTATTTTGAAAAGATTCGCTTGATCTCGGGGGGAGGTGTTGTCGAGCAACTTTTATTTTAGCTTTTTTTTTATAAGTCTGATTGGTCATTTCCACTGGGGATTTCAATGGTCCTGATCGAAATCAGTTTTTATTGAAGCACGTTCTCTACTTGGTGTCCAACTTCAAGTGTGCTTGCATTTAACAGAGCAACCCTACTGCTCGAGGGAGAGTATTGTTGAGGGAGCTTCAATTCCTGTGGAGAGAGAGAGAGAGAGAGAGAGAGAGAGAGAGAGAGAGAGAGAGAGAGAGAGAGAGAGAGAGAGAGAGAGAGAGAGTCTTAATAGGATGGTCAAAGAGTTTGGTGCAAAGGGAGCGAGACTAACCTGAGTGGCAGACAGAGGTTATTGTCGGGCAGGGTGTTTTGGAGAAGCGACCATGATTTAACGATGCAATCTGCAAGGGTTTTTTTCTCTCTTTTTTAATTTCATAGTAACATGCATGTAAATAAAGAGTGAGATAAAAATCAAACCTTTTTTTTCTGTGACCAAACTTGCCTTGTGAGCATGGTTTATGTTTTGGTACTTTGGAAGGAGGGGATCAGACATGCGACTTTTCCATCATTCATCCCATATGAGTTCTAAGTTGATTCCTGAAAATTTTTTAAAGTATCCTTAGAGTATGTAATGGGAATTCATGTCTCCTGTCTTGGGTTACGCTTGATAGTTCTTAAAACATTGTGATTGTCACATATTTAACTTTGAATATGAATTTGTAGTTGTGACTGAAGTGCCTTGTCTTTTTTCTTTTCTTGTCGTTCTTACCCATGACGCTCTTGCAAGTTTTCGTTACATCTGGCTTTGCCCGTCATTTTTTTCTGTGGTGCCATTTTAAGTTTTCACCACATCACGAGTATTTGTTCTTACCTGCCCCTTAGTAGCGATACCTTTTTACCCTGGTGCCTTTTTTAGTTTTCACCAGGTTCGCTGTGTATCCGCCGCTTTTACTCAAGGCGCCCTTACGGGTTTTCACCTCACTCATTTTACTTAGACGCACTCTTTGTCTTTTTTTTTCCTTTTTTTTTTTTTGTCTGAAAACTTTTTCACTATTGGCCGATGAAGATTTTTAGGGCAATGAGAGGCTTTAAAATGCATTATAAGATTGAAATTTTTCTTGAAAATGGGGTAAGATTGATGGGAGTTTACCCTCAATTTTCTCTCTAGGTCTTCATTTTTCTTTCTTCTTCTTCTTTCTTTTCTTTTTTTTTTTCTGGTTTTTTTGTTTACTTATTTATTTATTTATTTATTATTTTTTGTGCCCTTATTACTCTCTTTTTTCTTCTACTTCTTCTTCTTCTTCTTCTTCTTTTTAAATAATAAAAAATAAAAAATAAAAAAATTGAGAAATTTGAATCGTCATATGTACATTCATCCTTTTTTGTGTCATTTTTTGTTGTTGAGGGCAAGTGGGTAGAGAATGATAAGATCCGATCTTAGAAAACCTTCCTTTCTTGTACCGACCCGCTTGTTGTAAGCTCATACAATCCTTCTTTATAAGCTTGGGAATGATATAAAGCTCACATGCACTTCTCGTCTGCCAAATGCAATTGATCATAACAAGCTTGTAGCTACTCTCCCTCTTCCACTTCACTTTTTAACAAAATACGTAGGGAGGGAATTTCATCTTCAACTGGTACACTACCAAAAAATGAGCAAAGGCTAGGACTAAGAGATTCTTTTACTACAGATATAAACCGTAGCTATATTACTATAGATTTAATCCGTAGCTACAAGATGTTTGATCTCTAGCTAAAAGTTATAATCTCACCACCATAAGGGGACCTATGGGGCCCATCGTAATGCACGTATTTTATCTAAGCCATCTATCCATTTTGAAAGCTCATTTTAGGGCATGAGCACAAAAAGTGAGGCAGATAGAAGTCTTAAGTGGACCACATGGTAGGAAACAGTGGAGATTAAGTTCCCACCGTTATATGTGGTGTGGTCAACTTCGGCCTTCGACATGCCTGATGTTTAGGATCATGCCCTAAAAGTATATTTTAAAATGAATGGATGGTGTGGATGAATCACATACGTCACGACAGGCCCCACAGAGCTTCCAACAGGACCGTCCGTCTTAATCCCCTAGTTATTACCGAATCGGCACCCAAAAAAATAGCTCTCTCGTGCCAGGTAAGAAAACCCTTGCTCTTCTTTTCTTTCCTGCACAAGGAAGCAAGAATGGAAGCCCTAGCCCACCTGCCTCGTGAGATCATTGACCCCATGAACCAGCACCTCAAGCGTGATCTCTCCATAAAGCACAAATTTCTCCCTGAAGATCTACAGGTCCTCTTTCTCTATACATATTTTTCGTTCATCAATTCAATCGATTTTTTTTTCTTTAGATTTTGTGTATTATTGTAGGTTATAAAATGAATTGTAAATGATTAAATCTATATAGTTTGCATCAGTCTCTCTTTTTTTAAAAAAAATAATAATAATAATTTTGGTTATGTTATTCTTTGACACCTTTCGTGCTTGATAAAATGCCAAACGGCCCAAATTTGCTATATTGTGGAGAACTTTGTTGTATTCCCCTGAGCTGGGTGTTTTTTGTACATAGCGTAAAAGAAAAGCTCTATTGCTATAACTTTTCTAATAGAAACTTCACAATGTAGTGATGTACTATATATGCATATTAGATTTCATGTGTACATCTTTATTTATGAATATATGCATTGGGATCTGCTACAGCCATCTCTCTCTGTTGTGCGCAACTTCTTCTTACAGTGGCGGTTTGCCTGGTTGAAAAGGCAATTGCTGACAGAAGCCATGAGTTCCCTCTTAGATGTTGTTCGAGCATTTCGCTACTGAAGCCCAGGGCAATTGCCACCACCCACTCTTATTGTTTAGATGTTCTCCTAGTTCTTCTTGATGAAGCTTCTATTCCAGTGAATTTAACATTCCCCTATGGCAGTTCCCAACAGGGCCAGGGCTTCTATGGAATCTCAGGGGCGCTCGAAAAAGGCGATATCAGTCCGAAGAGTCCATCACAGCTAACTTTCTTAAGTTTCTTAGAAGTTCCGTATATCTGAAAGTCAGCCATGCTCAGATGTCCACTGGAATTGCAGCAATCACATCAATTTGCAGATAGATAGTCCTGAAAAATGTCAATTGTTTGTGTGGGTGTAGAGATGCAGGATGGATGTTTAGAAACTCCTAAAATCAATGATGAAACTGTTGGTAGCCCATTGAGAAGCAAGGAGCTGCTAAACAGTGCTTTGTCAATTACGAGCAGTTTACAATTGGGTGGGAAAATGATGCAATTTTTAATGGATCACAGTGCAACATTACTAAGGTGCACTTTTAGAGACAAATGTAATAACAAGAGGGGGTATGATACAACTACTAACAAAAGGTGGAGATACAAGCGGCCTGCTTCATTCAATTTGAGGAGAATAGTTTTCTTCTCTTTCATCTTGAACTGGTCCCACCTTTATTTGTGTCACTACAGTTTTAATAATCAAGCATGGGAACAATGGTGTTGATATGTCTGACATTGAGAGTCAAGCAGATCAGCAATGGGCTTGTTCATGTCTAGACAAGTGCTATAGATGTTTCTACTATTAGAATTTTCTTATTTTTTGGGGTTCTTTTCCTTGTTCATATGTTTATGGCTGTTGATTGTTAGGAGTTTCTCATTGCTGGATGGAGCTTTGTTGTATATGGTGTTTAGACACTTATAGAGGCATGGTTTGAACTTTTACATACAGAAGATGAGAAATTATGTTTTTTTTTTTTGTAAAAAGAAACAATGTATCATTGGGATCTTAGCCATTTCGGAGTCTTTAGATCTAACTGCTTTTCTTTGATTTTCTTCACTCGATATCTCATTTGTGTAGAGACATTCTCATTTATGTCCATGATTTCCTTCAAGATTCTTTTCCATCCCATCTCTTTAGTTACTTAGCATCAGTGCCATTTGAAATCAGATCAGTCATACAACAATGATGATGATTGTATATTTGATGTTTCGTTTCTTTCATGCATGATACATATATTCTCATTTTTGGCCATGACTTCTTCAAGATTCTTTTCTTTCTCATCCCTTTAGTTACTCAGCGTCAGATGCATTTGAAATCAGATCAGTCCTGAATTTTCTCTAAGTTCATTTGTTACTACAATGCTGATGATGGTATATTTGATATTTCATATCTTTCATGTGTGATCTGTTGATTAATTCAGTCTGCATTTTTCTTGACCCTGTTTTCATTAGTAGCTTTGGCTGAGATGATGTTTTTGGATATTGGTCCTCCTTAACAAATGACAGATTCAGTTCTCGGAGTGCAAGCATAATAAGCCCATCGCCATTCTGCAATTGATCCTTACCACTATCATCCTTATTATTGTACCATGAATCCAGAATCTGTAACAGTGAATTGTCTTCATCACTTCCATAGTTCTTCTCCCCCTACTCTTTGCCCTCTGCATCACCTATCTACTTTGTCCATTAGGCCAAGTCCACTCTTCATGGGTTGCCTTGAAAATTCATAGTTACCAGATGATTGATGTGCTTTTTTTTGTGCATAATAGTGGAAGAAGAATGGGTTGGACCTAATGGATGGTCCAAGTAGGTGATGTGCTCATGAGGCCAAATGCAACTATGTGTATGGGAAGGTTTCTATACACTTCACCCACTTAATCATCTCTTTAGGAAAATTGTTGGAATTGTGCTGCCATTCACAAAATTGATCATTGTTGGTTCTCTTCTTCTTCTTCTTCTTCTTTTCCCAAATAGCAACCCTTGGTCTATTCTCATTAGGGAAAAAAAATCCATGTAACAATGATACTCCATAAACTTTGAAGTCGATATTTTTTTAATAATCAGGAAAAAACATCAGCATTGCATTGTTTGACATCTAGGTCTTGTAATCATTTCATCAATGAATCAAAAGGTCATTATTGTTTTATGTCCAAAAATGTGTGGGCTTTCTCATTCCTACTATTCCCTGTGGTGTGGCCTAATTGAGTTTTATATCAACCTGATTTTTGAGATTATGTCCAAAAATGATATGATGTAACTGATGGATGTAGTGGATGTCTAACACACATCATGGTTGGCTCCACAGACCTTTTTGTTGTAGATGCGAGTCACTTAGGCAAATCTCTGTAGCATTGCTCAATTTCATTTTCCATTTAAAACATGTTATAAGTTTCACTTTTAATTTTGTTGCTTGCAGTTGAGCATCATTGTTCTACTGACAAGAACCCCTGAAGTCCATTTAATTTCTCAAGAGAATATCATGGGCAGTATAGCTCCTGACAAGAAAAGAGACTAGCATGGTTGGAGAGATGTGCTTACAACCTCAAGGACAAAATGTTGATGGTTGAGACTTGGTTGGAAAAAAATGCACCATAAATACATATTGTTAAAGACATATCTGTAGAGCCTACAAATGTCGTAGTATTTTTTTTATTCATTTGGGTGTTTTTCCTTATTTTGAATGATGGAATAGGATCCCAAGGAATGACCTGTTAGAGCCATTGCCTTCATATGGGCGTGGGAGGGAGAGATTAGGAGGTCGGCATATTAGCCTAATACACGGAGATTATCTCAATGATGTTGTTGTTACAAGTAATCCAACTTATCTATTTGTTCTTATTTGTTTTGGAAATTAATGTATACAATTTATATTGGTTGATGTTCATACACCCTTTTTAAAATATTTTGGGAATTGAAATAGTTTGTTGTAATATGGTTGTTTTATATGCAAATCAATCAGGTAGTGTGGACATTGGTTCTATTTCTTTATAGGCCTGAGCATTTTATGAAGAAGTCAACATCTTTTAATATTCATATATTTCTTTTATTAACGATTTAAATAATCCCTTCCCTTCTCTAATACAATGTTATCAATTGGGTTGCTTTATTTATTCTACCAATCTGCCCGAAAATGGGCCGGCTGGCCCTGGTTCAGGCTTGTGCTGGAGTTGGACGAGTGGACCCACACCATCAAACCCATCTGATAAATGAGTTCAAAAATCAGAATTTTGAAATAGTTCAAAATCCAGGCCTGGCCCATTGACAGCCCTAGGTACCAATGCCATATAAGTGCACCCCTATATATATATATATATATATATATATATATATATATATATATATATATATATATATATATATATATATATATATATCTGTGTGTGTATGTATCTTTCAATGTACATATATATGTATGGACACACACACGTGCACATGCACACAGACATATATGTTGAGGTGCACATGAAATAGACACACACAGCCAGACATATATGTTGAGATGAGCATGAAACAGACACACACGCAGACATGCATATATATTGAGGTGAAACAGATACATCAACCCAACTCTTGTATCAATCCTGCCCCTATCAAGCATTAACCCTGTTCATCACCGATCCATTTCTTCATGGGATTTTGACAAATCAAAATGTTTTTGCTTTCAAATATACACCTCAAGTGTTGGTAAGTATTGAAATTTCTCATAGCCATATTATTTTTATTGTAGGTTTTCATTGTGCTCTCTTGCATGATCTCTATTTCCGTTAACTTCAGTACATTTCTTATAATTGGAAAGACATCACCTATCACCTATCAACTCTTGGGGCATTTGAAAACATGCCTGGTTTTGGCTTTTGGATATGTTTTACTTCACGATCCATTTAGCTGGCGAAACATTTTTGGCATCCTTGTTGCCTTAGTTGGAATGATCCATTATTCGTACATCTGCTTTCTTAAGAACCAGCAAAAGGCTAGTGAAGCATCTATGCCATTGTCCCAGGTACAACCTGCTCCCATTTTTGTCTCAAATATGACACTTATATTTTTAAGGTCGATTATAATCTTTATATGCCATTCTACCTGTTCATAAGTGACTCCAACATCTATGTTGTAATTACAATTATCTATAATAATAATAATTTATGCATTATAGTGCATTCACAATAGTTATCATTGTGGTTACAATTATTCATTATGTGATAGGTTTTCAAGTGAGATGAACGAGTTTAAAAAAAAACAGTCTGCGGTTTTGAGAAGTGATTCCCAGGATGTATGTGTGTTTCAATGGCCATTTGTACCTTGGAAGCACACAATGGAAGGTAAGGAAAGCCTAAACCATTGGAGTGGCCTGGTCATTTGGAGAAATTAATGGAGCAGACCTGGATGTGCGTCAGAGCTATCTAAATGAGCGGGGGTCCCTGGAAGGTGAGAACCGTTGTTATGACCACGATGGAGCCTTCCATTTCCTATGGACAACATTGGAGGGGCCTGACCATATGGACAGACCGTGTTTGTGTATTTGCTCAAAATTAATGGAGCAAACTTGAATGTGCATCGGAGCTATCTGGATGAGCGGGGGTCCTTAAAAGGTGAAAACCACTGTTATGACCATGATGAAGCTATCTATTTTCTATGGACAACATTGGAGGGGCCTAGCCATTTGGACATGCCGTATTTATATCTATATTTGCAGGTACCACAACCTTAACCTAAACCACACCCTAAACCTATAACCTAAACCTATTCTCAATTCCCTAAAGCTATAACCTATAACCTATAACCTAAACCAAAACTTATAACCTAAACCAAAACCAAAACCTATAACCTAAACCCAAACCCATTCTCAAATCCTATAACCTATAACCTAAACCTATAACCTATAACCTAAACCAAAACTTATAACCTAAACCAAAACCGAAACCTATAACCTAAACCCAAGGCCATTCTCAAATCCCAAAACCTATAACCTAAACCCGAACCCATTTTCAAATCCAAAAACCTATAACCTAAACCTAAACCGTTAACCTATAGCCTAAATCAAAACCTATAACCTAAACCAAAACCAAAACCTATAACTTAAACCCGAACCCATTCTCAAATCCTATAATTTATAACCTAAACCTAAACCAAAACCTAAACCTATAACCTATAACCTAAACCAAAACCAAAACCTATAACCTAAAACCAAACCTATTCTCAAATCCAAAAACCTATAACCTAAACCTTAACCTAAACCGTTAACCTATAACCTAAAACAAAACCTATAACCTAAACCAAAACCAAAATCTATAACCTAAACCCAAACTCATTCTCAAATCCTATAACTTATAACCTAAACCTAAACCAAAAACCAAACCTAAAACCTATAACCTAAACCCGAACCTATTCTCAAATCCAAAAACTTATAACCTTAACCTAAACCATTAACTTATAACCTAAATCAAAACCTATAACCTAAACCAAAACTAAAACCTATAACCTAAACCCGAACCCATTATCAAATCCTATAACCTATAACCTAAACCTAAACCAAAACCAAAACCTATAAACTAAACCCGAACCCATTCTCAAATCCAAAAACCTATAAAGTAAACCTAAACCTTAACCTAAACCGTTAACCTATAACCTAAATCAAAACCTATAACCTAAACCAAAACCAAAACTTATAACCTAAACCCGAACCCATTCTCAAATCCTATAACCTATAACCTAAACCAAAACCAAAACTTAAACCTAAAACCTAAAACCTAAACCAAAACCTATAACCTAAACCAAAACCAAAACCAAAACCTAAAAGCTATAACCTAAACCAAAACCAAAACCTATAACCTAAACCCGAACCCATTCTCAAATTTGAAAACCTATAACGTAAACCAAAACCTTAACCTAAACCGTTAACCTATAACCTAAACTAAAACTAAAACTATAACCTAAACCCAAACCCATTCTCAAATCCTATGACATATAACATAAATCTAAACCAAAACCTATAACCTAAACCAAAACCAAAACATAAAACCTAAACCCGAACCCATTCTCAAATCCAAAAACCAATAACCTAAACCTGAACCCATTCTCAAATCTAAAAACCTATAACTTAAACCTAAACCGTTAACCTATAACCTAAATCAAAACCTATAACCTAAACCAAAACCCAAACCTATAAGCTAAACCCGAGCCCATTCTTAAATCCCAAAACCTATAACCTAAACCAAAACCAAAACCTATAACCTAAACCTAAACCAAAACCTATAACCTAAACCTAAACCCATTCTCGAATCCAAAAACCTATAACTTAAACCTAAACCTTAACCTAAACCATTAACTTATAACCTAAATCAAAACCTATAACCTAAACCAAAACCCAAACCTATAACCTAAACCCAAACCCATTCTAAAATCCTATAACCTATAACCTAAACCAAAACCTATAACCTATAACCTAAACCAAAACCTAAAACCTAAACCCGAACCCATTCTCAAATCCAAAAACCTATAACCTTAACCTAAACCATTAACCTATAACCTATAACCAAAACCCATAACCTAAACCCGAACCCCTTTTCAAATCCTATAACCTATAACCTAAACTTAAACCAAAACCTAAACCTAAAACCCATAACCTAAACCAAAACCTATAACCTAAACCAAAACCAAAACCTATAACCTAAACCCGAACCCATTCTTAAATCCAAAAACCTATAACCTAAACCTGAACCTATTCTCAAATCCAAAAACTTATAACCTAAACCTAAACCGTTAACCTATAACCTAAATCAAAACCTATAACTTATACCAAAACCAAAACCTATAACCTAAACCCGAACCCATTCTCAAATCCTATAACCTATAACCTAAACATAAACCAAAATCTAAACCTAAAACCTACAACCTAAACGAAAACCTATAACCTAAACCTAACCAAAACCTATAACCTAAACCCGAACCCATTCTCAAATCCAAAAACCTATAACCTAAACCCAAACCCATTCTCAAATCCAAAAACCTATAACCTAAACCTAAACCTTAACCTAAACCGTTAACCTATAACTTAAATCAAAACCTATAACCTAAACCTAAACCAAAACCTATAACCTAAACCTGAATCCATTCTCAAATCGTATAACCTATAACCTTAACTTAAACCTAAAACCTATAACCTATAACCTAAACCAAAGCCAAAACCTATAACCTAAACCCGAACCCATTCTCAAATCCTAAAACCTATAACCTAAATCTATAACCTAAACCAAAACCTATTACCTAAACCAAAACCTAAACCTATAACCTAAACCCGAACCTATTCTCAAATAAAAAAACCTATAACCTAAACCTAAACCGTTAACCTATAACTTAAATTAAAACCTATAACCTAAACCAAAACCAAAACCTATAACCTAAACTTGAACCCATTCTCAAATCTTATAACCTATAACCTAAACCTAAACCAAAACTTAAACCTATAACCTATAACCTAAACCAAAACCAAAACTAACCTAAACCCGAACCAATTCTCAAATCCAAAAACCTATAACCTAAACCTAAACCTTAACCTAAACCGTTAACCTATAACCTAAATCAAAACCTATAACCTAAACCAAAACCAAAACCTATAACCTAAACCCGAACCCATTCTCAAATCCTATAACCTATAACCTAAACTTAAACCAAAACCAAAACCTATAACCTATAACCTAAACCTGAATCCATCCTCAAATCTAAAAACCTATAACCTAAACCCAACCCATTCTCAAATCGAAAAACCTATAATCTAAACCTAAATCTTAACCTAAACCATTAATCTATAACCTAAATCAAAACTTATGACCTAAACCAAAACCTATAACCTAAACCCAAGCCCATTCTCAAATCCTATAACCTATAGCCTAAAACTAAACCAAAACCTAAACCTATAACCTATAACCTAAACCAAAACCTACAACCTAAACTAAAACCAAAACCTATAACCTAAACCCGAACCCATTCTCAAATTCCAAAACCTATAACCTATAACCTAAACCAAAACCAAAACCTATAACCTAAACCAGAACTCATTCTCAAATCACAAAACCTATAACCTAAACCAAAACCAAAACCTATAACCCAAACCCGAACCCATTCTCAAATCCAAAAACCTATAACCTAAACTTAAACCTTAACCTAAACCTTTAACCTATAACCTAAATCAAAACCTATAACCTAAACCAAAACCAAAACCTATAACCTAAACCTGAACCCATTCTCAAATCTTATAACCTATAACCAAAACCAAAACAAAAACCAAAACCTAAACCTAAAACCTATGACCTATAACCTAAACCAAAACCAAAACCTATAACCTAAACCCTAACCCATTCTCAAATCTAAAAACCTATAACCTAAAACCTAAACCTTAACCTAAACCGTTAACTTATAACCTAAACCTAAACCAAAACCTATAACCAATACCCGAACCCTTTCTCAAATCCTATAACCTATAACCTAAACCTAAACCATTAACCTATAACCTAAACCACAACCAAAACCTATAACCTAAACCGGAACCCATTCTCAAATCTCAAAACCTATAACCTAAACCTAAACCTTAACCTAAACCTAATCCTATAACTTAAACTCAAATCCCTAAACCTCAACCTATAACCTAACCTAAACCTATACTTATAACTTAAAACTATTTCCAAATCCAAAAACCTATAACCTAAACCTAAGATTTCCCTAAACCTATAACCTAAACTCAATTCCCTAAACCTAAACCTACACCTAATCCTAATCTCAACTCTCTAACCTAAACCTAAACCTAAACTTGAAAACCCAAACTTAAATCCAATCTTGAACCTGAACCCGATTTCCTAAACCTAAACCATAACTCATTCTCAATTCCCTAAAGCTATAACCTAAACCTAAACCTAAACCTAAACCTAAACCTAGCCTAAACCTATAACCTTTCCCTAAACCTTTAACCTAAACCTAAACTTAAAATCTAAATGTATTCTCAAATCCTTAAACCAAAACCTACACCCAATCCTAATCTCAACTCCTTAACCTAAACCTAAACTTGAAAACCCAAACCTAAACCCGAACCCAATTTCTTAAACCTAAACCTTAACCTATAATCAAGTTCCCAAAAGCTATAACCAATAACCTAAACCTAAACCTAAACCTATAACCTAAACCTAAACCTTAACCTAAACCTAAACCTATAACCTTAACCTATAACCTAAACCTTAACTTATAACCTATAGCCTAACCTTAACCTAAACCTTAACCTAAACCTATAACCTATAACCTAAACCTAAACCAAAACATATAATCATATGGTGAGACCATTTCTTTTGTGTCAATTTCATTCCTCTTTGAGTTTTTTTTTTAAAAAAAAAAATTCATTAAGAAAAACAAGTTGTTATATATGATGCACTTCTTTCACTTTGTCTTTATTTTCCCCAATGGGTATTCTAATTTATGAATGACATGACTGTTTGTAGGATGATGGAATATACGAAGCTATTGAAACTTTAGGGTGAAATCAAGCACATTTATCTAATGAAGCCAAAGATTTGTATTTTCAGCATTATTGTAATTGTAATTGTAATTGATTGAATGAAGGATTATAATTGTAATTGATTGAATGAAGGATTGTAATTCATTGTAATTGAATGAATGAATGATTGTGCAAGTGGTAATTGAATAAACAAATGATTATATATAATTTTTTAATGTACAAAATAGCTATGGATATTGACCGTAGCCACTAATCTGACAGGTGTAGCCTTTTCAATTTTGGCATATTGCTATGGACTTTTAACTACAAATAATATCCATAGTTGTTTGAAGTTTTGGCTACAGATATAATTGCTACGGATTATATCTGTAGCTATTACACCCTATAGCTACGGATTAAATTCGTAGCCATAAGTTCAAGACCTATTGTTATGACACCTACGGCACGGTCAGGCTACGGAGCAAAACCGTAGCCATAGGTCTATGGCTACGGCTTTTATCTGTAGCCTTAGCCCTATTTTTTGGTAGTGGTAGAACAATAACCATTACATATGTGAGTTTGTATGGAGTGGCACCCGTTGCAGTGCATGTGGATGTTCAATAAGCCCAAAGTACATATAGGAGCATTATTAACCAATTACGATATGTTTTCACCATTTTTTTGAGGATACGAATGAGCATTTTTATTTTTATTTTTGCAGCTTTCACCCCTCTATTCATTTGAGGGTGATAGGAGCTTGATTGATGCCTTTTAACCTTTAATTTTTTGATGAAGTCATCTACATTTTTGTTCACAAAGGGTGTCCCGTTGTCTGTGATGATGACATGTGGGATTCTGTATCAACTGATGATGTTGTTATTTAGGAACTGTACCACGTAAGATGTTGTTATGGTGGTAAAAGATGTTGCTTTCACCCACTTGGTGAAATTGTTGACCATTACTAGGATATATTCGTAGTTGTCAGATGCCTTGGGACTGAGTTTGACGATGATGTTAATGCCCCGCATTAAAAAGGGCTAGGGTGTGGTCAGGCTATATAATTCGAAAGTAGGCACATGAATCTGATTTGCATATTTTTGGCATTTAAAACACATCCTGATGTGTCAACAATGGTCGGTTTTCATAGTTAGCCAGTAGTTTCCTAGTCGTAGGATTTTCTTGGTTATCTTGTGTCCGTTCATGTGTGGCCGCAGATTCCATTATGGACCTTAGACATGATTTTTGTAGCTTCTGCCTTGTCTACGCATCGCAATAAGACTTGGTTGAAGGACCATTTGTATAAAGTACCATTGTTAATA
Organism: Magnolia kwangsiensis; assembly: GCA_037074715.1. Taxonomy (NCBI): domain Eukaryota; kingdom Viridiplantae; phylum Streptophyta; class Magnoliopsida; order Magnoliales; family Magnoliaceae; genus Magnolia; species Magnolia kwangsiensis. The sequence continues at coordinate 39,720,436 of CM073584.1, read as the reverse complement.
GTAAATTTGTATAATTGTTGGATCGCACGATGGTCCATTGGAATGGCGCTTTTTGGGTATACACGGTCTTCCAAGTATTTCTTGATATTTGTATACCAAGGGTGCTTGTCAGGTGGCGCTTCTGCTTCATCGATCTACATTCAGAATGACAGATCTTTTTGTAATTCAACTATGAGTTCCCATGATGCTACTTCCTTTAGAATGTCTAACATAGATGCTAACATGGCCAGGGCATCAATAAATTGGTTCTTGGCACGTGGCATGTATGCAAAAGTAACTCTGTGGAATTTGTTAATGAGATTCTTGAGCTAAATGTGGTACAAAATTAACTTCTCATCCTTCATCTTCTAGTCACCATTCATTTGATTGATGATGAGCTGAGAATCATCGAAGACCCTTAGCTTTTTCACCCCCAAAATGATTGCTTCTTTTAAGCCTGCTATATATACCTCATATTCGGCTACATTGTTCATACACACCTGAAGGCTAGCCTTCTCAAAATAGGGATGGGGATGTCATATGGAGAGTAGAGGATTGATCCTATTCCGCTTCATTTGGCGTTAGTTACATCATCGAAGTATTAGGTCAATTTATCTGCCTCTAATCCTTCTTCTCCCTCAAGGAATAGGATGTCCTCATTGGAGAAGAAGGTCTTCATTGGCTGGTAGTCGGACAGGGAGTGTGCTGCGAGCTGGTTGGCCAATGCTTGTCCCTTGATTGCTTTCTGAGTAACATAGGTGATGTCAAACTCAGAAAGGAACAATTTTCATTTTGTGATTCTTCCATTTAGAGCTGGTTTCTCAAATAGGTACTTTATTGGATCCATTCGTGTGAGTAGGAGGATTGGATAAGTGATCATATATATTGGAGTAGGCATTGGGTGGCCCATATAAGGGCGAGGCATGTCTTTTTTATTAGCGAGTATTGGGACTTGTAATTGGTGAATTGACGACTGAGATAGTAGATCACTCGCTCTTTTTTCCTATGTCATCATGTTGGCCAAGGACGCACTTGATGGCATCTACGACTACTGAGATATAAAGTAACAGGGGCTATCTGGGCACTAGTGGGACTAGCACTGGAGGTTCTAGCAGATGCTTCTTGATTCTATCGAAGACTTCTTGACAATCCCAATTCCCTTTGATGAGGGTCGAATATTGCATATCAGACCCCAGTTATTACCTGATTTTACGTACATGATAATGTTTAATGTTATATTTTAATTGTGTTTTTGTTGCAGGTAGTAATTAGGAGCGTGGACTAAAAAAGGATACTACAAGCGTGGATTTGACACTTCGAAGTCACCAAAGTAAGGAGCGGACCCCAGAGGACCCACATGGAAGAATTTATATGCCAGGGGTCTGAGGAAATCAAGTTGTTCACGTTAAAGAGGTCCGAAATTGGTCTAGAATGTAAGATCACAGGGTTCCCACCATCCGATTGGCTCGAAACTTTATACATGGCCTAGGGGTCATAAATTAACCATACACGTAAACTTTCAGCCATTGAATATCTCAAAAAGTGGCCTAATGGTTAGATCAGCCCCTTAATTCATTAAGTGGGGCCCACCTAATATCTAGAACTGCCTAAACTCTGGTCTCAACGCCTTAAATAGGGAGACTAATTGAATGAATGGATTGGATTTGGCAATAACATCATTTTTGGACACCATATGAGACGGGTGTGCATAGTGCACAAGTGCACTAGCCGTGCACAGCAAACGTTCAGACGGTTTGACCGTCTCTGACTGAAAGAAAGAAGGAAATTTCCTTCTTCATAACGTTGTTGCATAATTGATCAACGACCATTTTTACAGACGTCAATGGGCCTCCATCATGGCCCGTACGGTCGATCCAAGCCATCCATCTTGTAAAGGGGCTTGAAAACTTCAAAACCAGGCTGATACTTTTCACCATGCGTACACACATATGTGGTATAGAGGCCACAAATAAGCTACCCTGCAACGTTTAAAATAATTTTAACATGATTTCTTCTCTGGGTCGCATCAATGGACGTTCAAAACCATCCATCTTTGAACAAAATTTCATCCTAAATCCAATGTATGGGGTGGATTTCTCCGAAAACGCCTTTGTAGGACCCACCGATCATGACAGCGCTGGACCTTCAAAAGCTTATGCGCGTCCACGAAATCTGAACTTCCAGGCAGTTATGGCCCACCATCTTTGATCATATGGCAGATCTAAACAGTCCATCATGTAGAGCACTCAAAAACATCCTAAGAGATAGTGTTTCTTTAGAAATTGAGCGAGGAAAGAAGGGAGTTTGAAGGCCCCAAACTTTGCTGCGAAAAGTTGTTACGCCCTGTTGCTGCGAAAGCCTCACCGACCGACTCTAGCTTTCCACCGCCCTTTAGCAACTATAAAAGGGGTTGTAGACGTGAAAACAAAGGGAAGGAGAAGGGAGGCCAGAGCTAGAGCCAAGCAGATCAAGAGACGAGGACAGAAAGAGAGAGAAGAAAGAGAAGAAAGAGGAGAGAGAGAGAGAGAGAGAGAGAGAGAGAGAGAGAGAGAGAGAGGAAGAAAGAAGGGAGATCCATATGTTTTTCTTTTCTCAATCTTATTTTTCCTTCTTTCTAGTTGATTCTATGGATTGTTAATTTCTCAGTTAGGGCTGAGATGAAACCCTTAATTTGAATGACTCTTGTGTATTGTTGAATTCATCTTAATTTGATTGATTTGTTTCTTTCTCTAGTGTGCTTAACTAAAATTTCTGTACTTCTCCATTCTATGAGCTTAATCAAAGTCTAGATGTGGATGTTGTTTGGAATCTTATTCTAGGTGCTTGTGTCTGACCATGAATAGGTTTCCTATAGAGAAAGAAATAGGAATTACATCTTTTCATGCCTGACCATGGATGGAAAGATGTGATCCTTATGCTTTAAGGGATTATACATTCTGTGTGCCCGACCAAGGACATAGAGTGTGCTTTATTTATTAAATTTATATCAATCTGAATTAGGATAAATTAACAAGTAAAACAAGGGTTAGAATAATTAGGGGTGGACTCAAAAGTCTTAGTATTCTCCTTGATTAAATTTTCCTTGCTCTCAGTTATTTTACATTGATTTTCATTAGTTTACTTAATCCTTAGCTCAACTATTTGTTGGATTAGTTAAGAAGAATCATAAAATTTGAATTGTGACAACCAGTTCTCATGGAAATGATCTCGTAATACGTACCATGTCTACATCTGATTTGTAATATTGTGAGTTTAAAATATTTAAATCAGGTTAGTTTAAATGAAACATCACCCTTCCTTTGGCATGTTCTTGCGGAGCAGCTTGAATATGGGCTTGCATATGGGCGTAAATTACGTAATAAATCAACTGATATACAAAACTCTTCCTAAGAAAACCCAAAATTTTTTCTTATTTTTTGGTGGTGGCATCTCAAAAATTGCTTTTATATTTGATTTGTCGACTCAGATGCTATCCTCACTAACAATAAAGCCAAGTAACTTGCCCCCTTATTGCCCCGAAGACATACTTTTGTGGATTAAGGCAGAGCTTGAATTTTTTCAATCATTTGAAGAGTTTTTCAAGGTCTTTGAAATGCCCCTCGATGCTTCAGGACTTGAGAATCATATCATCTACATAAACTTCCAGCTCTTTGTTCCATTATGTCATGAAATAGTGTCGTCATGGCTCGTTGGCATGTTGCTCCAACGTTTTCCAACCCAAATGGCATGACTCAATAGCAAAAGGTTCCCCACAACGTGATGAATGATGTCTTTTTACAGTCTTATACAGGCATTTTGATTTGGTTATAGTCAGAGAAACTATTGATGAAAGAGAAGATTTTGTATCATGTCATGTTGTTAACTAGGGTGTCGTTGTAGGGCAGCGGAGCCATGTTGTTAACTAGGGTGTTGATGTAAGGAGTAGGAAGTCGTCTTTCGAACTGGCTTTATTGATTTTGTAAAAGTCGATGCACATTCAGACCTTGCCATTAGAACGAAAACGATGTTGGCAAGCCATTCCAGATAGTTGGATACTATCAAGAAACCAGCGTTGTATTACTTAAATACTTCCTCCCGTATTTTCAGGATCCATTATGGTCGCATTCTCCTTAATGTTTATTTGACCGACTTGTTTTTAGGCTTCGTGGGTAGACGGTGTACAACTAGATCTTCATTGAGTACAGGCATGTTTTCTTAAGAGAAGGCAAATTTTGATAACCTTAATTTCAAAAACTCGATCATCCTCTTCTTGTCACTCAAAGACACAGATTTTCAATGCGAACTTCTCAAAGATTCTCGGGGGTTCTAAGATTGACAACCTCAAAATCGTCAAGTGCAACATTAGCTTTTGAATCAAACTTATTGAGGAGAGCCTTAAGTTTGGGATGTAAGATTATCTGGATGCGAAAATCCCAGAGATCTTTTGTGCATAGGACATGGAGATCGAGGGTTCGGATGGCTTACCTAAGTGGAATGTCATTGTTGAGAATAATAAAATACCAATGTTATAGTCTTCCTTTCCTTCACACCCTTATACAGAAATATTAGATGAGAATTCTTCTTCTGTTGCTTGTGTTGGATCGGGGACCCAGCTCTTCTCTTATATAGAAGTTGTGAAGATGAGAGTTTGAATCCCATCATAACTCTCTCTCTCATTTCTCCACATTGTTGTGTTCTAGTTCAACCCAAATAGCTATCTGCATAAACATCAATAGCATTCCAGCCCTCGAACGCACCTGCTGCACAGCGGATCACCTGAAGTGGGGCTCACTGGTTTACTCAACTACATAGTCCAACTACTAGGATAATCCAGGCCGTTGATCAGTAAGGCCCACCACATAGAGTTCTTACATTATCCCACTTGGGCCTCATTGTAACATCCTAGATTTTTACCAACTTGGAGTTAGACGTCCTTGGGCAATGGGTTGATCATAACACCTTATTGACTTCTCAGTATTCAATCCCAAAGTTTCAAATCCCCTTTTTCAATCCATTTCCTTCAAAATCTCACCTTTCACCACCTTATTCTTCACATTTTTCTAAGTACTTTCATATTAAACGTTAATCCTAACATTTAAATGATGGAGAAGAATACTTAAATTTACTATCATAGTAAATATATAAATAAAAATGAGTTTTGGTCCATTAGTCTAATGAAATCTGACAAAATAACTAGGTGATTTGGATAGAGCAACTTAGTCTGTCGTAATTGGACAACACGTAGTTAAGTACTAAACTAAACAATGGATGGATTTGGTTTGAACCACTTTCTATACAATCTATAAGACTCAAAACCATTAAAATCACTAACTCAACATTACGTAAAAACCTAGGAGCAATTTCAAAATCCAGTTGCTCATAGGAGCACATTGGAACTCCGTATCGGACTTGGACCGCGTGTCAAAAGTCCGATGACCCCAAAACTATAAGGTTATAACCACCTCACTGGGCTTGACAACCATCACGGGAATCGAGTCTAAATAGTATCTAGAAACGCACAACTTGAGCCTGAAGCGAAGTGTGTGGGAAACGCGAATATCTTTAGAAAATGAACTTAGATTTGAGTGATTTGGGTAGTTCGCTTGCAAGCCAAATTTAAGGTTTCAGACCGTTAGATTCTGACCCAGCTAAACCCTTTGATTAGGAAAATTTTCGTACACATGTCAATGTACTTGTGGCCCTGATCAAGTGACGATGGCCGTTGAACTTAAACTAGCCCTCCACGGTCGATCACAAATTCAATCGGACCAAAATCTTAACCTGACCTAGATCCATTGCCAAAGAACTTACCCTATGTCGTAGGTGAGTAATGGACCTTTGGATGGACCTCGTTTATCAAAAACAGACTCCTTTTAGTTATAACCTAAGTATACCATGGACTTGAGGCCATTTGAACCAGTTCTGGGCCTATATAAGACCCTTAACCCCACCCCTTCTCTCTCACATACGAATTTGCTCCAAACCCTGGGAGAGAGAAGAGAGAAAAGAGAAGAAAAGTGTGAGGAGAGAAGAGAAAGAGTGGGAGATCGTTGCTAGGATTCTCTTCCACAACTCCACGCCTTGATTCACCCTTCCACATCGCTTCACGATCAACTCCAACTTTGATTTGGGTAAGGAATCCTAACCCTAATCTCATTTTAGGAATCCAAGTAGAAGAATCAGCGAAATAGCTAACCTCTTTCATGATTTAGGTAGTCGTTGTGCTGTAGACAAAGATGTAAGGTTTGAACCGAGTTAGTAATCGACATACCGGCGAAAGGTGTGCACTATAAACTTTTAGGTTATGGTTTTTAAGGCTTTCAATATCAGTTAATAATTTATGACTGACTTGATTGTTGTCACATGTACTTAAATACGATATTTTTCACATATTACACATATATGAACTATGTTGTGAATGTAATGCATTCCATATGTTTGTTGAAATGTTCGAATGAAAGTAAAATCATGATTTATGCTTGTCATGACTATTAACCTAGAATGCGGGTTTATTGTATGTATGACAATCCCTTTGTGAAAAGATTTGTCATAATATATGTCGTAACTAATTTAGTTTATATATGTAGTAAAGTGTAGTCTAAGTGTTTGTTGAAATGTTTGAATGGACTTGAAATTATGATTTGTGCTTGTTATGAATTATAATCTAAGATTCATGTTTGTTATATACGTTGTAGCTTATGCTGTGTAGGAAATCACTATAGTTCATGTCATAACTAATGTAGTATATATATTTGATAATGTGTAGGCTAAGTGTTTGATAAAATGTCTGAATGAGAAATTATCCGATGAATTGTATTTATTAAGGGTGTTGAGATTGAATTCTCAACTACCGTATCTAAATGTATAATCTCCTTCATGTAATCTTAATTTCAACTGTGTGATTTATGTATAAATTGCATTTGTATAATAACATGTTCTATGTGTTTGATAAAATACTCAAATGAGTGTTGTATTTGGATTATTTGTTAAAATACTTATAAGATTAGCACATGTATCTACATGCTGCATTTGGGTATGATTGGGACTACTACGTAGTCCAGGCAATCGGTAACAATTTCTGTTCGAGTGGCCGAATTAGTCTCGCCAGATTTGACGCATTCGGTGAATCCAAGTCGTACGATAATTGTCGACAATGGTTAGGCCACGTGGAGTGCTTATGCACTCCATGTTGATTAATTCAGCGTACGCTCGTACCAGTCGAATTTGTCTAATAAATTGATTGGCCTATTATGTGTTTACCATGTATGAACACTACTGCTTGAATTTAAAGTACCATTTACCAATGTAAAGCCTATTTTAACCTTGGTACCAACCGATCTATTAAGACTCATGAGCCGGGCATAGTGGTATGGGACACCGTAGTTGAGCTGTCGACCTACGTTGGGGTGACGAGCCTCCCCGTAGTGACCAGTGAGCAACCCAAACTCGTGAGCCAAATACGGTGGTATATGACACTATATTCGAGCTATCGGCCTACCCCAGTGCAGCCTAGCTATGGTCCCCAGTCAGATTGGTGATGAGCCTTCAAAAATAGATTGCCAAGTGGTAGGGCATTGGTGGTGTGACCTCAAATATATAATAGGCCTATGATGACAGTGACAAGCCTCTCGTAGTGATCTAGAGTGTAAACTCTCGAACTTGTCTATTCTACGTGATTAACTAGGATTGACAACCTTAGATGGATCATTGTTTGGGTAAATGATATAAAGGGAAGTACCTTAGCTTCTCAAACATACTGTATGAATAGGTCTAATTAAGAACTTGGCTAACACGCACATGCACCGCATTGCATGTACCTTTGGCGTTGGAGTTGAGCACAGCAGGAGTGCTGCATGTGTAACCATAAGATGATGTCGCTAAGGGAGTGCAGGCGATGGCATACATCATTATTGCATATCATTCCTACATTAACAAGAGTACTTAGGACATAATTGTTGTACTGCTTAACTGAATTGAAAAAATGTTAAACTTTACTTTATAGTTCCACTAAATTATCTACTCATTCCCACCTAGGATGATGTTTTAAACACCATCCAGACTCTGGTTTAGATGCAGGTGATGGCGAGGTTTATACAGTAGAGTTGGACTTCGTGGGCGAGGAGGATGAGTCTCCTACGTTCAACTATCGGGCAGATTTATGTAGATCTCATACTGATTCATAGAGACTAATATGATACTTGTTTAGTTGAACACATTTACTTTTCACATTTTATATGGTTAGAAACAACACATGTATATATTTAGCCCGATTTCATACTCATACTCTGAAATTTGTAAAACATTTTCATAATTAAATGCATATATTTCTGTTTTCTTCTTGCCAAATTATATTAACTCTGAAGTATGATATGCTGTTTTAGTATAATCTCACTCATGTTTAATGCACTCATATGAACAACATTTAAACATCATTATCTATGTTGCATAAGTGATGCGTTAGATTTTTAGGGCATTACACTCATTGAGCAATGTCAATGATTGTCGTATAGAATAATGTTGAAAACGAGTTTTGATTTTAAGAAAATATCCAAATGGTTAACACTACAAGAAATATGAGTTTTACCTACAAAATTAAATTTCGTAGGTAAATATGACTTTTACCGACGAATATTATTTTCGTAGGTAAAAGCCAACTTTTACCGACGCAATTTAATTTCGTAGGTAAAATCCATCTTTACCTACGAAACTTTTCGTAGGCAAAGGGACTTTTGACTTTTTCCAAATACAAAACATCGAAAAGTTTACTTTTACCTACGAAATCTAATTTCGTAGGTAAAACCCATATTTACCTACGAAATTATTCGTAGCTAAATGGTGTTTTGAAATTTTCAAATAAACAAAAAATACGAAAAAAAATACTTTTACCTACAAAATTAAATTTCGTAGCTAAACCCTTATTTACCTACAAAAAGATTCGTAGCGAAAGGGTCTTTTAAATTTTAATTGAAACTTTCCTTTTACCTACGAAATTTAATTTCGTAGCCAAAAGCTTTACTTTTACTTTTACCTAAAATCCATCTTTACCTACAAAAATATTCATAGCTAAAGGGTGTTTTGAATTTACTTTTACCTACGAAATAAAATTTCGTAGGTAAAACCCATATTTACCTACGAAAGTATTCATAGCTGAAGGGTCATTTGAATTTTTCATCCCCTTCAAAAATCGAAAACCTTACTCTTACCTACGAAAGATAATTTCGTAGGTAAAACCCATATGTACCTACGAAAGCACTCGTAGCTGAAATGGTCTTTTGAATACTTTAAAAAACAACAAATCCAAAAATTTACTTTTACCTATGAAATTAAATTTCGTAGCTAAAAACCATTTTTACCTACGAAATTATTCGTAGCTAAAGGGTCATTTGAATTTTTTGCCAAAAAATGAGAACGTGTTTGGAACTTACTTTTACCTACGAAATAAAATTTTGTAGGTAAAACACATATTTCCCTACGAAAGTATTCGTAGCTAAAGGGTCATTAGAATTTTTCATCCCCTCCAAAAATCGAAAACCTTACTTTTACATACGAAAGATAATTTCGTAGGTAAAACCCATATTTACCTATGAAAACATTCGTAGTTGAAATGGTCTTTTGAATACTTTAAAAAAGAACAGAACCAAAAATTTACTGTTACCTACGAAATTAAATTGCGTAGCTAAAAGCCATTTTTACCTATGAAATTATTCGTAACTAAAGGGTCTTATGAATTTTAATCGAAAACTTTCCTTTTACCTACGAAAATTATTTTTGTCGGTAAAGGTTTACTTTTGCTGAAGAAATTTTCTTTCATAGGCAAAAGCCATCTTTACCTACGAATATTTTCATAGGTGAAGGGTGTTTTGAATTTTTCAAAAGGAAAAAATTGAAAACTTTAATTTTACCTACGAATTAAATTTCGTAGCTAAAAACCATCTTTACCTACAAAAATACTCGTAGCTAAAGGGCGAAAAGTATATTTTCAAATTACAAAAAATCGAAAACCTTACTTTTACCTACAAAATATGAGTCCGTAGGGAAAATCTATCTTTACCTACGAAAATCTTCGTAGCTAAAGGGTGTTCTGAATTTTTCAAAAATATCGTAAAGCCTACTTTTACCTATGAAATTAACTTTCGTAGGCAAAAGCCATATTTACCTACGAAACCTTTCGTGGGTAAAGACTGTTGTGAAATTTTTAAAATCAAAAATTGAAAACCTTACTTTTACCTACGAAATGTAAGTTCGTAGGGAAAAGCAATCTTTACCTACGAATATTTTCGTAGCTAAAGGGTATTCCGAATCAAAAACTCTGCTTTTATCATCTTTACGTACGAACATTTACATTGGTAAAGGGTGTTTTGAAATTTTCAAAATATAAAAAAATGAAAAATTTACTTTACCTACGAAATGTAATATCGTAGGTAAAATCCATCTTTACCTACGAAATTTTCGTAGCTAAAGTATATTCTGAATTTTTCAAAAAATCAAAAAGTCTATTTTACCTACGAAATCAAATTTTGTTGGCAAAAGCCATCTTTACCTATGAATAGTTTTGTAGGTAAAAGGTGTTTTGAAGTAGGTAAAGGGTGTTTTGAAGTTTTTCTTACCTACGAAACATTTGGTAGCTAAAGGGTGTTCTAAATTTTTCAAAAAAATCAAAAACTTTGTTTTTACCTACGAAATTAGATTTCGTAGGCAAAAATTGAAAATCTTACTTTTACCTACGAAATATAAATTCGTAGGGAAAAGCCATCTTTACCTATGAAACTTTTCATAGCTAAAGGGTGTTCTAAATTCTTCAAATCAATCCAAAAGTCTAATTTTACCTACAAAATTTGATGTCGTAGGCAAAAGCCATATTTACCTACGAAAATATTCGTAGCTAAAGGTTGAAATGTTTACTTTTACCTGCGAAACTAGATTTCGTAGGTAAAACCTATCTTTACCTATGAAAAGTTTCATAGGTAAAGGGTGTTTCAAAATTTTCAAAATCTACTTTACCTACCGAAGTAGATGTCGTAGGTAAAAGTAATATTTACCTACAAAAATATTCGTAGCTAAAGAGTGTTTTGAATTCTTCACAATCCGTATCAATTGAAAACTTTAGTTTTACCTATGGATCTAATTTCGTAGGTAAAAGCCATCTTTACCTACGAAAATTTTCGTAGGTACAGTTTTTTTTGAACTTTTCAAACTACAAAAAATCGTTAGTAAAAGTGTTTTTCCTAATTTTAAATGTATATATTTTTGTAATAATGTAAAAATGTTTTAATTTTTAAAAATTTTTGTTGGTAAAAAATTATATATATATATATATATACACACACACACACACACACACACACACACACACACACACGGAAATGCTCACCTGCGAACCAGTTCGTATGTACTGCGAACCAGTTCGTATGTGCTACGAACGAACTTTTTTAAGAACCCATCATACGTGATGTGGATCCAAAATCTGAACTGTTCATGTGAAGCAGCACCTCGTGAAACCCCATGGGCCCAAGTTTTACTTTGATCTAAAACTTTGATGGGCCATGAAAAATGAAACCAGTTTCCTCTCTTGATTTGCATTTCTCTTTGCTACGGCCCACCAGAATTTTATATCAGGGTAAAAATTTGTCACATGAGGTTTCATGGGATTCCGCATCACATGAACCGTTTAGATTAGACACCCATGGCCCGTGTGCAAAGGTGCGCACGTGCGTAGGTGCGCAGGGGAGCATGACTCTCTCTCTCTCTCTCTCTCTCTCTCTCTCTCTCTCTCTATATATATATATATATATATATATATATATATATATATATATATATATATATATATATATATATATATATATAATTAAAAGGTAATATTTAAATGATTTGTAATATCATATAAAAAAGAATATTGAAAAAGTTTAGAAATTTTAACTATGTTTAAGAAAAAAAATTTGAGAACAAAATAATGCTTTTGAAGAAAAAAAATCGGCATTTTGAAATTTTTGAGAAAAAAATTAAAATATGAGAAATTTTTTGAGATTTTGAAAATAAAAATTCAAAATTTGTATTTTAAATATTTTTGAAATATTTTATAATAAAAATAATATTTGGTTAAAAGAGTAAAAAAAAAATATGCATTTTGAAAAAAAATATGTTATTTTTAAAAGGAAATTAAAATTTATTTGTGAAAATAAAAATTACTAAATTATTAGGCACATCCACTAATTGAACCTTTAATTGTTTTTGGACAATCTAATCAGTTCAAATTGAAGAGTAAATAACTTTAGATGTTTAAATCAAATTTCACTGAAATTGTTAATCAATCTTGTATGCCCAATATCTTTCTCATATGTAGCCTGATTGAGGTTCCAAAATTATTCATATGACAATTTCAATTGGACAGTGAGAAGCTTCTAAAATTATTCATTTGAGTTTGGTATGATTTGCATTTTCTGAAATTCTAAATTCACAGTAGAAAATGATAGCAAATCGTAGAGCTTTGCTAAGCGCACATGTGTGTGCAATTAAACTCATGTACATGCCACACATATGCCAGCATGGCACATACATGTTAGATCTCATCCATCCATCAGGTTGGTCCTACTTTGTATATGTTTTTTTCTTCAAAATAAAATCTGGTCCAATGAGTATGTGGGCCTCAATTTGGAAACAACGAATGGGTTAGAAAACTTCAACCAGGTTTTTCAAAGCCATACTTTTTTTTTTTTACAAATTATGGCCTACATAACACGTGGAACAAACGGATTCTTGAATTAAGTTATTATTATTGTGTTTCTGTTCTGATGGATGGAGTGGATCTCAGATCTATTGTGTCATGCTGGCAAATATATGGCATGTACTCGAGTTGTATTGCACATGCGAATGGGCTTAGCAAAGCTCAGAATACAATATTGATATTTCAACATTTTAAAAAGACAATTGATCACCTACATGCAACGGTACCATGGCTCGCGTTACCGTGTCATTTACGGAGGACATCAGTACCATGAAAAAGGTAGGCCCCTCAATGAAGATTGTCCTTCTCCAAAAACAGGCTGATCGTCCATTCATTCTCCTTACACGTAACAGTGATGTACGACTATCCAGACCATCCAAATTGTGAGATTAAGAAAATCTCTAGAACCACAAGGTCAAGTAATCTTAACCATCCAATTAATGACCATCAAATAGATTATTAGAAGTACGCAATGAGTGGTCCAAATTCAAAGTAAAAAATTAGGTGCATGGTTAATAATCTTCTCTTTGTCATTTTTCAGTTATACTCCATCCACACTTGGTTTAGCGATTTGGATGGTTGTGATTACCATAAAACCATGCCACCTGTACAAGTAAAGAATTACCTCCAATTTTTAAACGTTGCCCACTTTAGAGTCACTATGGTTGTACATCGAGCCAAGCCGAGTCGATTCGAGGTGGGCCAAGCTGGGCTTGACTTGTCCATTCTATACTCGATCTCAAGCTCAGCCTCAAGCTTAACATTGAAGCATGCCTTATTTGCCAAAGCTATCGAGTCGAGCTAGTGGTTCGAGTCAAGTCAAGTAGAGTGGAGCTTGTTCATATGTTAACTTATTATATTTTTGACTAAATAATACAAATTAAATGTCAATCATGTTAAGTATAAAAAAACCTCCAACTCGACCTAATCCAGCCCTCCCAACCCGATCCAACCCCTAACCTGACCCAACCTAGCCCCCCAACCATAAATCTAAAATAAATCTACAATCATATAAATATACAAGTTAAATAAATAAATAAAAATAAGTTAAACTTGGTACAACCACTCATCCAAGTGGCACACACATAATGGATGGGCTGGATTTATGGACCACATCTCGATGGGCCCAAAAAATATTTATGAATGTTTTAATGGAGGGTAACCCCTCTCAACTTTTGTATGTGGTGTGGCCCACCATGGAATGGTGCATCTGACTGATGGGGTAGATGTGGGTCCACTTTGATTTATATATTGTATATCCATATGATCCATTTATTTTCCTTACCATACTTTGCCTCTCTTTTTTTCTACCCTAGTCACTGCCTGCACGGCTACATACAATCCCCACATACAAAAGTTGTAATTTGGTCCACACTACATACAAAAGTTGAGAAGGGTTACTCTCCATTAAAATATTCATAATCGTTTGTTAGGCCCACCCAGATGTGGTTCACAAATTTAGTCTATCCATTATGTGTGTCCCACTTGGATGAGGAGTCAGACCAAATTTCATATGCATAAAAATTTCAGGTGGGCCCTACCAAGTGCTTTTATATGTTTTAAGCATTTCTTCACATGATTTTAGATGGCATGGCCCCACCATGATGTATGTGTTTCATCCATGTCGTCCATATATTTTTAAATATAATTTTATAATATGAGACCAAAAATGAGATATATCCAAATCTCATGTGGACCACATTACAAGAAACAGTGTTGAATGAGGGTTGACCATTAAAAATATTTTGGTAGCTATAAAAGTTTTGGATCAAGCTGATTTTTGTTTTTTCCCTTCATGTGGTCCTGTATGGCCAAATCAACAAATTGGATGTCAAATAAACAGTATAGTGGGCCTTAAGAGGATTTTAATGGTGGATATCCAATCACTATTGTTGTAATGTGGTGTGGACCACCTGAGATTTATATCCCTCTAATTTTTGGCATAAAACTCTAAAATGATCGTTAAAAATGGATGAACGGAATGGATGAAACACATACATCATGGTGGGGCCCACGTAACCCCAAAGAAGATCGTCCAATGCCCACTTCACGCCCAAAATGGGCGCGTGCTCCAAAAAACCCAAAAAAACCTAATCCTCTCTCTCCCTCTCTCCGTTCCCTTATTCCCTCTCTCTCTCACCCGATCTCTGCTCCCTATTCCTCTCTCTCTCTCTCCATCCCGATCTCCTTTCCCTTTCTCTCATTCTCCTTCGTCTCTCTCCTTGATTGCAATAGGAGATGGGCCTCAAAATTCTGATTTTAATGGAGGATGACGATGGAGAAGGGGAGGCCAGCTGCTACCCTCGATTGCAACTAGAGATGGACTTCGAAATTTGTTGGAGAGACTAATTAGAGTTACAGAGGAGAGCAATGAGAAGTTCCTGTTGAAGCTCGAAGACTGAATCGACCGGTAAGCTCCTCTATCTTCCTCTTTATTATTATTATTTTTAAATTTTTCCTTTTTTCTATCAAACCTTCTTTAGCTTGAATGGGATGCATCATTTTTTGATGAACCGGTGATTCTTTTAACACCAATCTTTACAGCTCTTTCTCAAATCCTATATATTTATTCTTGTTTGTTCTGGGTTTTTCATGATTGGGTGGAAGATCAGATATTTGGGGAGTTTTCTTTGATTGATTCTCCTTGAATTTGCTGATTCTTAAGTTGAAAGATGAAGTCATTTTTTTGGGTGTTTTTGGATCTGGGATTTTTGGGGGTTTGGGTGAAAGTATGGATTCTTTGTGGGTTTTTTGTTTGATGGTTTTTTATATTTAATTTGTTGATTTTTAGAAGGAGGACGAGATTTGGGGATTTTAAATTTATTTTTTGGGTGTTTTTGGATATAGGTATTTTGGGTTTTTTATTTAATCTTTTTTCTTTAGAAATTTGTTGATTTTTTAAGGACAGTGATGGGGTTTTGGAATTTTATTTTTGGGTGTTTTTTGACCTGGGTTTTCCCGGATTTTTAGAAAGATCGAATTTAAAAAAAAAAATTGTCGATCTTTTTTCTTTTATGGATCTTTGGATTTGTGTGGATTTCAGGGTGTTTTGTGAATGGATCTTCTGTTTTTTTTTGGTAGGCTAATGCTTGTGTGTGTGTCACACACATGTGTGTTTTGGAATTTTAGCACATTTGATTTTGATCCACTATGCGATCTTACAGTTTTGTTGTTTGGCAATATAATAGTTTCTAACTTAGATCTATGATTTTCTGTTTCGATTTGAGAATTTTTGAAGGGATTGGTTGTCTCTGATATGAATTTGTGTGAGGTTGCAGGTTTGTAGATTTAGAATTTTACATACAAACATTGGTTTCCAGTTGAGAGATCCAGACACAGCCTTTTGAGTTTGATCTCAGATTAGATCTTGCAATTTTCTTTTTTTCCAGCATGTGAAGCGTATTCTTATTGATTTTTAGCAACTTAAAATGATCGATCAACATTTTGACCTCTGATATTTTCCATTTGTAATTCTTATGGGCCAATATATATTGATCCAATTGTAACAATGTTCTAAAACCAGGCCATTTTGGCCCAGATATCTACTTAATCCAAAACAATCAGAACAGAAGGAATTAGCAACCAATCTGCTGTTAAACTACTGTTAGAGCATTTGATTTGTAAGTACTAGTTGTGGTTTCGCATTTCAAGTGATGTGGTCATTTTATTTTTGTTTTTTAACACAACAGTTGTTTCTTCAACTGACCCGATTTTACAATGATCTACCCATTTCGTCGGCAGGTTCCCATTCAATCCGGAATCTTACATTTGAAAATTCCAATTTTGGATTATGACATTTGGTTGCTGGATCTGTTATGGCCACTTGGGTTTCTGATTTTGAGTCATGGTTGCCAACTGCACTTGACATAGGTGCAATTTAAAAATCTTCTTGCATACCTGTTTCTTCCTTTTTTTCTTCTTCTTTTTTTTTGAGAAAATAATA
This sequence comes from Magnolia kwangsiensis, assembly GCA_037074715.1. Taxonomy (NCBI): domain Eukaryota; kingdom Viridiplantae; phylum Streptophyta; class Magnoliopsida; order Magnoliales; family Magnoliaceae; genus Magnolia; species Magnolia kwangsiensis. Next base: position 39,703,811 of record CM073584.1, on the reverse strand, counting down.
ATAAAATAAAATCGTCACAAGATATATTTCTCTTTTCAGTGCAATGCATGTGCATTCTGTTAATTTTGTTGGCCATTTCTGGCACTGTTGGTTTCTTTGTTTTGTTTGCAACAAGATATGGATCTTGGTTTTGAATGTGGGGGCTTGCATGGGCTTCTTTTTTGCTATGGTTTTGTTGTAATTTGTGTGATTTGGGGAGGGGGTTTGTCTTGGATCTATGTGGCTGTGGTTGTTGCTATTTATCTGGTAATCATGCATGCTCATGACAAGTACTCTGCGAAGGAGCACATTTACTACCGGGCAGTTAAATTGTTCGTCATCTGCCTCACGACACTGGTGGTCATCATATTGCTGAGATTCACCAGGTGATGATGTGGTTATTTCAAACACATGGCTTTATGACAGTTTTTTCAAGCAGAGATGCTCCTTGGTGTTGCTGGCCAAATGTGTACTCAAAACTTCAATGTGTTGCTGGCCTTGATGATGTTTCTATTGTTGATGGAAAATACTCCACTAATCATAAACTGAACATTCTTTCTGTGGCCTTGTCTCCACTGAAAATGTAGGCTGTTGGCACTTGGCACTTTTCTCCAACAGTCACTTACAGAACAACCAATTCACTAGATCGGTTATCTTCCTAGCTAATCTCCCACTGTCTGAATTGTATGTCTCAAACTCAAGTGTGTTCCTAGCACGTCTTTAAACATGTTTTCTTTTGTGCTGCACACTGAAGTATTTGCTGATCATTGATTTGCATTGTGCAGCAGGCCTATTTGTGTAATGCTGTTTCATTTACTCTGGGTTGGCATCTGTAGAGTCTATATAGGGATTTGGGCTGCACAATGAAGCACAGGACAATTATCAATCAAGTACAGCGGGCATATTTGTAATGTCATTTGTTGTGGTTGCTTTGAGTGGGCTCCAAGGTGCAATCCAATTAGCATATGCTGCATTTCAGCATCTCTTTATATTGGTTCTCTAATTCAGCTATCTTTTCTATTGATATCTTAAAGGCAAAATTTTCCACTAAAAACATCTCACTATTGTATTTTGGGGTTATTTTTTCACTGTATCCATATTCTCCTGGCATTCTTCACTATTGTATTTAGAAAAGATAAATTTCTTATATGCTTCTAACTCTGACATGAATTTTCTTGTGCCGAACATTCTTAGTACTATTTCACGACTCTGTAGACATTTTCTCATTGGCACATGTATAACCAATATTATGTTATCAATTGTCACATTGGATATAGTATCCCAGGAATATATAAACCATTGCAGGACTGGAGGGATTTGTGGAGGCCTGAGCTTGCTGGGACGATCTCGATGGTTGATGCTCCCAGGGAAGTTATTGGTGCGGTTTTGAAGTATATGGGGGCCTCATACAACACAAAGGACATTGAGTCACAAGTTGGTGGTGGAAGGAATGCTACCATGCAGAACTTGGCAATGCTTCAAAGACAGGTACTGAGATGAAAATGTTTTTCAGATTGTTGCTTGTCATGCTCGCTTGACTGACTCTTTGATCTCTTATAAAGTTTTCATTTTTACTAAAAATTCATCTTGCATGCTGTTACTAAGATTGAGTTTGGTTTGAGAGTTGTACATGCACTCCCCTATTCATAATTCTTGTGATTCTGATTCCATAGTATGGGGTACATGGGGATCAGAAATTGTATTGTACAATATGTTCCATAGAACAAAGAAAAATGCACAGTTGAAGATATTTGACTCCAGTGCTTCATTGTAACAAATCTTTTGACAGTAATGAGGTATTCAAGTTCCTTTGGTTTTTATACGTTCGACTATTTGACAGTGTGCACTACCTAAAGACATTTAGAGTAGGAGATGTGTGGGTTGCTGTTGGATGGAGCAGTGATGTTCTGCCTGCTGCCAAGCGCATGTCAAACATCGGAGTAATTGTTCCAAAGTCTGGAACCAGTTTGTGGGCAGATCTATGGGTATGATGGAACTCCGTTTTATTATGTCATAAGCAAGTTTCCCCCTTGAGTTCTGCATGCTTCTTTTATGCTCATGATTGGGGGTGTCAATGGATACCAGGATCTCTGTATACCTGAAATATTGAACCCGATTTTTTGATGAATATATCTGATCTGATTTAATTGGATCTGGACCCAGATTTTTTTGATGATACTGTTGCTCAAAGAGCTATCGACTTCATGTTGGGATGGTGAGTCATGGAAACCCTCACATTTATGATTAGTGTCCGATAACAACACAAGCATCTGCACCACTGTATGTGAGAAGACTTTCCCAAACAAAGCATTGGCACAACATTGGTTTCTTTCATCATTTTACGTATAATTCAAAGAGCCTTTAGACAATGTACAATGGTATAGGAAAAAGTTGGTTTTGTTTGGTGATCTTTTGTTGCTGCTGCCATCTGACTGTATGTTTTTCAATGTAGATTTTAGCATATGCTTGGAAAGATTGTAATGATTATTGCATTAATACTTGGAAAACCGGTTAGGGAGAATCCAGATGACCAACAAGTTGAAGAACGAAATCATGATTTTGACAACAAGAAAACAAAGAATGGTCAGAACGATCCTCAAACCAAAAGCCTGCCCACAGTTAAAGGAGGAACTCTTGTTGTCTGTCCAATGGCATTGTTAGGCCAGTGGAAGGTAAGATTTCGTTTCATTCCATAAAATGTTTACTAATAATCCTGTAGTTAAAGTTGGCATTCTTTTAATGACGCGATTGAATGAAAAATTAAAATAGCACATTGTTGTCTGTCCAATGGCCTTAATAGCGCATAGTTGTCTTTCCAATGGCATTGTTAGGCCAGTGGAAGGTAAGATTTCATTTTTTCCAATTGTTGAACACACTTCAGTCAATAGCGCATCCAAACACAGCCTTGTTGCTTGATTTTTATCATTTTAGCTGGTGGGTCTTAAATAAATTACAATAGCCATTAAAATGCCTGTTTTGCAATGGTTACAGAATAATCTGAAAGACCTCTATAGTCTTTTGTGCTTCTTACACGTCGAGCTATGGTGCAACTGGGCCTGGTATGTGCATGAAACAACACTACCAACTTAAGAGTATGTTTGAACTTCTCACAAACCAAAACAACATAAATGTAAAAGAAGAAGATAAAAGATAAATAAATTGGCCATGTCTCTTTAATTGACATAGCAAGTGGTTTTAATGTGACACGTTCCGTTTGTTTGGCAGGCATTGGATAAGATCAGATTTCTTTCGCTTATGGATAAGGAAATTTTGGGTGAAGGCAATACTGCAAAGCTTGAGATCCTGGTTAGTGATGGCTCATTTTTTAGTATACTAATTATTTTGGGTGAAGGTGATATTGGAAATGACAAAGAACAATGATGTTTCCTAATATTTATAATGAGGAAGTAGAGCTGTGTTTTTCAATTCCAACTTGAAACTGATTTATAGGCCCTCAATATAAGTAAGCTGGGGAGAAGGTAAATTGTACACGTGACAGATGATGTGCGGCAGCTCATCCGTCAGCACTTTTAGGTAAATTGTAGTAAATTAAAATTTATTTTATAAAAGTTCATTTACGATTCAGTTATGTTGCTCGAAATTAATAGAGCATACCCGGATGTGCGTCGGAGCTATCCGGATGAGCGGTGGTCCCTGGGAGGTGGGAACCGCTGTTATGACCATGATGAAGCTGTCCATTTCCTATGGACAGCATTGAGAGGGTCTGGCCATTTGGACAGGCCGTATTTTGGTATTAGCTCAAAATTAATGGAGCATACCCGGATGTACGTCAGAGTTATCCAGATGATCGGGGGTCATCTGAATGGAAGGTGGAACCGCTGTTATGACCATGATGAAGCTGTCCAATTCCTATGGACAGCATTTGAAGGGCCTGACCATGTTGACAGGCCATGCTTATATCTGTATTTACAGGGACCTCACCCTTAACCTAAACCACACCTAATCCTATTACCTGAACCAATACCTATTCTCAATTCCCTACAGTTATAACCTATAACCTACCTAAAACCTAAATGTGTTCTCAAATCCCTAAACCTAAACCTACACCTAATCCTATTCTCAACTACAAAACCTAAACCTAAACCTAAACTTGAAAACCCAAAGCAAAACCCGATCTCGAACCCAAACCCGATTTCCTAAACCTAAACCTTAACCTATTCTCAATTCCTTAAACCTATAACCTATAACCTACCTATAACCTTAACCTAAAACCTAAACCTTAACCTATTCTCAATTCCCTACAGCTATAACCTATAACTTACCTAAAACCTAAACTTAAAACCTAAATGTGTTCTCAAATCTCTAAACCTAAACCTACACCTAAATCATATTCTCAACTACCTAACCTAAACCTAAACCTAAACTTGAAAACCCAAAGCAAAACCCGATCCCGAACCCAAATCCGATTTCCTAAACCTAAACCTTAACCTATTCTCAATTCACTAAACCTATAACCTATAACCTAACTATAACCTTAACCTAAAACCTAAACCTTAACCTATTCTCAATTCCCTACAGTTATGACCTATAACCTACCTAAAACTTAAACCTAAAACCTAAATGTGTTCTCAAATCCCTAAACCTAAACCTACACCTAATCCTATTCTCAACTACCTAACATAAACCTAAACCTAAACTTGAAAACCCAAAGAAAAACCTGATCCTGAACCCAAACCCGATTTCCTAAACCTAAACCTTAACCTATTCTCAATTTCCTAAACCTATAACCTATAACCTACCTAAAACCTAAACCTTAACCTATTCTCAATTCCCTACAGCTATAACATATAACCTACCTAAAACCTAAACCTAAAACCTAAATGTGTTCTCAAATCCCTAAACCTAAACCTACACCTAATCCTATTCTCAACTACCTAACCTAAACCTAAACTTGAAAATCCAAAGCAAAACCTGATCCCGAATCCAAACTCGATTTTCTAAACCTAAACCTTAACCTATTCTCAATTCCTTAAACCTATAACCTATAACGTACCTATAACCTTAACCTAAAACCTAAACTTTAACCTATTCTCAATTCCCTACAGCTATAACCTATAACCTACCTAAAACCTAAATGTGTTCTTAAATCCCTAAACCTAAACCTACACTTAATCCTATTCACAACTACCTAACCTAAACCTAAACGTAAACTTGAAAACCCAAAGAAAAACCCGATCCCGAACCCAAACCCGATTTTCTAAACCTAAACCTTAACCTATTCTCAATTCCCTAAACCTATAACCTATAACCTTACGCTAAAACCTAAACCTTAACCTATTCTCAATTCCCTACAGCTATAACCTATAACCTACCTAAAACCTAAATGTGTTCTCAAATCCCTAAACCTAAACGTACACCTAATCCTATTCTCAACTACCTAACCTAAACCTAAACCTAAACTTGAAAACCCAAAGAAAAACCCGATCCCGAAGCCAAACCCGATTTCTTAAACCTAAACCTTAACCTATTCTCAATTCCCTAAACCTATAGCCTATAACCTACCTATAACCTTAACCTAAAACCTAAACCTTAACCTATTTTCAATTCCCTACAACTATAACCTATAACCTAAATGTGTTCTCAAATCCCTAAACCTAAACCTACACCTAATCCTATTCCCAACTACCTAACCTAAACTTAAACCTAAACTTGAAAACCCAAAGAAAAATCTGATCCCGAACCCAAACCCGATTTCCTAAACCTAAACCTTAACCTATTCTCAATTCCCTAAACCTATAACCTTAACCTAAAACCTAAACCTTAACTTATTCTCAATTCCCTACAGCTATAACCTATAACCTACCTAAAACCTAAACCTAAAACCTAAATGTGTTCTCAAATCCCTAAACCTAAACCTACACCTAATCCTATTCTCAACTACCTAATTTAAACCTAAACCTAAACTTGAAAACCCAAAGCAAAACCCGATCCCGAACCCAAACCCGATTTCTTAAACTTAAACCTTAACCTATTCTCAATTCCCTAAACCTATAACCTATAACCTACCTATAATCTTAACCTAAAACCTAAACCTTAACATATTCTCAATTCCCTACAACTATAACCTATAACCTACCTAAAACCTAAACCTGAAACCTAAATGTGTTCTCAAATCCCTAAACCTAAACCTACACCTAATCCTATTCTCAACTACCTAACCTAAACCTAAACCTAAACTTGAAAAATCAAAGCAAAACCCGATCCCGAACCTAAACCCGATTTCCTAAACCTAAACCTTAACCTATTATCAATTCCCTAAACCTATAACCTATAACTTACCTATAGCCTTAATCTAAAACCTAGACCTTAACCTATTCTCAATTCCCTACAGCTATAACCTATAACCTACCTAAAATCTAAACCTAAAACCTAAATGTGTTCTCAAATCCCTAAACCTAAACCTACACCTAATCCTATTCTCAACTACCTAACCTAAACCTAAACCTAAACCTAAACTTAAAAACCCAAAGCAAAACCCGATCCCGAACCCAAACCCATCGATGCCACACCACCTCTGCCTCCATCTTTGTGATTTTTTATATTTTACTTATGATGTTAAACTTATATGTATTTATGCATGATGTAGTTTATGTTTGGATATATTTATTTATGTACTTTGGAGTTAAATAGCTGTGAATGTGAATATGATGAAATATATTACATAACAGGTGCATATCAGGAATTATATTGTAACAGGTGTATATCAGGTGTATATCATGAATTTTGTGTTGGAATATAGGTGAAAAAAAAAAAAAAAAAAAACTTTTACCTACGCAAAGTTTCGTAGGTAAAAGTCTCCCCTAAGTTTTTACCTATGAAAATTTTCGTAGTTAAAAGTCTCACAAATGTTTTTACCTACGAAAATATTCATAGCAAAACATTTTGTAAGTATTTTTACCTACGATATCATTCGTAGTTAAACGTTTTTGTAAATATTTTTACCTACGAAAATATGCGTAGGTAAAGGACTTTTTAGCTACAAAATTGATGGTAGGGAAACGTTTTCTAAGTATTTTTATCTACGAATATATATGTGGGCAAAAATCTTGTACCTTTTAGCTACGAAATTATTAGTAGGTAAAAAGTCATGTTAATATTTTTAGCTACGAAATTGTTGGTAGTTAAAAAGTGTTTAATATTTTTGTCTACGAAATTGTTGGTAGGTATAAAATTTGTAAATATGTTTAGCTACAAAATTGTTGGTAGGTAAAAAGTGTTTTAAATATTTTTGGCTACGAAGGTATTCGTAGGTAAAAAGTTTCCTAAATATTTTTATCTACGAAATTGTTGGTAGGTAAAAAGTGTTTCAAATATTTTTGGCTACGAAAGTGTTCGTAGGCAAAAAAGTCTCGTAAATATTTTTAGCTACGAAATTGTTGATAGGTAAAGTGTTATGTATATATTTTTACCTGCAAAAGTATTCGTAGGTAAAAAGTTTTGTCAATACTTTTACCAACAAAAATTAGCGCTGGTAAAATGTTTTTCCTATGAAAATGTTCATCGGCAAAAGTCTTACCTTTGCCAACGAAATTTTTTTTTCGTGGGTAAAAGGTGTTCCCCTCGGTCTTTTAGCAAGGAAATTTCCAACGAAAATTTTCGCTGGTAAAACTTTTTGCCTACGAAATTAGGACTTTTGCCTACGAAAATTTTTGTTGGTAAAAGTCTTGTAGTGTAACCAATAAAATAGTTGGACAATATGAGTGATGCTATTTAATCTGGTCCATTAAGACTATCAGTATCGAAACGCGGTAGTCGTCATAACATTTAATTTAGGTGAAGTGAGGCTAAGCGCGATCACAAGTACTTTCAATCTTAACGACATAGATCATGAACTAGGAAATGTTATATAAGGATTGCACACTTTAGTGTGATGATATGTGTCTATCCTTAAGAAGCCCTGAAGCTTTTATATGTCCCCAATGAGACACGACTATAATTCTACTTACTCAAAATATGTGCATATATATAGAGAAGCAGAAATAAATCTTTATATCAAAATCATCCAAAAATAAACTGTATAAAACGAGATCTATAAATGCCTGTGAAAATCAAAGTACGCTCAACTCCTACCAACTGAAAACATCTGTGGGATCAATGACTCTCATGAATGTCACATGCTCCTAAAATGGCATGATAGGGAGCGCTTTAGTGAGTAGATCTACAATCATCTACTTAATGCCGATGAATTCCACGGACACTTGATGATTCTGAACCCTTTACTTTACAACAAGATATTTAATGCTGATATGCCTCGACCTTGATGAATGCTTGTTGTTACTAAAGAAGGAAATAATTGCTAAATTATTGTAAAATATTCTTAATGGTTTCGGGATATGCTCCAATACCAGAAAACCTGAGAAGAAACTCTATAACTATAGTGTCTGATTAGATGCCTCGTGATAGGTAAAAAATTCAGCTTCCATGGTGGGTGAGGCTTTGGTAGATTGTTTCACGCTTTTCTAAAACACAGCTCCTTCAACCATCATGAAGATATATCTTGAAGTGAACTTCTTAATGTCAACGCAGCCAATAAAATCTATGTCTGAGTATCTAATCAACTCCAATCGATTAGATCTTTTGTTGTGAATTCGAAGTCATTCGTTCTCTATAGATACCGTAATACTTTCTTTACAGCTATCCAATGTTGCATTCCTGGATTAGATAGGTATATTCCTAACATTCCAGTAATAAAGCAATATCCGGTCGCGTACAAACTTGAGCATACATGACACTTCCCACTACTGATGTGTACGAAAATTCTTTTATTCGATTATTTTCCAAATCATTCTTTAGACATTGAAATAGGCCAAATTTGTCGCTCTTCACAATGAACGACTGTCCAGAAGCATAATTTTACATACCATACCTTTCGAGTACCCCAGTAATATAAGTCCTCTATGACAGGCTGAGCAGTCCAAGTGATTTGTTACGACGAATCTCAATGTCAATGACGTAAGATGCTTCACCAAGATCTTTCATTTTAAATATTTGAGATAATAATTTCTTGGTGTTGCTCAACATCCTGGTATCACTACTAGCCAATAGAATGTCATCAACATATAAAATCATCATAACAAACTTACCCTACTGATTTTAATGTAGATACATTCATCTGCATTGTTTTCTACAAAGCCGTTTGAGGAAATTACTTCATAAAACTTTAGGTACCACTGTCACGATGCCTGTTTCAACCCATAGATGGATTTCTTAAGTTTGTAAACCAGATATTCTGATCCAATAGCTACAAAACCTTTGGGCTGCAACATGTACACATTCTCATTCAAATATCCATTGAGAAATATAATCTTTACATCCAACTGATGTAATTCTAAATCCATATGAGCTACAAGAGCCATTATGATCCTAAATGAGTCTTTCTTAGATACTGGTGAGAAAGTCTCCTTAAAATCAATGCTCTCATGTTGGTTAAAGCCTTTGGCAACAAGTCTGGCTTTATATCTTTCGACATTACCCTTGGAGTCCCTTTTGGTTTTAAACATCCATTTACAACCAATCGGCCTTATTCCAGTGGGTAACTCTACAAGATCTCATACTTTATTGTCTCTCATGGATTTCAACTCATCTTTCGTGACATCAATCCAACGAGAAGGATTATCAATTTGTTTGACTTGTGTAAAGGATTCAGGATCCTTTTTCACCCCTATATCAAAGTCGTGCTTCTGCAAGTATACGATGTAATCGTCTTGATTTACAGGCATTCAGCTTGTCGAGTCTGATCTTGATTTTCCTCATCAGTGGTTTGTATATAAGGCTCTATATGATGTTTTATAGAGACAACAGGATCAACTGCATCATTAATACTCACATGATCTAAAGCGATTATAATTGGAGTCATAGTCCTTTGTTCCTCAAATATAAAATTTCTTATGTTCGTGCTCCTACTATTTTCAATGTCCTCAATGAATCTGGCATTCCCAGTCTCAACAATCCTGATAGAGTGGGAAGGATAGTAGAATCGATAGCCTTTTGATCTTTCTAGGTATCTAATGAAGAAATAACTTATGGTTCTAAGATCAAGCTTATTTTCATGCGGGTTATAAATTTTAGTCTCAGTGGGACAACCCCAAACATGTAGATATCAGAGACTTGATTTTCTCTCATTCCACAACTCAAAAGGAGTTTTGCTTACTATTTTAATGGGGACCTTGTTTATTATATAAACTGTGATTTTGATTGCATCACCTCCACAATGATTTTTTCAATGTCGGATTACTAATCATGCTTCTCACCGTATCCATAAGGCTGCGATTATGCCTCTCAGCCACACCATTTTGCTTTGGAGTACCAAACATAGTGTACTGGGCGACAATGCCACAATCCTGCGGGTATCTAGAGAATGGGCCTGGATTATGTCCTGATTTGTCATATCTGCCATAGTATTCATCACCACGATCAGATTTGAAAACTTTGATCCTTTTATCGAGTTGATTTTTAACTTCAACCTTATAGCTCTTAAAAGCATCTAGGGCATCTGATTTCTCATTGATAAGGTAAAGGTACCCGAAACAAGAGTAGTCATCTATAAAGGTAATAAAATATTTGTGTCCACTCTATGAAGCTGTAGGGAATGGTCCACAAATGTCTATGTGTATCACCTTTAATAGACCTACACTCCTAGTTACACATTTCTTTCTATTTCTAGTTTATTTTCCTTTTATGTAATTAATGCACACGTTATAGTCAGGGAAGCCTGTAGAATGTAAAATTTCTTCTCACACAAGCCTGTCTAATCTCTCATGAGATATATGGCATAGCTGCCTATACCACAACATGGAGGAATTCTCATAGTCTTGCCTTCACTTAGATCCCACTTTATTTCTATGCAAGGTATTAATATTATAGACGTAAGAGACAATCAAGTTTAACTGGTATAAGTTGTTTACCATAGAGTCGATTCTAACTTTATTAATCGAATTAAAGTAAATACTAAAGCTTTTATTCCCAAAGTGGAATGAATATCCCAACTTATCCAAATAAGAAATTAAAACTAAATTACGTTTTATAGATGACACACAAAATGTATCTACTCAATCCAAAAAATAACCAAACTTCAACTTAAGCCTGTAGGTTCCTATTGCTTCCATGTCAACCTTGACACCATTACCTATGTATATTGAGCGCTCTGCATCAATTGGTGGCCTGGCCTGTAGTAATTCCTTCATATAAGTGGATATATGAATAGTAGTTCCTAAATCTATCCACCATGAATCCAATGATACATCAGTTAGATTAGTTTTAAAACAGACAAGAATAGAATAATTACCTTTCTTTATGAGCCAATTCTTAAACCCTTCGCACTCTTTCTTTAGATGACCTATCTTTTTACAAAAGAAACACAGTTTGTCGTTAACCTATTTATGTTTAGATCCATTTCTAGATTGATTCTCATGGTTTTCAGATGGATGACCAGAGGATCCATTATTAGAACCTTGTTTCCTTTTCCTTTTATCTTTCTTCCCTTGCCCATGCCCTTAACCTGAAGTCACCATATTAACATTTTGAACATTGACCATCTGCCTAATCCTGTCTTCTTCTTAGACGCACTGAGTGATAAGTTCATCCAATGTCCACATGTCCTTTAGAGTGTTATAGTTTACCAGGAATGTGTCGAATTGGGGAGGAAGGTTATTCATAATCAAATGAACAAGTTGATCATCAGTGAGTACAAGCGCTAAAAAAAGGATCTTAGAAACAACCTCGATTTGTTCTACAATGTATTCATGGATATTTCTTTTTTCGTCATAGGATGAGTAAGTCAATTTATTCAAAAGAATGCCCACTTAAGACTTGTCAGATTTCTTAAATCGTTTTTTCATTTCAATCAAGAAAGTTTTGGCCTTATCTGTTTTAGGCATGACACCCTTCATTGATTCAAAAATCAAATGCTTAGTGACTTTTAGGCATATATCATTTGATCTAAACCATGCCTCCCATCGATTATATTCTGTTTCAGTGGTATTATCAGATGGTTTTGGTGGTTCTGGTGTTATCAAGGCAAGATCTAATTAAAGGCGGCCTAGTACAACTTCAATGGCATTCTTTCATTGAGTATAATTAGACCCATTTAGGGCAGGGACTTAATGCGTAGTAGTTAGAATTGAGACTGAAATAGAAGAGATACGTATATACTCACATTAGTTCATTATTTCACAAAGTAATTTCATGAATGTAAATAAAATATCAGGCAAAGTTAATCAATTCAGTTGCTAAGGGAGGCATCAATTGAATCATCTAAGATGATGAAGGGCCCAACCATCTCATCCTGGTGAGAATCTGTTACATCATTATCATTCCTCCTATGTGCGGTAATAATAACATGTTAGTGATCCTCCTGAACATAAAGCTAAGTGATGTAATTTATGTAAATCTAAGACACTCAACACATGTGGGTGAGATGAGTCTTTCAGCTTTACATTACCAGTACTATTTACTTCACACATTCACGTGTCTACCAAATGATAATCGTCTGTATTTTTGTTACCATATGCATGAAAATGTGAATGCAACTATATACAATCCTCTTTATCCCAATGTTACAAGTCTATACTTGTAGAATTTTCATCGATTGATGTCACTATGGTGGCTTACACAACCGAATCCAACACTACAAATATATACTTATGATTGCAATTACAATCCTGCCTCTAATTGGATTATATCTAAATTATTCTGATGCGGCCCATAAGCTAGTTGGTACTGACCCTTTTGGAAATAAAGGAACCTTAAAGTGAAACAAATGGAAAGGTTTCACACCATATATTCCAATGGTCCATATCAACTCTTAAGGATGGGTGATGGGCCAATAATAGGGTCAAATCAAAACTCTTATTTGATCTGTATTAGTTCAAATGAGCATAACTAAATCCAACTCCTGTCATTCTCATGATAAATAGATAGAATGGACTATGTGACTTGATGGGTAGATCCATGTATGGTTGTCCATAAGTTGAACAGTTAAGTTCAAAGTCTTAATATATATGAAACTTCATGATCAAAGTAATTAGATGGTCCATATCCTCCTGAATGAGTCAAACTATATGCTCGTGATGGAACTCATATATGGCCTAGATCAGATAATAAAACATTATTAAGTGGACCACATACTTGGATAAATGGGCCTATAAAGATATCAGGGCCTTAAATGAGTCCCAAAGGGTGGGCCCCCATTACGGTATGATTAGAATGGCCAGGATATGAATAATGGGCCCACATATTCAATCAGGCCCAAAATTCAAGTCCACTCCAGATCTAGAGATCCAGTACAAGCCTACGAATCAGGCCCACTCTAGACCTGGAGGTCCAGTATAGGCCCTAGAATCAAGCCCAAGAACCGGCCCAATTCATATCTGAAAGCAATCACGGGTCCAGAGACAGGCTCGAAATTACAAAATCGGGTCTAAATGCCTGTTTCCTCATAAGGTCGTTCATGACCTAAAATCCCAAACCACAGTCATTTTCGACTGTTTGAGATTAGCGACTATAGAATTCTCATGCGAGAGCTCCAACACCCGCATCTTCTAGAAGGAGCTCTCTGTGCGGCGATGACGACCACCGCAGAGAGAGATCACAGTGCTGGTGATCACGGCTTCAACGATGGACATCTCATGGAGATGACCATCATCGATCATGGTTATAAGAAGGGTTCCAACACCTTGACGCTAATGGAGGAGGCGATTAATGCATGAGACGAAGGAGGTGGATAGAATCCGGCCCTACTAAGATGAAGACATGCTGCCGACTAACCAAGAAGACAGCGGAGACCTTGCATCCATGGCTATCTCCCAGAGATACAAGTCAGGGTGTGTAAAATTTGGGATTATCAGATTCCAATCTGAGCTCTGGAAACAGGATCTTGTAATCCCTAATTGTGGAATTTGGGGTTTTTATCTGAAGTCCCCAATTTTGGATTTAGGATTCGAAATCAAAAATAAAAAAGTAAAACTTTAATTTCCTAATTTGGGGATTCAAAAATCCCTAGTTGTGGATATGGGGATTCAAATCAGAAAACCCTAATTATTTTCGATTTTTGAATTCAAGGATTCGAAAATCCCTAATTTTATTTCTAAATTCGAAATCCCAATTTTCCTAATTTGGGAATTCAAAAATCTGATTATGAATTTGAATATGTAATGGATGAATCTGAATTTGATCATCCATGCCTCTGCACAGTGGCTCTAATACCAACTGTAAGATTATCTGAATGCGAAAATCCTAGAGATCTGTTGTGCATAGGACATGGAGATCGAGGGTTCGGATGGCTTAGCTAAGTCAAACACCATTGCTGAGAATAATAGAATATCAATGTTGTAGTCTTCCTTTCCTTCACACCCTTATACAAAAATATTATATGGGAATTTTTCTTTTGTTGCTTGTGTTGGATCGGGGACCCAGCTCTTCTCTTATATAAAAGATGAGGAGATGTGAGTTTGAATCCCATCATAACTCTCTCTCCCATTGCTCCATATTGTTGTGTCCTAGTTCAATCCAAATAGCTATCTGTGTAAACAATAATAGCATTCCAGCCCTCATACGCACCTGTTGCGCAGCGGATCACCTGAAGTGGGGCCCACTGGTTTACTCAACCACATAGTCCAACTGTTAGGACAATTCAGGCTGTTGATCGATAAGGCCCACGACATACAGATCTTACACGAGAGTCAGGTCATCATTTCCCTCGTCCTTGATCTCTTCCAAACCCATGAGTTTGAAGTCTAGTTTTATATCAAATTCATATATGGCGACTTCGGCTTCATGCAAATCTTCATATGAGTCTAGCATTTTGTTGCATGTGGTTTTTGAAAAGTTATCTGATTTTTGGGTATTTTGAAATTTTGTTAGTGGCTTTTAAAAAAAAAAAAAAACGGTTTTCTTTTATTTTTGAGTTTTGTGGATTTTCTATTGTTCTTGAGTTTTGAGAAATTTTTATTATTTTTGAGTTTTGAGGATTTTCTATTTTTTTTATTTTTTTTAAAGGTTTTTCATATTTTTTTTTTTGTGTTTTATATTTATCGAACAAGAAAGTGTTTTGAACTAGTGTCTATTCTGGTCTTGCGTGTAAATAGATCAGATCGGCCAAGGGGTAGGCCCTATCCTTGATTTAGTGGGGCCCACAACCCCTTTTGAAAAGACACTTTTGATTTCTAAGATAAGTTAATGCCTTACGAGAGGACGACTGATAAAGGGACATTTTCATCCTTAAAAATACAAAACAATATCCTAAGAGCTTAAAAAAAGATATGTTTACGGAGGGGGATGATAAACTCTTGATTATGTCTTAACCTAAGGCTATTGTGCTAAAAAAAAGAAAATCCTAAAAAATGAGTTATTAAGTCCAATGGGTTGGACTCCAAGTTACAATTCATCCATATGATAACTTTCAAAGTATTAAGTGCATGTAACTTCCATCCCTTTCAACGTGTTATCCCTACCACATGGATTGCCTAATGTAATGGTCAATATTATATGCACTTATGATCCACAATATATAAAACAACATTAAGACATTGGTAAATTGTGAAACATAAGTCTGGTCCACCTAGTAAGTGGTTGTAACAAATTTTCCAAAAGGTGATACTCATAATTGCCAACTTATTAGATGTGGATTACATGTTGTATATACATGAAATGTTAGAAGTTATTTGCGATTGGACCTTAGCCTATAGTTTGTAAAAGAAATTTTCAAAGCTCCTTTTATGATGCAGCCTACTATGATGTATATGTGAGATCCACTCCAATCATGAGATGTATAATCCCATGTTTTACCCTAAAGTCTAAAAATCAGGTTGACTTGTGATTCAATTGGGTCACGCCAATGGAAATACTTGGGAAAGAAACGTCCACCCTTGATTTTTACAAGGTCCACCATGATGCATGTGAAATCTACTCCAACCAGTAGATGCCACACCAAAAGCTAGATCTAGTGCCTAAAAAGTAAGCCCATGCGTGATTCAAGGCGGTTCCTCAGGTCAGGGTATTCCTTATTACATGCCCATACATGATTTTTTCTAGTTGATTACTTATTGCTTTGGGTGTCAAAATGTCAATAGCCCATCTTTTTCACTCTGTAAGTTGGAACTTGATGAGAAACTCTAACAATCTCAACCTCCTAATTCAAATGATCCTTTTCAATTTTCCTAGTTTTTTATTTTTTCTTTGACTTCCAAACTCTCACTTAGGCTATTTGATAAAACTTATTTAAAACACTTATTACTGAGTTTTGATATTTTTAGTGATTTTTACTGCGTTTGGCAAATCTAATTTTTTTAATGCTGAAATAAATTTTCACTAAAAATATAGGCCTTTTCTTTGCTCCCCTTTCTTAACTTAATGTTGAAGACTAAATGCTGACAATGGTGATGCATTAAATAAAAAAATTATATAAAAAAAAAATCACTTTTGACTAAAATATTTCTAAATTTATTTTAAAATTACAATTCAGCACTTAAATTAATTTTCAGTGCTTATTTTCCAGTCTAGCAAACATCACCCTTGTGAACTTCCAATGACCAATCATGGAGAAAGCAAGGTTGTTCTAGCTCATTTGATAGTTAGGAGCCCATATCTACATGATATGGTAGACCACTAGATTTCAGTTGCCTGAAATTAGGTTGGCATCATTAAGTGGGCCACGACTTTGAGAAAAAAAATAAAAAAATTTATTAGAGTACTTCTTCCAATTCACCATGTGGCCCACCATTTAGGTTTGAGATTTTAACATTTTAGTTCTCTATTAAAAAAAAAAAAAAAAACTCAAGTAGGCAGGCTTGCTTTAAGCAACCTAACCTTCACATTTTCTCTTGAGATCCCAAGTCTCCAAGTGGACCCTCTTTGCCACTCATGATCGTTGGCTTTTTAGACAATCCCTATCCTATGTCAAAGGACTTGTACGTAGCTCGATTGTCGACCATCCACGCTTCACGCCTATGGTGTTTTACCTTATGGTCTTTGCAAGTAGTGTCATACTTCACGGTGGTTATATGTGTGGGTTGTCATGGGCCACACCAAGGGAAACAATTTAGAAGTTTAGCTTTTCCCTATACACTGTTTCTAATTGTATGGTCCACTTGAACCATGAATGGGGCTGATTTTCGAGCCATGGGGCTAGCACAAGGTGATGCACCTAATGGTCGGTGTGGATTTAACATTAATACCATAGTGAGGCCCACCCTATCCGACAGCCTCTTTTCCAAAGTGGCGTTGGATAACCCTTCTTGCTTGGACCATTTATCAACATTAATTAATCCATAAATTAGGAGAGCTACTTGGATGCACAGCTAGTTTTTATATGAACTTCCCATGAGGTCAAGCTATGTGGGCCCCACTGTGATGTGTGTTGAACATCAATACCGTGCATTTGATGGGTCCCCTTTAGTTTATAAGATATCCAAAAAATCAGCCATATATGGATCTCAGGTGGGCCATATCATCTAAAATCATGCAATGACATGCCTAAAACATATAAAAGCACTTGGTGGGGCCCACCTGAGTTTTCGATGCAGCTGAAACTTTGCAACACACAAGGATCCTTGCTCTTGCTTGGGAAAAAAAAAAGTGGGACACACAAGGGATGGGTTGGATTTGTGAACTACATCTTCGTGGGGATTTCTTTCGATCCTGGCCATCCATGAGATGGTCCTTGCTGGTCCTAAATCAACTATGACCCATAATTTTGATATTTTAATTTGAATTACTTATATGAAATACACAACTTTTAAGTAGTTTTGAAGTAGATGCATATATCCAACCAAGTCACTCGCCATCAGTAATGTTGTTAATCTGAGAGTTACATTATACAAATCTAAAATTTTAAATATTTATTATCGTTCAAAATATTTTGAGCAGTACGTCCACAAGGGTCCATTTTAGCAACATCTCTCTTAGAAATTTGCATTGGTGTCAAAATGTCAGTAACCCATTTCCTCACTCTATTTGTACAGTTCAACTTGATGAGAAACTCAAACCATCTCAGAGTACTTCTAATTCAAATGATTCCTTTCAATCTTCCTCCCATCCCAGGCTCCTAATGCAAATGACTCCTTTCAATCTTCCTCCCTTCCTATTTCCGATTATCTCATACATTTCCAAACCCGCACCTAATCCTAGAGAACTTCCAATGTCCAACCATGAAAAGAGTAAGGACTTTCTAGCCCATTTGATAGGTGGGAGCCATCATGCATTTACATGCTACGGAAGACCACTAAATTGCCGTTGCCCAAAATTAGGTTGGTAGCGTCATTAGGTGGTCCACAACTTTAAGAAAAATTGACAATTATAAAAAAATGATTAGTGTACTTCATCCAATTCACCATGCGGCCCACCATTTCGGTTTGAGATTCTAACATTTTAGTTCGGCTGTGCTCTCACATGTTTATTAATTTACCAATAAAGATACTAGTTTGGAATTGTCGTTGAGCAGTACGTGCTCCAATTATATGTGCACTTATAGAAGACAAGCCCGATATCCTTGTGCGATAGTGCGCTCTACCAATAGTAATAATTTAGCACCTTAGGGTGTGTTTGGTCAATGGAATTGAATGGTATTGAATTGTATTAGATAGGATTAACATCACTATTGCACAATGATTGCATGTCTGGAAGTACCATGATATTGTAGCCATCTAATCCCATGCTTGGGATAAAAAATTTACTATGGGAAAACACTAGATTAAGCAAAATCATGTTTGTGGACCATGAAATTGTAACCAACAGATCAAATTCACAACGAATGTTGTTCACTTGTACAGACATATAAGTAGAATGTCACGTATAAACTGTGTATATGAATGGAGGGCATGGATATACACATGCATCAATGTGAGGCCCACGTGTGTAGTAGGTTTCACAATCCAGGGAAATGGACCAAATGCAATACCATGGAACTAAATGCAATTCCATCCAACCTAATCTCAGTCTTTCCTACCTCTCCTAATGCTAAATGGAATTACACGGGACCAAGTGCAATTCTATCCCACCTAATCCCATCTAATATCCTGCGCCAAATGCCCCCTTATAGTATTACTTACACTGAATATCACGTTTGAGTTCATCGGGTTGTTGCTTCTGTTAGGGATTTTGCCCTGCAGAATCACACAGATCTAGATCTAGGATAGCAATTCAATGACACCAAGCACACAAGAGAACACAGAGAACACCCAAATTTAACGTGGAAAACCCTTGCGGAAAAAAACCCATGGCACAAAGCGACAGATCTCCACTATGAAAACAGAAATTACAAAGAGAGAGGACTTACCCGATTCGAACAACCTCAAATCTCACCCTTGCTACACCCTTTTAATTTTTCTAGGACCCCTTTAAAAAGCTTTCACATACCCTAGAAAAGCCCTAGGAACACCTATTTATAGTTTAGGCAACTTCCATTTTGCATCCTGGTTGTGAAAGGACTTAAATCCGCAGTTTCACGTAAAATCGCGGAACAAACTGCGTAACCTACGACTAGTCTTGGAAATTGTAGGACTGGTCCTAACCTCCTTTGACTAGTCGAAGCAAGATGTCTTAAATCTGAGTCCTTTCACAACTGGGATGCGAAAGGGTCCTTTCGTATCCTTTCGCAACTAGGATGCGAAAGGAAAGTTTCCTAAACTATAAATAGGTGTTCCTAGGGCTTTTCTAATATATGGGAAAGATTTCTAAAGGGATTATAGGGAAATTAAATGGTGTAGCAAGGGTGAGATTCGAGGTTGTTCGAATCGGGTAAGTCCTCTCTCTTTGTAATTTCTGTTTTCATAGTGGAGATCTGTCGCTTTGTGTCGTGGTTTTTTCCCATAAGGGTTTTCCACGTTAAATCTGGGTGTTCTTTGTGCTCTCTTGTGTGCTTGGTGTCATTGAATTTCTATCCTAGATATAGATCTGTGTGATTCTGCAGGGCAAAATCCCCAACAAGTGGTATCAGAGCTATCGTTGGGGCACATCTTCTCTCTTTGTAATTTTTGTTTTCATAGTGGAGATCTGTCGCTTTGTGTCGTGGTCTTTTTTCCACAAGGATTTTTCACGTTAAATTTGGGTGTTCTCTGTATTCTCTTGTGTGCTTGGTGTCATTGAATTGCTATCTTATATCTAGATCTGTGTGATTCCACAGGGCAAAATCCCTAACAAGTGGTATCAAAGCTATCGTTGGGGCACAGATCTGAATCTAAGGGATTAGTAATAATGGCGAGCGCTAAGTATGAGATTGAGAAGTACTCAGAAAAAAATAATTTTAAATTATGGAAGGTTAAGATGATTAGCCTGTTAACCAAGCAAGGCGAAGATGGTGCTCTTGAGGAACGGAAGTCTACTATGAATGATGCTGATTGGAATGCTCTTGATAAGAAAGCTTTATCATCGATCCGTTTATGTCTCACAGATAAAGTTCTCTACAATGTCATGAGGGAGAAAACTGCGGCTGATTTGTGGGCGAAGTTAGAGGATGTCTATGCGAAGAAATTCTCGCAAGATCGCCTACACTTGAAGCAGCAGTGGTATAACTTCAAGATGGCAGAGGATGAAGATCTGACGGCTCACATCAGCAACCTTAATAAATTGATTTGCAAATTGCTGGATATAGAAGAAGTGATGAAAGATGAAGAACAAGCATGTATGTTGCTGAATTCTCTCCCGGTGTCCTATGAGGCATTCAAGGACACTATGTGCAGTATGAATAAAACCCTAAGTGTCAACACTGTTATCTCAGCCCTTCAAGGGAAGACTATGAGACAACTAAACAGCGACATGGGGACGTCTTTTGATACACTATTTACAGTGGATAGGAATTTTGGACAAGGTACAGGTTCTTCTGGTTATAGATCCAACTCTAGGGGCAAGGGCAAAAGAAGGGTAAAGTGCTGGAACTGTGGGAAGGAAGGACATGTGAAAAGGGATTGTGAAAATTTAAAATCGAAAAGGGAAGATTCTGAGGCTTCATGCAGGGAGACTAATGTTGCCACGTCAGATGGATCGAGTGGATGTGATGGTGATGTTTTATCTATGTTTTCTCTCAGACGGTCATACGATGATCGTAAGGATGACTGGATGCTAGACACAGGGGCATCTTTTCACATGACTCCTCATCGGAGTTGGTTCACCAGCTACAGGGAGTGCGATAGTAGATAAGTATTTATGGGCAATGACATTGCCTATAATATTGTGGTTGTTGGTTCTGTGCGCATCAGGATGTTTGATGGGGTGGAGCATACCTTGACAGATGTGAGGCACGTTCCTGATTTGAAGCAGAATTTGATTTCTCTTGGTGTGTTTGAGGTAAAAGGATGCAAGTACACAGGTATTGATGGTGCTCTTAAAGTATCCAAGGGAGCACGGGTAATCATGAAAGCGCAACGACTTGATAACTTGTACAAGTTGATCAAGAGCACTTCAAAAGGTGGAGCTACGGTGGATGTAGCGGATTCCACCTCTACACGTGTGTGGCATGTTGGGCATGGCCACATGAGCGGGCAGGGTAGGAAGACTGAGATGCGCGGACAGGGATACAGTGCAGGTGGAGCAATCACCTGTGAGAAAAAATACACGGCATGATCGCGGGATATCGACGAGGTACATGGACAACTCCAATATCACAGGAGTATTCATCTTTTATTCAGATGGCTCTAGGTGAGCCTGGTGCTGAGAAGTGAAAGGTGACTATGGGCGATGTGATGAATTCGTTGTACCAGACCGACATACGGGAGCGGGTGGAGCTTCCAGTGGGCCGAAAAGTGGTTAGATGCAGGTGAATCTTCAGGAGGGTACAGCATAGATACAGAGCGAGTTTGGTGGCAATGGGTTATGCTCAGGGAGAAGGGATCCGCTTCTCAGAGATATTCGCGCCGATGGTATAGCAGGTGTCTATTAGATTAGTGATTGGCGCTGGTTGGCCAAGTGATCTTGAGCTGGAAGGAAAGATGTGGAGTCTGCACTTCTGCAAGGGAAAGTGAAGAGTAGATCTACATGAAGCAACTAGAGCGGTTCGAAGTGAAAGGGGCTGAGAAAAGACTTTGCAGGATGTCATTGTTCGGCCTGTCGCCTAAGCAGTGGTTTGATTCCTTCATAGTAAGTCAGGTATTGTATATTGATGACGTGTGGATCGCCAATTGTGACATGTCTGAAATCAATGTACTGAAGACTCGGTCAATTGAAAGATTGAGAATGAAGGATCGGGGAGTTGCAAAGATGGTTCTCGGCATTGAGACTTAAGGAGGAGTAGGCTTTGGTAATCACAGAAGGAATACCTTGTGTGTAGGTATTGATCAAGGATGTGATGGGCCAGGTAAAGCCAGAGAGCGTTCCCTACGCGTCTCTCCTCAAGTTTTCCTCAGGACATGTCCCAAAACAGATGAGGAAAAGCAGGATATCTCATGAGCCTTATTCGAATGCGGTTGGCATTGTATGCCATAGTCTGGATTAGACCGGTTATTTCATAGGCTATCAGTGTTATGAACAAATATCCCGGCAAGCAATATTGGGTAGCGGTGAGATAGTAAGAAGACTACGTCTTTTCTTTTGGGAAGACAGAAGCAAAGGTGGTTGGGCATGTGGATTTAGATTCGGCAGACATGATTAACAAGAATGTTCTTGCAGAGAAGTTCAAGTTCTGTGCAACTTCTTTGGACTTGACGATGACGTAAAAGGAAGACGGAGTGTGCAAGAAAAGCTATGATGTGATGTAAAAATAAGAGAAGATGTCAAGAAGCTACACGATTGAAGATTGAAGACATGGTGGAGATTGTTACGAGATGTCTTAAATCTGAGTCCTTTCGCAACTGGGATGCGAAAAGGAAGTTTCCTAAACTATAAATAGGTGTTCCTAGGGCTTTTCTAATGTATGGAAAAACTTTCTAAAGGGGTTCTAGGGAAATTAAAGGGTGTAGCAAGTTGTTCGAATCGGGTAAATCCTCTCTCTTTGTAATTTCTGTTTTCATAGTGGAGATCTATCGCTTTGTGCCGTGGTTTTTTTCCACAAGGGTTTTCCACGTTAAATCTGGGTGTTCTCTGTGTTCTGTTGTGTGCTTAGTTCCATTGAATTGCTATCCTAGATCTAGATCTGTGTGATTCCGCAGGGCAAAATCCCCAACAGCTTCTTCTTATTTTTTTCCATTTTTTCAAAGATGGATGCATAAAAGTTGTGAAAACTTTAGCGTTTAATTATCGATGATCCATTCCCCATCTAGATATGATTAAAGTTCAAAATCTTAAATTAAGTTGTTCAGATCTTACCTTATGCTACGAGTTTTTAAATATGAAGATTCAATGTCCTTCCTCATATTAAAAAGATCTATCCCAATCTACTTCAAATAAAAGAGTAGAATCAAACCCACCAAATCTCTATATTATGGGACCATAGAGAATTTGGAAGAATATAGGACGCCAATCATATAGGCCACCAAGATGAAGAGAAATAGATGGTAAAAGAATCTCTCTCTCTCTCTAGGCATGAGGACATTCAACCATAGGGATCTCTCTCTCTCTAGGCATGACGGTGTCCAACCTTAGGGAGAAAGGAGGTGGCTTCGTTGGCATGGTCCTATTCCCTTTAAGGATAGAATTTATTCATAGGAAGACTAGTGTTTCATGTAAAGCACTTGTTTTTGTGTTTTACCTGTTGATAGACTTGTTTATGCGAGAATCATAAGAAGTCCATCTTGCTACCTAAATCATTCACCCTAATAGTCAAAATGGCATCTAATCCATGCTTTTAAAATCCAAAGTAGGGCTTCGAAATGAATATTCAAAGATACGATTGACGAATTTTTCATAAAGCTTGATAATAACAAATCTAAGGTGAAAAAAAAAATTAAAAAAATCAATGGTTGATTATAAAACATATTAAAAACATTTAATGATGCTAATTAATTAGCTAATATGAACTTGATTATCTAATATATGAGATCTAGCCACAAATCTTAATCCCCATTTACAAGTATATTCCTTTCACTACAAGAAAATGGAGCTCCACGGGCAGCCAAAAACGCCCCTAAAAGTCCAAAAAACTGTCAATAATGCTTTTAGCGGCGGTTGTACACGTGCTGCTAAAGGGGGTGCACCATTGTATCTTTTACCAGTGGTCATGCTTTTTACCGGCATTTTTTATGGCCGCCGTTATAATGGAAACTTTTTCCGGTGACGCTTATGCTGACCGCTGGTAAATCTTAAGAAGCGCCGATAAAAACAATAAAAACGTTGCTAAAAGCTGTAAAAATTGTTGGTAAAAACTGTAAAAAGTGCCGGTAAAAACTATAAAAAGTGTCGATAAAAATATATTTAAGCGCTGCAAAAGGTTCCCACAATGCCGGTAAAAATTTGCTGAATCACCGATAAAGGCCTGCATAAGCATTGTTTAGACATATTAAAGCGCCGGTAAAAGTATTTTTAAGCACCGCGAAATGGTTGGCAAAACGCAGGAAAATATATGTTGAAACGCCAGAAAAGGCCCTCCGAAGTGTTAGTAAAAGTATATTTATGCGCCGCAAAAAGATTGCCAAAACACCAGGAAATATATGCAGAAATGCTAAAAAAGGCCTACCAAAGCATCATTTAGACATATCTAAGTGTCGATATATGTCAATACAGATCTATCAAGGCATCAGTAAAAGGCTCCCAACAAATTTATCAAATATCATGAAACACCGCTATATGCCATGGAAAATGCTTGGAAAACCTTTAAATATGCACCAGTAAAAACTAGTGACCGCCTATAAAGGTGCTGACCGCGAGTTAATTTTTTTTCTTAATCCATGTGATTGTTTATATTTAATTGAAACTTATATTGTTTTTAAATATTTAGAACCTAAAATATGTTACACAACACAATTAAAAATGAATACCAAATAAAGTGTATTACTTTACAATGAAAATTGTATAATATTTACGATAATATGTTGAAAATGTTTTGAATACATATTAAAAAAAATCCCTCCATGTAGCCATCATTTGTCTCTGCCTGCAACCTGCAAAACAAAATAATAAAAATAAATTAATTAAATTTTCACAATTTTCTATGATTTGGATAGCATATCCTATGACTTTCAATGACCCAATAAAAATGCGTTCCTTCTCATACAAGTCATGAAAGGATGGGCCCACTTAATGATGTGATTTACTTCAAAAAAGAAATATAAAAAAGGGCATGAGATCTTACAGTTGACAAATTTCTACCTGGTTTCACCGTTAGCAAAAATACTCTGCCACATATAAACTACTAAATCATCAAAGACCAAACCAACCTCTTGATTTTACAGAATATACATTCCGCTTTGAAAGGGATGTTTCTAGGTACAATGTGCAGCTTGGTTGCTGCTCCAAGGTAGCTACATCCTAGTGTATCAACATAAAAACAATAAATACTCCTTAATAAATAGCTTAGTAAATAATTCACCACTAAGAATCCATAATAAAACTATCCGTGAGGGTGCATCCATATCTGGACAAGAGTAGGGGAATTGGATACACAGAAGTTCATAATTAGAATCAAAATGGCTTTGGATACAGAGAGGTTCAGAATTAGAATCTCACACCCGAAGATTGCCTTTATATGATTTAAATGATAAATATAATCAAATAAAGGAAAAGACTACAAATTCATATATCTGATCTTGGCATGATTTATTGTCAGTTCAGATTTCATGGGCCTGAATCCAACCCCAATTAGCAAATCTGATTAAAATGGGTCAGTCAGTTTGGGTGCACACGCTCCCACATATTCATATACAAGGACAATGCGACTCGGACCCAAGTATGAAAAATCACCTTCCTAATTGCATCCAACTCATAAAGCAAATTTTGATTGAACTCGCCTTCACTCACACCATTCCTGCAAAAATCCAAATCATGAGCCAAAATACCAAACAGTTTCTCATCAAAGATATTAAAAATAAAAAAATAAAAAAATTCTCATCTAAGAAAAATCATTAGCCAAAATACCAAACAGAAGGAGAAATTATTGATAGTATGTTATCTATACTTAGTAGTAGAATGACACACCATTCCAAGTGATCTGACCTTTGTTGTTGCAGAACTTCTTGCAGAAAGTGGATGCAGTGCTGTAAAGGGAAAGCTGAATGAGCCACAAGAATAGTTTGCATGAGATAAGTAAAACAACCTGAATCAGACTTGGAAGTCTATCAATCTTCTATTGAAACATTGAAATAAGCTGTTCAATCTCCACCTTCAATATAGCAGAGTCAGCAATGTAATAGGTTGGTTTTGGACTCAAGAGGCCAGGCCAATTGAAAGGACCTGGTTGCCCTAAGCCCTAAACCCTCAACAAGTTCTCAAGATTTTATATTACTTTGAGCATACACTTCTTGGAAAAAGAAATTATGTCTAGGACTCTACACCAATTTGCTCTAATAATTGTCCAAAAAAGAAAATTAATATGAATGGCCATCGTTTCATCAATGTGTGTGCGGCAATCATTCCACTGTAGATCAATTGTACCTCTAATTTATGATACAATGAATACTTGAATTTTTGAAACACTTTTTATAACCTCTAGTAGTTGATCAGAAGTAACAGGAACGACATTTTGTTTTCTTTTTAATAACCGACAAAAGAAAAGAGAAGAAGCCTATATGCATCATACCATCATGGCTCAACAGTCCATGACTGGTATGGGCATCTTCCTGTAATTCCAAGAGTTAAATCCCTCGATAGTTGCATTCCTAGAGCAAATAACTGAAGCAGAAACTGTGAAAGCTCAACACTTCATTTGCACATTCTCCAGAAAGAACAGTAATATAATAGAAAAGCCCACAATTAATTAAAAACCAAGATAAAGTTCTCCATATGACCAGGCCTGGAGCATCCAATACCAGTGGTTGAAATTCATAGAAAAAAGAAAATTGTAGCAGCATCACAACTTCAAATGAGAAAGGAAGCAGGAGTGGCATCTTGAGCAGAAAGTTCCTGTAGCTAAGCTCATATCACTTAACAGGTTGTGCTTAAGACTAAAGAAGTGGGCATAGAATCCCCGAAAATTCATCAATTAGCACCCACATGCTTCTGCAAAGAATGATAACAAAATGCAAAGAAGAAGAAGCAGCCAAAAGTTTATGCATGATACAGCCTTGGGTATCCAACACCACAAACAAGATGTTAATGGTTGAAACTTGTGAACCATGCCAACATACAAAAAGAAAGTAATTGACAAGAAATTTGTTCATATATTTTTTCTTTCTTTCTTTCTTTTTCCTTTATGAAGTTAACTGGTTGCACTCTAAGAGTAAGTGGACACAAACCCTGACGAAATTCATTCATTCACAAAGAAAGATCACCAGATTCACCATGAAGCCTTGGGCATCCCACACCATACACAAGAAACCTGGAGTTGGAATTTATATCAGAAACCCAACCTCAAATCGGAAAATAACCCCAACAGATATTGCCATATTGCCTGGCAGGCTGCACAGGTAGAGTAATAATCAAGGATAGTCATCCCTTTTTCTTTTTCTTTTTTCCTGCTGTTTGGCCCTCCTGAGTCTTGGATTGGCCTGATGGTCATAGCTAAACATGAGATGGCATGCATAATGGTCGGTGAGGATGTCCTCAGCATATCACAAGTGGGCCCATAGAGGTTTTTACCTTGTGGTGATAACATTACCACTACACTATTTCTCACATATATCCGAAATGATGTGAAATATTGGATTAGTCCAGGTATTATATCATCCATGCTCAATAGTTAATACTCAGGATTTTTGATGGATTTCGAAATTCACTACATAAGTGGGCTCCAGATTGATACATATGTTTTTTTTTTTTTCTTTTCTTTTTTCTTTTTTTCTTTTTTTCTTTTTTGAAATATATAAATTTTATTAACATGGGATCAACGCTGAACACGAGATTTTTTGGGCAGGGATAGAAAAACAACCCTCGCCTATCATATACCCCTGCTACACTAAAAGCACCCTGTAAACTAGGAAACGAATACAGAAAAGACAAAATGATGATCGATACATATGTTTTATCCATACCATTCATCCATATGTGGACATTTGAGCTGCATATGCGTAAAGATGACTGGCATGATCAGTTGTAAAGTCAGATAAATTGATTAAACTTTCATGGCCCACCAAATGTAGGTCTTCCTTAATGTTGTGTTTTTTTTTTTTTTTTTCTGAAGGAAGAATATGATCCCAAGCATGAGATTAGATTGTCAAAATACTGTGATATTTCTAGACATGCAATCATTGTTCAATAACAATGTTAATTCCATCTATTGCAATTCCATACCATTTAATCCAACATTCCAAATATGCTCCCCAAGGAATTCTAATTCCAAACGCCTAATGTATAAGAACCCGACACATACACCCCCAAGTGTGCATGGGTCATTGTCAAATGGTCCCCTCAGTCCTCATCACAGAATGAGGCCGGCCAACTCACCACGTAAGTCTCACATGCACGTTGAATATAGGCCATTGGTTGTATTTTTCTTACTGCCTTCTTTTTGCCTGGATCCCAGCTTGTATGATTCAACTGGGCCCACAAGCTGAGATCCCAGCTTTATCTATACCTCAATATTAATGATACTAAACATATTCTACATAAAACTTATTTCCATGCCAATGAGCAGATGGTGTGATTTTTTGTCTTATGACATCCAAGAGTAAAAAGTCTGAGGAACTTGCTGGTTTATCCTCTATGTGATCACCATTGGGTTCAACCACCTTTTTAGCAAGCACCTGACCTCTTGGAAGTGGAGCACCCGGTAAAACATTCTTGTCAGAAAGAGCTGGCAGAAACAGTATCATTAAAGAGTTAATAACCAAAACACTGGCAGAACCATGAATCACGAACAGTTCCATGGTTTATAAGATCAGCAAAAAAACAGGCAATTACTACAATTTTAATCTTTTTGTTGTTGCATAAGTGGATGGACAACAATCGAACTTGCTTCAAGCAGTACTGAGGACTGCCTCTGCCCACTAAATAACTAAAATCAGCATCACTAATCATGAAAATTCAAACAGTCAGACTTAAATCTCCTAAATTTTTGTGTGCACAAACAGATAGACATGAATAAAGAATGAACGATTAATATTAATAATTGGGGTTGTTTTTTCAATCCTTAAAATGCCAAATCAATGTGTTCCTTGGAAGTTAAAAGACTTCAACATGGCTGTGTTGGGTCTCAATATAATCAATATCAAAGAAGAAATTAAATAGAATTCCATGACATTATTGGGGTTTTCATCACACCAGAGGTTAGGCCAAAAGAAAAAAGAACAAAATTGAAGCACAAAAGATGTTTTACTGGCGCACAGTTTAGGACAGGAATCATTTGAGTAGCCTTACCAATCTGGTGAATATAAGCTGCTGCTGATTCAGGGAAATCGTAATTTATTATGCAGTTGATGCCCTTAAAGTCCATACCCTGAGCAATAACATCTGTGGCAATTAAAACCCACGTCTTTCCGGCCCTGAAACGATCGACTGCATTTTCTCGCTGTGGAAACAAATTAAAAAATTAAATTAAATTAAATTAATAGTGCACATATTTCACTTTAAACTATTGAAAAATATACAACAGAAGAAGAAACAAACTATTCAAGCTACTATGATATACAGCAATGCAGATGGTAGTCCTAGAGCTATCATTTATTCACAATCCACTAGCTTTGGTTGACCTTAACCATTTGATAATGCAAGGCACAAAGTTGCCTGTGTCTGAGTCAACTCTGCATGGATAACATCTGCTTTTATGTTGTTGAATGCTAATTCCTTGTAGAGATCCTTTGCTCCTTCCTT